>JBBMKD010000001.1:810975-828874 GCA_037834095.1 Argya squamiceps
TTCGGGGACCTGCGGGACACGGACACAGCCGCTCAGGCCTCTGGGGCGCCGCCGGGCGCCCCACACACAGCCTCAGCAAGGTAAATACAGTGCAATAAACACATCAGCCCAGGGTCAGCCACAGGCACTTAGAACTGCAATAAATCACTGCATAGCTGATTTGAATGGCTGGTCACTTTCCAATTTCTCATCATCTACCCATTTTGAAGTTGACCATCAAAACCGTGTCCTCTTCAACACAGGGAAAGTTACACCTTTGTCAGTAAGGCAAATGTTTATCACTTTTACAAAGACATGGCTAAAAGAGATTGTAAATAAATTCTGCCACTGAAATTGTATTTTGCAGTTCAAGTTCTAAACCACTCAAGGTGTGGAAGACCTTGTAAGCTCTCAGAGAAATCATGTGGAACTTGGTGAACAAGATGACTTGCAGCTAAACCGAGAGTGGAGGCAGATCTGCTCGGTCAGCTGGGATGTGACACACAAAGTCACAGACCACAAATGTCTTCATAAGAAAAGTGTTTTCAAAGCACAGGCAAAATTAAGCTATCACATTCTGCCTCCCTAAAATCTACTCTGGACTCCCAGGCATGGAAGTTTCTCTCTCCCAGTGAGACAACTGCATCAATACCGTATTTTCCCTAGAAGGGAGATGACTTTAGAAGTTCATGTATCTTAGCATGTATCTTGCTAATCTGCTTTTCATTCCTGCACTAAAATAGCTTTCACTCATTTACCTTGATGCAGATCTAGATCTTGATTTCCTACTGTCAGAAACATGCCGTTTTCCCTCCTGAATGGGTGGCTGTTCCACTTCCATATCCTAAAACGTGAAGTTGACAGGTGTTATGGGTGAACAGCACAAGCATTTTATTTCTTTTTATGCTCAGACTAAATTAACAGCACTGAAAACACATTGAATATTCAATACAGTGAAATTAAAGAGTAACGTGACTCAAAAGCTTCACTCTGTGGTCACTGTCAGGGAGAAGGTCCAGTAATGCACGTACTGAATACAGCCATTGAAAAGACACCATAGAAATAATTTACACAATTCCCATTTTCAATTTGCAAATTATTGGTTTTCCACATTTTAACCCCATTTCAGCACCACCTGCATCTCCACAGAATATGATTTTATTCCTTAAGATCAGTCAGTGGATCCTGCTCCATTATCAAAATCCCGGGCAAAGTGAAATCTGCTGCAACTTTTCTCCAAGATGTTATAAGAAACTGCTTTAAGCCTGAAGTATGCTGGAGACAGTAAAGGGATAAGCCCTGAAGCTCTCCAACTGTCTCCCAGCAGAGCCAGCTGTGTCCTGGTTATCCTGACATTTCTGCTCCAGGACAACCCACACACCTTTGGGAGAGACATGTATGGTCTCTTCACTGCAAGGGCTGCTCACCTGCTGGTGGGGTTTCTGCAGGTGTGGTTCAGCCTGGACTGGGAAGGGAGACTGGAAAGTTGGCTGCACTGGGGCTGCTGGAGGCATCACTGGCTGAGCCATGGGGGGGAACTGGGGGGTAGGCAGGAGACCAAAGCCTGGCATTTGCCCATTCGGAGGAAGCGGCACCTTGGGAGAAGAAAACACACACAATTCCAGCTAGGAAGAGGAATTACATTGCCTTTCCCAGCAGGCTCAAGTAAAGCTCTATGTCTGCTCGAAAGTCTCAACAAAAGATGGGGAAAAGATGAAGCTGGCCAAGCATTTGGTGTAGAAGTAACAATCTTATCTTTCAAAGCCTGATGAGGACAGACACCAAAAATATGTTTCTTTGGGAAGATGGAGGGCTAAGCCACATTCACTCTTCACCAACAGGAAAATCACTTCCTTCCTTCTGCACCAAAGGAAACAGCAAAGGAGGGAAAACACAACAGGGGGAAAAGCCTGGGGTTACCTGGTGCCGCATTGGATCCTGCTGCATTCCCATCATCCGCTGCTGAAAAGGATCCATATTTGGGAGCTGAGGAAATACTGGCTGTTGCACGCCTTCTGCTGGAAACCCACTAAAACCAGGAATATTTTGGTGAGACGAGTCAGTAGATGCACAGATTTGTCTTTGTTTTACAGATTTCTATGCACATTTACACATTCTTGCTGTTATTTTAGACAGAGCAATTATCTTTATTATGATCCCATTTCCAACAAAAAAAAGAAAAGGAAGAAAGAGTGGCTTCCTGATCTTTTCTCCACTCTAAGAGTAGTCCTTTCACATTTAAAGAGATGCTGCACAAAGGCTAGAGCCTCTCTCGCCCCTGTACTTGTACAAGCTTGCTAAAGATCTCAGCCTAAAGAAACATTTCAGGAAGATTTTCTGCCTTGGGTTAATTCTCTTCCTCTGCAGTTCCTCTTTTGGGAACAAAAGAAGCAATGCTTTTCTCCTCAAGGAAAAGAAACTGGCTGCACTTTTGCTGTAAAAAACCACTTTGGTTTAGGAGGAAACAGGGCAGAGGAGAAGGGGGGTGTGTGTGTGTATCACGAGGATTACAGTGATGCCCATCACTTCCTGATTCAACACACAGAATGGACAGTGCTCAGGCAGTTCTGGAGGTCTGTGCAGGTAACAGGACCTGCTTGCAGGATGCAGCCTGTGCAGGAAACTCAGCAGCATTTCAGGGGGATAAAGGAATCTGATGGTGATGGTAAATGGAACTTTGCAGTCTGACAAGATTCTGGACAGATGAGTATTTTATAGAGAGAATTACTGAGCTTGGGTGCCCAGACTGGGATCACTGGAATGCCACCCTCAGGGACAGCTTGCACAGCTGTGAGGCACTAAGGACAGAGGCCCTGAAGCCCCACCAACAGAACATAAACATGCCCACAAGCCTCCAGTTGGGCAGACACAAGCAGTGCCTACGTCTGACTGACCTCATCTTTCTGTACTCCAGAGTTCCACCTGCACTCTAAGGCAAATCCTAGCATTTCCTTCAGAGGCACTTAAATGAGCTACTACTCGTGGACATGAAGTGCTCGAGGTGAGAGACACAGTCAGAAAGCTGATGACAGAGTTAGTGGTTCTGGTTTTGAGAGCAGAGTTTAGATGCAGATACAGAGAGTAAGACATGGGGCCACAGACTGAAGCAGGGAAAAAAGAAATATGGACTAACCCCGGCATTGAGCACCATCCAGCCTGTGCACTGAATGAGAGAGAGGTCCTGTGGAAAAAACTGGGATGTGGTCATGTCATTCCAGACTTTATCATAATGCACAGCAAAAGGGACACAGGAGCTTGAGCTCGCTTGTGCGGGGACAGAATGTTCGACAACATAAAACGGTAAAGCCAATTTTCATTTCTTGAATACTTCAAACTATCACAATGTTTGGAATTGCAGCTTTTCCCCAGCCAGTAGAGCAATCCAGCTGACACAGTAATGCCCTGACACCCTCAGTTGTACTATAAAAACATGGAACTCATCTTGCAACCAAAACTGAGCTTTTCTCTACAGAACACAGCCCTCCATCAACGAGGTGACACAGATCTACACCAGATCACCAAAGTACCGAGACACAAAAATCACCCCACCAAAAGCTGTTAACAGTACTTTAAATCTGGACTGCAGCAGTTAAACACCAAACTCACTTGGAATTTCAATCTGCTTTCTAAGCTAAAAATGTTTTAGGACAAAGATTCCTCAGTTTTACTGTGACACAGAACTTACAAAGCCGGCTGAGACACTGAAGGGGAAGGAGCTGAATCTTCTTTCTTTGAATCTTCCACTGCTTCTGGTTCATCATCGTAGTCAAACCGATCTAGCAGCTTCTGAAAGAAATCACATTGGCACAACTATTTTTTCTGCATCTTACCCAACTGGCAGCCAAAATATCTTTATTATCACACTCTTACAACGTATGTAAGCTCTGAAACTAAAGGCAAGGTTAGAATTGGGGAAAAATAGGAATCTATATTCCAAAACCAGTCTTCTTCAGCTTCAGAAAACGCAAACCAAGACTTACTTTGTCAAATGATGTTTTCTGCTCAGGTGCTGTGAAAGCAGCTTTCTGCTCTGGGGGCTGTGCTGCTGTGGTTTTCAGCTGAGCAGTAATAGCTTGAACCTGAGCCATCACAGTGTTGTCTATGACCGGTGACTGGGGCTTCTGAGGCTGTTGGAAGGTCTGCAGGATTTGCTGGAGCTACAGAAACATAAGACAGCAGTAAGTGTACGCTCACATGTAAACACCAAGTAGTGAAAGTGTTGTAGGATATAAATTTTGTCAATACAGACTGTGGCAGGGGACAAACACATCAACAACCTGACTGAACTGTAGAGCACTTACAGCAAGACCAGGAGTCCCTTTTTAAATACTCTGGTGGCAAAATTCAGTAGATCCCAACATTGCAGTGTTCAGGCCCTTCAACACAGCAAACATTGAAGTGGACTGAACAATAAAATTCCTCATTTTCTTTGAGATAATCCACCTGTTCTGAAAACCCTGCTACTGCATCAACTCGTAACTAATTATTTAGGAACATAAAACTGAGTATCATCAAATATCACAATTACTGGATGGAAGAATTTAAATACTCTAAGTGCTGCAAGTTTTCCACGGAAGACCTTCGGGAAGCTCTTCTGCTTCAAATCCAGGCTACCAATTCCACCACTTCCCCCTCCTTTCCCACAGAAACTGAAGCTGAAGGGAATGAGTGAGCAGGTTACCTGTTGTCCCTGTGTTGTCTGGAACAGCTGGGCTACAGCTGCAAAGGCATCAGAGCTGGGCAGCTGTGGCACGGCGGGCACCGAGTTGGCCGTCACCGGCGGGGGCTCCGAGGGAACCTTGGCCGGAGGGGGCGGCGAACCTGAGGGGAAATCCAGGAGCACAGGAAGGGCTGTGTGACTCCGTAACATTCCTCTTGCTCCCCCCAGCAAAGGTCTGCCCACACCCCCCTGCTTAACCCCCAAGGGCCTACTGACAGCACCCCAGCTGCATATCCTGGTCATTCTGCCGTGAGCTGCTCCGGTCACCGCTCACACTAAGACATAAAAGCTGGTCCCACACGGAATTTTAGCTCCCAGCTTCAGGTTTAGAAAAGCTCTCACTCAAACAGCATTAGGCAGTGAGCTTCAATATCCTGAACATGGTGGTTCTGCTTCCCCAGAACTGGGCTCCTCCTTTTGGATGAATGATCCACATCAACCATCTCATGGCTCACTGGAAGAGCAGCTGAGCTTCTCTCAGTATTTTCCACCAGTAACTGAACTTTTGCAGAGAAGTCTGGCAATAATTAAAGGTTTTTAAGGATTACTTCACAGGCAGTTTTCTTTGATACAGTTTGTTCACATGTCCCTTCTGCACGTGCACAAGCCACACCTGCAGCTGATGGATAAATCCTCCCACCAAGAAAATGATATTTACTCATTTTTCCAGGAAAACACTCCCATTTCCACTAAGCTTTGCTGAAACTGAGATCACAATTTAAGACATGCTATTAGTGCTCCCATTCTCTTTGCCTTACATTACAACACCTTTTTTATTCAACATCTTGCCAGTACCAAGTAAATTAGCAATAATCCCATCAATTCCTACATACTGTAACTATTCTTCAGTAGATCTGTTTTAATGGACATAATAAAGCTGTACAAGGAGTGAGTTAAAAAAAACCTCCACAGACAGATATATTTAGTTTGAAACACTAAGCAAACATGTTTGCATTGCAATAGCAACTCCTTTAAAGCCATTCCTCTGTTTGCACTTCAAATAACTCCAGTGTTGACAAGCAGCAAGCACAGGCAAATGTGTTGAATAACACTTTCCCAGAAGTGAAATACAATATAAAAATAAAGCAAAAAGGTATGTGGTGTTTTTAAATATAAAGGAACTCCCAAATTATTTCCTGTATACATTCAGAAGGATATTTGCTTGCTCAAGGGAGAAAATCTGCATTTCTCTCTGTCTTTTATTAGCGAAATTATTACTGGAGAAACAGACTCTACTTCACATAAGGCATGAATATATTTATTATTACTCATTAGCATATTTATTGCAGGGCCAAATTACCCCCTCTGGTGCACGTGAAGAACCTCAGTGAAAATCTCTGCAGAAGGCAGTCAACCTGTTCCCCACCACTGAGGATGGACAGAGCTGGACAGGCAGTGCCCCTCACCTGCCCCAAAATTCAGCTGTACAGCCACCAGTGCCCCCAGGCTTGGATGCCAAGGCATTCCCTGGCCCTGCCAGGTTTACAAAACCTTTAATGGGATACACTTCCCTGAACACAGCTGGAGATGGTTTCAGTGCTTTGCTGTCTCTCACCACACCTCGCTCCCTCCGCTCCGCTCTCCCAGTCCTGCCCCATGAGCACAGTGAATAAGGAGGCTACCCAACCTCAGTGTGAAACACGGAGTGCAGAGCCAAAAGCAGCTCTGTGCAGAAAGAGGGAACTGTGGAATGCATATTCCCTGTAACCTTGCTCCCAGCTTTGCTGGGGCACTAAATAGGTCAGTGCAGGCACTGTGGGCAGGCTGGCACTGCTGTGCTCTGCAGGTCGGTGCTTCCCAGCCAGCAGCCCGTGCAAAATCCCAGGCACAAATGTTCCCTCTGAGAACCTGGATGACAAACACGGTCCAAGACTTTCAGGGCTGCACACTGAGACACTGACAGCTGCTGCTTTCAGCTGCTGAGCTGACTCAAAGGAAGATGAAGCTCTTTAACATCTAAGATCTCGCTTACTTACCTGGATTCTGGCATTAAAAAATGACATCACAATTATAAAATTGAGAAATCACATAGAAATATTTCAAAGCAAAAGAAAAAATAGTATCTGTTTAAGAGGGCATACTGAAGTCACCTGTAAGTGTGCACATACATATGTACACATGCATATTGCATGATGAACATTTAATGTATTTCCCAAATCAGTATTCATATGCTGATAATGTCTGAAGTACAGTATCAGCACTTGCTTAAAATGAGTTTGGCTGCTCACAGTGACAAAGCTGACTTTATTGCTGTGTGACTGCTGGAACTAAGAGCAGGCACTTTGTGCTGAAAGCAAACAAGCTGTTGCCATTTGCCCTTTGAGAGCAGAAGTTAAAATGTCATTCCTACCTTCATTGTTAGTAGCATTCTCTGCCATGGGTGCAGCGGCACTGGTTCCTGCTGCCATATCCAAGAGAGGCTGAATTATTTCGATTTTAAACACTCCATTTTTCTGCCAGAGGTTCAGGACACGAACTATTTTACTCTGTTGAAACAAAAGGAAGCATCAATGCTGAAATCAGCTTTCTTAGGTCACCAGTTTATCTTCTGTATGCAGAGAAGGTTTGAACAGCACGTGGCATAATCACACCAACCTAACAAACCCTGTGTCGTGACTGAGGGCAGCAACACCTTTGAACTGGCAAAGATAAAAACTGCCAACTTATTTTACTGTCAAAGCAATCTGTGACATTTCTCTGAAACTCTTCTGGCCAGCCAGAAATCCAGGTGTGATGGACAATCCAGGACAATACTTCAGCCCCACGTCTACACAGATGGTCAGTCACAAAGGGATGAAACCATCAATCCATGTGACCAAAAAGAAAAAAGGAAGATGAGCTGGAAAGCCTCCATGAAGACAGGGGCAGTAGGACCAGAAAATGCTACCACAACAGTTTCAAATCAGACTGAGGGTTCTTTGCTTGGTATTACTCCTAACCCAACCAATTCTATGTTGAGACCAGAAACTGCATCTCCATCATTATCTAAAGCATGAGGAAAGCAAGTGGGAAACATCCTCACTGATCACTGCAGAAGGACTAATTTAGAATCTCTGATTGTCAGCTGTTATTTTAAGCTCATTTCTTTCTTTTTTTTTTTTTTTACATGAAGAACAATGCAGCTTCCAGGAACAAGCTGGAAATTTGCCTTTCCTTCTTTAGCCCAGCATTCAAACAAAAATGCCTTGGTAGCTGTGCTGCTTCAGATGGAACATGCAAGCAGGTAGAAGGCAGAACAAAGGTTGTATTGCTGTCCTTTCTGCAGACTTAGTCATTCACTTCCACACATACCAGCTTTAAAGTACCTTTTAGTTCAAATGAATTGATTCTGTTCTTTCACTGTGACTCAGTTATATACACCCATGTAAATCCACCTCTAAGTGATTAAAGAATTTCACAAAATGTTTGCTAAAATAACATCAATTACAGAGGAACCTGAAATATCTATTTTTAAGTAACATTTTGGTCTGAAAAACAGTTACCTTTAAAACAGCAGCATATATTTTGCTTTGGGTATTCTGTCCCTCCAGAAAACTTGAAAATTATACAAGGCCAAAAAATGGGCAAAGGTAATACTCTCGTTTTCAGACACACATTAATTTTACAGAAAGGCTGTTTAAAAAGAAAAGGCAGCATTATCATCCTCTTCAGATATCACCCACAGTTGTTGTGTATCTGCAGATCAGGGTTTTTTTGTTTAGAAACTAGAAATTCATTAAAGCAAGTGTTTTAAATTAATATTCCCTGTATGGAGTAGTTCCATGAAGGAGATGGACAGTCTCATTCACTCAGAGGAACAAAATGGTAATGCAGAAACAGAAAGGAGAAGGGACTGCTCTGTTTCACAAGCTATCAACCCAGGAGTTCCCAAAGACCAGATTCAATGCCTGAAGGTCTAAATGTTCCACATTAGAAAACTACAGAGCAGCCAAGCCTTCAAAAATTTAGAGAGTTAGGGAGGAAGTCAGGTAGAAAAGGAGTATTTCAATCTTACAAAGTTAAAGGGAGTGGGTGATTTTCTGGAAACCAGCTGGCAACTTCTAAAACACACTGATCTTGGGAGTCTCAAAACTGTTCTGACAGAGGTCACAAAAACCATCTTCTCTGGACCATCAGGAATTCACACCACTTTCTGAGCCTCTGTTCTACTAGAAAGTACAACAGAACTAAGACAAATGAGGCCTTAGACCAGCACTGACAGTGGAGAGCACCAACAAAACTCAAGTGTGGGATTGGAAAAGACTGAAGAAATCAACACGATGATTTTCCTAGAAAACATTTCTGAGCAGAACAGTCTCTGCCTACAAAACCAAAGCTTCTCCTGCAACACTCTCTTGTTGTGGCAGACACTGCCTTGCAAAGGAAGTTCTGAAGGAGCCTCAAGAAGAACTTCTGGCACACTAACACACACTGCTGAAGCATCTGCCTAGGCAAAACAAAACTGATGAGTTCACGCAAAACACATCTTTTGACTTGAATTTGCATTTAACTGCCACCTTTGATAATCCTTCTCCACAACAGTCACTACCAGGGTCAGACAGAATCCCCCAGTCACCGCCAGCACCAAGGCAGCCCCCCATCAAAGCACAGCCACAGCCCAAGTGCTGGTCCTACCTTGTCTTCAGATGGACACAGATAGAGATACTGGAATGTGGCAGTGATGTTCTTGGAGAACCTTGGCCCAAAGACGTCCTTGTCCGTCCCGAACTGGTGCCGGGACTGCCGCACGATGGAGTCGATGACGTAGAGCCCCGGCACTTTGTACTCCGGCTTGCACTGCCAACAGCACCGGGGGCCTGTGTGATCCAGGGGTAACAGCCCCCAGAGCCCACAGCCAACCTCTGGGCCCACGGCAACCCTGCCCCGGGCTCACAGAAACCTGCCCTGGGCTCACACACACCTCTGCATTCCAGCCCTGCTCCTCAAGCCCAGGCAGGCATCACACTGCATTCTCTGGAAATAGCTTTTGTCTTAGTGACAATTAATCTCAACTTCAGCACCTCCAGGTTCCCCCCCCAGCTGCTGCACAGGGAAGATGGGAAATCTCACAATTTACTTCTTTCTTCCCCTCCTTAATGGATTATGGAAAACTACAATGTGGAGCTTATATAGACAAAGTGATACCAGAATGTGTGAAATCCTAACAAACCAGAATTTCCTCCTTCAATCCCTAAGTAACAGAAGCCTTTCTGGCTATTTACTAGCATTATTAGCAGTATCTAACACAGCATGCAGATAACTTTATCAATAAATTCTTTTTTTTTACTTTTTACCTTTTTGATAAACTTCTCCACAATCTGGACAACATGCTTGTAGAGCTGGAAAATAAACACAGCCATTAATTTATCATCTCCTCAGCAGTGGCACATCATTTTAAAGCATTTTAACTCTTTGTGCTTGCTACCATTTTGGAAAGGCTACAGAATATTGCAGTCACATTCTAAAAAGCAGGATGTTCCCAAACTGAGAAGAATGTTCCAAGGGGGAACCCCAGACCCAAGCCAGAAGTGTCAGTGTGCACACAAACACAGAGCTTCCCAAGTATCAGTAAAAGCTTTCTGGATTTACTCTCTCTGCAATCCACACTGGTTTCACATGTTAAGGTGCAGTTGCATCCTGCAATATTTAGTTTTAGCACACAAAAATCACAACATTGGTGGGTGTAGCATGAAAAAGCAACAACTCAAAAAAAAAAAAAAAAAAAATCAAGCTGGCATTTTGCTCCTAGTCCAAAACCAAGGGATGATATTCACCACCCACTTGTTTCTAGACAACAGCCTGAACAGCAACTGGAATAAACCATCCCCGAAGCTGAGACTGGGAAACCCTGAGGATTTATTTACAAGTGAAACAATAAAACATTGCTGCTGCTACAGTTCCATCTTTGTTTTGTTGTGCTTTACCTTAATAGCTTTAATGGCAGCTTTCGTGATGAGAATCATCTTTGCTCGGGAAATAGGAGGTTTCATCTCCATCAGTGAGAAGAGCTAAACAAAGAAAACAAACATTAAAAATGTATTCTGAAGTTCAGCTATTAATTTAAAACAACGTTTTAGGTGGGTGACTTGATGACTGCCACCCCACACCCTGCCTGGCCACGCTGCTGGGAGAAAACCCAACAGAGATCAGCATTTCCCAGGGTATTGCTGGAAAGAACTGCTCCAACTGCTCTGCAGACTGGGCTGCCTTACCCTCCAAACGGCTCCCAGGGGAAAAGCTCACTCCTCAAGGAGAACGTTTGCAGAAGTTACAGATATTATATGAGGTTTATAGAGATGTACATCAAGTATACAGAAGTTACCTTTATAGGTGACATTGACCATAACTGAAAATAAGCATTCCATGTTTCAGAAACTGAGGGACACCAGAACTGCACACAGAGGTGCACACAGAAAGCTGAGCATGCACACACAATTGTTTTTACCTTTAAATACTCCTCACAAATCACAGAAAAAAAATGGTTTGTGTTACATAATTTCATTTCTGTCTTTACCATAATGAAAAAATTGAGCCCTTGAATGCAAGTAAAACATGTCATCAATTACTTGCCACAAAGCAAAGTAAGAGAATCAAAGTGTCCTCATTTGTCAGTGCAATACAAAGTCAGATGCCATTTAAAACTCTATCTCTTATTTTATTAATAATTTAAAGTTCCAAGATACTGGTGAAGTGACCATCTCACAGAGATTTATCCACTGTTTCAGTTAAAGGAAACAAAAAATCAATGAAGGAGATAAAAAAGTTGGTCACATACTCAAAGACAAGGAAAGTGCTAACAGGGCTTCCAGCTGCACAAAAGGAACCCGTACACCCAGAAAACACCCCGAGTAGGAAACAAGGTATTTACTTTAATTTGATGCCTATTCCAGGAGACAGGAAAGAAGAAAAACTGTCCTTCCAGGCAGTGGTAGCCACGTGCCTCTTCCAACACCAACACAAGACCATGACTTTTCATTTTTCATCCCCACAAAATGCAAGTTCTTGTGCCAGAACGTTGGGGTTTTACAGCCATTTCAGCTGTGAGAGATACTTCAGCTAACATTGCTGCCTGCTGAGAAATCACAGTATGGACAAACAAAAACTGCCAGATAACAGACAGGAGGAGAGAGGGGTCTGTGAACTGATGTGGGGTTTTTTTGAAAATCTTGTTTTCAATTTAGACTTAAGTGCTTTAGAGTAAGTGCAGAGACTCTTGATGAACAAAGTCAGTGCTATTATTAAAACTCAGGAAAATCTACTTTAAGAGGTAACAAAAGAGGGGAGAAAATCCAAACCCCACCACCCACAAAGAAACCAGCAGAGAAGGCTCAAGAACTGAGATAGGGGAGGAAGAAAAAGAGACAGCATTACAACAGGCACTCCACATCCCCTCCTTTACCCGTGAAGAAGCAACTGGTCCTCCAGGAAAGGATCCAGTCCCAAAGAAAAAGAACAAAGGGGCTGGTGCTTTGGCATTTGTACTTCAGGAACACAAGGAGAGATCCCAAGGAAACCGGGAGAGCTCAGAGCAGGGGCCCAAAGTAACAAGAAATGAGTGCAGCAAAAAAAGAAGTGTCTTATAAGTATCCCAAGCAGGACATTGCAACAGGGGGAAACACAGACAAAATAAAAATCCAAGGACAAATAAACTGCCAGGTATAACCAAGGCACATATGCAGGAGTGTGCATATCTTTTTATCTAGCTTGCTCTTTTCACCCCCTCCCCACCATCTCTTGGAATTTTACCTCAGAATTTTGCTCCTTTTTTAAAATTACCTAAGATCCTAGAACACCAAATAACTGTTTATAGTCAATTTTCATGTAATTTTCAGTATCAGTTACGTGTGTCAACACCAAGTTTCAGGGATGGGTATAGCTAAAATTTAACTCCCTTCCTAGCTCCTCATGGCTTCTTCCCTGTTGGAAAGGGGAGCTGCTCAGAAGACACCCAGGTACTTCAGTTGCATTCCTTCCATTAGACCTGGATCTTCTTTCACACACATTTCCCAAACCAACATACAAAAAAGTCACCCAACCACTACTTTTACAGGGGTGTTTCACAATAATATATCCAGTTTCTCAAAGGACACCACGATCAACTCAAGGAACAACTTGGACACAAAAACTTACACTCTATTTACAAGGAAAAAAAAAGTGATGTATGTAACAAAGGCAAAGAGAATTTATGGCTTGAGAGGTTTCCAAAGTCCTGCCTCACAACAGGAGCCTGTGCCTGGAATGCTGTGACCTGCTAGAAGTGACTTGCTGCTTTTACTGCCCCTAACTGCATCTTTACAGGATGTTGATACAAAAGAAGTAGAGGTATTCAAAGGTATTAAATTCAAGTCACAATACAAAATATGGGTTTCAGAGTATTTCTGGGTGCTTCTCCCAGCAGGACAAAGCACATGGTGAAGTAACTATAACGCCAGGGATGCAAAAGGCAGAAAACTGACCTGCTCAGTTTCAGGGTAATAAATGCTATTAACCACGGCAGGACAGTGAAAGGAGACCAAGCACAGAGTGAGTGTCCCCAAAGGCAAACTGGGTGTGAAGGGCAGGGGCTGCACAGAGAACAGGGCAGGAGTGAACAGGGACCTGCTCCAGCCCAGGAGCCCCGTGAGGGGCAGCCAATGGCACCAGGAACGTGGTGCTGCTGACGGCCTTGACTCCTCACTCTTTGGAGCAGCAAATTAGTCATTTCTCTCATTCTATAATTAATGCCCTCTGATGGTTTAGTTTACATGGAAACCTGAGAACCAGGGGGTTTGAAGCAAAGGGGAGAAGTGCTATTTGAAAATATACCCAGGCTGAGGTATGATCTTAAGTCTATCTGGTTTAAGTGTGAGGAAACACAGCAAAAGTACCTTTTAGGGCTTAGACTGACTTCCTTGGCTTGGCCCTCTTGCTCAAGTGCCTGTGCCATAGAAAGGTGTCTTTAGTTACAAACAAAGAGCTTTGGGCCCATTTTATCCACTCACTAAACAAACCCCAGAGCACAGCAGCTGCACAGAGAGGAGCACGAGCCACTGAACCAGACAGTGGTTAGTGATTAGTGGATATCAGGCACCCAGGTCATTGTCAGGACACCTCATTCAACCTCCCCTTCTCCAATTTCCAGAGCAGTCCAACACACCCTCAACCAGTCCAACAGGCCTTGGGTGTCCAACAACACGTCCCCAGGCAGGCTCCATGCACAGGCAGCACTCTGTATACCCACTCACTGTCTCTTGGAATGTATTTTATGAATGCAAATAGATGAAAGGAAAGACACCACCTGGCCCAGCCAACCACCAGTGACTTCCAGACACAACTGCAGTTACTTGCTGCTGTACAGAAACAAAGGGATCATGGAGGACAGGACCAACAAGCACAGATAGTGCACTATTTTGTTAACAAAACACCTTTATTGCTAATGCATGACCAGATCTCTAAAAGGAATTCTGTCAGCTCTGTACATTTTCCTTCCCCTGTCAAAGTCACTGCTTCCTTTCCTCTGCAGGTCCCCGTTCTTCCTTAAGGGAAGGAGAAGGATCTGTTGCTAAGCTGTATCTCAGAGGATCAATGCAAGTTTCAAATGCCTGACCACCAGCTGTGAAGCACAGCAAGTATTAGGTGCTGCTGAAGGTAGGAGATCACCACAAAATCCAGAGCTGCCAGGCTGCATTCTTTGGAAAATAAAGTGAGATTTGAATTTGACCAGGTATGACCCCCAGGCAATGGAGCTCAACAGCACTTCATCAACTCAGCTGCTTCTGTGGCCCAGAAAGACCACGGACAAATCCCCAGTCATTGGGGAGAAACATCTTCACAGAAGATACTCAGATGAAAATGACATCATGCAAGTGCACAGAATAGAGTTTTGTTTTCTCCTCATGTGCTTTGGAAATGCAGCTTTCAGGATCAGTGCAGGGCTCTTTTGTCCAGCACATCTCCTGGAAAGCTGCTTGTCTCACTCCTTCTCTTACCAGGAATCCCCCCCAGAATGCCACAGCTTCCAAACTTCCTGGAAACAAGTCCAGGGCAGAGGCAAGAGACGCCAGGCAGATGCTGGCAGCTGTGTCCTTCTCCTTTTCCGTGCACATGGAGACTCACTGGGGATCCTGAGCTCCAGGAACTGTGGGAGAACCACTGGGAAGGATATCCTGCTAACCTCTATTTATAGCTCCTCAGGATGGAGGGGAAGGCTGTCACAGCACAAGCAGTAACAAGTCTTGCCACTGGCAGGAAAGACCCACACTGGATCCCAGCTTCAACTGTCCAGTGCCCTAAGGATGGGCAAACAGCAGAGAAGGAATGTGCAGCTCCAGCTTTAGTTAAACAGCCCCGGGACCTCCTGTCTGTTTGTCTCTAGGCACATCTAGGTGGGCTATCAATTGTTTCAGGGGTACACATTAACTACTGAGACACAGCACTAAGTGAATGATACGTCTTACTCAACACAAACAAAACATTACAAAACAGGAAAGTTGACCTTATTCCACTTTCAGCAGCAAGATTGTGAAAAAAAAAAATCTTGATTTCTAACTTTCATAACCAGTGCACTATGCCTCAAGTTTTCCAGGTTAAAGAAAAGGACAGACATCCCCTAAACTAAAACATGCCAAGGATTTAGATGGCAGATGTGTGGGTTCAGTGGGAGTTTTTTGTTTGCTTGTGTTTTGGGAGTGTGATTTTTCTTTTTTTTTCTTTTAAAGAATAATGTTTGCTTGTTTCCTTAAAACCATAAAAGGTTCTTCCCCATTACCCAGTTACCTTTTGTGATTTATTTATACTGTGCCATTACTGTAACATAACCTATACACGTAACAGCACATGAATTGTGACTGGTGAAAAGTAAACTCCTCAGAGAAAACACTCCACCACAGACCTGCCAAATCCCACCTGTTCAGCCCCTGCTCAAGCTACAGCTGATTAAAAAGGCAGCCAGTACCAAACTCCTGCCTGCTCCTGCAGAAACACGAGGACTTGGAAGAGGACACTCACTGGCAAAGCTGCATTTGAAAGGTCCAAAGAACAGCATTGGGAATGGCACCACAGTCCACCACGATGGAATTACACAACCCAGGGGTTCCCACCCCTTGCCTGAGCCAAACTCCCTTCTCTCCCTCCCCAGGCCCTTCTGCCCAAGAGGGGACACCAGCTTTACCTCCCACCATCCCAGAAACTGCCACAAGCACAAAGCCACCCAAAAACCCCAAAGGACGGGAGGGAGCACCTGAGGGAGTGAGGGGCACCCCCTCCTTCGGGCAGAGGGGAAAGGGCTGCCAGGTGCCACCCCCAGGGAAGGAAAGCAGCAGGAAATCACCCCCAGCACACAGGGCAAGTGCAGCACCGAACCGCAGCAGGAGCTGCCGTGGCAAAACCACAACTCCCTGGCTACAGTGGCACGGCACAGCAAGTGCAGCAATTCCTGGCCCCATCCTCACCCCGAAGCTCTTCCCCTCCCAGTACAAGAATTAACTCTTCAGTGACCTGGGAGTGGCACCCCCGAAGGCCTCCCAGGCTGAGCAGCCCGTGCTGTCCCCAGCACTCTGGGAACACCCCCCGGGCCTTGGGGACAGCTGCTGTGTCCCTGAGGAAGGGCAGAAATGAACCGTACCTGCCCGTGAATCTCACCCCTCCCCGCATTTGGTGCACAGCTCCAGGCAACACACACGGAAAGGGATCAGCCTGAGAACTGGAGTTTCTGCCCTGCCCAGCACCACCAACACGGCCCCTGAGAGGGAACAGGGCAGGAAGCACACAGCCCCTGGAGTTATTCACATGCTGCTTTACACAGAGGCACTCGGGCGTACAAAGGCCTGCAGAACAGGGATTTCAGCAAGTACAGCTCTCTCCCTCAGAACTGAGGTCCAACTGAAACCCAGTGCTTGCTCCTCCAGCAGCCACACAGCAGGATTTCACTCAGCATTTCTAAGTGCACCGAAGCAAAGCATCCCACCGTTCCCAGGCGGGAGAGGAAGAGGGACAGATCCAAACATGCCCGTTTCCAGGACACGGATTAGTCACGGGATCCCCAAACACTCCTGCTCTGCAGCCACATCCCGCACAGGCAGGGGGTTATTGTCTGACAGGCACTGCCTGTCCCATCCAGGCCCGTCAGGGCTCTGCGGGACCAGTGCTCACAGCGAGGCAGGTAGCTAACAACACTGCTGCTCCCTCCTGCCATCAACACTGAAAAGGCACACACACACGTGCTGGTTTGATTTTTTGGGGAAAAAATGCACCCTGCCATCACACTGGTTCAGAGCTGCACAAACCCCCCAAACACTGGCAAATAAACAAACCATTAACAGGAGCTGCATGCTGTCCACTTTTCCCTTTGCACTGGCACGGTTTGTGGAGGGATGAGGGCACTCTCAGGTGTCTTGCAGAGAGTGAGCCTCACACAGCCTGAGCCCATCACACGGGAGCAGCTGCCTTTTCTCCTGTTTCTGTTCAACAGGCAGGCACAGCCTCCAACACCAATGTGGGAACAGGCTCTGGCTCAGCTTTAAGTGACTTTCTGTCCACGGAGGGTCTGCAAAGCCACAGTGCCCAAGTGAGGCAGAAGTGTAGCTAACAGTAATTAATAGTCATATTGAAGTCACGTGTCAAAAACTTTGTACAGCAGGGGTTGAACTGACTTGCTATATATTATGCAAAAAACAACCACGGTCCGCTTTACTTCCAACTCCTCTCGCCTAAAAAAATAATATGTTGAAAAGAAAAACCACACAAAAAACCAAAACAACGAAGGCGGCAAGGAGGGGCCTTCTGTGCGGTACGAAAGGCGAGCAAACGCCTTCCAACCTGTCCTGTCCCCAGAACTGGGATGGAGCCCTGAGCCCCATCCCCGGCGCCGTTCCCACACCGGGAGAAGCCGCTCCCTCTGCAGCCTTTGCCCGGTGCCGCCGCCCCGCACCGCGGCTCTTGCCAGGCCGCTACCGGGAAAGGCAGCTCCCGGAACGCGGCTTCCCCAGCCCCGAACAGCACACACGGCCGGGGGCGACAGCGAGCCCGCCTGGGAACCCCTGCCAACCGGGCTCCGGCCCCGAGTCCCGGGATCCCGCTCTCCGGCGCTGCCTTTCCCCTCGCTGCAAACCGAGGGGAACAGGGAGCGGACGGAGCCCGGTGGGGAGGCCCAAAGATCCCCCAACGCCTCCCCCGGCCCGGCCCGCGCGGGGCCTCGCGGAGGGGCCGCTGAACGGCCCGGCCGCGCTCGCCTCCATTTTCCCC
>JBBMKD010000001.1:828974-841452 GCA_037834095.1 Argya squamiceps
CCGTCCGCGCCCTCAGCCGCTGTCACTGTCACCTTAGCCCCTGGCAGGGCACCGCTGTCCCGACACGCCCCACAGGCGCCGCGGTTCGGCCCCTCAGAGCAGGCCTCAGCGGCTGTGGTGCGGCCGGGCTCGGCTGGAATGTGTTCACTGAGCTCGGTTTGGCTCGGGTGAACTCGGCCGAGTTCGGCTGAACTCGTGAGTTCGGCCCGTCTCGGTTTGGCTCGTCTGGGCTCTTGTAGGGTCGATGGGTTCGGCTGAACTCGGCTCGGTTCGGCCCAACTCGGCTCGGCTCCCTGACAATAAACAAACAATAAATAATATTGCCTACCTACTGCCAGCGTGTCTTTGCCTTTTGTGACCTTGGCCGCTTCCAAGGGGGTAAATTAACTTCACTTGGAGCTTTTGCTGCTGTTCTTGCCCGTGTGCTGGAATTCACTTGTCACTTTACACATCAGGAAACACAAGTTGAGCAGAATTTCAGTTCGAATGAGCTCGGCTGGGCTCGGCCGGGCTCGGTTCAGAAGGGGTTTGGGGCAGGTCAGTGGCACGAGACAACTAGGCCATAGGGTACAATAAAATTCTGGGTCCTATGGATGTTTTTCTATGGGATGTAAACACGAAGTATTTAAGCCTGAGGAGTGTGTGACTAATTAACTTGTAAGCATGTTTGGGTTTGCAACACATTTGTAAAACAAAACAAAACAAAAAAATTGGATTATATTTGAGGGAGGAGAAAGAAATTATATACAAGAGACAACTCTTAGGTCAATGCTGATAACAGCTTTCCTTGGTGCTCTGGAGAAGCACTGATCAAATCCTGACTTGTGGCTTCTATTAAGCTTTCCGGGTATTTGGCGGGGGGGAGGCAAATAATTCCTGACAGGCTCCACACCTTAGACTTCTAAGCTTTTTTTTTTTTTTTTTTAAATTCACTGCTGCTCCGCCAGTTCCCCTAGTGGCCAGGAGATGGCCCTGATGTCCGCACTAAGAGGGATAAACCAGGAAAACACAATTTGCTCTCCCCGAAACCGTGTCTGAGGAGTGTCAGCAAATATCTTGGGCCAATGTGGATTCACAGGATACCAGATCACTTTGATCTCGTAGCACATGAGGGGCGCAGATTCAAGAACAAAGTCCAGGAACTTGTCGCTTCACAAAAGAACTCTGTTTCCTTGCTCATTACGAAGGATCTGACGTCTCTGAATTCAGAGGACGGTCATCAAACAAAATTCTTGGCTGTAGGTGGGGGCTTGTTTGTTTTTCAAAGCGAGAATAATCTAAAGGCAGTTTCCAGCACTTTGCTCTGAGGTGTTGAGGTCTGGTCTGAAGATTATTTTCCGCTGGAAAAGGCTTTATCACTTCAGATGGCAGATGCTGATAGTTGGCATATCAATAGCAGGGTCTTCATCCCGTGTTATCCTGACTTAACAGACTTATATTAGCTACTACTACTAGTGTGTCTAAGCTTTTGTTAATAGCAGAAATAAAACCAAAGTTACTTTATGTTATGCGTATAGCTTTCATTGTAATATTTGCGAGAAGCCAACTTTATAATCCGTGTTTGTAACAGAAGGAACCGGAGCAGTTTGTCTGGGCTGCTCCTTGAATAAACCTTTGATCAGGGGTTTGCTGAGGTGTCCCTGCCCCTTGTGACCTCCTGTCCCTTTCACCTGTCACTGCCCATAGCCATCTTTCCAGCCCCACTTTTGTCACTGATTTATTTCCAGCATTCACTTTCAGACCTTTTGCTTTTCTCTCAACAAAAGCAGCCAGCCCTGCTCACATCCAAAATTCCCCAGCCTGCATTCTTTTCAGTCAGAAAACCGAGTGTGAGAACACAAAAACCTGCTTCATTTTCTTAGTAAAAACATCATTTTATATATATATATATAAACACACCCCCACACACACAGACTGCACCATTGCCACTAAGCAGATTGTTTTCTACATTGTGTGCAGAAGGATTCTTGCAGAGGATGATCATTTTTGTGATTCAGGACTGAACTAAACTGCAACAAACCCCATCCAAATCGTAGAATGGCCTGGGTGGGAAAGGACCTTTAAAGCCCATCCAGTGCCACCCCAGCCATGGCAGGGACACCTTCCACTGTCCCAGGCTGCTCCAAGCCCCATCCAACCTGTGCCAGGGATCCAGGGGCAGTCGAAGCCTCTCTGGACACCCTGGATTTCTTCCCAGCATCCAATCTAAACCTTCCCTCTGGCAGTAGGAAGCCATTCCCTGTGTCCTGTTCCTCCAGGCCCCTGTCCCCAGTCCCTCTCCATCCCCTCAGATGCTGGAAAGAAAGTCCCTAATGCCAAGTTCCTGAGCAATCCAAAGGGCTCCTGGGCCTTGTCAGGTCTGAACACTGGAGTCCAGGAAGGGAGAGCAGTTGGAAAACACCTCCGGTGTTGATTGTGTGCCAACATCAAACACTTGCCCACTGGCTGGCAGGAGATAAAAGCCCAGAAGCTGTGAAAGGAGGAAGGACACTAGGAGCACCAGGGAGGGTTGGCTGTGGGCAGAGAGTTCCTAGCCCATGAGCTCAGCTCATCCCAGGTGCATGTGTGTGTGTGTGTGTGTGTGTGTGTGTGTCTCTATCTATCTATCTATCTATCTATCTGTATATATATTCGTTTGTATATTTATGTTTTAATTATATATATTTATTTTATATCAATTAATAGTAATGTTTATATATTAATATATTTACATCGTTCTATTTTTATATTTGTATACTTAATTGTATACTTATTTTAATATATATTTATATAATATAAAATATTTTAATTTTATTTTAATTTTTTTTTAATCTCTCCATGGAATTCTCTTTCATGTGGAAGGCAGGCTCAGGAGCCCTCTGGATGGCTGTAGGCTGTGGTCCTGTACAGGTCACAGGCAGCTTCTGGCACTCGGTGCTCAAGTAATCCTGTGCCTCCTGTCACCATGAATTGTGAAATGCTTCGTTTGCCAAACTCCCTGCTTCGGCTCTGGATGGATTTTGGTTGTGGGTTGGGTTTCTGGGTTTGTTGCGGTTTTGTTTTGTTTTTATTTTGGGCGAGGTAGAAATCCCATCGTTTCAAATGTAAATAATGAGTAAAACAAACGCTGCCAAAATAAACAAACATTCCTGTGCGTGTGCGGATCTTCTCTTTCTTAAAGAGAGGAAACAAGTGGTGGGATGGGCTGGTTGGTTCGTGTGCTCCTCCCAAACACTGCAGCGCTGCAGAAAGGGGGGTGCTGAAAGGACCCGAGCCCCCCATCTCACCGCCACCTCTCCTGGAGGCGGCCCAGCCGTTTGGCTTTTCCCGGATTTTAATGGCTCATTTCCTGTTCCAAGGAGCAGCGGTTCTCCCGCTCCTCCTGCTCCTCTGCAGCCTCGTGGCCGATTGTCAGGGGCAATTTAGTACCTGCCTCTTTCACAGCACAAGGAGTTTTTGGTTTCAGTTGGGTTTTTTTCATTTATTTACATGCCTGGGGATTTTTGCGTGATGAGAAGCATTGCAAAGGTTTTGTTTGTTGGTTTGTTTTGGTTTTTTTCCCTACACATGCATTTCTGTGTTCTGTTTTCCTATAATTCCTCTCTCTCCACAAATATGGGTCACATTAGAAAAATATGGGTGAGCCTAGAGTGGATTCTAGGAAAAATACCTTGCTGTAAGTATACAAGTACAGCTGGGAATATATTAATGTTGAATACACGTGCTTGTAAGTAAGATCTTTTATTTAGATATTTTTTCTCAATGTAGGGATGGGGACATACTTCGGATGTAATTACTGCCAACATTTTGGGAAGATTCTTAGAGCTTCTCTCTATTTTTGATATTACACTGTTTGGAAAGCAACCAACTGGCAATGAGGCACATTTGGCATGGGCTGGGAAGATGTGTATTCTGCTTTGAGTGACCCTGAGGTCTATTAGCATTATATTTAGAATATCTAGAAGATGAAGCTTATGTAATTATCCTTATTTTTGTGTTCTGGGGAAATGAGGCCTTAATCTGGAAGGGCATGACTAATTTATATATGTAGTTATTGGTTACTTGATTGGATAAAACCTTGGCTATTGATTGTCCAAACGTTTCAGTAGTAATGCTCATATATAGAAATCATCCTGTGATATTACCAGGGTTACTTCTAAAAATAAACTTTTGTAAAAATGGACTGATTTAAAATATTTCAATTTATTTTTGTGTGGCTTTGCTCTGCTTCAAACCTACTTACTCTGTTTGTTTTAAGGTTCACATCCACTTCTCTCGCCTGTCTTGTATCTTATTAATGTATATTAGGGGACAGACTAAAGGACTGCTTGCATCATAGCTGTGAGGCAAAATCCTGCAGTCACACAAATACCTAATCCCTAGGTATTTAAATACATCCCTGGATTCATCCTGTAAATCAACTTTGTCCCATTTGTCCTTCACCCTTCCATGTTTTCCAGCTTCCTCTCCATTGTGAGTCTGCCTCTCTGTCCCTTTGCATTTCCTAAAGGCAGGCTCGTGACTGCTCCTTCCATCACCTTCCAGGACAAGTGAAGCTGGCTCTGGCAGGAGATGAAACACTCTGTTTATTAGATGGACAGACAGAGCTGGGAAAAGCTCCAGACGAGCTCCTGAGAGCTGACCAGACCCTCTCAGTTGACTGAACAAAAGTCAGTGCCTCTCTCTCTCTGTGCTTTGCTGGACCTTCCCAGTCTCCCTGTTCCAGCAACTCCCAGTTCTGATGGCAGAGCTTTGTCTTGACTCTCCCTGGAGGAGCTGGCTGGTTCCAGCAGAATGACTGCAGTTGCTGGTTGGTCCTGCCAGATGTGGTGCTTCAGGCCACCTCCCTGCCTGACACCCAGCACCAGGCTCCTTCCTGCCTGGAGCACAGCAAACACAGAAAACACATCTGAGTCTGATTTCGGGATTTCCAAAGAAGGAGACTTGGCCATAATGCCTCGCTGGGTTGCTGTGCTGGTTAATTACCCTCACTGTTAAAAATATGTGTCTTATTTAATAGCCTGAATTTGTCTGGATTCAGCTCCCAAGCCCTGGATCTCATTATAGCCTCGTCTGCAAGCCTGTGTTCATACTCAGGCACACAGGCTGGGAGCAGGAGCCCCCTCCCTTTGCTAGGCTTGAAAGGACCAAGTTCCTCCACTGGAAAAGTTTATTATTTAAATCTTTTTTCACTCTCAGAGCACTTTTCTGAATTTTCTTCGCTTTATCCACTCCTTGACTTGTGGAGGTGGAATTTTCCAGCTGGGGTTGCAGGATACTTGGATCATTGAGCAGCCTTTTTTTCTTCTTTCCCTTTCCATAAGGGAAAATAAGAAGAAAAATCCTTTTTCTTCTTGTTTTCCCTTAGGCCATGGACTAAGATGTTATTTTTGATAGGCAGGAGGGCCCACCCAGTGCCTGAGTCACTTATCTCTTTTGGCCACTTCAGAGCAGACAGGGAGTAGCAGGGTCTGAAAGTGCTGTCAGAGCCAGAGTCCTCATGAGCAATTCCTCTTCCCTGCCAAATATTTCATGGTACTTAGTGTTCATCAGCCAGGTGGATCAGTGCTGATTCAAGGGAGAATGTGCTTGCTACAGAAACAGGTGCAGGAATGAATAACCCACTGGGTTTTGTAATAATCAACCTGATATTCAAACACGTCTGCGAGTGACTCTGTAATCATGTAAATATGCAAACCCAGAACTGTATTTTTATCTGGGTTTTTTTTCTTCTTCTTCTTTCTAGAAACTGTCAGTAAAATATTCAAAAATTTTGTTTGGATCATTCAGGAACTGTCTTCCAGTTTTCCACTGAAGGATTTACCAGGATGTGTTGACTGGAACCTCTCTCCCCCTGAGTGTTTGAAGCAATTCCCCCCCTTGGAGCCCCTGGGATCAGAGCCCAAGTGTCTGCAGCAGCAGCAGCCACAGTGGAAGCTGGGGGCAACAAACCCATCTCTGTACTCAGGGCACCAGCAGGAGAAAGAGCAACAAAATCTCACGGGAAATATTTCACCAACATTTTTTTTCCCTTTTCTGTTGAAGGGGGAAGTTGGAGTCATGGACAAATGGTCCCGGAGCTCCTCCTGCTTTGTGCTCCTTGCACCAGTGTGATGGGGGGCTTGAGCTTGTGGATAACTCTCCTGAGACTGAAAAATAAGCAAGAAAGGAAAAATAACCTGAAGAGAAACGGGAAGTAGATGGGAGCAAAGCTCTCTCTGAGCATGCAGCAAGCATTGCTGAGATGAGCTGGCTTGGGTCAGGGGTCCCAGGGGAGATGGGGGCGATTGAGGGCAGCCTCTGCAGGCTGGAGCCAGGAGCAGGGATTGGAGGGGGATGTGGAGCTGTGTGGAAAGGGAACCTTTCCTGGGCTAGAGCACAGCAGGATGCAGAGGAGCTGTGGGAGGGAGGCATCCCCAGGCTTTGGGAAGGAAAACCAAACCAGAGGAGTTTCCTTGTGAAGCGCACAGCCAGTGCCTCCCGTGTTTGTTCCCAGGTGTGGGTTCCTGTGCCCCCCTTTGGAGCAGTGAGACAGCACAGCTGGGCCCCAGGCTGCCCCAGGAATTGGCTCTTCCCCTCCTCTGAGCACTGTCTTGACAGCTGAGAGCAGCCAGAGAGCTTTTGCTGACACGCCCTGAACTGGAACATCTGGAGAGAGTGAGCTCTGCCTTCCCTGTGAAACATCCTCTGCTCAGGAATTTTCTTCTCCCAGTGGCCTCCTGCAGCCACATGCAGTGACCCTGGGGCACAGGGGAAGGCCCATCTGCGTGCTCAGATGTTTGCCTGGGCTCTGGCAGGCAGCCTCAGGATAACTCATCCCATGGGAGTCTGTGTGGGATGAACTGTGGCCTGGATGGAGCTGGTTTTCAAACCATGGCTATCTGTCCAGGCTGTTAAACAAATGAAACAAAACCATGTCAGCCTCTTACAACAAATTTTACAACAAATAAATTTTGAATTTTTACATGGAAGTGGTGCAGGTGACAAAGCATTTCAGCATAACAAAGAAACACATTTCTCTTTTTGGGTTCCGCCCAGTTAGTCCTCCTTTTAAGCATGCCAAGGAAAAGCCTGGAAGCCCGGCCTCGAGCTGAAATATCTGTTGGTTGGAATATGTATGGAATAATGGCAAGAGCAGGAACACCTTCCACTGTCCCAGGGCTGCTCCAAACCCTCTCCAACCTGGCCTTGGACACCTCCAGGGATTGGGCATCCACAGCTCCCCTGGGCACCCTGTGCCAGGGCCTCCCCACCCTCACAGGGATTCACAATTTAAAATGGAATCTATTTCTTTTAAGCTCATATCACTTCAGGAATGTTTCATGTCCTGAACCCACGCCAGAGAATTCACCTGTAAATAATTGCACACTCCATAACTGGGTTTGCCAGCCCTGAGCCTTTGATGTGGTTCCCATAGCTGGGGAAGGTGCATCCACAGACTGACTGCAGCAAGGTAACTGTGATTTGCAAATGAGCCTTGCAGCCATCGTGCAGCAAGTCTGTCCTGGACACAAAGGAAAACGCTTGGAAAATGAACATTTTCAGCTGCAAAGCACTGAGATGAGTTCTCATCACTTGGTACAAGACTGCATTCATTTCAAGATTTTTTTAATCTGATTCTTTCGCTGCTTTCCAGCAGTTCATTCAGCCATCCAAAATTCTCTCCTGCTTAAACAAAACATGGAGGTCTTTGTTCCGGAGGGAATCGCTGCTCTGGTCACATTTTAACAAGGTGTTTGGGATATTTCTTGCAAGGCAGCGTTTGAATATCTGCCTTTCTGTGACTGAGAAAACACCCCTTACTAGAGATGCAAGCACACAGCCAGTCCTGGACTGTGCTCTGAGGCACTGGGATGTTTTCTGACCTGTTGCCAAGAAAAGGGAGCAGAGTAAGGAAATACAACCATGCATTTTTGAGGGTGTCTTGGTTCTGAATTGTCACTGTGGTATGGCCCTGGCAGGAGAGTTTGGACCAGCAGCAGCCCCTCCTGGGGGGTAAAGCTGCATTTCAACCCCTTCTCTATCCTCATCATGCACTGAAATGGCTCCCAGAGCACAGGAAGACCAGGACTCACCCCACACCTCACCCCTTTTCCTGCAGGATACACTAAATCCAGGGATTCACAACAGTCTGGTCTCCTTGTTCTTCACATCTCATCCATCACTGATAAAAAACCTTGAAAGCTTTTTGAAAACACAGAGCATTTCCAATACAGGCCTCTTGTGTTCTCCTACATGTAAATGAAACCTAAGTCCGAGGTCCTAAATCACACACCAGTGTGCACTGCAAGGAGTGCTTCACAGCACTTTAATTGAAACTCAGAAATGGAACTTCTTAATTAATGGAATGTGAAAAAGAATAACAGCACCAATACAGCAACTCCCTGCTAGTCCCTTTGATATTAAATTCCATTTGCTTTATGATACCTCCAGGTGCTGGGTTTATGTGTTGGCTGTGGAGAGAAGCTGCAGAGACCAAACTGGGCATTTTTCTAGGAGCACAGGTCTAGCAGAGCTTTTGGAGGGGCACTGCCAGATCACCCCACTGCCAAGACATTTCTGTAGAAGTCATCAAATCGTTCAATGCTTACTCAGGTAAATTTGCATATATATATATGTATATAGAACTATATTCTGGATACTTTTGAGGACAACATATGTCCAAAGACAAGTTTGAAGCTGATAAATGCTCAGGTGCAGGATCCTGCAACCATGGAAAAGTGAAATGAATTCATTCTCCATCCTGGATTTAGGAAGGCCCCTGTCCTTTCTCTTCTCCACTGCTGTCCCTGTTTTGGCTCCTTCCTCTTACTGTGGCAGTGCCAGCAAATGCAGGTTCTTCTCTGCCCAAACTCGAGGAATCAAGCACTGTAAACCCCTCAAAAATTATCTAAGAACAAATGTATTCTCACTTCAAAAAAACTCCTTTAAATTAATTTAAACTCTTTTAATCTGTAATATTTGAAGCCCAAATATTACAAAATTAAACAGCTGTCAAAACAAACCCCAAAAACTCAAATCAACACCTGCAAAAATCCCCAATTATTTTAAAGCAGGATGAGATACCCAAGAAAGCACAAGCAATAACAGTCTGACTTTCTCTTTTTTTAGCCTATCAGCACTAAGCCATGGTATCTCCTGTGACCTGAACTGAAGTCAGCAGTTAACCACTGGCTGCAAAAGGCCTGATGTGCTGATGTGGCAGGGAAATGTTGAGTTACCACCTTTAATTTGACCAGCACAGAATGTACTCGGTGCCCTCCTGCAGCACAATCCCGAGTTCCCAGTAAGGATTCAGCCCAGGTAGAGCTGGGGATTGGGCCCAGGGGCCTCAGCCTCCCTCGTGGCTGTAAAACTCACAGTCCACAAGCCAATAATCCATTTTACTGCAGTATTTTAAAAGGCTGGAGATGGCAAAGGACAATACTGTCAGGGTAACTCTGAATGTCTTTGCTTTCGTGGGTATAAATCAAGCTCTATATTATTTTTAGTAGCTTGTTATAACAGCTTTTGCAACCTGAAGACAGACTACTGCCTTTAATTCATTAGTAATTTCAACAGATAATCAGAAAATGTCATTACCTAGAAAGCCTGCAGCTCAAAATAAAGCACACTGGAGTTAAATTTAAATTAAAGCGTGGACAGAAATGAATGCAGCCTTTGATCCCCTTTTCATCCAGACTGCACCCTGATGGGCACAGCTGGACAGGATGGGAATCGTGAGAAGGCAGCAGTCTCGCCTGCTAAAAGGATACTGTCAACTCATTAAGTCCTGGAGTTGAGGCAATTAAAAAAAAAAAAAATTCACTGGGTTCTTTCAGAACTCTCCTCCTGTTTGCTGCAATGCCAGTTTTATTTCTAAAAGGGGCTGATTTTCAGGTGTTTGACTGGAGAACACACCATTAACATCTGTTTAATCCTCGAAGTGGCCAAGCCATGTTTCTGTTGGTGGAGCCCAAACAAAGGCACCCAGCTCTGCCTGCCTGCCTCTCTGAAGGGATATTCCTTTAGGCAGGGAAAGAGTTTGGCTCCACACCCTCTTAGCACAGCCACGTATTTAAATAAAACAGGATGCGGCCTCTTCCCAGCTCGAGAGCAATCTGTACTCTCTAGTCTCCCAATGTAACTGTCTGCAGTCCAGCTTTTTCCCCCTTTTTTCCCTCTGTTCCCATGCAGCAGTGTTGTTAAAACCCCTCACATTTGTGGTGCTGACCAGAGAAACTGTGACACAGACCCAGGCTCACCACAGAACCATCCTGCCCTGCCACTGCCCTCACCTATGCAAGGATTTGGGCACCTTCCCTGCAAACACAGGGACAATCCTCACCTTCCCATTCCAGCTTTGATTGAGGAAGGAGCTCTCTCCTGGACCTGTCCTGCCAAAGTGCACCCCAGCTGCCATCAGTTCAGGCAGTGGGACATGGGCCTGTGTCCCTGCACCTTCCCACAAGGCACCAAACCACTCCCAGGGCAGCGTTAGGGCAGAGGACGTGCAGACTCTTGATTTAGGTGGCCGTGTGCTGTAATGCCTGTAAATGTACCCAGTGCATGCAATGAGTGGAGATTTTCAGTCCAAACCATTATTTATGGCCTTTGAAGCTTTCCCTTCTCCAGTTTCTGCCTACTGGGACAGTGCTGGATTTCTGTTTTGTTTGAAATTTCATCTGAAAACATATCTTTCCATGAAGCATGGTGGTGTGGAGCCAGCTCCAGGGTTCCCAGCCCTGAGAATGTGTTTTGGAGAGGTCAGTGAGAGACTCGGATGGTGGAATGGGGCCAGCTGAGCTGCAGAAAGCTGCAGGGTGGGAATGCTGCCACAGCCCTCCTTGCTGGTGATCTGCCCTGCAGCGGGGGCCTGCACCCACCCCCGCACCCAGCACTGGCACCCACTGCCTCCCTCTGTTCCTCTTCCCAGCAGGAAAGGGAAGGAAACCTCCCTCTCTTCCCCCTGCAAGGAGGTCAGTGTGGGGAAAGCAGGGCATTGCTCAGCTCTGCCTTGAGGAGTGTGAGCAAAGCAGTGATGGCAGAGAACAGTGGTGTGGAAGGAGCCCATGGCTCATCAGCACTCGTGCCAGCCCAAAATCCCACGGGCCATGCACTGAGACTGCTCCAGCAGCAGCGAGGGGAGCTGGGTGGTGCTCCCAGCCAAGCCACGGGAGGGGAGTCCAGATAAAAACCGAGTTACATGGACAGCAGTGTGATACAAAATCAGATTTTCATTTTTAAGGAGCCAAAGAAGAGCTTAAAAAAGCAGGGAGAGGTGTGTTCATTAGCCCTCTGGTGGGAGCAGGAGCAGGATGGGATGGACTTGGAGCTCAGGTCAGCTGGTGCCAGGTACATCTGCCCCTCGACAGGAGGTTTTGCTGACACAACTCACGTCTGTTAGGGTGTCTGTGGTTCCTTTCAGATTTCCAAGTATTCCCTAACACAAGCGTGCAGGCAAAACTTTAAAATGTGGATTATGCTTAAAGACAAATAGGGGCTCTTCATGACTTTCTTAATACATTAACAAATTTCATGAATACAACTCAAGATGGGTTGGAGGCTAAAATCCTCAGGAAGCATTTCAATGAATTAACTGCTCCATCAGCTCTCCCTGAGCACGAGTGGAAGGCAGCCAGCATCACTGACCGACAGACAAAGGGGAGGACAGAGGAGGGCAGAGCATCACCGACCATCACAAACTCCGAGCGGGCTGGCTTTGCCCTCTCTGTCTCCTCTTCCATCGCTGCTCTCCTCCGCTCCCGTTTCCCAGCTGGGTGGGAGGGGGCTGCGCGGTGACAATGGCAGCGTTCTCATTCCTTCTCCGTGCCCACGAGGTGGGGAAGGTCGGTCGGGAAGTGACAGTGCCGTGGGCTCGGCCTGCAGCCCTCGGGAGGTGCAGGGAGCTCGGCCGGGACCCCGAGCGCCGGGAGGGATAAGGTGGAGATGGAGAAGCGGCGGTGAGAGAAGCGGGGAGGGAGCGGAACGGAGCCGCCGGAGCGGCGGTGGCCATCGCGCCTTTCCGACACGGCGGCGAGAAGGACACGGCCGTGCTGGCGAAGGGAGGTGGGGAAAAGGGACACAAAAGCCGCTCCCGGGCAGCAGCGAAGCACAGCCACATGCAGAGCGAGCGGCGGCCGTGCCCGGGAGCGCCGCGTTAATTCCCGGGAGAGGGATGCGCTGGGCTGCCGGGGGTGGGGGCACAGGCGGGTGTGCAGCCCCCCAGGCCGCCGGCTCTGGATCGCAGCTGCTCCCGCCGCGTGCGAGCGGATTGAATTACCGCAAATTCAAACTGAACGAGCCCGCTCCCCCTCCTTCCTGCCTCCCTGTGCCCGCCCGTCCCTCCGCCCCCTGCCCCGCTGCCGCCGTGAGGCTGGAACGGGAGGAGGGACGGGAGGAGGTGCCGGCTCCGAGGAGGGGCGGCAGCCCGGGGCACCTCGGCTCGCCCCAGTGCCGGCCCCCACCCGCCCCGCTCCGCCCCGCGGCCCCTCCGCGCAGCGCTGCCCGCGGCAACTTC
>JBBMKD010000001.1:841552-942635 GCA_037834095.1 Argya squamiceps
CGGGACTTCCAGCACACCAAGAGGGTCGGCAACTACCTGATCGGCAGGAAGCTGGGAGAGGGATCCTTCGCCAAGGTCCGCGAGGGGCTGCATGTGCTCACCGGAGAGAAGGTACCGCTCCTGCCGGGAGCCCCTGGGGGGAAAACGGGGGGAAACGGGGGGAAAACGGGGGCTGGCTGGTGAGCGGGCTGTGCTGATCGCTGCCGGCCGCGAGGATGAGCCCCCCGGGAGGCTGGAGGAATCCTCCGCAGGATGGAGGAGTCTCCCAAAGGATAGAAGAGCCCCCCGGGAGGATGGAGAAGCTCCCTCGGAGCCGTCCCCAACTTCCCGCGGCTCCTCCGGGCGCTCCCCCCGCTCCCGCCGAGCTTTCCGCGGCTGCGGTCTCGCCTTCCTCTTGCACTACTTCAGCTGCCTTGACCTGTCTTTTCTTCCTTTAATTTTAAATTTTCTTTTCGTCTTCCCCCCGGTTTGTGCGGTCATTTTTTCTGGTGGGACAAGCGGGGTTTTTGGTGAGCCTTGTGTTGCTGGGGGGCCGTCGCTGTGTGCAGTCCGGTCGCGACATATCGCGCGTGGGTACGCACAGGGACTTGTCGCGCACCTGGCGATGGGAGATGCTGCGGGAGGGGGCACAGTCCGGCCGGCTCAACTTGTTGGTACAACGCACGGCAAATGTCTGTGCTGGTTGAGATGCTCCCTGCATGGTTGTTCCCCGAGGTGCTGGTTGGTAAAGTCCGTGCAGGGTCGCTGCTTTTTGGTTTTTATCCAGAGCCCGTCGGCCGAGGCTCTTACCCGTCACTTAGCACCGGTCGCAGCGTTGGGAGGAGCAGCAGGGGCTTGGCTGGGCAGTAAATCCAGCAAGGACGAGCCTCCGGAGCCCCCGACCAAGAGTTGCGCTGCTCTTGTTTATCCACACAACTTCTGAGTGCTGTGAGGAGCCGCTGAGGGAGCCGGGGTTGTTTATCCTGGAGAAAAGGAGGCTCCGGGGGGACCTTGTGGCTCTGCACAACTCCTGACAGGAGGGGACAGCCGGGGGGTCGGGCTCTGCTCCCAGGGAACAGGGACAGGAGGAGAGGGAACAGCCTCAGGCTGGGCCAGGGGAGGCTCAGGGTGGACACCAGGAGGAATTTCCCCATGGAAAGGGTGCTCAGGCCTTGGCAGGGGCTGCCCAGGGGGGGTTTGGAGTGCCCATCCCTGGAGGTGTCCATGAAGGAGTGGAGGTGGCACTCAGCGCTCTGGGCTGGGGACAAGGTGGGCATGAGGCACAGCGTGGACTCGGTGATCTCTGAGCTCCTTTCCAGCCTCAATGACTCTGGGATTGTGGGAGCTGTCGGACTTGTGCCTCTCCTGAATCCGGCCCGTGGCAGAGGGTTCCCTCCCCGGAGCAGTGGGGCTGCCTGCGGTGTAATTCCCTCCGGCTCCAGCAGCACTGCAAACGTGCCGCTGCTGCTGATGGCATCCTTGCACTCTCGGGGAGTTGTTTCTTCATTCCAGTAAATTTGTCACGGAGCGAAATTTAATACTAGGCTCTGAGAATCTCATCATGCGAAAAGTGACAAGGTTTGTGAATATCATCGTATAGGAATGCAAAAAAAATAAATAAATGTTGCTCTCCTCTGTTACCAAGCGTGTGCTTCTCCTTGGTAACAGAAACATCCAATGATCCTGCAGTTGATAAAAGGCACATGCACACACACGTCCTCCCCACCTCCACATTTTGGGTTTGCTACATTTATCTCAGTCTGCTAAGAGGGGAAAAAAATAAAAAGACCCACCACACACCCCTCTGTCTCAGCTCCCAGGTCTGCTGCTTGATTCGGGTTTTTTTCTCCCTCAGTGCCTTGAATAACACACACTGTGCCAAAGTGACAAGCAGAAACTGAGCAAGTCACTCTTCCCTCCTGCCCGGTCCATCTCTGAGGGCAGGCAGGGGGATCTCTGAGCTCTCTCTGACCTGACCCTGTGCTGTGGCACTCGCTGGCAGTGGCTGAAGGATTGGTCACACACTTTGGAATTGACTAAGCAAATGTCCACCCTCCCAGAAATCCACCTCTTTAATCCCAGCTATTTGTGGATAGGCAGTTAATGGGTGGGAGATAAGAGTTATTAATGATCTGCTTCAGAGGTGGGGTCCTCTCTGAGCAAGGTTCCTGCCTCTCCTCTGAGGGGGAATGCTTTCCATCCCCGCTGTGAGGATGCTGATGGATGCTGGGCTGTTCCTGTGCCGAGCTCCGGCCTGGCCCCCAGGCAGAGGCAGCTGAAACGTGCCCAGGCTGGCTCTGCCCACGGGGAGCCCACCCCGGCGGCTGGGATGGCGGGGAGGGAAGGGAAACATCTGCTCCTTCCTTGCAGAGGCAGGGCTGTGTCAGCAGGGAGGCTGAGGCTGCCCGGGGTGGGGATGGCGTGGGGAACAGCAGTGCCTGGCGCCCAGGGAGCAGGGATGCTCTGCTGGCAGCTGGGCATGGCAGGAGGCTCTGTGGGGACAGACCACTGCCCTTGGCTGTGGAGATCAACCATTCCTTGAGCATTTCCACCAGAGCACCCTCTCCCCATCTGCTGCCAGCACAGCATCCCTGCTCCCTGGGCACCAGGCACTTCTGTTCCTGATCCCTTTCCCACCTTGCTCCTCCCAAGGCCAGAAGGGAAGGTCAATCCGTGAGGGCCTGATGCTGTCCCCGCTTCCATGGCCCAAGGCAGATTTCTGTCTGTAAAGCCACTGTGGAGCCGAGGACATTGCCTAAATTCAGTGAAATTGCCCTGAGAGTGCAAAGCAGAGTCTTCCTCGTGCTGTTCTGGCACAGCCCGGGCCCTCACGGTCACTGAAATGTCAGACTGCACTGCGGGGGCCCAAACAGGTTGTGATTTGCAGCAGACTTTAGCAACTCCAGAGGAGTTAATGCACGTTATTGTCTCAGAAAATGGTGTGTTTGGGGATGAAATCCGTGGATTAATGAGCCCCCAGGCAGGCTGGGATCCATAGCCCTGACACAAGGCATTGTGCACAGTTGAGGCGATGCCAGGCGGGTGCCAAAAATCTGCCATGACCTCACCCTGACATTACTGGCAGCTGAAAAGGTCTTGAGGAGGATGGGGTGGCACATCCTGGGGGCCAGACTGGTTCCTGCAGCGGGGCAGCTGATGGATGGTGCACTCGGGGTGCCCCGTGTGGGATGGGGCTCAGCAGCTCCCACGGGAGCTCAGGCGAGATTTTTAAACCTTCCCTGCCCAGGTTTATACTCTTGGACTTTCACCCACATCTCTCACGGTGCTGCTTGTGGTGTGTGCTGCCATAGTGCCAGGCATGTTATTATTTTCTGGGCTTGAAAAGCCCCTGGTGGGGCCTGATGCAATTAAGTGAATTTAGCTGAGTGCAGGAGAACGTTGAACAGATTATTCTTTCCGTGGCTTTTGAATGAAATATCGCAGCCTGTAATCTGACATTTTGGGGTAAAGGGCTGATTTGTCAGCCCGACTCAGGCAGTCTTTATTGCTAATCCTGAGGAAACATAGCTCCTCTATGAAGAGCAAGCCAATGTAGCTTTAAATCGTGGCTCTGAAGCCCTGCTGAGTGAGCTGTGTTTGGGTGACTTTGGGAGCCTGTGCACAACATACTCTTGGATTGTTCCAAGTCAGTCGCTGGCTGATGGGGATCAGGCCAAGGAGATATCTGTCCTTTATAAAGAGAGATGTTTGTATAAAAAGAGGTATGTTTTTGTAAAAGCACACTCATTTTTTGCATTCTTAGGGAGCTGAGAGTGCATTGCCATGACTGTGGTGGGGTGATTTGAGGCTCTGTTATCACACTCTGTGTTATCTCTTCTGTTATCTGCTGCAGACCCCAGTGCAATGTCCCAATGACTTTGTACAGCATTGTGGAGTGACAACACATTGACAATATATTGAGCCAAAGTTCCTGTAAACAAACCTGAGCCAAGATTATATTTAACTGCTTTTCGGTGTAATCTTTGGCACCACAAAAAAAAAATCACTGAGGCAAATTGACTCATTTGATTTCTCATCCACGGAAAACTTTGTTTATAATTTTCTTTGGTGCTATTGTTGAGCTAGAACAAGGTACATTTTTAGTTACACTTAGTCAAGAGGCATTCTGCAAACAGTGGGAAGCAGTGGCTAAAAATACAATTTACCAGTTTTTCTATGGAGGCAAAGCAATTCATATTATAAGTGGCCTCTACACAGAAGAGTTCACGTTCAGAATGCATGTCTTTATGAAAGAGGTAGAGAAAAAATAAAAAGAAAAGGCATATTTGAGCCCCTACAGCTGGAGGTGCAGGGGGTGGGTGGGCAGAGCAGCCTCCCTGCAGAGACCTGGAAATGCTGTGGAAATTAACAGAGTTAATTTTGCCGTGAGTAAATTTGCCCTTTTCCTGCATGTTTCACTGCAGGTTTCAGGGAATGGAGACCTGGTGGCTTTTTTGGGGGTGTTGGCAGGTGAGGATCTCACCCCGGGTGACATCTCTGCTCTTCACTGGGAAATTCAGCACTGGGGGGGACTGTCAGCCTCCTCTGTATTTCAAAATCCAGAGTTTCCCAAGCAGTAGCACTGGCTTAAAACCTGGGAAACTGGGTACATACCCGTGTACAGTTCTAGGATCTTTACCCTTTTTGCGTTTTGGGGGCCCTGAGGGTGTGTGTGGTGTCACTTTCAAGCCATCCTGCCAACCAAATGGGTCAGCAAGTAGCCTCACCGCAGACAAAAGTGGAGTTTTGAGGGTGTTTGCAGGTCTTTCAGTTCAACCTTTTCCTTTTTCCTCCCTCCCACGTATTGTGAGGTGCCGGTAAAACTGTGAGACCTTCATTGTTTTCAGGGCATCAGAGGGTAAAGCTGCAGGATTTTAATTTGAAATTTGATCTGGTTTTTTTTTTTCTTTTTCTTCCTCCAGTGATACTTGTATATCAGTTTCCTGGATGCATTTGTTCTCTCACTTATGTTTAGTTAGTAATTTTATCTTTACCTGTTTCTCAGCATATTTTCAAATTTTATCTCTATCCAAAAAGGCTTTTTTTGAAAGCTTCTTTTGAGAAGCACTGGCTGCGAATCCACAGGGTGGCTTTTTCCCTTTATTAAACAGCTGCCAACTGTTGCACCTGGATGATGTGCCACTCTTAATTACATGCACCGAGGAAACAAAACCAGGGTGTTTCTGCAGCCTGCATTTTGACATTTCCTTGCTTCTAGGTGTTTGCTTTCACAGCTTTTCTTTTCACAAGGGTTTGTGTCTGTGTGTGCAGAGCCAGGATTGTGCTGAAGCCGCTCCATGCACACTCCTGGTACTGTGCAGCCCTCCAGGAGGTGCTTTGGAGAGCAGGGCTGTGGTTGCAGTGGCAGCACTGAGGACTTGGCTGGGAGCAGGACAGGCTGCTGTGTCCATGTGGTGTTCCCTCAGAGGAGTTCTGGAGCTTGCCAGGGTTTTAGCAGAAGGCAGAGTGGAGCCAGAGTGCTGATGTGCTGCTCCCAGCTGCTCAGTCTGTTTCACCTGGACATTAACCAGGTGAAAATTGGACATAAAGCCATGCTCTTCCCTCCCTCCCTTTCCTGTGTTGCACACTGGGTGTGAGCAGGAACGAGCTGGGATAGGCCAGGAGCCTGCTCATTAATGCCCAGTCTGACTTGCAGAAAGATTGACTTAATGTTTTCCAGCTGTAGCCTGCAACTTGTTCTGCAATGAGCTGAATTGATGCACAAGTGGCAGTTCCTTATCCTCTTGAGATAATCTGCTTTCCAGTTTGCATTCAGCAGTTCTCAGGATGCCTCATGTCAGCAATGTGCTTCTTTTCCTGCAGACTGTTCTCCTTTCAGTGGCAGAGGCAGGATGGAATTGACACCAGGTGAGGCTGACATCTGGATCCGAGTATTTGTTCCTACAACTTTTGTAGTCTTACCTTGTTTAATGATGTAGAGCTGTATGTCCATTTCCAAAGGCATGTGTTACCTGTAAATGTCCTGGTAGAGCACATCTTGCATCCTGCAGTGTGCAGTGTCTCCTGTGACACCAGTGACCTGCAGGATGCTGCTGCAGCTTCCTGCATTTCAGCAGAGGCAGCGGCTTTGCCCCTGTGCCCTGGGGAGCTGGGAAAAGGGAGGTTGTTAATGAGCAGCGCTTGCTCTTCACAAGGGTGTGACCCTGGCAGGCAGCAGTGGTGACAAGGCTGGTGGAGGCTGAATTGTGACAGTCTGCCTGAACCCTGAGCTGTGGTGCTGTCTGCACAGCAGCACGGAAAGGAGCTGAGGGCTTACAGCTGACTCTGCTCTTCCTCAAGGTTATGGAGAGGCATCAGAGCTGTGCAAGGCCAATAACTGGGGGGATAGCAGCCAGGAGATGAATTAGGGGATTGCAGAGCTGTGCTCACCTGGCAGTGTGGGATACCAGAGCAGACTGGCTGGACTCAGGCCGTGCTGGTGCTGCTCTGCCTGCCCCACTTCGGCTCCTTCAGCCACAGACTGGCTGAGCTGTTATGTCCAGATGAACTGAAGAGCAGAAAACCCAAACCTCCCTCTGCCATGGCTCAGTGAGAGAGCTCATGCTGTGTCTCCCCGAGGGGATGTCTGCTGGCTGATCTCCTGCAGGGGATGAGCTCAGTGCTGAGAGTGGTTTTGGTGAGCTGGAGGCTGTGCTGATGGAGAGAACAGGGCTGGCTGTTCTGCAGCAGCAGAGGAGCTGCTCTGGGGCCCGCCTAGGGCAGAGACAGCCCTCGGGGAGCTGGTGGGCTCAGCGAACCCCTGCCACACCTGAGGGCTGATCTCTGCTCTGGCGGTGCTGGCAGAGAGCAGGGTCAGACCTCATCCTCATGGCAAGGGCCTGGAAGGAGTCACCACGGTCCCCCAGGGAAACCACCTGCAAAAATTAACAAAAGCTGCTGCTGCACTGACCAAAGTCTCCCTTTCTGTCAGTGTTTGCTCTGCCCTGGCCCCGAGCTCTGGGTTCAACACCTTTGGTGCTACACCCATGGTGCTTCTCATTTGCCATGTGAGATCAGAGGCACAGTGAGGAAAACCATTGCAACAAAGAGAACTAAAAAAAGCAAGTTATATAAAATAAAGTTCCTTTGCTCTCTGTCTGTTGTGGAAGATTGTCATGGAAACATTTTTTTCAGAGAATAAATTCGTTTTCTGTGAATAATGTCCACAGAGCTGCGGGAGAGAGGGTATTATTTATATATAAAACCCTTACTGGAGACACCTTTTTCCTGACTCCTGACAGTTGTAAATATTTTATCTGCTGTGTTTTAAATCACTACAAAGGAGGGTATTACCTGGGCCTCAAAAACGGTGGCTCACAGGGATCAGGTTGTTGGTTTTTCTCTTCCCTAAAGCCAGAGAGCTGTATTGGTATTAAATCAGGGGCACTTAGCCTTCCACAACTCCAATTCTGCATGAGATGAGTAAAATGTGAAACAGGGGCTGTTTAATGGGGAACATATCCCACAGGCAGGAAGATGGGAAGCCGGGATTCTCCGGCAGGGATGGGTGCTGGAGGAATGTCATCGGTGTCCCTGCTCTGCTTCTGCTTCCCCACACGTAACCTGAGACCTCCATCCATCTCCCGGCCACAGGGGACAGGGGAGGCTCTCAGCGTTAGCTGGGAGGGCAAGTTGTAGCTTATTTTCCCCGAGGAGAGTCTTCCCTGATAGCTGCTCATCATACCTTGAGTTCAGAGTTTTCCTCCAGGTGCTTTGGCATGTCAGTCCTACCTCAGGGATGGGGGTCAAGGAGCCCTTTCTGACAAACAGGGAGATTTTGGAGAGCAGTGCTTGATGGATATTCTGCATTTTGTCAATGGCAAGGCGAGCCCGCCTGTCCCAGGCACTCAGAGACAGACAAGCTCATTCCCTGCAATGTCTTGAAATGTTCCTTGAAATGTCTCCGGCCTGGAGGCTGGTTCTGACAAGCTCTGCAAGCATTTCTTTGGGAACCTTTTAGTGCATCCTTGTGGATGTCTGTGCCTGGCTTCCTGCCACCACTACTTTCATCAGTCTCTGCCTAATCTCTCTTGACTTGTGTGGATATCCTTAGAGGCCAGGGAGGTAAAAATGTGCTGCTCTCCCTCACGGCTGCAGTTAGGGCTGCCCCATTAATTAGCTGACCAAGAGAGCACTGGAAGGTGGCTGGGATTGATTTCCTTCTGCCAAAGGCAAGACAGATCCCCACCGTGACCCACTCAAGATAAGCCATGAGGCTGCTCTGTGTTCCTGCTTCCCAGGGGTCTCTGACCCTGTCGTGTCTGTGCCTGGTACAAATGCTGCTGCTTTGGACATGCAGAACCAAGGAAAATTGTGTTTTATGGGGGTTTCTTTTCAGACTGGCTGGCATTGTAGGGGCATTGTGTCACCCCACCTGCCTCCAAACCATCTCCTGCTGGTCCCTGAGCTGTAAAAGTCTGGCTGTCCCAGGTGCTGGGGATGCTGACAGGTCAGGAGATGTGTGTCTGTCCCTGTTTGAACAGGGAGTGACGCAGAAGATGAGAGGCAAAGGGCAGCTGCCTCTATGGAAACAGCAGAGCAGAGGTCCAGGGAAGGATGGTCACAGTTGCCTGTGGAACATGGCACCAAGTTCTCCATAAAAGTGATGTGAGGTAACAGACATGTTGAAGAGGAATAGTCTGAGTTTGCCCAATTTACCTTTTGGGATGTTAATTTTAATCCTATTAAAAAGCTTTCTCTTATCAGAAATCTTTTCCTCATGTAGGTGCTTGCAGAAAATCACTGTCTGTGCTTAGCATTCTCTTAATTAAATATTTTGAGCTTCAGTCAGTTACTACGACAAATAGTTCTTGGATCTCAGACTGTTCTGAAGCTCTTCTCAGAACTCTTTCCAAAACTTCAACGTACTTTTTTTACTTACTGGCACCAGAACTGGCTACAGCTATCTAATAGTAGTCCCCAGTGCCTTGGACAGGTGCAATTAATACCTTTCCTTACTCTACCAAATACATCCTGCTTATGTTTTTAGGGATTATGTTTAAGTTGGCTGTGGCATCGAGAGGCCTTAGGATGATTTGCTTATCTAAAGTCCTCTGAGTACCTTTCCACACTGCTGGTGGTGTCATGTTTGGGCTGGAGGGAATGGGTGGGATGTTGTTTCTATCCCCTGGCAATGGGATTCTTTCCCTTCAGGCTAGCAGGAATCCCAAGTACATGAGTGAATGTGCTCGGAGCCCTTTTCTTGTCTGGAAGAGTTTCTGTTCCTTCAGGGGCTGATTTCAGGCTTTCCTGGCTGTGTCTTGCCTGCCGCTGAGACTTTCATCCTGGACTCGTCTGCAGCAGCTGGGTTTGTGGATTGCTACACCCCAAGCTCCTGGCTTACACTGTCAGACTCAGAAGGAAATAACTCAGCAGCAATGACTCCTCCCTACCTTTTCTGATTGCTGATTTTGCTACAATCAGAGCAAATGCCAAAATACCCTTTGATTTAGTGCTTTATTTCTTGAGGTACTGTAACTTGCTGTATAAAGACCCTCATTCCTTTACTGTACTGTGAAATTTGTTAGGCTGTAACAGTTGGAGGAAAGAATAAACTCTACCCAGAGAGTGAAATTGGCATTTTCTAGTCCTTGGATTTGGTTGTGGTGAACAACTTGTTCTGTGCCTGGCTGGGTAATTGCCCAAAATGAGATGCCCTGGAAGGGCTTGATTTTGGGACTGCACTGACAATTGTGCAGGCTTCAGAGTTAGGTCTGTTTAATATGGTCTGAATTGGCCACCCAAAATCACCAGCTGGTTTTGAAAACGGAGCTCAGATTTTTGTGGTGAGAACAGTGGTAAATACAAAGCAAGCTGCAAGTGAAGCCAGACAGCTCTCACTGGAAAAAAGAGAGGAAAGAAACTGAATTTATTGCTGTCTTGGGCACAGCAAAAAGAAAAAAGCTGGAGATGGACTAGCAGTAACAATGGCTGCAAAACATCTCCATGGTCTGGCTCTTGGTCTCGTTCTCTGGCTAAGCTTAAACTGGACAGTAAAGGTTTGTGATTTGGGCGCAGAAGTGCAAGTCTCAGGCCATTCTCTGCCTGTGCCCCGAGCTGCAGCTCTGCCCTGCATTGGCATGGTCGGGATGCTGCAGGATGGTGCTGGGAGTGAGTGCTGCTGCCTGGCTTGGCACCCTGTCAGGCAGTACACTCTGGGGAAGAAAAAAAAGAAAAAAAGGGGAAGAAAAGAGGAAAAAGGCAGGGGGTTGTCCCTCCGACAGTGAAATAGTCCCTCCGATAGCTGAAGTTGCTTCTCTTGTGCTCTGTTGGTCTCCTGGCCAAATCCCACAGCCCTTGCTAGATTCTTTTTCAGAGCAGTTTCCTCTCCATTCAGCCCAAGCTCCCTTTGGCAGCAGCCAACAGGAACTGCCTCCTCTTAGGCTGGGGATTTGCAGAAGGAAACAGTCCAAGCGGTCGGATATTTGGGGAAAGATCTTTAAAAGCCTTCAAAATGTCACACCCCAGTTTTGGCAGGTCACCTGCCGTCCCCTGTTCTCTGCAAAGTTGAACATGTCAGGACATTATTTGCCGAGCCGGGGCCAGTGCACTGGGAGTGTTCCTGTGGTTGTCATTCCAGGCATCTGACCTGGCCATTGCTCAGGACCTGCTGGCTTTGGCTCCTCCGAGGCTGAGAGAGGCAGCACAACTGCAGAGCATCCAGGCCCTGAGCTGGACTGACCTCTGGGCCAGCAAATGTCTGCAGAAGCATGACTTCCCAAGCTGGGGGTTCTCCAGGGGTCACTGGCAGGGGTTTAAATGGCTGGCAGAAGAGATGGGGGTGACTTCTGCTCCTGGAGGCTCCTCCTGCCCAGAGCAGCAGAACCTCCTTGGGTTGCTGGCAGCGCTGGGGAGCTGCCCAGCAGCCGCTGGTGCCTCCTGCACGGACACAGGGATGGGGATGAGTGCGACCCCCTTCCCTGCTTCCTGACAATTCCATACTGCTTACAAAGGGGATGCAGAACGTGTCTTCTCCGGTGGCAGCAGCTCTGGCTCCCAGATCTCTCCGGGCAGCGTTTGGTCCTTTAAACTGTTTCCTTCTCAGGTTTATTTTTCTCCCCGGGGCCTGGCTGTGGCTGTTTCTGTGCAGTTTGGTGCCAGTCAGCTTCGCCCTCCCCCGCCTCTCCCTCCCTGAGATTCACAGGCCCTCCCAGAGCAGGAGCTGGCACCAGTCCCCCGTGCCCGTGTGTGGGGGACACGTGCCGCTGTTTGGGTGGGCACACGTGCCTGTGCTGGAGCTCCATCCCCTGCTCCTGCATCCTCTCCTGCAGGGAGGGAGAGGGGAGGTGCTGGCCCTGCCCTCACCTGCACCCCTGCCTGCTTTAGTCCAACCTGGAGGATTTTTAGATGGAGAGAAGCAGCAATTGCTCATATGATGTGTCACACCATAACCTTCAGGAAAGTAATTCATTCCAGCAGTGTAATTCTGGGACTCGGGAACCAAAAATATGGGCTATTACTCATCTTTGTATCTCATAACACAGAATAACCTGAACCATTTATCTATTTACACAGCAGAGGTTTAGCCAAAAGCAGGATGTCAAGAGCCACTGTTGCTACATATTGAGAGCAATTACTTGCTTTATCATTTAATTTTTTTATTTCTGTGCCAGTCTTGGCCAGGGACTCGAGTCAGGAGATAGGCATGATGCAGAAACAAAGAGCCCCTGCTTGAAGCTTGGGAGAGCAAAGCTGAGTAATTGGCGTGTCTTGAGTAGGCTGAGAAAGCTCGCATGTGTTTGCTTGATGATTACCCAACATCTACAGTATTTTCTGCTTTTTCCTTCTGCATGAATGAAATTTCCAGGTGCATGCACACACATCTACACTGCACAGGAGGCTCTGTGTGCTGAGTGTGTCTGGACACATTTGGTCTTCGCTTGCCTTGGTCTACCTCTGGATGAACTCAAACCCAGGGATGTTTAGCTAAGTCAGCTCTGGGTTAACTCCATGCAGAGTTGGATCCCTAGAACAGGGTATTGCTGGAAAAAATCTGCTGTTTCCACCTTGGTCAGCCCTGTCAGCTGTGCAGGGGGATCTCCTGGACCTGATGGAAGGGGTCTTGGAGGGGGAAAGGTCGCTCAGAGCTGGGGTGAATCCCAAAGCTGCCTTGCTTGTCTGCTGGGATTGGTCAGGTGCCTGACAAGGTACCTGTCAAAATTAAGGGAAAAGTTTGTCCTTAAGGCACAGAGAGCTAAATCTTGGTGATAGTGGAAAAATGCTCCACATGATTGGCTCTGTCTTCTGGGTTCAGGGGTTTGCTCCACAGCTGAGCTCAGGCTGGGCAGCACATGAGGATATGTATAATGTGCTTTTTTCTGTCAGTGAATGAGGGGTGACTTAACAATATGAATAATAGATTGCTGCTTCATACCGTTACCACTCCATGTTTTGGACCTTGCAGCTGTGATAAATACCAGTTTTTAATTTTTATTTTTTTAACTTTTGCAGAGACTGTGTTGTGCTCCCAGTGTACAGTGTGGTGTCTCATGTTTCTGTAACCTGTACATTTGTTTGTCCTCACCAGAGTAACTCCTGTGGTTTGCTGTCTAAATACTCCATGCAAGCCTCTGTGCTCAGTTCCATCTCATTAGATGAAAGAATGTACTAATTTAAGTCCGTTTCCTTGGTGAATCACCTGAGGCTTTCAGAAATGGTGAAATTAAGCTCTGATTTACCTGTTGTTTTATCTGATGACTAAATGATGTCTCTTTAATGTGAGCAGCCAGGAATGTGGCTGGCAGGTGTTTGTGGTCCTGATGCTGCTCTGAGTTCACCCAGGCAGCTCTGGTGTGTGGTGTTCAGCCTTATCTCTTCATCAGGGCTGTGTCATCAGAATGATCTTCCCATAGCAGGAACACATCCAGCCAATACCACACTCAGCAATATTGGCTCCTGGCTCTTGGCACACACTGGGAAAGCCCCAGTTCCTGCAGTTTTACCCTTCAATTCCAAGGCATTCATGTCAAAGGGGAGGTGCAGATGACCGGGAATCCTGAACATTTCCAGGGATCCGGGGGCAGCCACAGCTGCTCTGGGCACCCTCACAGCCAGGAATTCCTTCCCAATATCCCATCTAACCCTGCCCTCCCAAATGGCAGTTTGAAGCCATTCCCCTTGCCCTGTCCCTCCAAGCCCTTGTCCCAAGTCCCTCTCCAGCTCCCATGATGGAGAAGAAGCGGAAAAAAGAAATGTGCCTGGAGAGTATTACCAAAATGGTTTTGTTTTAATGCAAATCATGCAAAGCCAACACTTGACTGTAGTTTAAGAAAATTGTAATGAAAGGATACCATCTCCAGTCGTGTATGCAAAACCAAGAGAAGCCAAAGACAACACTTAAAGGTTGTAAACAGCAGCCTGGAGGATTTCTGAGTAAACAGCTGCCAGAAATGCCCAGCCTTAGGCATGTCAGGTGTTGGTGGGTGGGTGGTGGGATTGTCTGCTCTCCTTTGTTACCCATTTCCTTGCAGTAATTTTGGACCGTTGTTGTACAAGGAAATGAAGGATGGACGAGTCAGTGGGGTTGGAAGGACAGCTCTGCCTCTGTGCCTGCAGCCACGGTGTGCCAGCTGAGAGGGACTTCCTCCTGACTTCTGGTTCTCTTCATGCTTGTTTATGCAAGGCTAGAGCAACAAATCATGAATGTGACAGCTAACAACCCCCCCTCCTGTCCTGTCCTTAGGTGGCAGTGAAGGTAATTGACAAGAAGAGAGCCAAAAAGGACACCTACGTCACCAAGAACCTGCGTCGGGAAGGGCAGATCCAGCAAATGATCCGCCACCCCAACATTGCCCAGCTGCTGGATATACTGGAAACGGAGAACAGCTACTACCTGGTCATGGAGCTGTGCCCTGGAGGCAACCTGATGCACAAGATCTACGAGAAGAAAAGGCTGGAGGAGCACGAGGCCCGCAAATACATCCGGCAGCTGATCCTGGCCGTGGAGCACCTTCACCGGGCAGGAGTGGTGCACAGGTAATCCGGGTGCTAAAGTTTGCATCAGCTCCTCTAAGTGGTGTTTGTTTATGTTGTGAGGAGGTTTCCCTGTGAAAACGTGTTCCTGAGAGCTTTCTAGCTGCTCTTGGTGGTGTTTGGATGCTCTTATCTTGGGCTTGCCTGCAGAAAGCACTTCAGCAGCTTCAGGTGGGCACACAGGAGCTGTGCTGGCTCCACAGCCAGGAGCTGACCCTGTGATCCTCATGGATCCCTTCCAGCTCAGGGTGTTCTGTGGTTCTGTGTCAATAAAGATAAGGTACAGTCCAAAAGCAGGGCCCTGTCACTGCCAGCACTGCCTTGCCTCTCCAAAGCTCTGCACCAACGTGAGCTAATGAATCATTTCACCATTTCTTTTTTTCACCACAAGAGAAGATGCCTCTTGTTCCACTGGTGGAAGCACAGCAGTGTGGTGGGATGAGCTGATTTGCCCAAAGCCTGGCAGTTCCACGGCTGGGACAAAGCCTCAGTGGGACCACTGAAATCCCTGGCTTCTGCTTCCCTGCTCTTTGCATTTGCTGCATCCCCTCAGCAGGGATGGAGAGAGCCAGAGCTGCCACAATGCCTCGCCTCATTCCTCATCCACAGAACCACAGGATGTGCTGAGCTGGAAGGACCCCACAGACATCATCCAGCCCAACTCCTGGCCCTGTGCAGGACAGCCCAAAAATCCCACCCTTGGGAGCTTTTCCCAAGCACTTCTTGAGCTCTGTGTGTGAGCAGGGTGTGCATCTCCTGGCACAAGGTTGCTGTGGAGTTTTAGGAGTTCACCTGGGCTCCAGGGGGAGCAGGACAAGCTCAGCAGAGAGAAGGCTGATGAATAAAGAGCAGCTGTCTCTGCCTGAAGGCCCTGAGCAGCCAGGGGTGAGGCTGGGAGGATGCAGGGGATGCCACATGTGACTGCCTGTCCCTGTCCCTTTGTCCCCTTCTGTGCTCTCAGCTGCTATGGAGACAGGAGGATGGTGGGCTGGCTGGACCTTTGGAGTCAGCATCTCCCCTCTCCTGTTCCTAGGTGTATTTATAGGGCGTTATGCTATGAAGGAGGCTCTGCTTTCTAAATTTGGGCCAGCTGGTGTTAAGTCTGGACTCCCACACAGTTCCCATACGATGCTGAGCGAGTTGTGTAGGCCCCATCCTGCTGGGTTCTGTGGGCACGCTGCTGGAGCCAGACATCTGAATGCTTTTGAGGATCTGGGTCTGCCCCTCCTGGGCTCCAGGGACTCTGCAGGAGCTGGGGAGCTGCCCACAGCCAGCTCGTCCTCCAGCTGTGCCCAGCTGTGTGCTGGGCTGCCCACCAGTGTGCAGCGTGGGTGCAGCTGGCTCAGTGGAACTCCACGTGCTCTGAAAGCTGCTTGATTTTTTTTTTGTCTTGGGTCTCAGTGTGTTCCCTGTGATCCATTAGGGATAGCTGCTGTGAGCACAGGCCACCTCTGGGCTTACCTCGAGCTACATTTCAGGCACCACTGTAATATAAATATTTGAGCAGCCACCGGGTTCTCTATCAGCCTCAAAACTGCTGATCTCTTTAAATTATTACCCCACAGTTTGAGGCAGGGACCAGGAAGGAGTTTACTTACTGCTTTCAGGGATCAGTTGGCACCCAGTATTTAGAGAGAGATAAAGGAAATAAATCAAGTTTCTGAGATGGGCAGAGGAAAACAAAGCAGGAACAGATGAACATGTTTAGCTTTTAACAGCAGGATTGGATCAGCAGCAGCAATCCCTCTCCCTGCAAAATTCACCTTCTGCACAGTGGCCAAGGCACTTACAGGGGGCTGGCAGGCTTGGCTTTGATTCCTTTCTCTTTCGGAGAGGACTGAAACCCACATTTTGTACAAAAAGAGCTCATTCCCTGAGCACAGGCTGGAATCAACAGGGTGCTGTGCTGAGAAGGAGGCGAGGCTTTGGGGCCCAGGGAGAGCCTGAGTGTCCCTGTGGATCCTGAGTTCCTGTGTGTTGGGATGTGTAGGGATGCAGGAAAAGCCCTGGTGGCGTGATCTGGATTTATTCTCCTGCCTCTCTCTGAGCAAGTGAGGGAGAAAAATTAACAATTACCTCAGGAGTTGTCCTTCAGCATCTCAGGCCTCTGACTGTGGCAGCTCTAAAAACAGGCTCTTCAATCAGCTACTGAGGGAGGGGGAAAATAGTGCAGGAGTCTGATTCATTCTCTGCCTAGCTGCAGTGGCAATGTTCTGTTGTTGTTGTTATTTTTAAAGCAGGTAAAAATACCAGCACTTCCATGTGCGTGGTGGTCCGGGGGCGTTCGGGTTGGCCACGTGTGGGACAGGCTGCAGCATCCCCAGGCAGAACAGGGGATGTTTTCCCTGTTTGTCCCTCCAAATGCTCCCCAGGGAATGGGGCAGGGCCCTGGAAGGCTTTTTGTTGGCTATTGTATTGCAAACAAACAAAGAAACAAAAAAAAATCACGGGTTCTGTCTGCATTATTTGGGGAATAATGTACATGCTTCCCCTGTTCCACTTGGGATAAAAAACCCCAGATGGAATAAGTTGCATGAAATTTGCTTATGTTATTTGATGAGTATTACTCAGAAAGCTGCATGGCTTACAGTCCAGGCTTGGCTTGGCAGAAAAGCACTGAGATCCCTGGTCTTTGGACAAGAGCAGGCATCACCAGAATTCAGTGGAGATGCTTTTGTTAAGAGGAACTGATGTGTGAACAGCTTAAGATTAAAGAACTTCAAGAAACCTCGTTTTTATTTAGAGGTGTAAAAATACTCCCCAAACTCATGTTCAACTGTGTGGATGTATTTTAAAATTCCGAATATGTCATCTGCTGAGGTGGATGAAGTCTGCAAGTTCCAGAGTGCAGAAGCTGCTGCATCTTTGGTGAGGGATGCCCAGGGTTCAGAGCTCCTCAGCTGCTCACTGAAAGCAAAATGCCACTATTCTATATATAATTCCATGTTATCATTTGGGTTTCTTTCCCTCTATCAGCAGAGCTGGTTGGTTGCTGCTAAAAATATACTTGCAACAAGCTCAGCTGTGAATCAGGTAGGAATATTTATCTTTTCCCCTGACAGAGGAAAAACAGAACCAAATGGCAGGATCTGGTGAGGCTTTCTCTTGGCAGAGGGTGTTTACACAGGTCCTCATGCTGTCAAAAAGCAGCATGAGCAATAAGCCCTCTGGGAGCACGGGGACAGCAGGGAAAATGAAGTGAAAGCCTCAGTGCTTTGCCACTGCATCCCACTGGAAATTCTCAACAACCCTTTTAAAGTCATTTTAACAAAATTCAATCCCATTCAACGCAATTACTGTCAGGTTGTCAAAGTCAGTGTATTGGTAGCAAAGATGGCTTGCTGTATTCCCCTTTTTCTGCCCTCATGGCAGCAGATTGCTACCCTCCACTGCCATTTGGTGATTAGAAGCAGGTCAGGAGTTTGAAAGAGATGGAAAAACCCTGGTGCTTTGGGCAGAGTTAGGTGATGCCACACAATGCAGTTGCTCCTCCTTTGGTACCTGCTGTTTGACATGTTGCCTTTGATAACTTCCAGCCTATTAATTTGAAGTGCCAGTAGTCTGGCTGCTGATGCAATATTTATGACAGCTCCTGCTCCACAGAACGAGCTCTCCTTTTGAAGCGCGGAGCTGGTTCGTCTTTCTGCTTTATTTCAGATTTCAGAATTACCTTTGGGCATTCTCTCTTGCAGTGCTCTGGTGTAAACAAACTAAACGTCATGTTAGTGAAGACAATGGATCAGATTCCTCTTTTACAGAGGCAGCCACGTGGAATCCAGTGACATTGTTACTGACAGAAGAATTGGGCTCAATGAGATTTTGATACCAAAGCCTTTGAAATGTACATTGATACACAGATGTGGCAGTGGACCCAAACCTCTGCAACCTTTCCAGCTCTTGCACAAGGCTTGAAAGTGGCCTTGAGGGTTGATGGTTAAGGAGTGATTTGCTGTTCTGACTAAAAATCAGATTCAGGAGAGAGCAGCCAACCACTGCTGCCATGCAGCTGCTTGCTGGTAAAACCTTCTTTCTCATCCTTCCTCCCCCAGACAAGAAATAAAGTGTGAAATGCAAAACTTCCCTTTTGCAGCCTGCTGCCTGCCGTGGCATGGAATAAACTGCTGTGGGAGCAGCTGATGGGGTCATTTGCTCCAGGGATTCACTTATGTTCCTCACTGGAGGTATTTGGGGATCCCAGAGTGGTCCAAAGAGATAAATCAGCCCCATTAACTGCAGAACAAACCCCCAAAGAAACTCAGCCCATAAAGATGGTGTATTTTCAGAGCCAGGGAATGCCAACTGTGTGCTGCCAGCTCCACAAGCTGAGAAGACATAAATATCTGCTGGTTCTCCAGGCTGTGGGAATGCAGCTTGGCCTTCCTTGCCTGCCTTCATTATTCCTAGATTTGACTAACTTGTCCTGTAGTTAGACACTCTCAGCATCAGGGAGCTGATCCCTTAGGCAAAGGTAGCACTTCTTGCTCCTTTTGCATTTAATGCCTGAAGGTATTTTTAAGTTTTTCAGCAGTGAATGCTGAGAATTTGCTTATGGGGGAAAACCCGTAAATAATCCTTTAGTCATGGTTTTGTTTTGAGGGGCTGTGACAGTAAAGGAACAAGATCAGATTGACTTCAGGGAGGGAACCTGAAAGTGTCCAGAGTCCATGCTTTATTGCAGTGGCAAAAGAAACACCATTGCCCCCAAAGGTGTTGGAAGGGCTGCATTTCATGCACGGCATGATAAAGGGTTTGGAACATTAAAGGCAGGTGAAACACTCAGTGAAGGTTGGTGAAGGGTCTGGAGCACCAGCTCAGATGAGCCTCCTCTTGTGAAAGGGATTTAGAGTTTGCATTGGACAGAACTGACTTAATGAAGCATTTAGGATGTTCATGGAAGTGGATCCTAAAGTGGGTGTGTGACTGGGTTGTGCCACCACAGAGAAATGTGGGAAAGCCTGCTGTCCTGGCTCCTGGTATTGCTCCAAAAATCAGTGCTTTCCTGTTGGGGTGGACAGAAACTGTGCTGCATATGGACCATTAGATCAGTTACCACGCACTGGCAAATCTGCTGAGAACAGACAGATGGGTAAACAGCTTTCACCAGGTCTGACTGCATTCTATACTGAGGCAATATTTACATTGCTATCTTTTTCCTCTGATGGCTTTAAAATGCACCCTGCAATATTTACCTTTTGTTTCTTTTTTTTCTTTTTTTTTTCCTTGAATCCTTTAAAATATCTTTTCTGGTGTTCATGGTTAGCCCCCCTGTCATTCACTTGTGATTCTGATTGCCTGGATTGTCTTTTCTTCTTAACTTCCAGCTTGCATTTTTTTCCCTTTCCTTGCCTTTAAAGTTTTGCCTCTTCTTAGCTCATATCTCATATACTCAGAGCTTCCAAATGGTCTTTCTCTTTGCTTTGAGGTCCTGTACCAAGATGGCAGTGTTCATTTCAGTTTAGTTTGAGGTTTTAGAGGTGGTGGGGGGGGTTGTTTTGTATTTTTTTGTCTTTCCCAGACTGTTTTTTTCTGAAATCTCTCCCGTTAAGTTCCCAGCCCTGATATTTTCCTGGAGACCCATCACACTGTCTGTGTAACCTCCACCTGCAGGCACTAAGGATGCCAGACGTGGAGCACTAAGCCCTTTTTGGCAGGGGTGGGTTGATCCCAATCCATCTGGCAGGACAGGTTGTCCCTGGATTGAGCCCTTTCTCTGCCCTGTGAGGGAAATGCCTTTGGGAGGATGTGCAGAACCCTGGATATTGCCAGAGGAGGGAATGTAGTCACAGAGTCACGGAGGGGTTTGATTTGAGAGGGACCTTAAAGCCCATCCACTCCACCCCTGCCATGGCAGGGACACCTCACACTGTCCCAGGGTGCCCCAAGCCCTGTCCAGCCTGGCCTTGGGCACTGCCAGGGATCCAGGGGCAGCCACAGCTGCTCTGGGCACCCTGTGCCAGGGCTTTTCCATCCTCACAGCCAGGAATTCCTTCCCAACATCCCATCTAACCCTACTCTCTGTCCCTTTGAAGCCATTCCCCCTCTGGGCTGGCTCCAGCAGCTCCTTCTGCTCCTTCCATGGGCTGGAGCAGTTCTGAAGGTGGGGTCTGTGCTCAGAGGGGCAGAATCCCCCCTTCCCCTGCCCATGCTGCTTTTAATGCAGAAAATCCCTCCTGTGTGGGTCCTTGTGGTCTCACTGATGAAGTGGGGGTCATCCTACCTGCAAGTGCTCTTCTGCCTCAGGGTTGTTTGAAACACAGCATGGGCATGAAATGAAATGAAGAGGAACATTGTGGAAAAGGCTTGGAGTCTTTCTTTCCCAGATCCCTCTTTGTGGAAGTGCTTGGCTTGGTTTGCTTGAGTTACTTGTCTTATTTTATTAAGCCTGATATCTTCTTCTGCAATGGAGGTGTCTTTCATCACTGCCTTTGCCTTACAAAGGCAAAACACCATGGATGTCACTGACTTCCCATAATTAGAGCTGATGGCTTTATTATCCAGATTTTTCCGAAGCAAAAAAAAGTGCTGGGAGAAGCATCACTGTGGATGTCCCAGCATGCTGATTGTTACAAATATTTCCTGTCTGGATGGGGGCAAAAAATCCGTGTGGTGGAGACATGGCCAACTGCTGGAAGTCATGGACGAGTTGTGTAGCAGCCAAAATTATTTTTTTTCACATTGTACTTAATGCTCAGTCTGCACAGCTTGGGGTTTGGGGGTGATTTTCTGGGTGGCATTGGACAAACCATTTCAGTCCCTGGGTTTTACCTGTGGTGTGTGGGAATACCTGTGGTGACCATCTCTGCAAGGAGTTTGGGTGCTCCACCCTCAGAGCAGGCTGGTCCTGATCTCTCTTGTAGACAGAGGACAGACTTTGACCCCTCAGATCTCAGGTTTATCCTTCAGCCTTTGGCTGTGAAGAGGAAGGAGAAATTGACCCTCCAGTTTCCAAAACATACTTAAAATGCTTCCAGTTTGTAAGTTTTCTGTAAACTTCCAGTACTTAAGAAACTTGAAGAGCCTGGTTAATTACAGGATGTACTGACAAGTGCTTGTAATGTCATTTTGTGCCAGAAGAATAGGTGGGAAGCAGAGTGTGAAAGCGCTGTTAATTTTGGGCAGGATGCATGGGGCTTTCTGCTTTCACTGTGGAACTCTGTGTGCTGCTTTCATTATACATTTGATTATATACAAGTCTTGTGCATACACTGATGAGAGTGAGGCAAAGCTGCTTCATTATTTTGGAGACTCACTCAAAATATTTTCTTTCTTTCAGAGACTTGAAGATAGAAAATCTGTTGCTAGATGAAGACAACAATATCAAGCTTATTGGTATGAAACCAGTTTGGCAATTCCAGTAATTAAAATTGTTAGTTTTATGAAGAGAGTTTTTGAGGCTTCATAATCCTCCATGTGAGAACTGCTAATGTTGCTGCAGAGAGGAGCTGAGAGAGTATAGATAGCAATCAAGCTGTTCCTGACAGCATTTTGTGAAAAAAAAAATGATCCAAATAATTTGGATTTAACTGGGTATGGGAATAATCCTACATCTTAAACCCACATCTTTCACATTCAAATCAGGAGCTTGGTAAAGAATTTAAGAATTGACACCACAGAAGTGATTTATTTTATTATCATGATCCCTTCTTATTTGCTAGGGGCTGGATTCTGCCCCCGTGAACATATGCTTCCACTGAAGTCAGTGGGAGTTGCACACATTTTTAGCAGCTGGCAAAATGTGGTCCTATATTTATATTTGTTAAATTTGCTTCCAGCACCCAGGACAAAATTGGTTTAGAGGGCTGTTAAAGAATAAAAAAGATCAACGGTAGAGCCTTGATTGTATTTAGGTATCGGTTGTATGTGGTGCCTGATTCATTCAAGCTGTGCAGGCATTTGAGATTAATCATTGGTGGGGATAGTCTCTCACTGCCTTGCATTACTCCCATTAATGTTAATGTGGGCACTGAAAAGAAAATATTCCTTTCATAAAATGAATGCCAAACATCTGTTTGTGTTTCTTTCCGTGCCTGCACTTTTGCCAACAGCAGTGTCTGTGGCTGCAGACTTAAACACTCCACTGACTCTCTTCAAAGAAAAGTTCCACGGGCTGAAAAGTGGTGAAACACCACTTAACACTCAAACATCCAGGTCAGATGGACACTCACTGTGACGTATGAAGTGCGTGCATCTCCAGGCAAACAAGGGGAGGATGATTAATGAGATCTGAAATACCAGGCTTTACTTAGGGAATTCAGATTTGGAAATGCTACCCCGACTTCCAGTGATTACTCTGCAGCAAATCAACAGGCTGGGAAAATAAGAGCCAAGAGAACTCTGGGTCAGCTCAGCTGAGGGTCAGGAGGACACTGATAAGTGACCATGAATCGTTCACCACTGCTGATGGATACCACCCATTATCCTGATTTAGCAGATAAGCGAGGCCAGATGGTTGCACCAGCGCTCTAGGAACCTCTGATGGGTTTAAAGAACTCTCATAACTTCCCTGTTATTGGGTGTTTGATTACACAGCACTACGTGAGCTTGACATCCCAACCGAGACCTTCCCAGATGATACATGTACAATTAAAACTCTGGTGCCAAAAAAATGACCCCTGGCCTGTTCCTGCAGTTCTGTTTGCTTCGGCCGCCTGGAAAGGTCTCCTCGCAGTGGGTGGTGTGGGAAGAAAAGAGAAAAGGGAAAAGAGACAGCTTGATCTTCCACAGCCTCAGTAAATTGTCCCCAGGTCTGCAGCCTGATGTTTAGGCAAAGCAGATTGCTGGCAGTGTGTGTGCTGGAACAAAGCAATTAAATCCCACCACCAGCTGGGGGGTTGGAGCAAAAGAAAGGTTGCAATATTTTGTGTAGCCTTACTAGAAATGATCACTTGTGTCATCACACAGTCCTTCCCAGGAAGGTTCTTCAGGAGGGGAGAACACGTTTTGAGGAATTGAGGTGCTGCTTTTCATGACTGGGAGAAGAGACTCTGAGCTGCAAAACCATCTCACGTTACCTGCTGTGGGGTGAGAGCTTGGTCTCCATGATCTGTACAGCAGTAAACACAGGAGTAGCTAATAAAAATAAAAATGCTGTTCTTGTAGTAGCTGTGAAAGGAAGAACAAAAGGTGAAATGAAGATTGAAAATGTGATACTGAAGCCACTGCTTGTTCATGCATTTCAGTGAGACCTGGATGCCTTGAGCCCTCGGCTGCTCAAGGGCACCGTGGATTTGTTTCTCCTTTTGGCTGTGTGACAAGGTGGTGTAGAGCCTGCTCTTGGATATTCTTCTTGGAAAAATTCCCTTTGAGAGGACTTACTCTGAGCAGTCTGTTAATCAAATGGAAGAACATCAGGACTGGAGCTGTTGGAAGTAATTCACTCCTTGTTATCTCCCAGCCCACGAGGTTGGTGTCGGATAAAGACGCCGCTCAAGGACCACGCCAAGTCCTTGGCATCCTGCTGGGACACCCAGCTCTGCTGAGCTCTGCGGAGCTCTGCTGGCCCAGCTTGCCCAGGAGCTGGTGTTTGACAGCTCCTGCCCTGTCCTGGCTGGCAGTGCTGCAGGGATAGCTGTGGATCCATGGCCTGGTGTGGATTCCCTGGAGGCACCGAGGAGGAGTGGAGCGAGGCAGTGATGCTCCGATAGCACGAGCAGCGGGGGTGGTGGAGCTCCCTGTGAAAATATTTACTCTGGAAAACCAAGTGTGGCCTTTGATCTGAATTCCTGTCATTTGCTGGGCTTCTTGAAAGGGAGAGGAAGGCACTGGCAGCGAGGTTATCAGTGCTGGTGGTCACACTGTTCTCATCAAGATCAGTAGTGCATCCTTAATAAAAACAGTAAAAATCACACTGTGATCACCGTGTGCTGACACAGTGTTAATAGCAATATTTTCATCTCCATGGCTATGAAATCCCTGTCCCCAGCACGCATCTGTTTGCACACATTCTGCATTTTCAGCAGGGAAAAAAAAGGCATAGCAGCTGAAATGAATGAGCTGAAGAAAGTGAATAAGGATTTGACAATTGGAGCAAGTGAGAGAATGAAAACCTCTCACACAGTATCCCTCCATTGATACTGATGAAGGGATGCTCACTGGCACCATCACAGAATCCAGCCCTGTGGCTGTAAAACATTTTAGTACAGTCAAGTAACTTAGAGCTGACATGACACAGCAGGATAAGGACCAGGAATAATACTGTGAGAAGATATTATTTCTAGGACTTTTTAAAAGTATTTTACAGTTGACAGAACTTATCTCAGGCCACAGCTAATGAGCACATTAATTAAGGTAATGGATCCTCTGCAGTGTTTGTAAAAGCCCCAGGGATGGTACATCCCTAGCAGGGATATTAAGCAGTGTCCAGAGACAATTGTTTTCCATCAGAGGCAAAGAAATCGTCTGCATTCTCCCTTCAGTTTTGACAATCTTCTCCAGGAAAGCCCCAGTGAGCCTCTTTAGCTGTGAGAGGTGGTGATTCCTGTCTCCCTGTGCCTGCCTGGCCCTCAGAGGTGCAGCCACTCCAGTGCAAAGCACTGTTGCCACCATTTAGGCATTCAGGCTCTTCCAGTCACTGTGATAATTGCATTTTTTAATAAGTATTTTTATATCTTTGCCTGGTTTAGTGAGGGAATGAGACTTATGTGTCTGCACTGTCAGGGTGCTTTTAAATACCTTGAGAAACTCCTCAAATATCAGCTAAATTTGGTTTTCAGCAGGGTGAAAGCTAAAGGACAGGCCAGCACTGAAAGTCCAGTGCAAATAAATGTGCAGGTAAGGCAAAGAGCCACAAATTAATGACTGAGAGAGGATATTGAGGAATTAATCAGATGTCAGTGTCTTTAACAGTGGTGTCTTTCTGGAAGATTCACAAAATATTCTGACTTGGAGAGGACCCACAAGGATCAACAAGTCCAAGTCTTAAGAAATGGGATTTGCTGTTTCCTAAGCCCATCTCAGCCTGCAGCCCCACCAGCACTGGAGCAGACAGCAGGGAAATTTTGGGAGCACCCTTGGGCTGCCTGGGAGCCCTTGGGAAACTGCAGTCCCTCCTGAGAGGCTCCCTCTTGTCCCCAGTGCCAGTTCCTCATTATTATTGCCACAGAAGAGTGTCAGATACACCCAGGGGCCAGGAACACAACAATTCAAGGCAGAAGTCAGGGAGAGCAGCCAAGCCAAGCCATTTCCCCTTCTTGCCCCCAGATCTCAGTGTGTTACGGCAGAGCTGAACCCTCTGTGTTGGTGCCTCACCACAGGAGCTCCCTTTTCCATCTGATGGCTCACTTACACAATTCAGAGGGAATGCTGCAGAAATCCCACTTCACCTTGTCCCCTGCAGAACATCCTGCAGCAGTGTGGAAGCCACAGCAGCCTGAGGTGGCTCAGGGCCTGGGACAAGCTCAGTTCTGGTAGCTGCCATCCAGTTGCCAGTGAAATTTAGGGGGTTTTGAGTATGAAATGGATAATAGGGCATCTCCTAAGGCTCTTTTTATTGTTTGTGGAAACCTCTGGTTATTTGGCACCTCCTAGAAGCAAATTACGTAACATTTTTTGCATGTGGATGAGGGTTTGTTTTTTTTTCTCCTTAGGGAGTTCATTGCTTAGCTTTTGAAAAAAATGTTCTTTCTTTTTAACTTGTGCTCTAGCGCAGTTTGGCTGTGTCTCTCTTTCATAACTGTGTCTCTGTGCCTTTCGCAGACTTTGGATTGAGCAACTGTGCAGGAATCTTGGGTTATTCTGATCCCTTCAGCACCCAGTGTGGGAGCCCAGCATATGCAGCCCCTGAACTTCTGGCAAGGAAGAAATACGGGCCCAAAATAGACGTTTGGTCCATGTGAGTTACTTCTCCAGTTTATAATTGTTATTGCAGAGAGCAGGGATGTCTCCAACTGGATCAGGTGGTTCGTTCAGCCTGACCTGAAATGTTCTCAGAGATGGGGCATCAACCCTGTAATAACTGCCAGACATTAAAGGTGAAGTGCAGTCTTTGAAACCTAATTTTTTTTCTTGTTCCTGACCCTTTTGGTTTCCTTTTCTGCATGTTTTCTTTCAGTGGGGTGAACATGTATGCCATGCTGACTGGAACATTACCCTTCACTGTGGAGCCCTTCAGCTTGAGAGCCTTGTACCAAAAGATGGTGGACAAAGAAATGAACCCCTTTCCCACCCAGCTGTCCTCAGGTAATCCAGGGGGGTGCTGGGAAACATTGGGATCCAGTGGGTCGGAGCTGTTGCATGGAATTATGGATCATTTGGGATTGGGAGAAGTTCCTTTTTTCATGCTGGCATCTGAAAGACCTGCAGTTGTTGCAGCAGAATTCCTTTTGCTTTGACTTCTGGAGAAGCACCAAGTTGTGCTGAACAGCAGAGAAGGAACAAATCTGTGAAATTCTGTGGAATTGCTTTTGAGGAGCAGTTGGTCAGTTTTGCACATGCAGAAGATTCTAGCATAGGGTAAGAATGGATAAACAGATTATTTTGGGATAACAGATTCCTGGGCATTATCATGACTGGGGTTGAGTGATAAATTGCCTCAAATGACCTCACATTTGTTATGGAATAATGAGATGCACTCAGAAAGTTATTTTGGGACAGTCACCTGGGATAACCTTTGTGTGTTCACAAAATGCAAGATAGTTGGTGTGTTAGTATTAGAAATATTAATTCCTGCTTCAGAGCCATGTCACTAGGCAACAGAATCACTTTTCAGCTTGCAGCAAGGCCACTGCCAGCATTTGGAACAAGCTCTGTTTGGTAGCTGGGTTTTATTTTTTTATGCCAAATTTGTTGTCCGTGGAGAGCTTCTGTCTCCTTCCCTGGCAGCCTGTTTGCAAGGGACTCTGGATAAAATTACAAGATTGCAGATACAAAAAGGGAATGGAAACTGTTGTTGGAGAGTGTAAAAGAGAACCCTTGGGAGCTGAGTCATGAGGTGAATTCTCCAAGTACAGATTTAGGGTTCCACCTTCCACCCTGCAGAAGGCCAGACCCTGGGTAAAAAAACAGATAACGTTGCTTTTGACAGGCTTTGTTCTGCTGTTTCATCCATCCTGCCATTTAACAGTGGAGATCAGATTTTCTCTCTGTAGCATCTGCAGCTCACTTAACACTGTGGTCCCCAGGGAAGGCAGGATTTTGTTTGTCCTGGGAGAGCTCCAGCAGCCTGAACTTGCAGAGATGATGGCAAATTAATGGACTAGATTTAAATATGTTAACCTTTGCCCAGGGTGGACAAAGGTGCCCATCAGTCCCTGACCCGAGCCCAGGGCCCTGTGAGCTCAGTGACATGCCACAGTGTGATTTAAGGTGACATTTGTTCCTGCCACCCTTAGGCTTTGGGTCACTGGGCAGAAACTCTGCTCCTCTGCTCTGGCAACTGTAGTGCTTGTTAACTTACTGGGTTTATGGACCTTTTATTTTAGTTGGGTCTTAATTTCCATAAATTCATCTGTAAAGCAGAGAATTTTTACAGGAGTCTGTTTTACATGTCCACATCGTTGTCTTTCAATATTTAATTTCCTGGTTACTGAACACACAGCCCCATCAATCTTACCACTGAGCAGGAAAACACTTCATTTGTGTGACTGAAATGCTGGGTGACCGTGAGCACCCAAAACAACCTGTGTAGCAGAACAGGGAAATTTTGGAGTTGGTGTTTGATTTTCCCACTTAGGAACCTGCTTCTCATTAAGCCTCTTGAGCAACAGCTATCTGGTTATTGATTTTAGGTGAGCAGAGGTCAGGTGCTCAGGAAGTTGGTGTTCACCTTGCATGTACTCCTTTTCCTTCATGTTTGCTCCCTGGGGAAATCATTTTGCTGTCCACAGCTAAGCTGGAAAAGCTCCTTGTGCCATCCCAGCTCAAACCAGCCAAGGGGCCGTTGCTCCTCTCTGTTGCCCAGGTCTGGGGGCCTCCAGGGGGGAGATCTTCACTGCAGAATTCGTTTCTCTCAGCCTGAATCTGTTGATCTGTGGCACTTCACAAGCTTTATTTAATTAGTTTGCCTTTTGGCAAGGGGGGGGTGGAGAACTAGGATTTTTAAGGAGGATTTTAAGGGTGATTTGGAGACCCAGCATGGTGGGGATGAAGGAGGGAGTGTGGGGGTCTGGGGAGAGGGATTGCTCTGGCTCTGAGCCAATGGGATGTGTGAGATTTCCAACACAGACACGGGGGAAGCACTGGAGCGAGAGGGGATTAAATGGGAGAACAAGGGTTTGTTGTTTGCTGTAATGGGGGTGAGGAAAGGGCACACCAGGCACACACAGCAGCTTCCAGCAAGTTTGGGAACTCGGATGTGGATGTGGGCTCTTCCTGCTGCTCCGGAGATGTGGCTGCTGTAGGAGAATAACAAAAATACTGGAGAATATGTAAGTGAATTATCCTACAGAAATCAGTGGTTTGTGAAGAGAGAGATTAGCAAAAACCCAGGTGATGCCTGGCTGAGCTGGTAAATACAGACTAATAAGTCTCTCCTGCACATTCTTGACACAGAGAGGGCCCTCTCTTCAGCTGAAACTTGATTTTTGCAGGATGTTGTACATCGAGGTTGCTCAGGCTGTTGGGAGTTGGCACCTGTTGGGTCTGACCTGATTTATTTAGGGAGAAACCCTCCCTTCCTCATCCTCCACCCTGGTGCACCAGCCCATCCTGTCCCATCCCACCAAAAGGTGTTTTATTCTCCTTAAATTGCATGTAGGAGCAGTGAAATCTAGCCTTGGTAATTTGAGGAATAAAGGCCAGACCTAGTTGAAACAGAGTTTATTTTCAGCTCAGAGGGGCACTTCTTGTGACATTTTAGGCAGATCACTTGATTTCACTGTTCCCAATCATGCAAGAAGCACATGACTTAAATCTGAGAGTTTTTGCAAGAAATTCAGGAGGAGTGGTGGAGTGTCATTGAAAGTTGAAGGTTCAAGAGAATAAAGCAAAGCCTGTTAATTTTGCTGTACTCTTTTAATTTGGCTAAAACCTCCTGCAGCTGATTGTAGGTTGGAGGGAAGCCAGAGAATTTATCCTTATGATGTCAAAGAGTGCTGTGTCTTCCTTCCCATGTCCGCATCCCTTCCCTCCCCTCCACTCAGCCCTGGTCCGTCTCCTTCTACTTTGAGCACAGTGATTTGTCTCTGACCTGGCTCCAGCCTCTTGCCCTCATGTGGGAATTAAATGTTGGCTCACCTGCTCCAAAACTTCAAATGAGCCCTGGGACAAAAAGCCCTTTTCCCCCCTCTCCTTTATAACTCTATAAATCACCGTGACTGTAAATCATTGTTTGTTTTAGTTACTAATCCCTTATCGGTTCTCCCATTTTCTCAAGGACCTTGGAGCATGCAGTGAGGACAGTGTTCCTTTCTGGTATGTTCCTGTTCAGGCTGCACACCTGCAGTCACTCATGTCCTGTGCAGGTCCTGAGGCAGATGACAGAGCTGTTCTTTGGGGTTTTCCCTTGATCTCTCCACAGCAGCCATAACCTTCCTGCGCTCTCTGCTGGAGCCAGACCCTGCCAAGAGACCCAACATCCAGCAGGCCCTGGCAAACCGCTGGCTCAACGAGAACTACCCTGGGAGAGCACCACCCAATGTCACCTACCCAAACAGGTACAGCGGGCAGGGCAGGGGAGGAGGGGAGAAAACCTGCCTGGGTGTCTGTACAGCACGTCCCCGGTGTCCCAGTTCCATTTGTGTGACAGATCCTAGGAACTGCTTTTGTGAATCCATCCTAAAGATTATTGAGATTGGCCCTGTGTTGCTTGAAATGGTCCAGAGCAGTGCCTTTAATTGCAATTTGCAGTGCATTATTTGCAGGGTGGGGAGGTGTGACAGGCAGTTCTGATCTCCTCCTCACTGGTCAGTAAAAGCCAGGCTGCTCCTCCAGAAGAGCCTCTGCCTGTTTGTGAGGTGCTGTGGGTGAAGAGAATATGCAAACCATGCTGAGAAAGGTCAGAGTTTAATGGCCTCGCTTTGTTGGTGGTTGGTGGTGAATCCCTGCACCCTGAATGTGTGACTGAAAGCAGGCAGAGGATGAATCTCACGGCCAGTCAAACTTCCATCCAGGGAAAGAGAAAGAAGGGAAGATGCTTTTGGTCCAGTTTGGTTAGAAATAATCTTGCTCGACTTTAAACATCTGCAGTGTGGAGTTGCAGTCAGTGGAGAGAAGTAAGGGCACTTTTCACATAGGGATTCGTCTGACTTCTCCCTGATTCTGCCTCAGGATGACTTTGTGCCCTGGAGATACGAGTTCCTCTCCAGGGACTGTAAATGAAGCCTCAGGCAACTCACTTGGAATTACATGTGTCAATTTGATCAGATAAAACCTCCTTCTTGTATCAAAGCCCTCCAGCTGTGTCTCATACACCACCCAGGACCTGCAGGATTCTCTGGCTGGCAGGCCAAGCAGCACTGAGGCAACGACAGCAACTTAAAGCCTAATTTTGGTGCTTAAAACTTGATAGTGCTGCAGAATTTCTGTCCTAACTTGGCTAAGAGGAGAGTCCCTGAGTGAAGATCATAACTTCCCCTCCTTCAGTTGCCAGGAACCAGATGTAGTGCCTTGACAGGGGGATTTCCCTCCCAGAGGTGGCACTTTGGAGTGCTGCATCATGGAGAACCCTGTGACTGTGCCATTCCTTGACCTGAGGAGAAGAGCAGGTCTCCAGCTCCCAAAAGATGGATGGGTGGATGTCAAGCAGCTTGGGTGCCTGGGGGTACCACTGGATCCATCCCCTGAAATGAGGAGGGCAAATATGGGGGCAGCTGCCTGTAATCCCCAGGATATGAAGGTGGCCCCTGTGATGAATTGTTTCCCAAGGGATGAGGACAGGCAGAGCCGTTCTCTCAATATCACTCCTCCAAATTTAGGAGACATCTGAAGCTGTAAAGGATAAAAGTCTACAAAGAGATTCTTTCTTTCATTTTTTTTCAAATAATATTACTTTTGTTTCATTAGTTGATGTCCCAGGCTTGACCTACCTAGAGTTTGTCGTACTGGATCTTTATAGGGAGAATAACCTGCAAAGTTTTAAATTTTTAACAACGTGGCCTGGCTCCTTTTGAGCTTGTCTCAGAAAGTACCACTAGAGTCAGCTTCCATGGAATTTCTCCAATTTTTCCTTAGTGTGCAGATACAGATAAGGTGTGGTGAAATAGTGCATGAAAAACCCACTGCTGAATTTGCAAAGAATCAATTCCTCTCTTAATAGACACAGAAGGAGCAGGAGGAGTTGTGTTATGTTCCTGCAGTGCCCTTCCACTGCTCTGGGGGTAACACCCATTGTTCCTGAGACAGGAGTGTGGTAGGAAGGGAAGAGCATGGAGATAAGGTGGGAGAACAGCAGAAGCTGCATTTTCAGGAGAATGTTTTCCCAGGCTTTTTATAGGCTTGCTTTTGTTAAAGAAATTCCCTGAAGGCAAGCAAAAATTTCCCATTTTGCTGAGCACTTCAAGTCAAAATTGCTTGAATTTCTTTTGCTGCCCAGATGTCTCAGCATGCAGTGGCCAAGATAAGTTTTGCTTTTGAACTTGTGAAAAAAAAAAAGACCCAAGCCCAAGCATTCCTTAGGGGCAGAACGAGTGCTCATGAGCACAGGGAACAAAGGGAATGAGTTATTTGAGATTTCCCAGTCTGTGTTTGGCATCTTGTCTGAGTCCTGCCTGTCAGAGCTGGGGCAGGAGTGGGAAAGGTGGGGAGGGATCCCTTGGAATGGGGAATCTTGCAAAATAAGCTCCCTGTGATGTTAGGCTTGGTATTAGGAGTGAGGAATATCCTCTAGAAACAACTGGAACCCAGCATTTCTCTGGAGATGGATGGGAGCTGACGGGTCCCTCTGGGAAGCTGGCCAGCCCGTTTAGAGGTCTAAAGAGGAGCAGAGTTCTTTGGAAAAATCTGGTTTTAACTCAGACTGAGCCAATGCTTTGGCATTTCCACAAGACCTCTGCACTGCTTTTCTCGCCTGGCTGAGACTGTTCCAGACTTTGTAGAAGTGAGAGACATAAACATGGCTTGTACTGGTGACAGGAGGGGAACAGCAGCATTGCCATTCTGAGCTGCAGGAATAATCCTGTGCATGCATCCCCTTTCTCCAGCAGGAAATTCCCTGGCTAATTAGTGCATGGACACTGTGCAGCAGGTAAGGGAAGCTCAAAGCAGTGCTGTTTGGTTACAAGAAAAGGGGCTTTTCAGAGAGCCAGATCTGGATTGGATTTTACCTCTTTTCCTTCAAAACCAGCTCATCGTAATGATTTTCAGTGGTCAGGTGTAGGGTGACAAATGGCCTGAGCACCACGGTGCCATTTCCTACCAGGGATGGACACAGTGGGCAGAGTCCTGTTCATTCAGCTTCCTGCAGCTCCTGTGTTCCCAGATATCCCTCCTTTCCCTGCCTGCTTGTGGGAGAAGGGAACTGATTACCCTCAAGCTACTGAGCCCTCGGGGCCCTCCTCATGGTGTTCTGTCACTGAGAGGACAGGCCAAAACTCCTGCCTTGCCTCTCCCCGTGCAGGATTCACCTGGAGGACCTGAGCCAGAGCGTGCTGCTGCACATGACTGAGAAGCTGGGCTACAAGAACAGCGATGTCATCAACACCGTGCTCTCCAACAGGGCCAGCCACACGCTGGCCATCTACTTCCTGCTCAACAAGAAGCTGGAGCGCTACCTGGCCAGCCTCAGGGTGAGCACTGCCCCCTGCCACTGCCACGGGCGGAGGGAGGAGGGCAGGAGAAGTGGCCTGGCCTGCTGGCATTTGATCTCACAGAATTACGGAGTGTCCCAAGGGTCATCCGTCGTGCAGCGCTGTGTCCCTGTGTTGGGTTGTTCTGTTGCTTGGAACACCAGTAACACAGTTTGTTGAGTCAGGACATCAAGGAGAAGCTTAAGAGCTCTTCAACTTACTTAGCTTTTTTTAAGTGAAAACTCAGCTGGAAGTTTTACCTGATGTAGTCTCCCTGGCTCCTGAGCACAGCTTTGACAGCAGCGTCTTAGTGGTTTTTTTCTTTCCTCGGTCCCTTTGACATTAGTGGTGATGCCACCAATGATATTTAAAATGTGATGGACCAAATCCATCACCTCTGTAAGCTGATTCTCCTCTGCTGAGTGCCAAGAGTGGGTACAGTCCATTAAACAGTAATTAAACATTAGTTTTCTCTACTTACCTTACATATTTCACTTTTCTGTCCTTTTCTCTCCACAGAAGGCTGAAGGCCAGGACAGTATTTGCCACAAGAACCAGCTCTACCAGATAGAAAAATACAAGCCAAATAAAGACTCCTATGAGGTAAAGCTCACCAAAGCTTGTTGAAGTGCCTTGAAAGCAGATTGAATTTGAGCATCCTTGGTGATTGTGGTTAAAGTGTTGGGTTTGTGGACCTATGGAGAAAAGAAAGACCTGTGGTCTTGCCTGTGCAGGACAAATAACTCCCTTCATTTCTTTTCAAAGACACAAATAGTAACTCCCTAGAGAGGAAACAGAAAGGTGACTTTCAAGATTTTCAAAGAAATTAAATGTTTTTAAATCTCTGTTTAGCAAAATGATGCAAACAATGGGCTCCAGAGCTTCATTCTGGGGTGCAAGCTGCTGGTGTTATAAAAAGATGAAAACTGAGTGTTCTTGAGGCTCTGAGCCTTGAGACCTTGGTGCAGTAGGACAGGGAGCCGAGTGACAGCCAGGGTGACCCTCCTGGTGTCCTGGGCCAACCCTGGTATGGCTGCCAGGAGCAGTGAAGCTGTATTAGCACAACACTCTTCAAAAGTCAGTTTTCTCTGCTCCTTAGCTGAAGTGATGTGGGATCAGCCCACTGCATCATGAAGGAATTCCCTTGGGCAGACAAAAGATTTAACCTTTTGCTTTTTGTTGGTCTCCAGTCCTCTTGCCTGCAAGCAGAGAAGGTATTTTGTATTAAATCATGACTGGATTTTTCTTCCCCTGGCTGATTCTTTGCCAAGCACTAAAATTACAGGAGTAATATGAGCTGTGCACGTCTTCCCTGCCAACACAAAGAGCAGCATTCTTGAGGAGCCTGCCCGTTTCCAAAGCTGCTCCTCAGCTCTGGATTGATGATCTAATTGCAGGGGCAGATTTGTGTCGTGGCTGGTTTTGTTTATTATAAAGGCTGCTCGCAAGGCAAGCTAAACTGCAAGCCAGATGGAAATATCAGGGCAAAGCACTTATTCTTTTCTTGAATAAATCTAAACCTCCTTACTTGGAATGGATCAGCAGTGGATAGACTCAATGAATGTGATATTTCACAGAGCTCTCACAACTTATTCAAGCTGTTGCAGGGCAGCATTCCCTGGAAACAGGGGCAGGTACTGGGGGTTGAGCTTCAGATGCTGCCTGGAGCATCTTGCAGGATCCAGAATCCATCATCCCTGGAGCCAGGTGCAGGTGTCACTTCCCTGAGCAGTGCCAGAGCCACTGTGCTCTGGGATTCTGCATTCTCCAGGGATCAGCTCCCAGCTTCTGCTCTCCAGGCAGGGGAGACTGAGCAAGGCCTGCCTGGAGAGCTCACTGCCCTGAGGAAAACTGGGAACTAACAGCAGGGCCAGGGTATGGCCCCAGTTCAGGGACCGGAGCTCCCTCCAAAGCCTCTCTTGCACTCCGAGCTAGTCCCAGGGGAGCTATTTTGGGGATGAGGGGGTGTCATGTCTTTCCTGAAATACTTACCAGGGTGCACTCACTGTGCAGACACTGCAATAATAATAATAATAATAATAATAATAATAATAATAATAATAGCCTGCTCTCCTGCTGCATGGGCAACAACAGCCTGCTCTCCTGCTGCGTGGGCACAGAGTATGGAAGTGCAGGCCGGGCTGGGCTGGGGGGAGGCTGTCCCTGCCCATGGCAGGGGGTGGAGATGGGCTCTGAGGTCTCTTTCAACCCATCCTCTGGTTGTACAGTGTTTTCTGTTGCTTTAGCTGTACTTACACAGGGGGATTACGTTACTTTTACTGTGGCAGGACAGGTGGAGCAGTACACAGGGGTGAATGCACACCCTGGGATGCTGCTGCCATGTGTAACTAAGGCAGACACCTCTCCTGAGCGTGGAATAAATCAAAATTTATTGATAACACCCTTTCCATGTGGGTGGAACACAGCCCTGGCAGTGTCCAGCTCAGTGGAGACTCGGGGGAAGGCGTTTTGTAAGCTCAGGAAGGTTCATGAGCTGGAGATGGAATCCCTTTATCCCTCCCCACCATTTCCAGAGCAAGAATTGGGAGCCAGTGGTCCCTAGGGAGCAGAGCAGCAGGTTGCCATGGGAATAGGAGGGGGAGGGATGGTCAGCTCCGGCTTCAGCAGACATGGAATTTCTCCCACCTCTCCTCAGCCATGGGAAATAAGGACTTGACTTCAGGAGGGGCTGCCAGCATGAGCACTGCCCATGTGCCCCTGTCTGCCCCTCTCCTCCACCAGGTCTCCTGATCCGGGGTGGAGAGGGGCCCAGGCTGCTGTGGGTGTGAGGTGCCCAGGCTGTTTCCAGGCTGGTGCCACTGTAGTGCTCAGCACAGATGGGCTGTGCAGGGACAGGAGGCAGGCAGCAGTCTGTGGCTCTCTCCATCTCTTTATTTGTGGAAGGGGTCTCGGGATGAATGGCTGTCCCTCCAGGGGACAGCTAGTGGGCTCAGATGTGGAATTTGCAAATTTTGAAAACGGGTGTCCTTGTCCTATCAGACGTGGCCAAGGCAAATACCCTTTATCTGCCTTTCAAATCCATTGCTGGGACTAAGAGTAGGTTTGAGGGTCAAGGTCAGGACAGGAAATAGCAGAGGGTGATGTAATTCCCAGCCTATTCAAGTGTAACATACCGGTGCAGCTCCTGCATGATGGGACAGCGGGACGTGCACTCCGCAGTGCAGAGGGAACTTTTCACAACTCCCCTGAATGAAATCTTGCTTCCCTTTTCAAATATAAGTGCGTGGCACCTTGGGAGTTCAGGACTTTGGTTCTGAGCCTCTCACAGCCGTGGTCATTAGGGAGCAACGTTGGCAGTTTTAGAAACACTTCCAAGACTATTTGCATTGTTCATCCAGCATGAAGTAATTAATTGCCAGCACCGGATATGTGAATTTCCTTTGCCAGGGGTGCTTTAATTGTGTGGAGTGGCAGTGTTGCTGTGGCTGAGAGAATGTACCAGCAGGGTGAGGGCAAAGGCAGGAGCACTTGGCAGGTGAGGAGCTGCAGCTTCAGGCTAAAAATACTGCAGCCCTGGCACGTCCTGCACTCAGACAGAGGCTGCAGCAACCAGCACAGACTCTTCCTCACCTATCCAGAACAGCAGATAGCTCCTAACAATCTGGATTGGCTCCTGTGGGCCTAATATAGTCACCACTTAGTCTCATCCTCACGAGTCCTTTGTTACAAAGATCCTTGGGACAGCCTGGTCTCTGATGAAGACTCTCTCAACAGCAGAGTTTCAGAGCCGTGGGAGGAAAAACAGTGTGGTGGGCTCAGAATGAGCCGCACACCTTCCCCTGGTTGCTGTGGCAGGGTGATCTTCCCACAGCATCATGAGCAGTATTATTGCTGCTATTGTTTCTGCTGTTGTTAGCACTTCAGCCTCACCAGGAGGGACTGTACCCACCGAGGCAGTGCCTGATCCACAGTTACTCCAAGCACGGCATGGACAGGCTTCTCCAAAGGTGGACAAAGCTGTCCAGCTCCATGAGGAGCTCCTTTGTGGCTGTGGAAGGGTCTGCCAGCTGCAGCTAGCCAGAGGGAAAGGAATTGGAGGGGATAAGGGGTGGATGGGGGCAAAAAACACGTGCACAAAGGGAGGCTGAGCTGAAGCCAATGAGGAGCTCACAGAGGATCTCAGGTTCTTCTTCTCCCAAGTCACTCACCTAACCATGTTGGTATTAAAACTAATAACTTCGGTTTGGGAGTCACTGAAGGTCTTCTTTCCAGCTCTGCAACTCCTGGAAGGTTGCAGAGTCCAGCAGTGCCCAGATGGTGTCTGTGCAGGGAGCCAGGCTCCATCTGAGCTGGGAGTGTTCATAATGAGTCCAGATTTTTGCCTCTTTGGTGTCTGTCTTGCTTCCAGAGCTGTTCCAGAGCCCAGGAGAATCCAAGCTGTCTTCTGCATCTTTCTTTTCCTCTCTCACGTGTTTTTATGCACTTTGAGGGTTTCCACAGACTCCACGTCAATAAGCTTGCAAAAGAAAATCAAGAGTGGCAGTGCATAATTACTAGACAAAACACAAGCACATAACTGGGGGAAGGAACTTTGCTTCACTTTTTAAAAAAGACCTGTACATGCAGTGACCTTTTAATCAGATGCAGCAAAATGTGTTGCTTAAATGAGAACTGTGACCACAAAAACAACCCCAAACCAACCAGAACATTATTTTTTTAATGCAAAAGACGACTTTGGGGTCCCCTAGAAATCAGTGGCAGGTAAAGGGTGTTAAGCAGTTTGCTGAATCCAGTGACTGAAAGAAGATGCAATGAATTTTCACTGTAAAAGAGGACTTTGAAAATTGGCTTCCTCTTCAGAGTCCTGCTCCCAGGTCCTGTTTTGCCTCTGTCATCACTGGAGATCAAACCTATCTTCTTCTTGCAGTCCCACCTTCAGCTGCCTTCCCCATCACAACCAGGAGTTAGGGCTCAGGGAAGGGATGGCTCAATGATTTTCTCCCTTCCATGTCTTGTGCAGTTGCAGAGATGCTGTAAAAGCAAGGACTGTATTCCCCCACACCTTGTCTGGACAGAAGATAAACAATTCAAAGGCTTTAAACTTCCTTAAAACTTTGCAGCTCCTCTTTTTAAATCTCAGAGGGAGTGGAGTAAAGAGAAATCAAAGACTTCTTTTGGTGCTTAAGTAGGATATTTCAGGTATGGAGGAGCACAAACCTTCATCTGCTTTCTCCAAGAGAAAGCTTCCCTTTTCCTTTAGTTTTCCAAAGCCAGCTTTCACGCTGCCTGAATGTCAGACCAGATGGGAGCCATGAAATCATGGCAAACTGTTCAGAGGAAAATGAGGATTTAGTTACTCTGAGTAGTCAGAAAAAGTTCCTTGTAAATACATAGTACCTAATCCACCTTATAGGTCTGGGGCTCACTGAAACTTCCCTTGAGTAAACCAAATTGTTCTTGTTTGTTTTGCAACCTAAAGGACAAAAAACTCAAAGAGCAAGAAAAGAAAGGGGAGATTCTTCACCGTCAGCTCCCAAAGAAAACTGAGAAAAGTCCAGTTTCATATAGACAGCCTTCTTCCTGTCTTATCTCACAGATCCAGAACACCAAGGCTCTGCTGAAGGACCGGAAAGTCGCCAAGGCCGGGGGTCCAGACAAAGGTCAGTGGGAGAAAGGCCTGTGCTGGGTGTGCATGTGTGGTGTGGTGCTTTGAGCCTGTCCTGTCCTGCCTGGTGTGTGCCTGTGGGCAAAGACTCCGGGTTTCCACAGGTTTCCCTGTGGCTCTGGGGGTGGTGTGGGAGGGAGGCCTGGGTCATGTCAGCACAGGTGGAATGAGGTGCCACCATGAGGTTTCCATGTTTCGATGAGGAATCCATGCTGGTGCTCAGCAGTCAGGAGTCCTCACTTGTGTGTTTGACAGAATTCCTGCAGTGCTTTAAAGAGGCAGTCTCTTTCCCTGTTTACACATCCTCACACACAATCATCACGCTCACGCTGCTGTTCTGAAAGCATCACCACCCACCCCGGATCACCCAGGAACCAGAGCTGGTAGCCAAGCTCCTTCCTACCAGCCACTGTGTTTTCCTGAGGCGGGGCTAAGGAGCAACATGGGAGAATCCATGACCTCCAGGAGTCCCTGGGAGGAGTTGATGGTGAAGGAATGGGAAAGAGGCAGCCTCAAGGAAAGGCAGGTGGGACTGCCAACCTCAGCAACTGCCCATCAGCGAAAGGAAGGGGGGAATCGTGAGCAGGGAAAGGAAAAGATGTGAGAGCCAGAGGAGAGCAGGGCATTAATCACAAAGGGCAGCCTGAGAGGGGTGGCTGAAAACTGCTGGCAAAAGGAGGGCAGAGAAAGGAGTGGAAGAAAAGGGGAGTCAGCAGGGAAAATGGGGCATGGGCAGTACATACCTGCATGGGAGACCCTGAGGAGCAGGAAAGTGATGTAGCCCACTGTTAAATAGGGAACTGAATGAGGGGAGGTCACTACAGACTGGTGTGGGGAAATACAGTGATGTAAAATGTTTACTGTGGTGTCAGAGGGTTATTCAGAGTGGTGGCTTGTGATGCTTTCATGCTCGTTGTTGTGACTTGATAATTTATCATTTGTTGTGTTCAATGTGAAAAAAATTGTCCAAGTAGTCTGGCAGTAGAGCACAGGAACCTCTGCTGCAAGGTGGCAGAAGTCCAGAGCGCTGGTCAGGAATGGCACATACTTCCTGTGAAAAAATGTTAAAAAGATTTTGCTCAGATTTGCTGTCCCTTTTGGGAGGAAGGCACAGGGGGAAGAAAATCTAGTTCATTTTTTCCCTCTTTATGTTTCTCCCTGCTTTTTTGTTCTGAAACCTAAAATCATGCAGATCTCAGCTAAAGCATCTGTCTGCTTATGGAGACTATGTTTTGACACATGTTAAATAATTTTGGCCAGTTTTAGAAAGAAACTGAAGGTTGGATTGAACTTCTTTCTACTTTCACCAGACAAGTGTGAGCTTTCATCCTGTTCATCCATTCAGCTCTCAATCCCTGACAAGACCATCCCTCCACAAGAAATACATGTGAGATTTGTGGCTGTGACCTGAGTGCTGGCAGAGCTAAATTATTTTAGGTCCTTTTTAAATGATTTGACACTGAGGGAACTGATGGAGTAGCTGCCAGTTAATTCAATTAGGAGGACCTGGCAATCAGGTTCCTTGGACAGCTTTCCATCAAGGCAGCAAAACGTGCTTGCTTGTGATTAGCTTGGCATGAGGCAGTGCCAGCGTTCTGTAGGAACTGAGGAGATCTTCTCCACGAGCTGTTTTGTTTGACTGGGCCAAATCCTGCAAAGGTCGTCCCATTTATTTCCAGCCCTTGCTGGAGGAAGGTTCTCGCTCAAGTTGATGCAGCAAACGTGTTCCAACTGTAACAGCCTGAATCTGGCCCAGTGCTGCTACTCCATATTTACATGTGTGAAACCAGGAACAGATTTTGTTCCAAAATGCAAGGAGAGCCACCAGGGGTTAACTCACTGTGCTCCCCTGTGTCTCTAGGTGTGTCAGTGAATACAGACCCAGCAAGAGCCACACAAACTTGTGCTAAGAAAGGAGAAATGCGAGATTTCTCAGGTGTGGCATTAGAGGGTATAATTAATACAAACAGCTTGAAGACATCTGTGGTTTTCCTTTCAAGTCCCTGTCTCAGTTTAAGCACTTTTCCTGCCTGTGAGGAACAGGGCAGATAAATTACCTGGGAAACAATGGCGTCAGTATTAAGGGAGGGGGGAAGGAATTGGGTTCTGAGTGAATCCCAGACCCAGATTTCCTGTAGCTGGTGCACTTACCAGGTTCCTGTGTTAGAGGTGCCTACCAGTGCAGGCAGTGCTGGTAACTGCAAAATGCTCTTCTGCTTCCCTCTCCCATTGCTTTGCAGACTCCGGCGGTGGCGTGAGCCCTTTCCACGAGCCCCTGGCACCCAAGACAGGCTGTGTCACTTCCACCTCCCTGGAATACCTGGAGGTCCAGCAGCCGCCCCCCAGGACACCCCGGCTCCTCAAGAGGCAGGAGTCTCCCCAGCCGGAGCCGTCCCGGATCGGGGGCCGGGCGAAGGACTCCCCTCTCATCCTGAATATTGTGCACTCCTTCGAGTCAGTGGACAGGGAGGACCAGATAGACCAGGTTTCCCCTTCTCACCAGTACAGAATTTTAGGCTCACCAATGAATTTCCCTTACAAAAGCTCAAGTGAAAGGACACTGTCCCCGCTCTTTCCCCCGGGGAGCACGTCCCCCATCCACCCCACCCAGGTCTCTTTCACGTACGAAGAAAAAGCATATCAGGCAAAGGAAGAAGCAGTGTCCCCTACTCAGCTGGTGCCCAGCAACCCCCTGGGCAGCCCAAACTGTGTGAAGAGCAGGGGCAGGTTCCCCATGATGGGGATCGGACAGATGCTGCGCAAGAGGAACCAGACCATGCAGTCGGCGGGCGAGAAGCCCCTGGAAGCCAGGATGCCCCAGCTGCAGCAGATGAGCCCCACACAGATTTCCTTCAACACAGAGCCTGTCAGCGGCCAGTGTTAGTCTGACACCCTGGGATTTGCACTGCTCTTCTCTGGGATCCAACCTTTTTCTCCTTTAAGCAAGAAGGGAAAGCTACAGGCATGTTGCTGTCACTACGGGATACCCCGCAGTGGTGCAGCACAGGAAATTGGAGGTTTGCTTGCAAGGAAGGCATTGTCCTGCATATTAAAGTTGAAAGAAAAGGGCTCTGCTTGTGCTGTTAAGAAATATTCGCATTTGGTATCTGACTGTACAGTAAAACATCCTGCAAGAGCTGCGTGAATCGGTATTTTCACTGCTCTCGCCTGCTGTCGCAGCGAGGTTGGTCAGAAGAACCGCGAGCACTGAGGGTTTGGTTCCTCCAGGAAATCTGGGGTGCCACGGATGCCGGGGCCAGGATCTGTGGTGAGACTGTCCCTGCTGCACCTGCCTGTGCCACGCAGCACGTGGGACTGCTGCAGGCATTGTCCCTGGGGCAGGCACAGGGGAAAACCCCAGATACTCTGTCCGAAGTGAGCTTGCTGACAAGCCCTGCCGAGAAGATGAAGGTGGTGGAAGATTGAATAAAGACACGAGTAGTCTAATTCAGAAAAAGTGGGAATATTGGAATTCCAAGCAGATTTTACTGTTAATTACATAAAGTAGGTAATAACACAATCACTTTTTTCATAAAAAAACCTATGATTTAATCATGTCACAAGAAACATGATTATTTAAAAACAAGTGTCATCGTGTGGAAATTCACTGCATTAAAGGCTGGTTCCTTTGATATGAGGGGTCTGCAAGCAGGTGCTTCAAACAGAAATCCAGATTGCAACAGGCTGTGTTTAAACAATCAGCCAGCGCCTGCATTAGCCCCTGCTACATCAAGGCAGCACTGGACACACCCGAAGCCTTCTCTGAGACTGCAGTGAATTAAAAAGACTAATAAAGGACACATGAACCTGTACCAAGTCCATTTTATACTCCAAGATTGGTAATGTAGTGGTTACCAAAAACTGGGTATTATTATGAGCAGTGAAGATTAAGTTTCTTAAGAGACACCATGTTCTGTATACCAGTCTTCTTTTTTTCTAAGTAAATGATACATCGGAGAGGTTGGCAACATCTTTTTGTTTCTGTTTCTGTCCTCAAATCCTTTCCTATAAATGAGAAGGATTAGCCAAAGACTGCTCTTTTCTCTCACCAGTACCACCCCTGTGTACATGTTTGTGTGTTCAGAGCATCTCAGCAAAGCTTGTTCCAGCCTGGTTCCCCCATGGGCAGCCCTGGCTCACACTGCTCCCACCACTGAATGTTATTTCCAAACCCAGGAAGCAGAGGTGGTGTCTTCTTGTCTTTGGAAGATGGGATGCTGCTATTGGTAGGAATCCAGGCCCTATTTTCATCCACTCTTTTACAGTCAATTTCATTGCCCCGTTGGTGTCCGTGCAGATGCTGAGGGTTCCCCCTGTTTGGGAAGTTTTCCTTCCAGTTCCATGAGCAGGATATTCAGAGCCAGGGTCAGGAGAGGCAGGGGGGCAGGTCCCCAGCAGAGTCCATAGCTGAGCCTTTGTTCCTGGTTTGCAGCATAACATGGGCCTGACACCAAAATCTGCAGCAGAAAATGGACATTAATCCAAATACTGACAGACAACTGGACTCCTCAGTGCTAGCAAAACCAGCAGAGTGGTGCCTAGAGCACCTATTTCATCCCTGCAGGTGGGACCTTCCCCTCAGCACTGGAGTTTGGCACTGAAGAGTCCACATCCATCTTGGACCCTTCAGTGGAGTGAGGACTCCCGTCTCTGAGGGAGTTGTGCTACCTGTAAAATGATACACATGAATGCCCCAATGTGATGAGAAAAGACAGCCCTGAAATAATTTTACCCATTTTCAGATCAAGAAGTGTTGCATTCTGTTTGTAGAGGGCACCTGTGCATCCCAGGGGGCCATTTTAACGCCTTCATTGGTAAATGTCAGAGCATTTTCATTCTCTTCATGCTAAGAACGCATTTGTGCTGCCAAGCCAGTGGGCAGGGACCACTGAAATCAGGGACCACTGAAATCCCCCTCTTTGTGTGCATCAGGCTCACATACCCGAACAGATGGCAAATGCCAACTTGCCAACTTGAATTACAAAATCTGGTTTATTTGGAACCCAATAAAAGGTTGGGGGAGGCAGGAAAGAGACGTGTTTTGGTTGGGTATTTTTTTGTGGAAACACAGGAAATACGTGTAAGAATCAGAGTGAAAACAAGTGTTAAATCTTTTATTATATTTATAGAGAATATAGGAGTACTACACTGCTAAAACATAACCGTGTATTCAGCATAGTCAGTAGCTGTGTACAGTCCAACTGCAGTGACCACAGAAGGGACCTACTGAATATCACAGTGGAAATTCCAGGGGGGGAAGGCTGTAGGTATCATTATTAAATATATGTACTTTTTGAACAAGATTGCCACAGACTGCTGATTTTGTTTGCCAGGTCACTGTGTAGCAAAGTGACAAAAACTGCAAGGCCAGGTTGGATGGGCTTGGAACAAACTGGTCTAGTGGAAGTTGGAGTCTTTTTCTGGTGTTTGCCTCAGTCTTGGCACCAAACCTGTCATGAATCTGTTTGACAGCTGAGAATACACCTTACCCTTCAGGCTGGGTGTTGGGAAAAGAGCAGTTCTGAGCTTTGGTGCAAGATGGAAACACCTCTGTGAGGCCTCTCTGAGCTGCTGATCACATGCAGAGCCCAGCAGAGTCAATGAGCAGCTGTGAAACACAGGAGGGTTTTGCAAACTGACTGATCACTGGGCAGCAGTTCAGGATCCAGAGTGGTAAAAGTGTTTTTGTTCAGGCTCTTCTGCCTGGAAAAACAGGTGTTGGATTTATTCAGCGAGAAAGAGCAGAAATCAGCAGCTGTTGCTGAAGGTGTTGGTCTTTGTAGTTCCCCTGCAAACGGGCTGCTAAATGCTAAAAAAATTTCACTGCTTGTAGCACCCCAAGCTCATATGGGCCATGCTTATCCAGAAGTGAGCAGGAAATTCAGGGGCACTATTGCTGTGTGCAGGAGTTTGGATTTTGCCTGTCTCTTCCCTGATTTTTCCATCCTCTGTGGCCACAAATGGTCAATTTTCTCTCTTGTATCCTCCCTCCACACGGCTTCCTTGGAGCATCACAGAACTGTTCAATATTTGATCTCAAAGGAAGCCTGTAATAGGATTTCTGTTACTGAGGCACAGGCAATCAGAAGAACAAAGGGCCTCCAGACAAAGCCTGGAATGGGTTTGGAGTTTGCGGGAGCATCTCTGCTGTCTCCTTACTGATGCCCGGAGAAAAGAAATTAGATGTTTATTGAGTAAGGATGAGGTGCTAAGCTTGTTTTAAAATTAAACTAATTTTATGATATTTATTAATGTTTTTATGAAGAGCACTCTTCTACCTATACAAGGGAAAAAAACCCAATTCCTTGTATCTCTTACAAGCAGAAAGGACAGAATCCAGAACAAAGAAAGGTCACCAGAGGTTTTGTTTCCAGATGGCTCTTAGATAAAATGAGATTTTCTCTCCCATCTCTGCCTGCTCCCAGACAATTTGTCTGTGTGTGGACTTGGAACCATGTTTCCTGTGTATCCCAATGAGCTGATTGGAGTTTCCTCTACCTGGTCACCAAACCTCATCAAAACTGGAAGATGTCTGATTTTAGACTCCCTCTGGCAGAAAGCAGCCAGGAGGGCTCTGACGTTTTTCAGGAGGCTGAGGGATGCTGGAATATGGGATCTGTGACAGGTGCTCCCAGGCATGACCTTTTCTGACAGCTCATAACCAGAAGTCCAAGGCCTTTTTCTTTGTTTAAAGACGAAGGGAGATTTCAGTTGTGAAAGAACCAATCTGCAATGGGTCTGCCTCAAACTTCACAGCACAAACTACTCAATATTTCACATTCCCAGCCCCAGAGACAGGGGATTTTCTCAGTTTCTCCTGTGTAGGAGAAGAGGACACAACAGGCTTGTGCAAAGGTCTCACTGCAGTTGCCAGGGCCAGGGCCTCGCTCTGTGGGCACACGGTGACAAAACTGTCACAGGTTACCAGCTCTCCTGGCCTGAAAGACTCCCAAGCCAATCTGAGAGGTTTGAACCTGCTGTTAACATTTCTGGAGCCTCCAGGCTCTGTTGGGAGTGATCTGCAGCAGGGCTGGATGTCTGGGTGCAGAGTCCTGGATGAAAAGGTCTGAATGCTCATGCAGAGAGGACACTTCAGAGTATGAGGCTGGGGAAAACAAAGTGTCTGAGAACACAGATTTAGGTAAAATAGGAATTCATCTGGTGCCTCTCCCCAAATTGAAAGTAGTTCTGTGCTAACCTTTCCCCTTTGTAAAGAAGTGGGACGATGCTTTGGAAAGCCTCAGCCCTTCCAGCAGCTGTGTTTGGGGTTTCTCTGCTGAGCCAGCATTCCTAGCAGCACTTCCTGCACAACGTTCACTTCGGCTGGAGCAGCTCCACTGCAGTTTCAGGGCTGGTGCCACATCTGAAGGATAGAAAGGGAGCTGCCAGGGAGGCTCCCTGCCAGGCAGAGCTGTCAGAAGAGGAGCTCAGGCCTGGCCCAGGGAGAGCAGCTGCCTAAAATCACAGGTACACAGGTGGTGTTCCTGAGGGCCCAGATGCCTCTCTGCGAGCCAGAGAGGGTGGGCCCCGCAGCTCTCCTTTGGGAGGTATTCAGTACAGCTCAAAGCCAAAACTGCACCCTGGACAGGTGTTCCAGTGTCTGTTCTATCAAGAAATTCCTGGGAAGTGGGAAATTCGGGGTCTGTGTCAGCTGCCTTTACTGTACATCTGCAGAAATGTCACCGGGGCAGAGCAGAGCAGATTGTCCGGTGCCTCACAAGGACAATGGATCACCACGCCCCAGGGGCCCCTCTTACAGCGCTTCGTTTCAATGTTTCAGCCACGGATGCAGCTGCCTGTGCCCCTCTGTCCTTTCCTGGTGAGTGGGTAGGGATGTGGGCCTTCAGCTGTGCTGGGAGTTTCCTGTGGAGCTGCACTGGTAGCTTTGCCTTGGGTGGGAAATGCTCGGATGTCGTGGGGTGCCCCTGGGTGCAGTTGCTGTTTCTCAGGGTGCATTGCCTGTGGGGTTCAGCCCCTCCAAGGCTGCTGAATGCACGGGGTGTTGGGTGCATCAGTCCCTGCAGTTGTTAGCCACAGTTGTCATTCCCCTTCTCCTCCATGTCCCACAGATGTGCTGAGGGACAGGGATGGGGCAGTGCTGCCCGTGTGAGTCCAGCAGGGAGCTGCCAGTGCTTCAGAGCACTTGGGCTCTCACCTGGAAAACCCCAAGAGGGAAAGCCCTGAGTTTTCTTTTTCTCTGAGCTGTGCTCTCTTTTCCATGTGGAAGAGATGACATATTTAGGTCTGCTCTCCAGAGGGAAGCTCTAAGCTAGCTGCAGCTGAGGGCAGTCCCCGAGTTTGCCTGCACTGAGGCACCAGGGAAGGACTCATGTCCAAGGTGTGTGCCAGTCCTTGCTCCAGGACATGTTTGTGCCACTTGGTGTCTGTCTGTCCTGCCTGTAGCTGTGGGTAGAGCCATGAGAGACACTTGTGCTCCATCCTGAGTGAGGAGCTGGGTTGGCAGATGGCCTGGAGCTGGGACTAGAGCATGTCAAACACTTACTGTGTCTCCAAGTGTCAGCAAAATGCTGTCTCGCACACCCTCAGCCCAGGTTTTTGCTGGGTTGAGATCCCACATTTCACTGAAGGGGAGGGGAGGACATGCTGTGGTCATAGTCTGGGCTGCTGTGACTGCCTGGCCTCTGGTCCAGGCTGGGAGCCGTGGCATGGGACCTGAGGTGACATGAGCCCTGCATGGACACACCCTTAGACCTGCAGAACCTGTGGTCTCCACTGATTTCCCTGCCCCTGAGCCAAGGCTTTGCACACAGTGCAGGATTTTCTATGAGGTTAAAACCCTTCATTAGCATGAGGAATGGGAGACCCTTCAAAAGTCCAAATCCAACCATTCCTCTGACAAGCAGCCCTTGACTCCCACCATTTCCACCAGTGACAGAGACCTGGTCAATGTCACAGGGACTTTTCTGCCTCAGGAAGTTCCACTTGCACGCTCACTGTAAGCAGGGAGGGAAAAACCTCCCTTTCCCTTCAACAGCGTGGAAAAAAGCTCAGGGTTGCACCTGTTGCTGAGTGCTCAACTGAGCCCCTGAGCCCAGGCTGGGGGGGGGGTTGAAGCAGTCTTCATAGCGATTAATTGCATCCCTGCAGACGGGGCAGCGTGACTTGGCAGGGGGAACGGGCTGCAGAAGCAGGAATGAACCAGGCAGGGACTCGTCAGGCTGAGCAGAGCTGCCCTATGCTCCCACAGCCTCTCCTGCTCTGTGGAAGGTGCTCAGGTGCCAGCACGGTGCTGAGCTAGAGGTGGAGAATTTCCCCTGTCACCCAAACAAGTGATGTCATGGCAGATGAGACTTCCCTGCCCACCACACCTGATCCAAATGCATCACTGATGAGGAGGTGCAAGCTGACAGCGCCGGAGGAGGAAAATCCTCGTGGTGTTTCCTGATGCCTGTGCTGAACAATCCTTCCAGGAAACAGGGATGTGGCAGCCACCTGAGCCCTCTCACGGCCTGTGCTGTGGGATACCTGGGCCAACATACTGTGAGACTGATTTAGGGATGCTCAGATGTTACAGGGAAAAGGATGTCAGGAAACAAATACCTTGCACATTTCTGTCTTTGCTGGGAGAGCCTAACACTGTGTGCTCAGGTAATTCCTTCTCTTCCCAGCCCACCCTTTTCTCAGAATATTTCCACTGCTTGAATTGTGGTTGCCAAGACAGCAGCTTGCATGGACAGTATCATCTTTATTCAGTCACCTGCAATCCCCCTGGAATGAAGACACCAAATCCTGCCAGGCTGGGAACCCGATGATTTACCTGTGTCTCCCTAGTTGAGGATGGGCTTACATTTGAGATTGGATTGAGGATGGGATTACAGGGCAATTACGGAAGATCAGACTCACCTGTTCAAAGGGATGCTGACGCCTCAGAAACAATTCTTACAGGTATTGTACACTGACCATCCTCAAATCCTGTTAGGCATGTTAAATGAATCCTTAAAAGTTAATTCCTTAAACCCATTGTGGTTTGTACTTTGTGCTGGGGTGATGAGGGACAAGAAAGGCAAACTGCTGGCAATTACCCGTGTCACAGTGTCACACTCTGCCTCACGTCCCAGGCAGCACCATGGTGACAGCCCTGCTCAGACCCAGGTACTGACCTGGAAACATGAGATGGCTGCGGGGGGGGGGGGTTTCATCTTTGACAGGAAAAGTAATTGATGCCTTGGAGTGGACGCCGTACCTTCAGAAACTGAAAGAGCTACTGAATGTACAGTATTTTTAAATAACTAGTCATGTAAACCTAGGGTTGCAGTCATGAATTCATGTATTTTAATAGGCACGAATCTTACTGCTCCTTAGTATCTAAAAATCCTTGTGCAAAACTTCCTCATATTTTTTCATACAGCAAGGGGCCTTCCCAAAGCAGCCGTGCTTGAGCAGAGGGCTTGGACAAAAAATAAGTATTAAGGATGGCTTGTCTCAGATAAGACAGGACAATGTTTTTACTATCCTTATCCTTCCCTTTGATCCTCTCTCCAAGCAGTTGCTGATGCTGGGTTTAGTGGTTTAGGTTGTTCTGTCCACCCCTTGAGGGTAGAAGGACTGCTCCAGTCACATGTCTAAAGGTACCACAGGACTTGGCAGGACTCCTGATCTTCAGTGGTTGGTGATATTCATGCATGTGGAACTTTGTCCTTAAAACTGAGGCCTGGAATGTCTGGGAAAATGGTGGCTTTTGGAAAATTTTACAAAGTTTCCTGACTACTACTTTTCCCCCTGTAATTTGTACACATCTGATAAATAGCTGTATTCCTAAGATTGCATGAAGTTTATGTGTATATTTTAAAGTTCAAAACTTCTGCTGGGATGCTTTAGCTACAAGAAGCAAATTTTGTTTGCTGTGATGGTGAGAGGTGAAAGGGGCCAGGAGGACTTGGGGCGTGGCAGAGGTGCTTGTCTGTAGCAGTCAACATTAAGGGAAGAACAGGCACAGGTTGTAAAAACCTCTTGCAATGAAAAGTAGGTTGCTGGAGAGCCAAAATCCAAGAGAAATCTGTGGACAAGCAGAGCAGGAGTTGCTGCTCTGTTGCTAGGTGATGGATCTGTTATCATGCTAATGACAGTGAAGGATGATACTGGTACCAATAAAACATCTCTCATCTGAGAATTACCAAGGGTTTTCCAGACAGCAAGGCTGTATTATTCCCATTTACTAGAGGCACAGACAGAGATGAATTGGTTTGCCAAAGGTCACTGACGGATTTCAGAATAAGAAATTGCCCTATTTGGGTTTTATTGGGCTGGGGATTGCCATAAACCTTTTCTTTGCAATCAATCCTTTCCCTTCCCCTCATCCACCACCCCCACATCCCTCTCTCTTGAGGGGACCTGCTCCTGTCTTGTTTGTCACTCTTGTCCTGTTTGGCTTACAGGATCCCCTGGTCCTCGAGTGGCCTAGCAGGGGTTGTGGAGGGCAGAGCCATCGCATGGACCAAGCTCAGTTTTGGGGCTGCACGAACAAGAAGAAGGCAACCATTTCTCCCAGGTACTCTGACCAGGGGAAATCCAAGGGGCTCCTCAGGGACAGCAGTGCTGTGACTTTGGGGTGAAGGGCTTTTGGGGTTCTCCCCCTTAGCCACTCACCCCCAGCACAGCCCATGAGAGGCCGAGAGGCTGTGTCAGGAGAAATGCAAACTCTACTAAACCCCCCCAAAACATCTCTCCCTGGCTGTCTGCTCTTCCCAGTACGGGGAGTCCTCAGATGTGAATCAGTGCAGGCGTGAGTCAGGCATTGCTTTTGTTAGAGATCGTGAGGGAAACACGGGTGAGCCGGAGTTCTGGCACTTGTGGGAGAATAACCATTTGATTTCTGCTGGAAGAACAGCATTTCCCTGATGACCAGGCCTGCATTCCTTAATGAGCTGGTGTAGTCTGGCCAGGGGAGCAGGGTGGGAGCACATGGAATGCCTGCAGGAGAGGCTGTACGGAGTCATCCTCCCCCTGGGGTCAGACCTGGATGTGTGTCCCACCAGGTGCCTCCTAAGATGCTTCCAAAGACACAAACCCAGCAGCTTCCCCTGTCTCTGAGAGGAACACTGGGACTAGGCACAAAAACAGGGCTTTTACAGACTCGATTTCCTTTTCTTGATGTGTAAAATGGGGAAGCACCTCATCTCTAGCTGACTGTCACCGTGAGAAATTACCTAGTCTTTCTATAATGCAAATTGCATCCACGGGAGGTGTTAAGCATTTGAATTACTCTGCTCCTGCTTTTCCTACTTCTCAGAGTACTGGCAGTGTTTTCTCAGCCTCACTTCAGGGCAGGAGGACACAGCCCCAGAACAACTGGAGCACAGGAGCCAAACAGCAGCTTTGAGGGCTTTGTTCAGTTCGCGTAAAAGACCAAGACACTTTAAAACCTCAGGGCATGTCTGTCAAAGGGATCCTACTGGGCTGCTACATCCTCCTAATCGATGTAGGGCTGCCACTGACTGGCTAAGAAAAAAATCTGTGTTATCTCCAGTCCTGAAAAACATGTGTTGTGGACACGAATTTAATGTTAGCAGGTGCTCTGCTGAATTGGGACTGGTTTCCTTCACCACGGGAAAAATAAAATCCAGCTAAAAAGTCCCCATATCAAAGCCCAAAATGTGAACTGACACTTTTGTAGGTAAATGCACACTCGGGGCAAGCAGGGATATTAGGAGCAGTGGAGCAGGGTGAAGTGAGCCAAAGAAAATCCCTCATGGCCCTCACAGTCTTAGACTTTGGGTTATGCTTGAGCCTGGCTTGCAGGAGAGCCTGGAAGCTCTGCACTTGATTAACTCCTTCCAAAAAGTCACTTCAAAGCAGGGACAGGGAGCAGCAGGAGGGAGGCAGAATAAGCTGATCTCAGAATTGTTTAAAACTTGGCAGCTGGGCCAGCCTTTGATAATAAAACTCCCACCACTTCACTCTCAAATCGTGAAGGAGAGAAACAATGCTTATCTTCAAACCTGCCCTGCAATCCTGATAAGGCCTTTGTGCAGCACACTATGGGACACTAGGCGGGGGTTAAACAGAAAAAACAACCTTAAACTACCATTTTCTGTCATTCTTATATGGAAAAAAAAAAAAAAATAGACACAAACTGGTTCAGATTTGCTCCAGGCTTGCACCGGTTGCTCGATGTGGGGTCTGGACTGTGTTGAAGGCACACCTGAAGGGGAGGACCTGAGCTCTTTGCCTTTGACTTGCAGCCAAAGCTTTCCTGAGGTGGCCCCTTCCCAGAAGCAGCAGGAGGTTTCTGTCTCAGCTGCAGCCCTGGTGGAGGGCAGACTGCTGGACAAGATCCCGTGGATATATCCCAGATCAATCTGTTTCACAGCCAAGCTCCCTCCACAGCCCACTGGCAGCCCCTCCCAAGCCCCCCTCCAACAGCCCTGGGCCCACCCCAAACCTAATCCTAACCCCAGCAGCAAGCGATGGCTGACCTTTGCATGCTACCCAGGACCATCAGGGTTTGGGAATCCTGGCACCGTTCTTTGGGAAGATCCCACAAGGTGTGGGAAAGAGGGAGCCTGAAATTAAAATATCGCTTGTTTCAGTATTTGAAGGAAACAAAGAGAATTTTCAATTTCAGAGGAATGGGCACCCCTGTCCCAGCTAAGCCCCATGAGGGAGCAACTTGTTGCTTTTATGTGGTATCTGGAATGCCTGGAAGGTTTCCTCAAGGATCAGTGAGGAATTTATGCCAGGTACTGCACCAAACAAACAGAGAAGAGCAGGATAACAGGGAGTTCATTCTGGTCAGTGTGATAATACTCCAGATATGATGTCTATTTTCTGCAGGCCCTGCAAAAAGGAGCATTTGCAGGGCGGGTTGGGAGGAAAAGTCTGAATTAGTTTTACAGATGCCTGGGGGGAATTTCCCATCAAATTCCACGGGGAGATCAGGCAGGGGGCCTGTTGGGTGGTGCAGAGCCTGTGGCTCTCCTGGTGTCCCCTCTGAGGTGGGAGATGACTCCTGGGCACCCCACATGTGACAGGATGAGGACAGGCAGCCAGAGGGTGGCTGGATCCTCGCTCCTCTCCCTCAGATCCCCACAGGGTGCACAGTATAGGTCAGTGTGCTTTGCCTCCAACAGCCCTCCTGAAAGCAAAGAGGAAAAAAGGAGTCCTTCCAATTCAGGCATCAGCTCTTGCTTTTGTCCCTCACTCCTGCCCGAGCCCATTTGTCAGAGGCTCTGCAGGCTCAGCACCCACAGCTCCTCCAGCACATGAAAGGCTGGGCCATTCTTCCTCCCCATCTCCTCGTGTCTTTTCTTAATCAACCAGCATTCCTTTGTTAAGCAGGAACTCATGCACTAAAAACACCCCTGGTCAGGTCGAGATCCACCCGAGTAGCAAAGAGCTCACAGCAGTAATACAGCTACAAAAAATAAGCTAGAAATATAGTTTCAGCTCTCATATGGATGATAAACTACATTTGTCTCAGTGACTTGAGGCCTTGCACAGGCACACACAACACGTTGTCTTGGAAGAGAATGGTTTCAATCTCAGCCTTCCCAGCAAGTGATGGCCCCTGGCAAATGCTTCTGAATCCAAGTATCTCCTGTCACCGAAGCCTGAAAAATCCCTCCATGGTACATTGTGTCTCTGTGTGCCTCTGGCTGACTTCTCCAACCTGCCTGTGATTTCTGCTTCACATCCCCATCTTTTCCTGGATTTGATAGGTATAATGCAGGCATAATGATACCTTTTGCTGATTCTGCACTTGACAGGAGCATGCAGGATTGCTCTGTGTGGGTTGGGGTTTTTTTGTTATTTACAATGGTACATTTTGGCTTGGAAAAGGAAGGGTGACAATTCCAACAGCTCGTTATAATTCGTTGTTTGGGCTCTTTTAATCACAGATGAAGGTGGGGTGTTCTGGTATTTTCAGATGGCCCCAGAGCTGATGACCAGGGCCTGGCTGGAGGCAGCCCAGTCATTAATGTGGCAAAGGTTTCCATTCCCAAAACCTCCCTGTGGAAGGGTTTCTGTGTTGTGAAAGCTGTCACCTTCAACACAAGGAGACGTTCAACTGCTGCACGTGGAAGGTTATTTTGGACAGCATGGTGTGGCAGGAATAAGGTCAGAAGCCACTTTAAAAGCTGATTTTCTGGTCCCCCTCTAAGCATCAGGTGTGGAAAAGTCTTTTTGCTTCATGTTCAGCACTGAGATTTTCATATGAAATGGATGCTCCACTATATATAGGTATGTCATGATGCTTGTAGGACATGTTGGCATTACACGTCCCACTTGACATGCCCTAGCAACGTGGGCTGAGTAATTTCAGGTTGTGTTTAAATAAAAGTGACTATATTTTTTTCCTGTGAGCACAAGGCAGTTAAAAATATCCTGTGGTTACTGCTTTGAAAATGCCTTCAAGCCAACTTACTCCTGTCACGAGGACAGGGCGATGTGACAGCCACATTCAAACACTCAGCTGCAGAGCCAGCTTGTCCATGGGAGCAGGCCTGGCCATAAGGAGAGGTGGGATGCCTTTCCCTGGCCACCACAGCCACCACACTGACCCCACGAGCTGCCCCTGCTCCTTCCTGGGCTGCTGGTGAGACACGCCCAGTGTTAGCAGAGACTGCACACAGGACAGGTTCTGCCCATGGACTTTATATATTTATATATTTATAAAGTCTAACTCTGCCTGACAATGAATGTACAGTCCATAAATTGCATTTGCTCTCAGGGAATTGCTTCACAAGACACAGAGCCATGATAACCCAGGAAAAGTGGAACGTGTTCCTGCAATGCTCACGATCACAGTCACAGAATGGGCTTTTGTCACTCCTAAGTGTGTTATAAATACAGTCAGCTGCAGGATCCAGACCCAGACCTGCTCCAAGGGCTGTGTGCATCCTCCTGAGCTCAGAGGAAAGAGGGGCCAGCAGTAAGTCTGAACCCTGCTTTTCCCTGGAGGCTGAATGCTTTTGTGTCCACAGACACAACTGTGCTCCCACCTGCACATAAACGTGAGCCTGACACCCCTTGGATGTGGATTGGAGCTCTCTCCTCAGCCACTTCTGCTCAGGCTGAGGGTGTGAGTCCAGCTGCACAAAAAAGGAGCCTCCAACTGCCAAAAGCCAGTATCAGGGGGCTGTAAGCTGCTTTTGGGTGCAGTACTGAGGCCGAGCAGTGAGGGATGGTGCAGTGCTGAGCACTCGCTGAGGTTTGGCTGCATCCCCTGGTGGGCTGGTGTCCTTTGCAGAGATCGGGGAGAGGGATAAAGGCCCCATCCATGCAGAGGGATGTGAGGGTAGAGGAGGGAGGGAAGGATTCCTGTGCCCTGAGCATCAGGGACGACCCACAGTGGGGTGTGCCAGGGCAGATCTGCACCCTGCTGTGTCCCACAGAGAGAAAACACAACAAACAGCACAGCAGCAGCTGCATGAAAACCATGTCCGAGCTTTCCCATCCATCAGGGAGCTCAGGTGAGGTGGGGGCCTCGGAACTGTCTTTGAGCTGATCCCGTTAGGAAACACAGATAGTTCATTTTGTCCCCCTGTAGCGGGGGAAGGAGCACAGAGCTCAGGGCATGTCCTGAGATCACATCAACACTCTGCCAGGCTCTGAAACCTTGTCATGGCTCCGTGCAAGCAGGCATTTCACAGTACAATTCACTCTGACATGTACATATTTATTTGGTACAGACACACACACACACGTATGGCTGTGTCTACACAGGGCATATTTAGGGGAAATGAAAATATGCCACGTCAGCTTCTCACACAAAGACGTGGTAATTCACACGTGGAAGTCTCCTGGCTGCTCAAGCAGAGCCAGGGTGATAACTGAACAGCCCACCCCAAACAAAGGACGTCTAGCAGCTCTTTAAAAAATCACAGGAGTGGTCAAAGCCCCTCATGTCTTTTTATTTCCACACACACATTTGCAATTTCCACTGGACCAATCGCTTTTGACTGATTGATTTCACTGCTTTGAGACAGCACACATATGGAATTATTCAGGAGGTTGCTGTGTGTAATACTATGCTGGAATAATTGTTCCATTTAACTTCATTCCCTATGCTTACAAAATCTTAGAGGAACTTAAAATAATCTTAATATCTGTATGGGCACGTTGGCATGTTTGTGCATCTGAATGACAGAGTAAAAACGAATGTAACGCTATACCAAAGGCTGATTCTGTACACAGAAGTCAGGAGAATCCAGATTTAATACTCTTGCAGCATTGTTCATATTCTAAAGGTGTAGGTCTCCTTAGGATCCACATTTGATATCCTCATTTGGATTCAGCTTGCTTGCAGAGTTAAGGACTTGCTTGTAAATAACAGTACCAAGGGCTACATCCTGTCCAATTTGCCTGTCAAAGAGTTAAGGAAAAAAGCCAGTGATGGTTTAATAGACAATGATGCAAAACTCAGCTTATTTATAGAACAGGAAGAGGAAAATGCACACAGACCATCTCTCCTGTGGCGAGTTAGGATGAGGTTCTGCACAGTTAAAGCTGAACCAAGAGGAAGGAAAAGGGTGTTTGCTCTTGTTATAGATTTTGTGTGGTGAATGAAGATGATGTCAGGCTATTTGTTTGGTATGTATGTTGAGGGAAGACAGATCTCAGACCTTGCTTGGAATTGTTTGAGTTCCCCACTTTGTTTGCTCATTCTGAGTGGCTCTTTGGGGCACAGGGAAATGTGTCAGACCCCCATCCTTCATTATGGACGGAGGAAAAACTGTAACTAGTTGGACACCTCAAAAAATAGTGTCCTGAATTTGTCAGAAAGGCCAGCAGACAAGAGGAGAGGAAAGGCTGTCCATGACAAATTCACTGGCATTTTCAGCACCCAGCATTCATTGTCACTGCTGCATTTGACTGGGAAAGGCCTGCCCACCATCCCACCTCTAAAAACAGCCCAAGCCAAAAGGCTGGGCTATCTTTAGTCGTACAATAAAGGAGGAATGTCTGTGAAGTCTCTAAGGAGATGTAAACTGTCACAGTTCCTTCAGCAGCCATGCCAAGGGAGGATGTGCCAAAATGTTCAAGTTTAAACTGTCCATCATCACTTGTGTTCTGGATTCCTTTGCTCACCCAGAACTGGCCCAGTCGTTCAGGAAGGTGACACATGTCTGTGGTAGAAAGGAATTCACAAATGGTCAAGGAAGGTCCCTTTTGCCCCCAGAACATTGGCCCTTCGTGCCAGTTCAGCTGCATCTGTGTTGGGAACCAGAGGAAAACCTTTATTTGATAAAAAGTGCATTCCTCATCAAAACCTCATTACCAGAACAGAAGCCAAGCACTCCACAACCTCCTCACAGCTGGTGGGCTCTCTCATTGCCATCTGATGAAGTACAGGAAAAGGAATCATCCCTTTTTTTTTTTCCCCTGCTTCTATTTTGAAAGGATTTGATTAACATTTAAATAGCAAGTTCAGCAATTGCCCTGTGTTGTGTATCATGCACATCTGCAGCCACCTCCTATGCAAGTCTGCGGACTGTTCAACCTTTTGCCTTTCTTTTTATGGATCTCTTGGTAGCTTCCTTACCTCATTAGGCTTTTGAATTCTGAAACTAAAACTTGATGCCTGACTTCTCTGTCCCACATTTGTTCTTAAAGCCCCTTTTGAGGACATTAAATCAAGATCAGAGCCAATAACATTCTGGTTTAGGAGCACAGAGTGACTATTTAAGGTGTTTGGGACCTACACATGATCGTTTATCACAACATTATCCCAGTTCAAATGTTTAATTATGGCATATTTTCAAATCCCTTTCCAGAAGCTCTATAAATACCTCAGCAACTTCTAAAGACCAATTTAGCTGCCAACACCTAAAACTATCTTTTTTCACACAGCCTGGCCTGTGCTTTCTCTGCTGCTACAGGAGATTCTGTTTACATCTGTGTTCTGGGAGCCCATAAATGTTGTGTCCTTTCTCTGGCTGGTGTTTGCTGGCTGCCAGGGGTTGAATATCTTGCTTTGCAGACATGGCTGCGTGGTTTTGCTCTTCCTGGGGGAAAATGAAGGTCCTCCAAGGTAGATGAAGGTGTCATTGGAAGGCTTCCCATATCCAAGCTATGATCTCCACACATGCATGGACTTACTTGTTTTCACTGTTCAGAGCGTGGGAAAACAACTCAAAAATAGACATTTAACACATTGGCTAAGTGATATTCAGAAGATTCTGTGCCAGACAGGGGCAGAGCCACGTAGATGTATTGGAAAATAGTAAACTCATTGAAAAATGTGGCCTTAGTCTTTCTGGAATCATCAGCAGCTTGAGAACTGTCTGTGCTGGTACATTTATTTGGGGAAAATCCATTTATTTCAGAAAAAGATTCCTAATATTGCCTGAAGGTTGGGAGATGAGAGGCAATTTTGCTCAAGCAAAAAAAGAACTAAATTTACCCACCTCCCAAAGTGTCCTTACAAAGCCTGAAATGGGGGACATTTCCTATTGCAGATTTTAATGCCCTAGTTTTCCTTTTTGTTTGTTTTCCCTTTCACAAGGCCAGAAATCAGCATTTTGCTCAAGCTGAAGGCCTTATTTTGTGCAGAAAATAATGCCTTTTTGAGGGGGTTGATTTTTTTCCCCTCATGGAAGAAATTAATTTGAAATCTTTGGTAACTTAGTTCACTTCAGAGGGATTTTGAGCTGATTTGCTTTGTTTGGCCAATGTACTGAAAGATCCTTTTTATTTTCTCACCCCTAAGCAGCATCCAGTCAGCTCTTCTGAAATGCTCTTTATCTAATCTTGTTTGTGATAAAATCCCAGAATGGTTTGTGTTGGAAGGGACCTTAAAGCTCCTCCAGAGCCATGGGCAGGGACACCTTCCACTGTGCCAGGCTTCTGCAAGCCCTGTCCAACCTGGTCTTGGACACTGCCAGGGATCCAGGGGCAGCCACAGCTGCTCTGGGAAATCCATTCCAGTCCCTCCCCACCCTCACAGGGAGGAATTCCTTCCCAATATCCCATCAAACCCTGCCCTCTGGCAGTGGGAAGCCATTCCTCCTTGCCCTGTCACTATAATTTAAACTCTTTATGTTGCCTTTTCCCCAACCTGGAAGTGAAACCCGAAATAATTTTAGTAAAGAGGTAATATAAAAGAGGATCTTTAATGAAGGCCTTCAGAAGCAGTTATGGGAAGATGTGCACAAAAGCCCACCCCCCTCAGGGATGAGTACATTTTTATAGGTTTTAGGAAGTTAGCATAATTGATAAAAAGCACCAATTAGGAGGACAAGTGGGGATGCAATTCCCCCCCTTCTCTGGAGCCCCCCCTTCATCACCAGCTGTACTTTGTCCATGAAAATGCATCTCAAAGAGTTGTTCTCAACCTTGGTAGCCTGGAAGAAGAACCAAGATAGCTTTGGAGCCTTGTACCCACCCCAGGGCTTGGAGCCCTGGAATTTGTTTTGTCTTTCTGCTCAAGGAGAGGCCATGGAAAAGCACTGGGAAAATGAGTCGCTAATACAATAGATTGCAGAGCTCCAAATATATGTGTGAAGAATACAGAGAACATATAAAAGGAAAAAAGGCAAAACTAAACGGCATCATTTAAAGTGGTTTCGCAACCCCACAGTAAAACTGAGTAGTGGGAGGCCCACCTGGAAATCCTGGGAAGAGCCCTGCAGTACCAAAGGGTGATACAGGGCACAGCTTAACTCAGCTGGAATCAGATTTTGGCAAGAGTTCCAAAGTGCTGCAAAATCTCTAGGCACTTGCCAAAGCCCTACTGGGGGAAAAAAAAAAGAAAAAAGAAAAGAAAAATACATTTAAAAAAATTTAAAACCATCCCTCCTACTTCTAGGAAAATGTCAGGCTTCACTGCTTAAAACTTTCGTTTTCTGCTTAAGACTAAGGGGATGATAGCAAAGCCTTACACCCACCTTGCTCCAAAACACTTCAAGGTAAGTGTCAAAGCTCAGTGTGTGGGCAGGTCCCACAGACATCACATTGCTTTATTTTGTGATTTTCAAGACTCCCTCACACACCTTTCTGAGAGTCCAAAGCCAAGTTTCCTCCTGGCTGGGTGGCTTGGCAGGTGTATTACCTCCTCTTAGGCCTGCTCCTGGTCTGTTCCTTCTTTCTAGGAACTGGCTGTGATTTTCCTGGTCTGTGTTTCCACCTGGCAGGTGGAACACCTCAGCCCACGGATTTTAGAAAAGAAGGAGATGTTTGTGTTGAACTGCAGAATAAAGAGAAAAAATAACCCTTGCTAGAGAGCCAAAACATGAATGTGTTGGAGTCAAGGATGACACCATCTCCTGGCCCTATTCCCACTGGCTCTGTCCCAAGACCACCCACTTTCAGTTCTTGGTCTACATGATTGGCCAGCACCCAGCAGAATTGCTTTAAACCTCTGGCCCTTTCCCCCCCAAAAACCTCCACCTGACAAATAGTTTTAAAATTCCCATCAATAACCCTGCAGTTAACCATAACAGTGAAGGCAGGTTCCCTTTTCCCCATGCATTTGAGGGCCTGGAAAGAGCCCAGGTAATAATTCAAGCATTGTCCATTCCGGTGGTCCAGGGCAACCTGGAAATGAGGCTTCCAGTTTTGCTGCTTCCCCGAAATTCCACCTAATAAGCAGCAATTTTCCAAAAGTCTCCACCTTCCTATGTGTGTTGCAAAACCTGTTTGGGGGATAAAATCCTAAAAGAGACTGCAGCAAAGGCAAAGGGATATATTAGCATCTCATTAGCATACTCCGGTGACTTTGGTATGTACAGCTGCCTGATTGCAATTACAAGTCATTTCTATTTCTGCTTAAGCACATTCAGTGTATGATCAGATAGATACAATCAAGACTCCAAACCCTGTGGTGACTTTGAAACAACTCTAAGCTATTTGGCTGCCCCAGTATTCACAAAACTTGAGACCTATAAAGATACGTGACTGCTGGAACTGCAAACACACACCCAAAATACTGCCAGAAGTCTTATTGCTGCTTTGGTATTATTGAATATAGTTCTGCATTCAGAACATGGATGACTTTGTAGGATTAAACCTCCTGAAGCTGCTGACTGACGAGGGCATTTCTCATCCTCCTCCTGTTGGCTATTTGAGGAAAGTTCTCCTTCAGCTTTGCAATATTTTAACCAAAAGTGACCACTTTCTTGGGGTGTTCCTTGTGGGCAGGCAGAGCCGAACATAAAAAGGGTCTTTGGAAAGTAATGATGAGCAATATCAACCCTTTTGGCGTTAAGAGGTCTTTTAGTCTTAAGAAAAGAACACAACCAAATGGGTTCTGAGATGTCTTTTGGAAAAGCAGTGCCCTTTCACACACTTGTCTAGAATTGGAACAGAAATGATTTCCTGGTGCTTCTGCTTTACCTGAAGTCAAGTTTCTGCAGAGTGAAGAACAATGTGAATTAGAGATAGATAGATGGATGGATGGATGGATGGATGGATGGATGGATGGATGGATGGATAGATAGATAGATAGATAGATAGATAGATAGATAGATAGATAGACAGACAGACAGACAAACAGCTGGCATATAGACCTTCAAATGCAGGAAATTAATGCCATCTCAGAACCCTCTTCCTCTCCAATTTCCTCTGTTAATGCACATGAACTGGTTAGAGTGCACAATTAGGAGGAGGCTGACTGTTTTCAATTAGGTCAGAGGAGAGGACCTGCCTCTTTCCTAAATGAATTGCAGATAAAGCTTCCCAGGAGTGGGCCTCCCTCTCAGTGGGCTGGCATAAATCAGGGAATGTAGCAGCAGCCTGCTGCATTACCCCAGGAAGGCAGGGTCCAGCCTGCCCAAGAGGCTCATCCTGCCCTGGAAAGGCAGTGTGGCTTGGCCAGGACAGTTGTGTCCTCCTTTTTCCCACCATTTTCCACCATCCCATGTTTGCAAGGATGAACACATCTGGGTTTCATTCCCTGACTTCAGTCTGATAGGGGCTGGGGAAGGTGGTCTCTCTCTTTCTCTCTCTCTCTCTCTCTCAGTCCGTGTCAAGAAGATGAAGGTGCTGGAGCAATGTGAAGGAGAAATGTGAGTTATTTTTGTTGACAGTATTTCAACAAGTACCAGCTCTGGCTAATTGCACTGTAATTGATTTGGCATGTTAATACAGACTTCCAGGAAATCTCGTTACTTTCTTGTCCATTACAAAGGGATTTCAAACTTGGGGCTGGTTTGCTTTAAAAACAGAAACACAGCAAATAAAACAAAGCAATTGAAGTAATTTGCTGAAGTCCCTCAGGCCCAGGGAATAACAGTTACTGCTGGAAAACCAGAAACTTCCATAGGAGGAGCACTCAGGGGAGTTTTAGGAAAGCAGATGACCAAGGGAACTGGGCACTCAGCAGTAGCTGAGCCCTAGCAGTCACCAAAGAGATTTTTCTGATCCTTTAATGTTCTAAAACTTTTGGTTCCCAACGATTTTTCCTTGATGATGTTTAATAAGAGAAAATAACTCTGTATTTGTATGGGAAACAAAACCCACCATTTCAAATCTACATTAAGGGGAATTAAAGTGCAGCCTCACCCCTTCTCTTCTCCCACATGCTTCAGAACTGAGGCCAAGTGGTGCTTCAAACTATTGCTGGGAAAAAAAAAATCCTTCTATCCAAAATGCTCTAAAATTGTCCAGTCCTTGTTCTGCAGCATCTGGCACCGGTCACTTCTTGGAGTCAGGCTACAAAGGATGAATTGGAATCTAAAGGAATGGGATCAAAAGCTCTGCCTGTATAAGGATGTAGTAACATTTTTTCCTATAAACCATGATCTTTCCAGTGCAGTAAAAGTCCCATCTGAGGCCCTCTAGGTGTTCAGCCTGAACAGCAGGGACAGGAACACTGTGAATGCATCATGATTCATCCAGTCACAAAACAACCAAGTCACCTCACATACCTAAGGCCGGGATTATGCTTTCCTCTGATAATTAATGTATTCTGTGAGATTTGAAAATAGGACACCCAAAAGCTGATTTACAGCATCCCTCACAGAGAACTGTGATTTTAATGTGACTCCATTACAAGTGATACAATGTGCTGATTTACCTTTTTCCTTCGCTGGCTCCACTGGCACCATCTCCCAAACACTCCCATTTTATTTGTGGGAAATCTATGCCCTGAAGTGCAGAAGAAGCTGCAGCTCAGAGCCCTTTGGAGATCATTTACTACTGCGAGGCCACCACCACTTATTGAGCTGACCTGACCCAACACTGGGATAAAAGGGATGGATCACACTCCGTGGGCTGCTCCACCTTTCACTACTGAACAGTGAGTATACAAAAAGACTGGAAATTATGGAGGTAAGGCACAGAATAGATGTTTGGGAGGTTTATGTGACTTCATGGCTACACAGGGCTCCTGTGCTGAGCACCACTGCTAAGACCCTGATTTTTCAAAGTATGTTTGAGGGGCCTCAGAGGCACACGGGCCTCGAGGATCCTCTGCACGGGGCTGGATGCATGATCTCTGGTTTTTCCCCTGGAAAAAAACAATGACTAGACATGTCCCCCCAGAGCTATGGCAGTGTTATTGCAGTGGGGTGTGTGGTGCAGTTTGATGTATTCCTCCACCAACAGCGATGGAAAATCCTGCATTCAATGAAATGGGCCCGCAGCCAGGCCCACAGCCAGGCCTTGTCTGGAGCTGTTGCTGTGATGGTGGATTCTATAACAACTGTATCATAAAACACTTTTACAAAAGAGTCATGAACTCTGGGAAAGAGTAAGGCTTATATATTCTGTTTAAACAGAGGAAGTTGCTCAGTGATTTGGCAGCCAAGCTCGACCCCCAGTTATGGGTAACTGAAGCCAACATCAGAGAAACTGTAAAAGCAGATAGTTAATATCAAGGCTCACATCTTTCCAGTCTGTTACTTATTCTTATGAGTATTTCTGAGCTGGATCTAGAGCTGGATAAGAGGAAAATGAAAGGGCCGTGTGATGAGGGTGACGGCCCCCTGCATGCAGACAGCCTGGGCACAGGTTTGTGCAGACTGCCAGGTCTCTGCTTGAAATTGCTTTTACAGGGAAATCAATACCCAAATTCCTCTTGACGTCAGTGGGGCCAGAATTTCCCATTTTTGTCTAATAAAATGTCAGAGGGTGAAGTGAAGTAGCTATCACAGAAAGAAAGAATGCAAATATAAATAGAATGGGGAAAAATTAGTAGCTGACAAATAATCCTTCCTTGTTGCATGGAAGATCTGGAAATTAAAAAAATCCCTGCATTTCTTTGCATTCTGTAAAGAATAAATTAATCCCGAGGTTTCTGGGTTTGGATGATAAATAAATGTCTGAATAAAAGGAAAGAGAGGAAATGAGAGGCAGGAGCACATAACTTTTCACTCAGAAGGGTCTGAATCTTGGCTAGGACAAGGCAACAGCGTAAAATCATTTTCTTGTATTCTTGAGCCAAGGTTTGATGGAATGGAGGCTTTAGTGACAACACTGCCTTAAATAAATGCCTCTCCTGGCCTCTAATTCCCACTCCTGAGCAGCAGCACACTGGGTCTGTGGAGCCATGCTGTAGAACAGGCTCAGACAAGCAATCAAGTTTAGGATAAAGGCTCTGCAGGAGTGTTGGGAAGTCATTGGGAAGATGGCCATGCCATCAGATTTGGCATTGGCTTGGACCCGGGGACACCAGGATGCTTGGCCTGTCTATGCACACTCCCTGGATTTGCCAGGAGAGGAGCCCTCCTTGTCCCCATCCTCCTGACCACAGAGACAGGCAGGGCTCCTGTGAGCAGGAGGTTTGGGACAGCCCTGCACGAGCTGTAGTCAAGCTCAGGACTGCCTGGCATGCAGTTCCTCATCCTCCTTTTCCCCCCATCTATTAATCCTTCCTTTTCCCGTGCTATGCTCTCTTCCTCCCCCATTTCTCCACCCACCCATAATTACTTTTCCTTCACGTGGCCCAGCCTTGCCACCTCTGCACCAAGTCTGGTGTTTCTGGTCCCTGGGTCACACTGTCCTCGCCTGGTGTTCCTGGATGTGCCAACCTGTTCGTGCTTACGTTTGCAGGGTCCTACTTCCCGAGGGATTCTCTACAGTTATCTGTGACTTCTGCTCACTTCACACCTCCTTAACCACCTGCAGAATCCAGCCCTTATCTGTAACTTCCCTCACCATATCTGTCCTTATCTCTCAGGGCCAGCAGTTTCTCATGTCCTGTCCAGCAGTTTCCCACGTCCTGTTCAGTCACCTTAACTCCAGGCCAGGGCTCAGCCTTGTCAGCTGCCCACAGCTCCGAAAATAGAGAAAGGAAGAGGAAAATGATGAGATTACACTTCTCAGTCATTCACTGTCAGCCTGGGAGACCGCCCTGAGCTGTCCCCACAAGCACTGGGCAGAACAACCACCTGCAGAGTGCTTTTGCAGGAAGAGTTTGGGTGGTTTAGTGACTGCAGGATGAACCTGGATCAGTAATGACCAACTGCTGAGAAGGAAGCACCCAGTGGTGAGAGGTACAGGCAGGAGCGCCATGAGTTAAGACCAACAAAAATAATCATTTCACATTGCTAGGTCAAGTTGTAATGATGTTGGCTGGTTTGCTCTGTCTAGATTTAGGGACTGTTCTCCAAGAAGGATGTGAGGTGGAGACTATTTCAAAGAGAACCACATCTAAAAAACAAGACCTGTGGGGAAACATTGAAGGGAATGGAAGTGTTCAGGCTAAAAGGAGGGAATATGAAGGAAAAGATGCCAGTAATCTTAAAATGCACAAAAGGGGGCTGCACAGAGGAAAAAATAAGCTGCTCTTTCTTGTGCTCACGGCACAGAGGAAGCATGAGTGGCCTCAAGGGAAGATCTAGGTTCATTGTGAGGAAAGTTTCCTAATGAGCTTTGGACAAAGATCTGGACCAGCTTGCCTTGGAAAACCGTGGCAGTTCCAGCAGAGAAAGTTTTTGAGAACAAGCTGGAGTAACGTTTATTGGGGGGGTAAGCTCAACTCATCTTGCATTAAGCTGTGAGATTGATCTGTTGAGGACCTTTCCAGCCTGTCCTCAGTAAGCCCATGGAATTTCCCACAGCAAGAGGAGAATTTGCTCTGTGTTTCCTTAGCCCTTCTGATCTGAGCCATCAGCAACCATCAGAGGAGGAGAAACTGATGGTGGGACTGGGGGTCTGTGACAGAAACCCGTTAGTTTGCAAAAGACAGACAAAACTCTGTGTCCCTGAACACAGTAGGAATCCTACAGGAGAAGCCAGTTTCTTTGCTCACAGTTTTCATGCTCATTCCAGCCAGCTCTCAGAGCAAAAATATCCCCACAGGAGATTTTGATGTTCCCCCAGTGCTAAGTCTAGCTGTATCTGGAAGGGCTTTTTCTGCCTTCTGTTTGAACTCTTTGCATCTTTCTGCTCTTTTCCTTTTAGAGACACCAAGACTTTTCCTTCCGTTCTTCCCTTTCATCCATCCTTTTGTACTCAGGTTTTCATTTTGGGAGGGGATGCCTGGTGACATGTAGGCATTTCTTTTAATAATTGGAAGCAAAGTTATTTGAACGTGCACATTCAGAAAGATTTAATTCAAATCAAACCAATACTATGAATGACTAAAAACTCCCCACAAGCTGTAAAACATGCAACATATGCAGGCAACAAAAATGACTTCGTGTTAGTCATGGTTGTGAATGATGCTTTAGGTGGAAAATTGTGAAGAGGAGCTTAAAATAAGAGAGTGAAATGAAAAATAGGTGAATGAAAAATAAGATATTTATTCTTATGCTGTCAGTTGCTTGAGTTTGCACAGAGTCCTGAAATTATGCAGACGAACTCTGCTTAGGCTGGGGAAAAAAACCCCACAGAAATCAACTACAAAGCAGTTAATGTTCATGGCAGATGCTCTGTTTGTTTAACAAGTACTTTCAGGCTTTTTTTTGCCTGGAGAGAGCAGTGTCTCTTTTTTCATGTTAATGGCAATGGTTCTTTCAAAAAACACCAAGTTAAGCAGCAAAGAATAAAACATATTTATTCTAAATGGAAAGGCAATTACCTCAGTGATGTTCCCCTGGGCATAAAAATCTACATGCACCGCTCAGTGGAGCTCCAGTAACCACTGTTGAGAGTCGCCTGCATGTAGAATTGAGTTGGTTTTAATTGCTTGTTGAATTACCTGGGTTTTAGCCCTCGGCCCTTCCAGCTGCAAATTGGTTAAAAGCTGAAGTGGGAAATGCTGAGAAGTTGTGGGTTTCAAAATAAGCCTATAAAGTGCTTTTCCCTACGTGTAAGGAACTTCCAATTTGAACTGGTGTTCTCCTGTTGGGAAAAAAAAAAAATTGCTGGGGATGCACCGTTCAGACATCCAAACAGATTTTTCATTCAAGTTTTTCCAGACAGAGGGAGAAGAGCTTTTGGGTAGTTTTGACTTAATTTCCACCTATCAGAGACAATAGATTGCCTCAATGGTGTCTCCAGCTAATAGGAAGGAACAGATCCACACCCACAATAACTACTTGTATTTGAAAACTTGTGGTGCATGAAAAGATGAGATAAAGCAGGATTTTTAAATGGGGGGATTTTCTTGAGCGAAACTGATGATCTTGGTTTGGATGCTAAGAATTCCACTCTGATCCCTGCTGTGACTTCTGGGGAAAATAACATTTTCAGCAGCACCACTAACGCAATCCCAGAAGCTGGTCTGGAGGAGAAATGGTATCACCACAAAATGTCACTAAATTGAAAGCCAGCTACTCGAGGCTGAGCTGAACTTCACTGGTTTGTACAGCTCAGTGACTGCAGCTCCTGCCAGAGCCCAGGGCAAACCACCAGGGATTCACTCAGCAGGTCCTGGCCAGAGCCCTGCGAGGGAAATCACACTTCCCTTCTTGCCGTGGGGCCTCTGCCCTGCTCTGGAGCTGTGCCTCTGGCTTCATCCCAGAGCTGCTGGGATTCTGCTGCCCAGCAGGGCATCACCTATTTCAAACAGCCAAGAAAGCTGAGATTCCACCCCATTTGTTGTTCACAGGCAACGAGGTTTTTAAAGTGAGTCAGAGTGAGCCAAGTTCTCTGCTGGAGGAGCACAAATCCTGCCCAGAGAGCCGAGGAGCAAACAGGGCTGTGACAGGGAGCATCGTGGAACAGCAGCACAGCTGGAACAGCCACAGTCAGGTGTTGGGCTCCAGTCACTGGAGGGGAAAGGAAAGCCAAGGAAATGGGAGCCTGAGTGTGTTGCTGGTTATGCCAAGGGAGCTCCTCCAGCATGTGCAGCACAGACACTCCTGGCCTTGCTGTGTGTGCTGACACCTGCCATGAGGACTCGGGGAGGAACAGTCCAGTCAGCACATGCATTATATCACATAGTACATATTTTCCTTTTCCAGATTTTAACTGGCTTTTTTTTTTTTAAACCTTTTTTTTTTTTTTTTTTTTTTTTCCTTTTTTCCCCTGGTGTGATTCAAATACCAGGCTGAGGAGGTCATTCAGAGGAAGGATTTGTTCTGTGCTTGGCTGGCTAGAGCCCAGTGTCAAGCTTCAGGCAGGACTGTGCTTTGGGACCCAGCCAGAACATGGTGTGTAATGTCCTGCACAAAGCTGAGGCCTCCCCTGTCCCTGTTCTGCAGCGAGTTACCCACTGAAGGGAGGCCACAGGGTGTGGTTTTCTGTGCAGACACAAGAGCACTGCAGCACCCTCAGGTCACAGGTTCTGCTTTTCAGCCCGAGGCTGATAAAGCCTCAGAGACACTGCTGGAAACTCTTCCCCTGACTTGATGGCCTCTGGAGCAACCTTGCAGACAGCACAAATGCCTGCTGGAAGGATGCAGCTGCACATCAATGTTGGGAGCAGGGGTGGGATCCAGGCTCACACCCTCGGCTCAGTGGATCACTGACAGGCATTCTCCCAGGAGATGAGGGGTGGGGAAAGGGGGATTTTCTGACTGGAAGGGTCTGAGTGTCCCATCCCTGGTAGCACACGTGTGCTCTCCACTGTGTGATGTGGTGGAGGACATGGAGCTCCCAACTGCTTCCTGCTCTCCATCCACATCCCTGCTCTGCATCCAGCTCTGTGTGCCTGCAGAAATGTCCCTGTGGAAGTGCTTTCAAGCCCGTGACAGCTGTGACATTGCAGAGCCCAGCTCAGCCTCAGGGCTGCTTTTAATGCAGAAAGGGGCACTGAAAAATTCCTCTCTCCTTTCTAGTTATGTCTTCCTTACAGGAAGTTTTTGATATGGCTTTGGTCCAGCTCGCTCTCTGAGGAAAGGAGAGTTTTTCCACACATAAACCTGCTGTGAACTTTATGAATAAAAAAAAAAAAAACAAACCACTGACAAAGTTAAACATGTCACTTGTCAGTTGGTTTAATGAGAGCAGGGAGGGGAAAGAGGTTGTTTTAGGCATGTGAGACTTTTGTACTTAAAAACAAAATGGAAATGTAAAACCAAACAGTGCTGCATATGGGCCCAAATGATCTCTGCAGGCAAAGGGACTGCAAATAAAGAGGATTATTTTAAGGACTCAGTAAGTAATGAAGTCCCCCTTTAGGCTGGGCTGATCACAAGCAAATGAATAGTGACTCCAATTTCAGAGCACACAGCTGGGGAAGTCAAAGCCCTGCCTGGCTGGCCTTTAAAGTACTTGAGGCCCCTCTGTGAGACTTAATTTGAGGACAAAGGGAATAAAATAGGAAGCACATCACTTTGTGGGTGTGTGTCCTTCTGTTACAGAAATCATTCTCCCACAGGGAGGAAAAAGGACTCATCTTCACTGGCACAGCAAGGCCTCTCTGCCAATGCTCTCACAAAGGGTCTGAAGTAGATAAAAACCTCCAAAGTCTGTCCGGATCGTCCCTGCCTTGTAATGTTTTATGAGGAATGAGGACTAGAGAGAGCTCTTTGGGAAGAGCCACATAAAGGAGCAAGTAGTGCTGCTGCCTCCAAAAAAACCTTACTCCTGAGACTGCTTTTGGTGTTGAAAATACTCATTTTGGTCCTGTGCAATAGGCACAGATGGACTGGCAAACAAAAGGAATCTGGCTGTGACTGCAGTGCAGCTCTCTGGACTGGCAGTGAGGGGGTTTGAGTGGCAGAATAGGGGATTTCTTGGAATGTGGGCACCTGAAACAGGAAAGGGCAGGACTTCTCAAGAGGAAGTGATGCCTTTCTCTCAGAGAAACTGGGCACATCAAAGGGAACCAGAGATCTTGGAGAGCTTGGAGATCTTTCCTCCAGCACCCCAGCAGAGCCAGTGCATTCCTGAGCTCCACACAATGCAGAACTGACCTTATTTTAGCCTCTCCTCTGAGGCAAAAGAGCCAATTCAATCTGCAAGTCCACCTGGAGGCAGAGAATTTTGTACCCAGATTACACAATAATTCAATTTAATTTCTGTTGAAGATTATTCCTAGAGTAAATAAAATTATCTAGACATGTAACAGGAACTCAGGATGAGCACAATGTAGAAATTGGTTGTGTTGAGGGATATTCCTGGGTGTTTCTTAGCTGTACACATATGACAAAGATGTCTAATCTGGTGACTGAGTACTTACAGCAATGTCTTCCCAAAGTGAGAGCTGACACTAAGAATTTTCAAGCCATGGAAAACAGAGAAAAATGGACAAAAATACACAATGAGCAGACTGACAGGAATTTGTGGTAAAGCCCAGTAACTGAGAGTTCTATTTTATTTTTTTCTGCTGCTCTACAAATCCGATAAATGAGTTGATAGGCACAGGAAAGCCATTTTTGCTGGTCTGTGTGCACATACTAATGTACAAAACTTACCCTGAACCTGTTTCTTGTCTGAATCAGCAACCCACAAGGCTCAGGGCTAAGTGCAATTTCTATCGAAGAAAAGGATAATTACAGTTCATTAGTAGATTAGGCACTCAGTTTTCTTCAGAGAACACACTTCAGAGCACTGCATTTGCTTGCTCTTGAAGCAAGGCAAAGTTGGATTTAAAAAAAAGAATAATCAAAAAGTGCTGTATAGCTCTAAATGCCAGTAAAGGAGAAGAAAAACACTTTAAAGCCTAAAGAAATCCTCTTGTTCTTTATACTCTGTGGGTAAAGTCTTGGGCTTACAGAAGCCAAAGGCAAGACTCCCAGTCATTTTAGCAGGGCCAACATTTCAACATGCTTTGTGAATTCTCAGCGTGTATGACTTGATCCCTTCTAAAGAGATTTATAGCAAGCAGGAGAAGCTACAACTCCATAAAATGTTGGTGTGTACACATGAAGTGAATTAGGAGACACAGAAGACTTTGACACTCAAAGTTGGGTTTGCAAATGGAGCCCCTTTATCAGCTTGAGCAAATGCAGTGTAGTAAATCCAGATAATTCCTGGAGGATTTCTGAGCCTGTGGTTTCTGTGTTACACCCTTTGCCTGCCAAGAGCCTGACTCTGCAACCAGCACCAGTTGTGCCCCAGTTAAGGACTTGAGATCACATCCCTGTAATGCATCCCAGAATATTCCATTCCCGCTGTGTTACCTCCACGGACAGCAAGGGTAGATGCTAAACCTGGAACCTTTCTGTAGGGAGCTCAATTGATTTTCCATACAGAAAAATACCCCCTGCACATTGAAATGCATGAGAATCACACACCTGGGTACAAGGCAGAGTTTTAAAATATCCTGCCATGAATTTTACATGAAGAGGAAATATGATTGAGGAAGTCTAAAAAGCCAAACTGTGGCTTTTTAAACAAACAGCCCAGCTTTAAATTAATGTATCTGGGATTCCTCTGGTAATAAAAGATAGAGATCATATTGACTGTGCTACACAGATGGACTAAAATTAATCTTGAAAAAGATTTTTGAGCAGCTTAAATTCCCTCCTTCCCCACCATGTGCTCAGGGCAGCAGTGGGGCCATGGGCAGGTTAAATATCCCAGCTGATAATAAAGGTATTAATCTGAAGTGCTGCCTGTGCATTTACCTCAATGCTCGTAAACTTTCAGGCTGCAAAAGCAAAATGTTTTATTTGATTCCAAAGCAGACTTGTATAACCTTAAGTCTCCATCGTGGTGAAAGGAAAACCTGGTGTGTATGAGCCAGGCTATCTGACATCCAAAGGCAGAACAGCCTCAGCCTCGGGGCTTGCCACAACTCTTGTGCTTGGGGCTGCAATTAAACTTTTCAACTTCAAAGAATAAATATTTTTAAAAACAAGAATAACCCTCCAAATGATCCTGACACAAGCTAGCATATTTCTGGGATATTCCCGGACTTTTCAAAAAAGGATTCAAAGTGCTGTGAGAAATTTCCCACCTCCAGCATCCAGGCCAAGGCAGCGTGGGGAGTGTCCCAGTGACAAGCAGAGGGACATGATGGAATTAGTCAGGGAAAGATTTATTTTCTTCTGCTTGTAGCAAATGGATTTGCTAAGATCTCAGAGCTATTGGAACAGAATTCCCAACACTTTAACAATCTGGGTCGTGCATTATGTACACCACACTCCCTTGCATGTTTTACAAAGGATTAAAATGAGTGGTAGATGGGTAGATGTTAGAAGTTGCTGACATGAACAGGATGTGCTGCAGATGGCTAAAAGGCACCAGCAGGAGCTTGGTTCTGACTGACCAGTGGGCTCTATCCTCCCTTTGTTCTAAGCACAGTGGAATACTTTGAGAGTTGAGGAAAGCTTTCAGTGTAATCAACGCTTAGGTCATGTCTAATCAATCATTAAATGAACAAAACTATGAGGGCAAGAGGAAAAGCTTTCAGTATTTGCAAGCAGTGTGGAGAGAAGGGCTGTCCCATTGTCCAGCATGGGGATGTTTCTGGGATGAGGCAGCGGGGCAGCTGTACATCCATCCACACCTGGAGCCTCTCCACGAGCTCACCTTGCCTGTCCACAGGGCTGTGGGGAAGGCATGCACACAACAGGGTGGGAAAATGTGCTCCTTCCCCAGAAACCAGCCCTGCTTCCAGGGATCTGAGGGTTAGGGAGCATAGGACACAATTTAAATCACAAAGCACGGATTTTCTTTGAAGTTTGCTCTAACTACTTGCTTCCCCGATAAATCCTTGCATATTTTATTCCCAGGATAATAACTTCAATAATGTTCACTTGTTGAACTATTTCAGTTCAATCTGAGTTTAGAGCAACAACTTCTCTTTTGCACTCCACTCCCAGTCCTTGCCCTGCCCCGTGACCAGAAGCAAACTGTGATGTTGAGCGCCCAGAGTGCTCTTTTGGATAGTTTTTATCCCTTGTTCACACGAAAATGAAGGACAAACCTGCTCTGTGAGGGAGCCTGGGGGAACCTGCCTTGGGTTGTGTGTTCACCTTGGTGCAAGCAGGACGTTTGCCCTCGTGTGAGTGGCCAATTCATACGCCAAGAAAAGCTGGTTGCAAAAGCAGTTTAAACTATTTGGTCTTTTCAAAGTAATATTTCTCCCTGCTCCTGCCAGGCAGGGGAAGAATTATGTTCCCCTTTATATGACAATTTTAAAAGAAGGTGGTTCAAAGGAAACAGTAAAATGAGCTTGGGGCCCTTCCTGACTATCACAGAATGCTGTATGTAGCCAGCTGAAAGAGCTGCAATTTGTGAGAATCAACAAGTGGTCTAAAGAATGAAACCCTCCACCTGACAAATCGTTTCAGGTTTCCTTGGGCTCCCTCTGCCCTTCACTGCCTTATCAAATACAAATTCTCTGAAGGAAGAAGCTTTTTTTTTACCCCATTTTTTGCAGCATCCCCAGCACAAATAGGTTCCAGCTCAGGCTGGTGGGTGTTGCCATCATGGAAATAATTGCAAGGATCAGATTTACAGTGGAGCCTCCATAGATCTTCTTGAGGTTACACAGCAATGTTTCCCTTAGCTCTGCAGCCTGATGTGCAAACCACACTAATTCTGGGGAGTTTCTGACAGAAACTTGGCTTTTGGCAAGCACTTAAGCCCATGAGTTGTTGCTATTACACTGGGCTGAAATGCTTTCCTTGAGCAGGGGTAGATTGAAGCCCACACGTGCACATTTTGCTGTAGGTGTTTTTTAAAGCCCCTTTCCCTAGGAGATGTGTTGCCTGTCTTACCCCTCTGCAGACCCAAATTTCATGTGTTTATGAGGCAGATTGTTTCCCCCAGGTGACACAGTTCCTCTGGAGCCTGCAGTGGGCTCCTGGCCACACCATCAGTGCCCGTGGGGAGGAAGTGTGACCGCATGCAGAACGAAGCAAACTTCCTACCCTGGGCCTTGAATTACTGGAACTGCAAACAATTTGCATTATTCATGGAGAACAGGCCTTTCCTCAAGATCCCTTCTGCCAGCAGCAGTGGTGAAGCATCGACTGCATGGGCTACACTCCTTGCTGGGGTTGTTACTAATATGCATCACAATGAGAAAACTGCTCCCTCTCCCTCATCGACAGAGAGGATTTAAACATCTCCCTTCTGGAGAAAACAGGTGATTCATCTCTCTTGCTGGGAGGAAAGACTGGCAGATGTTGAACATATTGTACCCTGGCTTGTGAAGTTATAAAGCTTCCTCTGTAGGCACGGATCACTCAGAGAGAAACGCCTTCCTTTGCTCTGCGTTCCCTCCAGTGGAGACCATTTGATCCTTCCCAGGCTGTAAACAAAGCTGCCTGTGTGCAGTTGGGAAGGGCTGCTCCAGGATGGGACATGTGCAGCTGAAACCAGCCACAGAGAGAATGGCTGGGGCTTGGCTAAATTTGATTAAAGTCATTCCCTCACTTAGGCTGGGAACACAGACGATCTAAAAATACTTTGGTCCTTTCTTCTGACTCTGATTTAGGCCTGTGCTCTGCCTTTCTTTCTGTTTGGAGACAGAAAATGTTATCTAAGGGGTTGGGTTTTTTAAAGGTATGTTCTAATCTATAACCATTTGTCTGTTGAAAAAATGCAGATGCCTGCTTTCTGGTGGGATTTTTTTAGGCTGCAGGCTAGCTGAAGTAAAAAATTCTTACCCTGCCTTTTCCCAGCATGTGACACAAGCCTGATGCCATCAGCTCAGCTTCTGCAAAGAGGTCCCAAAAGTATTAACACCCAAACTTTCTCTTTGAGCAGAAGGGCTGGATTAGCAAAAGGAACTCTGCTTTCCACCAGACTGATGTCTGTGAATGTGCAATTCTGCCATCTCCGAGGGCTTCCCTGCTCTGATCTTTCTGGCTAATTCTGAATTAAGGTGTGAGGAATTCTCTAACTCGCTGAGTCTCTTAAAAGCCCCTCCACAGCTCAATCCTCCATCCCTGTGAGTTCTGTCCAATTCCCTGTGCCCTGGGGTGTAAAGGAGATCATGAAATGCAGGGATACACCTTGACTTGTCCAGTGCTGCACATTAGGTCACAGTTATAGCTCAGAGACAGCCCCGGGCTCTGCACGAACTGAAATCAATCACTGCCACTGACAGCTTGACAAAAGGGTCAGGGGAAAGATTTCAGGTTATTTTCCACAGTAGTGACTGCTCAAATACTGAAATCTGGCTGAGATCCTGACTAGTTAATCACTGCCAGGGAGGCTTTAACCTTTAGGTATCAGAAGTGGCCACCCATAACTGAAATAAGGCGTGAATTTATGGTCATATTACAATGGAGAGCTTGTGGCACTTCCCCCCACCATTTTTTATGTGCTACTGCCCTGTTGAAATCATGCTACATAAAAACTGTCAAAATGCTTGCAGAGAATGGACAGGAAAAGGAAAAACAATTGTATTTTAGCAGTATAAGTACCTTAAGAAAAGAAATCAGAAGATTCCAATAACAGCTGAAACTTTCAGTCAAAATAACTTTATACCATAAATACCTTCTCCTCAAAAGCCAAAACACTTAAAGCAGGTGAATATTTTTTCCCAAGCAATGACATCATAGAAAAATGTAGTCCTAGGTTAATCAAAGTTAGTCACAGCTCTTCAGGTCAAAATATCATACATTGCTTCAATGGGGGGGAAAAAAAAAGACATTCAGACATTTTGAAATGTTCAGCTTCTATTTTCACACTGGCATTTTCAGCTCCTCGTTTCACAATGACATTTTCGTTTCAAATTGACCTTAAAACAGGTTTTCAAAAAATGAGAATGAAATATTTGGATCATCCTCAGGCAATTCCCTCCTTTTCCTTTCTTTCTTTCCTTCTAAGGATCCAAATCAAACCCCCAAACCACGATTCCTTTTTAAAGGAGAAAGAAATCTTCTGAGAATAGGGAATATTTTGCATACCAGGCACCTCATGTTTTCCTCCTGAGTTACAGAAGCGACTGGTGTAGCCACGGATCCCTTCAGACTGTGGACAGATCCAACAAATGCCAAAGTCATCCACTTCAGAATCCTTGCAGCAAATGCCAGGCATGCCCTTATTAATATTCTGTGGAGGTTTGGGGATCAACAGTAGCATGCATAATAGCATTTAATGACAGCAGGGCTTATTATCAGAATGATTTGGCCTCATCTGGCCTCTACTGGCAAAATAATGTGCATAATAAGGTACGTTAATGTTGGGCTCTCTGGCAGGTCTTGGAAGATGAGACGGTGCAGCTGGCAAGGCGAAACGGGAGCAGCTGGAAGGGGAAGATTTGGGTCCTCCACATTAAAACATTTGACATTTGGTGTCTGAGGGGAACGCTGTTTAGAGCTAATAAATAACTCACCAACGATGACAACCTGTAATAACAGCTTTTATTATGGTCTGGTTAATCCTCAGATCCAGCTTTGTCCTATCAGGCCATCTGCCACCCATTTATTTTTTAGTGTTTTCCCTCTTGCTTTGTTAAGTGTCGTGCACTTGGGAAGTTGTGGCCCCACGAGTGTGGGGTGTGTGCCTGGAGTCATCCCTGGCCCTGGAAGAGGGGAAGAAGCAGGAATGAGTGCACAGAAAGAGGGGATTTTGCCATGGATCCTCAGTGCTGCCTGGCTTGTGTGCAGATCTGGCTGAATGCACTTTCCTCTTAGCATTCACATTTCCAGGGATGGGCAAATGCCACTCTTTTTCCTAATGAGTGAATGTGGCCTGTTTCTGCCAGAGAAATTACAAACCTCTCTCTCTCCCAAGGTCAGCACCAGCGATTCTGTCACCGCCGGAGGTGAGAAGGAGGCGAGGCTATGGAAACCCCTTGCGGACACAGCTGCTCCTCAGGGGTGTGGCATCCCTGTGTCCTCACCGTGCCTCGTGGCACTCATTTTTGGTACATTGTCAGCTCTAATAACCCTGCCTGAAAGACAACAATTTTCCCAGATAACCAGCTGAGAAGCTAAATGCCTGAGAAGCCCGGACAGAACCCCAGAGTTTCTGTCAGCACTGACTGCAAGGTGTGCACAGTGTCCTTGGGAGTGACAAACTGCCTGCAAACATGCCACGGGGCCCATTTCCAGGTGATTCCCAGGTGCACAGACTCCCCCAGCCAGGAATGACTGCAGCTCTCAGAGCAGGACATGTGCTCAAGGAAAGAAGCAGCAATAAAATATGATGAAAAGAGGGAAGTGGTCTGGGAGGGCAACACCCAGAGCATCTCAGGAGGTGTTTGTCAGGAGGAAAGAGCCTCAGAAGCTTAACTTGCCAGGTTAGCATGGAGAAAAAGCAGTGGAGAGGAGTTTGGAAAGAAAGTCAGTTGTGGACAGTTCTGGAAGTTGCTTTCTTCATAAACCAGCCCAACTCATAGAACAAGCTCAAGCACAGAAGTTGTGCTTGAAAAGAGCAAAAACAATAAAGAGAGACCTTTAAGTCCCCCTTAAAAACAACAGCTTGCTGTTTTTAAGATTGTCCATCTCAATAGAAAGGGTCACAGCACAGATTCCTTCCCTGAGCCCCACCACGATCTGAGGTGCAGCCATCCTGGGAAATCAGCATCTAGCACATAAAAGGAACTAAAAATCTAATTGCTTGAGACCAAAAGAGAAGTGTTTTTAACACTGTAGACACTTAAAATATTCTTCAGCTTCCCTTAGGGAAGAAATTAAAAACTTCCAAATGAATGGTTCAGCCCTCATCTGTGTGGGTTCTCTTTTGTTGTGTCATGAGTAAGATCCCAAGGAAGAAGTGGGTGCCCTTTTCAGAGAGTTTTGCATGTACCAGCCTATTTTTCCACCTGTTAATTGATTTCCATCCCATCACTCACACCGTGATGTTCCAGCACCATCACAGCAGCCTTTTCTGAATATTAAATGCAATTCATGAAAGCAGCTCTGTCTCCTGATCATGCACTTAATCATAGTTAATAATACCTAAATATAATGGAGCAGGCACTGCACTAGGGCAGCAAACAAATGATTCCTGTGCTCTCCCACTCCACTTGGAGCATGCTGATGGCTCTCCTGGGGAGCCTGGCTCACAGGCAGTCTGGATCTGCTTCAGCAGGAAGGAAAATTCATGAGGAAACAGCCTGGTTGTCCCTCTGTCGCTCTGTCCTGACTCCAGCCCAGTCCTTCAGGGCCTCCCCAGCCACAGGAGAGCTCCCAGACTGAGTATGGAGTGGGGGAGAAGGGGTCAAGGGTCTGGAGATAACCTGTTAGGCAGAAAGGAGCCCTCCAGCAGCATTGTTCCAGCCTCTGGCACCAGCAATTCCTTAGAAATCAGGAAAATCTCCCTTTCCATGAGAAGGAGGAGACCACTGTCTCCCGTCTCTGACCTGACTCAGGGAGCTCCCAGGAGCAAGAAGGTCACTGTGGTGTCCATTCAGGGACAGTGGGCAACTCCCCAAATACTTTTTCCTTCAAGTCCCTCTCTGCAAACCAGGCATGAGGTTTATTGGTGCCCAAAGATGGTTTGAAGTCAATGGAACTAGCAAGACCCTCAGCCAGCAGAGCTGGAGTTGCTGAGAGACCCCCTTAAAAATGCATCAACCCAGAGATCAAACATATTTCTGCCTCTTTATAAAGTGCTGACAAATCACGTGACAAACACAAAAAAAAATTCAGGACACTGAAGGTTTTTCCACACTACTCATGGCATGATCATTACATTACAGAAGCATAAGTAGAACAAAGCCTCATACCAGATAGTCTTGGCTGTTTTTTTGCACTAGATGAGCCACAGATGTCCTTTACAGAATAAGTTATAAAATACATGTAAACATTTGTCACTGTGTGGGTTTTTTTAAAATGTCTCACTCCTGTCTTTCAGTGGGACTTTGATTGGATTCCTCAGGAAAAGCAATGAGAAAACCTTAATTAAAATTTTGCTGCTCCCTGGACATCTGTTGTAGAGTGTTATATAAAATATTAAACATGGTTATAAATACACATTCATCTTTTATTTTAAACACATTAGTAATTGGGTTTTATGGGGCCATGGGGATTTATTAGGCACAGGATTGCTGCACTGAAGGCACACAGGCATGCACAGGGATGGAGACATGGATGTGTGCATGGATGGGATCCTGGGATGTGCACCAGGCAAAGCTCCCACGTGAGCAGTGTGTGCATTGCTTCTGGGGTTCCAGGCACACTCACCACTGCTCTGCCGCTGCAAAGATGACTCCCGTGCCCTGTGAACAAAGGGTATTTGGGGACAGTAACAACCCACAGCAGTTTTGGTCTTTTCTGGAGCTCTATAAATGGCTGGCTGCTCCAAGGCATGTGATTCCATGGAAAGCATCTCCTCGGGATGTGTTTGTTACCTCAGCCAGTCAAAACCAGTGATGGACAACTTTGCAGTCAGTGCTGCCACACTTAGAAACAGTGCAAAGAAGGCTATGGAGGCTCATCATTCCTTTACTCACCTGTTCTAGATGATCCAACGGATGGGATTATGTCTTCCAGAGCACTTTGAGAGAAGTTACAATGAGATAAAGATACATAATAAAATCTTGCCCAATAACCAATTAGTGGTTACCAATACAGCCCATCAGAGGCTTCAGAAAGTCTGACCAAGTCTCAGACTTCCTGAAGCCTCTCCATAATCTCTGTGCATCACGTGACAAATGCATCTCTAATTAGCAGCAGCTCGTTCTTGCAGGCTGCTCCCAGAGTGGTTCATTATTCACCAGCTCGCAAGTGCAGCAGCAGAGGCCCCCGGGCAGCTGCCTCGGGAATGCTGCTCCCTCTGCAGCTCCTGCTCCCGAGGGGCAGCCTGGAGGCAGCGTCAGGACAGCTCCTCTTTCCACAAGCCTGAGCACCCCAGCCCCAAAGCTGAAGGTGATGAACCGAGCACAGCAGTGCAGGCAGAAAAGAAATCTCACTTTTTCTCCCAATGTCACATCAGAGTACACAGGACAAGGCGAGCAAGTCATCTGCTGCACGGATTTGTCAGATTGGTTGCTTGTTAGATTTGGGACTTTCCCTGAACTCCCATTCCTCTTTATTTTTATTCTTTTTCCCTTCTGCACCATCTTCAGGGTTGTCTGTCACTTTGGCCTCTCCCAGCCTGTGCAGATGAGGCTTTCAGGTCCACATGGAAACGGCCTGATGTTGCCGACTCACTGAATAAGGAACATTTTGTGTGAAACCAGCAGCTTCAGTGAGCTCATTATCCACTCCAGTGCACAGGGCACAAGCAAGAACCTGGGTCAGACCCCCAGCATATCCCTGGAGCTGGTGTCCCTGTGGGCTTGTCCCCTCCCCACAAATGCACTTAAGAAAATTCAGGCTGGTTTGTAAAGTTTCCCAGCCATGAGAGAGGGTTTTCTAATAATTCCTTATAGTTAAATCACGGAATCCCAGATTGTTTTGGGTTGGAATGCAGCTTAAAGTTCATCTCATCCCACAGCCTGTCATGGGCAGGGACACCTTCCACTATCCCAGACTGCTCCAAGCCCCAGTGTCCAGCCTGGCCTTGGACACTGCCAGGGATCCAGGGGCAGCCACAGCTGCTCTGGGCACCCTGTGCCAGGGCCTGCCCACCTTCACAGGGAACAATTCCTGCCCAATGTCCAGTCCAAACCCAGTGTCCATCAGTTTGAAGCCGTTCCCCCTTGTCCTGTCACTCCTTCCCGAGTCTTCCAGGCTTAATGTCTTAGCTGGGTTTTGCAGCTGCTCAATGTGATATCTGTACTTGACAGAATTCCAAAGGCTCCAAGTGATTCATGTGGCTTTTAGGAGGACCTCAGGACATCCCTGCTTACCTCACAACCAGTGGGGAGAATCCATCCCCGTGACCCCCTGTCTTGGGAAACAGGAGTCTGTCTGTGGTATCCTGCTTCTTCCCTGGGTGCTTCCCCAGCCCCTGAGCCTGCTTTCACCCAGCTTCCTGTGAAAAATGAGGTTTACTTTTTTGGTAAAATTTTAAACGTTTAATAAAAAGACAATAGGAGACAGAAATAAAGTAAAGGTTAAAAAAAACCCCAAACTAATGGCCGGCTGCTTGTCATTTAGCTAAGAGCACATTGTTATCCTCAGAGATTCCCCTTAAATACTTTTTGCTATTGCATTGGCCTGTTGCATATTCATAGATTCTTATGTACCTTCATATTTTTTTAGGAACTGTTTAGCAGGGCCTCTCCTTGGGCCTGCCTTTTCAGAGTATGTGTGTTATTTGGCTGAGGTTTTCTCATCACTTCTGGTTTGGGCTTTGGTCTATACTTCCTCCAGATGAGAGATGCTGATAATTGGCATATCAATAGCAGGGTCTTCATCATATGTTCACTGGATGTTATTTTGACTAAACAGACAGTTCACTCATAATTGTATCAGCTACCACTACTACCATGTCTAAGTTTTTGTTAATAACAGAAATAAAACCCAAGTTATTTTAATATTATATATATAGTATTCATCTTAACATTTGTGAAAAGCCAACAATATAACATGTATTTAAAACATTCCCAAACCACAGCTGCCTCCCTGGTGTGCTTGGGCTGGCCTGTCCTTGGCCTTTTCCTCTCCAGCTTCCCATCTTTCCTTGCTACAAGCAGCAAGGCTGAGGAGGAGCCCTCATCCCCTTCCCTCCTGCTGCCAGGAACCACTTTAAATAATCCACATCTGCTGGAGGATTTTAACCTGCACTCAAACATTTGGGAGGATGGTTGGCCCTTGTGCCCACCTGGGATCACTGGAGCTGCTGCCACTGTGTCACCTGGACCCTCTTTGGTACCACCAGGCTGGGATTTGGGGATGGATGGCCACCCTCCTGAGGCTGAGGCTGCCAAAAGCCAGCCAGGCCACCACAGGGATGTGACTTCCCACTGCCCCAGAGGAGAGGGGAGGCAGCCACTGCCCAACAGGAATTGTCACAGGCAGCGGGAGAGGTGGAGAGGATTCTTCCCCCGGGGGGAGAACACGCCTTGTTTCGTGCAGAAGTGGACTTGGCAAGCCTGACCTACATATTGCATGGCTCTGGTGCAGCAGACTGGAAACTCAGTGGCAGCTCCAGATTTTAAAAAAAAAAAAAAAAAAAAAAAAACCACAACAAAAAACAAACAAAAAAAACCCCAAAAGTGGGGCAGGCTTTTGTTGGAATACAGAAACGATTAGCATGAAACACGGTTCTGTGTCTTATTTAATTGCATTAATTGAATGCCCCCCCCTCATGTTTTGTATTCAAGACGCTGCTGGATGTTGCATGGAAAACAGCCACACGGAGCTGAATGTTTAGCCTAGCAGGGAGAGAAAGGTTGAGATTTATTTTTACTCTGAAAACGTAAGAATATATCTGGAATGAGCCCATGCATTGGATGATCCCAATAAAACCAGAAGCAGCTAAAGAGTGAAAAGTGCCAATATTTGCGTTTTCATTGTTAGTTCCCAAGTTAATGCCACAGGTATTGAAGTGCAAGATAAAGGCAAATTGCTCCTTCTTTGGACACAGCCAGCTCGTGTCTGTGTTGTTGTGGTTTTCAGCGCCTCAGGCTTTAAATAAAGGGAGAGGGATGGACACAGACATCAAGGAGCATCTTGGAAAGGAAAAAAATCAGGAGAGCTTCAAGTGCAGGGCAGCCTGAAGTCTGTGATCTCAAGAAGCACCCTGGCTGTTCCCGGGGGAAGTTGTCTCTTTTGAAAGCCAGTGATGTTTTCTGCTCCTTCCTCCCCCCAGTTCTTCCCAAAGAAAAGCGGTGCTGAGTGGAGGTGGGGACTGCTCGCTCCAACACAAAGATTTCAAAAGGACGGGATGCTGACATCCTGAAGGGAAAAACAAAACCCGTGGGACGCTTCCTCCTCACCATTGAAAAGGTATTTATTTGGGACTCGGAGAGCCTCTTGTCTCTCCCTTTGTCTGCAGCTGGAGAGGGGCTGGGGCTCAGCGCTGAGCTCCTTTGCTGGGGAAGGCAGTAATTGCTTTTCCAGCTGCATTGCCCGGCAGCATCCCCTGCTCTTCCCAGGCACCCTATGAACGAGGAGACTTTATGGAGCCCTTCATGGTCCCTTTGTTTACACGCCCTGGGCACAGAGTCACTTGGAGAAGGGCCAGGACATCGACACGGCCCTGGCAGGTGTCTGACAGAAACTCGGGAAAAATTCCAGGTGCCCTTGCAGGGCCGGTGTCATTCCCCTTTGGACTCTTCTGTGGATGCTCAAACACTTGGCTAAAATTTCTGGACAGAGCTCGCCCAGCACTGCAGTCCTTAGGGACAGGGCGTGGATTCTGGGGAGAAAACACACCGTTTGACTGGAGGAAGAGCTTTAGCGTTCAAATGAATGACGAGACAGAGGGACAGGAGGAAGGAGAGGTGTGGTGGGGCAGAAGGGGAGCACGGCTCTCCCCAGGGGCTTCCCTGCTGCTGGGCCTGGCAGGCAGGACACACACACACAGGTTTCCCCCGTTTTCACTCCATAAAAGAAGTTCTGCCACGGGGGCTGTTGAGGATTGTCTCCAAGGAGAAATGGAATATTTTCCTTATGGTGAACCACAAGAGAATGTTGCTACATTCTGCTTCTTATGGCTTATAAATAGAAGGAGGGAAGGAATGACTGGTTAACTGTTTGACCTCAGTTTGGGAGGAAGAAACCTCCCAAGAAACCCCAGGAACTCACCCCATGAAGCATACAGGAAAATGGCACCGATCTGGCACCTTAATTATATGCTAATGACATCCGACCAGGAAGAAAAGCTTCAGACGTCTGAAGGAAAAATACTTGACTGAAAAGGGTTGTGCGTGCTCACAGACACTTTTTGACAGCTATTCCCTCTTTCTTTTTGCCTTTTTTTTTTTTTTCATTTAAAAAACAAAACAAAAAGGCAGACTGAAGAACCAGGTGAACCTTTGACATTTGTGTTTGATTTTCAGCCCCTGAGCACGAACTGAAAACAAAACAATCCTGCTGCAGAGAGGTCTGTCAAATGTACAGACTTTCAGTGACCCTTCTGTTCATAATGTTTTTCTGATTCACGTTTAGCTAAGATAGCAAATGGTCTTCCCCCATCACCTTCTGGTGAACTTGTCTGCAAAATACTTATTATTTTCCTATAAATTTATTTGCTCCACCTGGATTAAAAAAAAAAATCAGCTAATACAAATATATAGCAAGTTTAATGAAAGTATCCCTAGATATGCAATCCAAGTATCCGTTATGATTTTTTTTTACTTGCTGGTTTGTTTGAATTATTATTTCTCAAGGACTTTGCATTACACCTGGATGCTCCCAGAACTCTCCACTCATAGCAGAAGCTGATGATGACAGTTTTACTAACTCATATTTACATCCATTCTCGTGTGGTGCATTTTTTGGGACTGAAATTTGGGATTGAAAAAAAACTCCAACCAAAACCAGCTCAAGAATGACTATTGAATGGCTATTTTGCTTTTCATTAGATGGGGTCTATAATTCTCAGCAAAAGCTATGTGACAATCGCTTCAGGTTTTATTTCAGATTTGGGAAATGGTACTTGTACAATACTGACACTTGCAAAATGAACTGAGGTTTGTTTTCTCCTTCAGGGCATAAATTGGGTTAACCAGATTTCATTTCTTAATTGGATTTAAAAAATGTTCTAAATCATAAATTATACTAAAAATATCAGCCTCGTGCGTGTCACTGGGAGTAGCAGTCATGGGACACAGCAGCAGGATTTTGAAATCACACAGAAAGGAGTTTGCTTTGTTTACTTTGATGTAACCAACCCTGTGAGCAGAAGCAAAACCCCATCAAAGTCAGCTGAGGTGCATCAGCTTTACTTTGAGACAGAGTAGCCAAATCCTTCCGTTACGGGGGGTTCACCTCAGCAAGTTGGTTTGGAGATGAAACAGGACTGGGTCCTTCCTTGATACCTCTCAGGGCTGTCATCTTTTGTCTGGCAAAGAAAGGTTTCCCCTTCTGTACCTTCTCATACTGGGATGGTTTTGTGAGGGGATTTGCCAAACACAAGGCTGCTCCCAGAGGTGCCCCTCTGCTCTGCTCTGCTCCGCTGCTGCCTGCCCCTCTCCATCTCCATCCTTGTCTGGGGGCTGGCACACAAACGCCTTCAGCAGAGTGTGCAGAGCCAGGACTTTCCTCCCTCTCTGGAGGGGGATTCTTCTGATTTTGAGCTCAAGGACAGGTAAAAGGGACAGAGAGGTGTTTTAGGAGTGAGGACACACGGTGCCTCAGCCAAGCATGCCGGGGGTCGGGATGGCAATGAGACATTTGTGCTGTGAAATTCATCTTCAGTCAGGCACCATCAGCCTTTTGTAAAAGAAAAATGCCCTTGTGTTTTTAACCCCTCCTAGACCTCACAGCAAGTTTATCCGCCTGGGAAAGTGTTGGAGGTGTCTCTGAGCTTCCACGCATCTGGAAGCGTGTGGCCGTGTGTGAAAATGTTGCAGCTCACACGGGCTGGATCAGAGAGAGGGAGCAATCTGCTCTTGGGGCAGCTGGAGTCCCTGGGAGTGGGAATGAACAACAGGAGGTCCCATTCCGTGGAGGCAGGCAGGAGGGGTCAGGGAAGCTCCCCTCAAGTCGCTGCTGAGCCCTTCAGCTCACACAGCAGTACTGAATGCTCCGCTCCCCGCTCACCTCTGCTCCGTGGAGCTGCTAACTCTTTCCAGATGAAGGGTGTTTATTTAGCTTATTGATTAAACCAGTTTGCTGCCACTGACAGGAACCTCACATTTTCCAGAGAGACAGATAGGAGACATGAGAACTGGCTGTGGTTCCCCTGTGCCCCCCTTTCCAGAGGGAATAACTGCTCTTTGTGACCAGGCTTGTGTTACACCAGGCTCTGCAGCTCCAGGACTGTGAGCCTGGAGAGGAAATGAAAGCAAGTTCTGCTTGAGGAAAACCCCTAGAACTTGGGTGGCTGTTTCTTTTTTTATTTTTTTCAATGTAAAATTATTAATTTCCTTTAGTATGGAAACTGAGATGGCATCAGAGAATACAGCCACTGAATCAGCATGACTTATTAAAATCTTTAATTACCTTTGCCGCATCGATGTGATGGAATGCACTAAACAAAAGGCTTTGGGCTTGAATAGAAGAGAACAGGGGCCACAAACCCAAACACACAGTATAAAAGCTGCAGGATGTCTCATGGAGCACAGCTCCTGATCCGCACTCCCTTTGCTGATGCTGCAGCAGCTCCAGCTGCTCCATATCCCACCTCACACCCGCAGCAGATGAAATCTGTCATGTGCTGCAGCTCCTCTGTGGCTCTATGGGTCCAGAATGTATAATAATTTAATTCTGCCCACTTTTCCCTCAGTAGGACACTACATAATTTCCTCGCTGTACTGCTGAATTTCACAAAGCCCTCAGTTACCTCGGAGACTCCTGAAACCTGGCTGAAATTCCCATCAAAAGTTCCTGCAGGGAGAAACAAATCAACAGGCAGACAGGCGAGCCCATCTCCGTGAGTAAAGCCAAATAAATCCCCCTGCAGGACTGGCACAGCCTGGAGGACACCCAAAGCTATGTGACAAGGCAGGGCCACCACTCTCTTGTGAACCAACCACCCCTACGCTTTCCAGAGGGAGGCCCTGGGGTTGCTGCAGACAAAAGTCTGGAAGGAAATTGCCTCCTTGTTCCCCCCTGATAGGGAAGTTAACCTCGGGGAGCACCCAGCTGGAAGCTGTGCATTTGGAACACGCTCCATTCTGCTAAGAAAACATCCAAGGGAGGACATCTTTCCTGCAGCTTGGAGCAGCTCCAGCAGCCTGATGAGACATGATGGCTGCGATCTACAAAAGACCCCAGAGGAAAAGAGAGCTCGTGCTGCTCTCCCTGCTGACTGACACGTGGCACAGAGCACTGCACATCTCCTCGGGCTCCTGTGAGCTTCCAAGGCTTCTCAGCACACCAAGCAGAGGGACAGCAAGCAATTTCTTGGCTGTGTGATGCCAGTTTATCTGTAATGCATCTAATTCTCTGAGTGCCCTCATTGCTTTTTCCCCGGGAAGGAAGGAAGGAAGGGAGTTAGGGCCATGCTAGAAACCAGAGTGCACGAGATGATTGAATTAGTGATCAGCTTCAAAGTTCACTTCAGCAGCAGACTCACAGTGCTTGATCTTTGCTCCTCTGCCACCACTGGCAATATCCCCACTAGATTTGGTGACAGCAGGAGCAGAGCTTTAGAGCTGACACCTCAGAAACCTCTGACCTAAGTTACCACGAGAACAGGGACAAGCCTATGGAAAGGCAGAATTAACCCGGGTTAAACTGAGCAAAAGACACAGCAAAGCAGAGAGAAGCAACTGAAGGCAGTACAGTGTTCAATGCTGATGAAAATAAGGTAAGTTTTAGTCAAGTTTCACACAGGGTATTTGAAAGTTTTGGCACTCTGTCTCCTGTCCTTCTGTGTGTTTTCACCAGCATCAATGTGACCTCTGGTAAAGCAGCCTCAGGATGTGCCAGTCAGGCTCAGGGATCCATTCTCAAGAATTTCAGTTCTCCTCCCTGCAAATCCAGCAGCCAGCTGTGTGCTCCCAAATGAAGTGAAGCTGTTCACTGACAGCCCTTCCATGGCATTGTCTGTTCTCAGAGATAAAATCCATTTCTTCCAAGCAGAGCAGGAAAACAAAACAGAGCAGGCTCCAAGGAGAAGGATGTGATTGCCCCCCCCCACACACACACAAAACCCTGTCCTATGTCACCAGGATAGACAGATAACTCTTCAGAGGAAAAGGCAGAATTTCAGAGGCACTGTAGCTTCTGAGACAGATATCCTGGAATATACTCAAGAAACAAAAGAGGAAGCAGAAACTAGGAGGCGACTTTTAGATTAGCATTTTGGATTTGAATAAAACCTCACCAACAGATTCAATATCTCTTGCCCTGTGTGGTGGCAGCCACTTCCTTAGCTGGCTTTCCAAGATGTTAAAAAAAAAAATCAAGAAAACAGTGTGATTTTCCTGGCATTTAAACTATTTGGTGTTTCTGTTTTCTGAGCTATTTGGATTAGATAACAACCCTATCTCAGATTTTCGTTGCTGCTCTCCCTGCTTTGGACAGCTCTGCTCTGTGTCCTGGCAGGGTGATGTGTTTCTGTGTTTCCTGACCAAATTTACACATGCCATGTTGTTTAATAAACTTTTTAAACTGTGTTTCCTCCTGCCACTGTTGAAATGGATCTGCCTTATCTGAATGACAGACCCATACAGCCTTGAATTATCTGGGGCCTTGTGGAGCCGTTCCTCGCTGACCCAAAGGCTTTTCCTCTCAGCTTGATGGAACCTTCTGTTGTTAGAAGCAACCGGACTGGCCAGGGTTTTGTCAAGGAAAAGTGCCCTGAAGGTGCCAACACCTTTTGGGGGGTTATTTCTAAATAAAACCTTTGGGGCTCACAGGCACTGCAGTCAAAACTCCAGAGCAGCAAAGGGGTTTGCCAGTGGTGTCCCCGAGCCCAGGGGCTGGGTTTGTACCCCAGCAAGGGTGTCAAGGAATGGACAGCCTGCAATTTCACAGCAGCCTGTGAAGGGGGGACTGGCACAGCTAAGCCAAGCCCTCTGAGTCCCCTGGAGCTGGCTAGGAGATGCTCTAAGAGAAGGTTTTGAAAGCAGCAGCCAGGAAGAGTTTGTGTGTTTGCAAATTGCCTCGAAGCCTTGTTAATCCCTGCTCAAATACCGAGCTTTGTAAACTGATCCCTCCTTTCTCACCAGCCCCGCTGGTCTGGTGTAAAGCAGAGCTCTGCTTAGGCAGGGTTTAAAGAGTGGCCAGCAAAACCCAGCGGGATTTTCAGAGGAACACCGGCTTTCAGGGGTTCACCCTAAATCCAGCATTCCCCTCTGGATGTGTGCTGCTCCCAGCTCGGGAAATCGGTGATTTGAAACAGAAAACAATTGAAATGTGAACAATGCAGAGCCCGTTGTTACTCACACAGGAATCACTGCGTGAAGTCACTCTGTCCCAGGTATTTTTAAATAGCTCCTCAGTGGGTAGATGTTTTGGTTCTCTCAGGGGCTGTCTGAGATTCAGCAGCAGTGTTAATTAGCTGCTGCTGAAGGGTGTGCAGTTTGCCATTCAGCATTTAGGCTGTGGGCTCCATTTCTAGAGTATCACGGTGCCACTGACAACTCAATTAGGGTCTATTTGTAAAAGCTTTAAATAGGCAAGTTTTCATGTTTCCAACCTCACTCTGTAAAGATAAGCGAAATGGTTTGAGTTTCTGTCAAATCATGAAAATTTGCTTCTCAGTATGGCTTAAATGAATGCTTGCTACATTTTATTACTTCTATAACATATATCAGAAACAAGAGACAGATGTGGGCTCCCATGCACTCTCAAGATCAGAAAAATCTGTCTTTTGCAAGGTTTGGGGTTTTTCATAGAGAGCATCCCAGCAATAATAGCACGTCATCCCCCAGGAACCTCGGGGAAGGAACGGATGAGAGTCCTGCAGGCTCCTTTGTGGCTCCATCAGAACAATTTTGAGTCCAAACAGATCTTATTCCACAAATATCTTGCTTCCAAGTGGCAAAGCAGAGCTGTGGCATCCACCAGCCAGCCTGGAAATTCATCCCGAGGAGCAAAGAGGGGGAGGAAGGAAAGCAAAAAAACCGCAGCACTACGTGGTGAAACCCCAAGGTCCTGAGTGAGCTGGAAAATCCTCCCTGGCACTGCTGAACAGCAGTGAAATAATTCCCTTATGGAGATGTGCCCTCTCCCGGCCTCCCCGGGAACGCCTGCAGAGACACAGGTGCGGAAAGAACCGCAAGAAAATTAGTTTGGGATGTCTGGAGTGACGCAGCTCAACCGACACAGGAGACCCGGGTGATGCTGCTCAGGAACATGATGGCATTTCGAAACTCTGGCACAGCTAAACAGCGAGTCAGAAAAGCAAAATGCACTTCTGGGTTTTTAGTTCCTCATCTGAACCTTCTATTTGCTGCACTGAGAGAACCAGGAAGCTTTTTGAGAGGTAAGACAATTCATGACACTGACGATAAACTGCAACTCTGTCCTGCCTTTAAGAGGAACCAAGTGTTCATTCCCAGTGTAAAATTATCACTTCTCGCAGATCATAAGGACATTGAGCAAAAAAAAATCTTCAACACTTAGTGCCTTTTGCTATTTCTATCCCATTATTTTTTTCACTGAGAATTTTGACTGCTTTTCAGCAACTTTCTCTTTTTAATTGTGGAATATATATTTTTGTGAAGTGTAAGAGACAAGGAACATTTTGGAGGAAAAATTTGAGGTCATCTAGAGGGGACAAAATGAACAGTTTGGGCATAAAAGCTGAGTTAGTCTCTGGGGAGACAATGAACATTTTGGGGTAAAAATGAGGTAATTAGAAGTCAACAGGTAGTGAAAATTATCAGGGTAAAATCTGAGGTAATCTCCATGGTAGAGAAAGAATATTTTGAGGTAAACTGAGGTGATCAGTACTGGAGAAATTGGGAAAATTTGGGGGTAAAACTTGAGTAGCTCTATAAAGCTACAATGAATATTTTGGAGGGAAAACCTAATGTAATCCAGAGGGGAGAGAATAAATATTCTTGGGATAAGATAGTTAATTATGGGGTTTCTTGGTCATAAAATGTATGTCAAGGAAAGTGATTTGAGCTGGGAGTGAATGGGGAGCCCTTGGGGTTTGCCTGCTTATGGTTTTGGGGTGCTCTCAGGTGTTTTGGAAGAGGTTCTGTGGTGCAACTGCAATGACAAGCAACACACAGGGCAGAGTTGTCTGCTTGTTTAATTTAACCTTTTCCATCAGCTGTAAAAGCCTCTTGCTTTGGGATTCATTCCTGCTCCCAGCACGAGCAGGAGCAAACCCTTGTATTGATTTGCCCCGCAGGAGAGGGAGGTCGTGGGAATTTTGAAGCAATTTCTCACTGAACAAACTGGCAGAGCAAAAGCTAGAAGTGTTCTTCTCTAAATGAATGCTTTTCACTATGAACTGGGGTCTCACTGCCCTCTCCTGGCTGGATTATTCATGTACAGCCCATTCCAGTGAGTGTCTCATCTTTCTCAGATTCTTGCATGAAATTCCCGGTCAGAATGTTCTGGCCAGCATCTTTTAATTCCAATAATTCTGGAATAGTCGGTTAACTTTCCTTTCTTAGCTCCAATCATTTGCACGAATCCAGAGGAGCTACTTAGCCTGAACAGCTGCTCAGTGGAGCACCAACCAGGCTGGAAAATCTCTCTGAGGTCTCTGTTGGAGAGTGGGAGAAATGTCCCTCCCGGCTGGGGTGTCCTTGGTGGGCAGAGAAATCTGAAAATGGCAATATCTGATATTAGCAATGGGGCTTTGTGCTCAGACAGAGGTACCCCGGGAGGAAGGGGACCCTTGACCTCACCTGCACAGCTCAGGTGCATGTGACAGAATTGAGGTGGCCCGAAAGGCATGAACAGATTTCTGGGTTATGGAATGCCTTGAAACCTTTCTGTGAGGTTTTAATGGATTTCTCCTCAAGATTTCCGGTGGTCCAGCTTCTCTGGTGTCCCTTATTTTGTCCAAAGTCCAATAGTAAAGGATTAAATAACTGATAAGTGGGGTCTGGGATGGAAATTGTTCCGATAAAATTAGGCAAAGAATACAGTGTTAAAAAAAAAAAAAAAAAAAAAAAAAAAGGCATCCTTTTAATGGCTGAAGTAGGCAGGGATGAAAATGCTGGAGAAGTGGAGAAGGGCACTTTCATATCTGAATTGGTGTCACCTCCCGTGGACCAAACCCCACGGTGAGCAGTCCGAGCGGAGGTGTGGAAGCAGGACGCTCTGATTCCCTGCGCACCGAAATTCCCTTCTCCCGGGAATGCGCGATCCCGGCCCGGCGCTGCCTCGGTGCTGCCGCCCTGTGGAGAGCCGGGGGCGCTGCAGGGACGGCAGCCGCGGGCCGGGCGATCCCTCGGGATCAAGGAATTGCTCCGGGGCGCGGGAGCTGCCGCCCCTAACTACAGACTGCTGCAGTGAGGAAGGAAAGGACTTGCTCCTTTCCAAGAGCCGAGCTGCTCTTGGAGAAACAAGCACGAACAGGCTTAAACTGAAGCAAATTAGAGGGCGCTTCCTCGGACTTTCCAAAGGTAAAGACACAGAAATGGATTGGAAAGACTGAAATCTGTCAGGCTCTCTCATTGCCTCTTGCCCTGGTTGGAATTACAAATTTGTTGACGTTGACTTTTTATGACTCTTTTTCTGGAAAACATTTTGATCTTCTCGGTGGATTTTTACTGCCAGTTATACTTTCAGGCTGATCACTGTATCTTCTCCAACAGTTTTCCATTCGATATTGAAAGTCAGTATTATGCACACAAATCTGGGGAAGAAAGAATTACTACCAAGATGATTTTCTATGCTGAAACACAGTTTTCTCTGTAGTTGAACTACAGTTTTAGCCTACACACATTTTTCTAGCCACAGTAATGAAATAGAAATACCTGTGGTTCAATAACAGTACAAATGTGACTGACAGTACTGAATGAATTAGGATAAATGTAGCAATTTTCTAACCGTATTAGAATGTTCTATTTGATAATTAATCAGCAAGAGCTCAAATAAGGCATTTCTGTAGCTTTTGTCATCATGGAAAACACACTGACTCTTCTAATTACTATTTTAACCTATACTCTTATTCCTTACTCATTGTTTTGTTGATTCGTTATTCAAAAAACCAGCTAAGCCAATTGCATCCATCCCTGAAAACAGACTGCTTAAGCACCAGTGGTATTTGCAGGATGTACTTAGTGTCTTGTTTCTCTATTTCTCTCTCTTTAAAATGGATCTTTTGGGGTTTTTTTACATTCTGAGTTTATTGAGAATCACAAGTAAGTCATGGTATGGATAAAGTTCCCCACTCCCCCGGATTTTTTTGTAAACCTTAGATTTTGGTTGAATGAATGGGATTGAATCAGTCAAAAACCAGAGGAAGATGGGTGATCACTGGCCAAACAGTTTGAAATTTGCCTTTCTTCCCTGTTAGACTGAAAAAGTGGCTAAACCTGTTATGGGCATTTATTTTCATTACCCTGGAGAAGGCAGCAACAAGAGGCTCTTGGGAGGGTTATTCCTGTTCGTCTTGGCAAAGCAATCAGTGATGAGGCTAGAAGGGGGAGCATTACTGGCTGATTCAAAATAGGTAAGAGATTCAGCACTCTGAAGAAGCTAAAGTTTAAGCAAAAACCTCTTTAAAGTCAGCAAAAGAAACTGTTACATGTTTTTATTCTCCTTCTGCCTTCTACACTCATATTCCCCTGAAACAGCAGACGCTTGAAAATCTAATGAAATAACTCTCTGAGCATAACTTTCTGATCAGGTAATATAAATTGCTGGGAGAGCTAGAGAAGCACAGCTGTTAATAAATTAGCTAATCATTCTTTTAAGACTCCTCTAACCTACACAGATATTTAATATCAAATCTTGAAGCACAGGATGAAGAACAGTGAGTGTTAACACTTTCTAGAGTATTTTTTATTGTGTGCTCTCTGCATCACAATTTTGGAGTCAAGCTCTGAAAACTCCAGCACTTTTTTGTTTGTTTCAAGACTATAAGGCTTTTATGCTGATGGTGTCACCGAGAAACACTACACTGAATTTAAACGGGCAATTTCTGTTGTGTGTATTTGTGTATTTATGTATCTACTGAAAAAAGAAAAAAAGGTGTGCCTTGTAGAATAGCAAATACGTGTTAAATTGCTTTTTGAAGCATTTTGGCTTACTTTTAATTCCTTCTCAGGCTTTTTGAATGGAATTATTTATTATTCTTGACAGTTGCATCTGTGGGACTATACAGATGTTACTGAGAGCACAGCTGGAGGAAAATGACCAAAGCTGTCCCCTTGAGATAAAGCTTCACCGATCAATCAGGTTTTCCTTGTCAGCAGTGCTGGAGAGGGAAAGCCCCACTTGAGCAAACTCGCTTGGCAACTCTGAAAGCTGTTACCTGGAAATGGTGCGATGATGATTGCTCGTTTGCACAGTGCTACTGCCTGAAGGATTAAATAGCAAGGGGGCTGGCGGGGAGAGGGGGCTGAAAGTTGTGCCCTTTCTCCTCGGGAGCATGCACAGATTACTATGAGCAGCTCCCCGGCAGTGGGTGTTTTATTTCGATTTAGCGTTGAGCACGGCGGGGCCCGAGAGCCCGAGGGCGGGGCGGGGCCCGGCCATGGCGGGCTGAGGCGGCTGCGGGCTGTGTGGGCTCCGGGCGGGCGCCGTGCGGGGCTGAACATCACCCCGGAGCAGTTCGTGCTGCTCCTGAGGGACAGCAGCGTGACTCGGGAGCAGTTCACTGCTCTCTGCGGGCTGCAGCCGCTGGTGTACATCCCGGAGCTGCCGGGCCACACCAAGGCGGCCTTCGTCCTCATCTGCCTTCTCTTCTTCGCCCTGGCGCTCTTCGGCAGCTCTCTGCTGGTGACCCACAGCAAAGCCGTGAGGACCGTCACTAACACCTTCATCTGCTCCCTGGCGCTCCGCGACCTCCTCATGGCCGCCTTCTGCGTGCCCTTTACCACGCTGCAGACGATCTCCTCCAGCCGGCTCGGCGGTGGGTGCCGGTCCCGGGCCGGGCGGCGGGGAGGGGGCAGCGGGAGGACCATGAGGGGCAGCGCCGCCCTTCCCCGTCTCTGAGGGCCCCTTCCTGCCCTCCGTGAGGGACCTTCCCCTTCCCGCCCCCTGCCAGTGCTCTCTTCTGTCACCCCTTGCCTCACCTATGGGACCCTGGTGCTGCCTTGGCAGTCAATTTACGATTCTTTTACACTGCTACTTTACACTTCATTGTAAATGAAAACTTAGGATAAAATAGTCTTGTATTTAATTTGGAAGTAGTCTGATCCTTCCTCATGTCTACAGATGGCAATGGGTTTGTGACACACTGTATTTACAGAGATACGTTTTGTGTTCTATATGATACACTCCTGTGCAATGACAGGAAGTTCCTGACTTGTCCTGAGGGCCAGGAATTAAGAGTTTCATGGGTTATTATCATAGTTTTCCTCAGCAGATGTAAAGTTTAACTGCCTGATGGTGAGAACTATGTGTTTGGATAGAATCTGTGACTGAAAATGAATTTATTTTAAGCTGTTTATTTATTTGCACTGTTAATTTCAGTGATAGATTTTAACAAGCATTTAACCAAAACTTCCAAGTATCTTATGTTTCTGTTTTGCCTTACCTGCTTCTTCTGTTGTCTCATAAAACGTTGTGTCAATGAATAACCATTGTAGTATCAATTTTATTTTCATTCAAGTTCCTTTATGGCTTTGTTGGTGCTGTTTTGCACTAGGGGGTACCTACCGTAAACTTCACTTTGAGTCTCTCTTTGTTTAAAAATTCATATGAGTTTATCTGTGCCTCTTTAGTGATTAAATTCCAGTCTTGTTACAGGTGCCAGCTGCTCCTGTAATCCGGAGAGCTGTGATTTAAAGGACTTTACAGAATAAGGTGAGAAAGGGAAAAAAAAGTCCAACCTCTAGGCCTTCCGTCTAAAGTAGAAGAGAAGTGATAAATGTTTCAGCACAGATTTATGGGGCTATGGTTAGATTAAACAGAAACCAAAATACAAAAGACAGTTGTCATACTGTTCTTAATGGTAATTCTATTATTTTTGCATTTTTGACACAGTAGTTGTCTTGAAGCCAGGTAGGGATAAAAGATCTCTTGCTGACATAAGCACCAGGATTTTGGCCATGTGTTTTAGATCTGTCAGAGCTCCAGTTCTGCTGCAAAACCAGTTGTTGTGTTGAAATGTGTCAGTTTTGAGTCCAGGCTGGCAGCCTGTCCCTTGCAGTGGCTTGTACCCTGTGTGTGGCTGTAACTGAGTGCTCCAAACCAGGAAAAGCCCTGCTGTCCCTCAGCCTGCCTGGGCTTATTTCCAGCAACAGAATTGCATGGTTCCCCTGATCACAAAAGTATTCCTGGCAACTGAATTTATCAGAGAACAGAAAAAATAACCACACTCGTTCCCCTAAACTGAGAGTATTTGTCAAACCTGTTGTGTTCTTTGAGGAGAAATGTTTCTTGAAGTTTTTTATTATCTTAGTTATGAATTACTTATAATTTCTTCAATAAAATTAAAGAGAAACTTCTTTTATTCTCAGCAGCAAGGGGCTAAGCCTTTAGGATGCAGTGAGATGATGCCAGGAACTGAAAAGCTGATGAAGACAGGAGCCTGAAAAGACACGTTCAACTGAACAGAGAGACTGGAAATGGAATGGATGAGGAAAAAGCGTCAGATTTGTCAGCTTGTTCAACTGACACCAGATACAAGGAAGACAGTGAGTAGAAGGGAGTGAACCCTCTCAGTAACTGTAACAGTAGCACTTCAAAAATATCCAATATCAGCCTGTTCCAAGGAATAACCAGTTGCCAGTGATTGCCAAAGCAGCAGAGGTGTGTGATGTGCCTGCATCACACAGATTCTCAGCCTGGAGCTGTGTTAGCCCCACCTGTGTGCTGGTTACAGGATTAGCTCATGTGCTTGGATGTGCTGCTGGCAGAGTCTGGGAGCGTGGCAGAGGCTGTGGAAACAAGTGATCCAGCAGAGTGAAAGGGACACCTGAGAGATCAGAGAAATACATTGAAGAGGAGACCTAGATTATTATTGCCAGGAAAAAAAAAAAAGGAGTAAGTAGAGGAAAGGATTTAGTAGAGCTGTTGACTTGGAGAGATGGGAGAGGAAGATAATCATGGCAAGCTGTATTTTTGTATAGATTAGAGTTGATCTGAGTGTTAGAAAAGTTGGGAGAGTTTAGTAACTGTATTCAGAGAGCAGTTTTGTGAACAGAACAGCACCTCAGTGCACAGGGCAAAAGGCTGGGAAGAGTAGAGGCTGCCCTTTTGGTGCCTCTCCAGGTGGGAGCAGGAGCTTCGCCAGGCTGAGGAGGAGACAGGTAAATGTGGATTTAATGCCACACTAAAGAGGTGCCATTAGGGATATCCCCACAAACACTGACATAACAATCTCTTTACTTCTGTCTATACTCAAAGTCCTGCTTTACCACTCCAAATTGGCCTCCAGGTAGGACACTGGAAGCCATTCCAGAAGTAGGACTGCTGGACATTCAAGCTGTCATGAGCTTCCTCTGTTGAAGTTCTAGTGGAGCTGATGGATTATGAAGTTATTTTAAAAGCTCTGGTGTGGTTTGAGATGAAGGGTCACTTGCTGGTTTATTGCAAGAGTTTAATCCCCCCCAGCTCCTCATGCACATCAGTACAACACAACCTGCTCAGTCAAAAGCAGTAAAACCTGGTCCCTTTCATTCCAAAAAATACAGGCTCACAGTCTGACAAGTTAGGCTCACACAATGTTTGTTTTGCTAGAAGTGCTGTCCTACAAGCCAGGGTTGTTTTTGAGAAGATTTAAGGGTGTTTGCATGTACCTTCTGCATTCATAAAAGAAATCTAGTAGAGATACAAACTTCTATAAATTGCATCTGTGCCCTGTAGGGTACTTAAAATGCCAACCAAGACTTGAAAAGATGTCTTACTGCCTGAAAAAGGTAGAATTTTGTTTCTCAGCCTCCTGTGGAATAGTACAAAACTTTCTATGGAAAGTTCTTATTTCCTTGCATTTTCCATTTTTTTCCACAAAGCAGAAACTCCTGCTTATTTCTTATTCTTTGGAGAAATAATCATGCAACCTTTTTTTGCACACGTATTGTGGAATATGTTCAGTTTATGAAAGGGAGTCTGTCCTAAAATGACATAATGTGCTTGCATTGAAAAGCTTTTTTACATTAGTACTTCTTAGGAGAAACTGTCTTTTTAAAAAAAAGTTTCTGTTGAAATGTCTTTCCAGCCTTCTAATTTTTATTTACTCTTTCCAATGCCATCACTATTTTTTTTCTAAATTAATTTCACCAGGGTTCCTCAGGACTCACTCTCTTCAGTTGAACATACTGCTCCCTTGGACATGGTCCTGTTCTTCTCTGTCTCTGATCTTTTCCATGCTTTATTAAGTTGTATAGTCTTACACCATCTTTCCCCATGCTCCTGAGAAAAGCCTTAATTAAATGATCTAAAAGTTATGGCACAGTCTCCATCAATCTCTTGTTACATCTTGGAAGGTCATGAGAAAGCCTTCAGGCTTTTCCAGTGCTCTGGGATCTGATTTGTAAATCCATTTCATTTTCCCAGCTGAAACAGGCATCCTTGCTATTTGCATTTTTGCCACCCTGATAAATATTCTATGTATTGGCATAGAACTGTTGCAGGATCAGGGACAGTTCTCCTGTGCTATTGCAGGTGCAATTTTCTCATTTCATTTTCTGCTTCAACAGTTTCCTCAAGCACAAATTAGGCAGGGTTGAACTGTATTTTCCAGTATTGACAAATAAATTATTGACTGCCTTAATAAAACAGAAGTGCACTGACTTACAGATCCACCACACTGGAGGGGAAAAAGATTTCAAATATTTTAGGATTTTTTTTTCTAAATAATCTTTCTACTTGTAAAAGAAAAAGGTCAGCATGTTTGGGGTTAAAAAAACCAAAACAAACAAACCAAAAAATCTTTCTAATGACTTTTTAAGGTGTCTTTCCCTAGTGCCCAGATTGTGCTGTGCAGGGTGAGAAGCTGCTGGCTGGAGTGTGTGGGAAGAGGCTGAATTACAGTTCTCAGGTTGTATCAGGGCTGCTCTGGGCTCTGCTTGTTGGCGTCCCTGGGACCCTTCTGCTTCATGGTGAACTCTGCAGCTGTCTTTGCTTGAGATCCCTCTTTTCCTAACAGCTAAACTTGGTTTAGTGGGAAGTTGAGCTTTGACTTCTGCCTTTTGCCTTGCTCCTTTTTTTTTTTTTAATCTCATTGCTTTGTTTTACTTTTTTCACTTGGTGTCTGTCCTTTTTTTCCCCCCCTATTGCTTTCCCTGAAGCAACTCCTTGAGTTCCTTGTGACCTTATCCCTTTTTACAGATTAGAAAAAACAAGCAATGAATTTTGAGAACAAAGTGAAGCAGCCCTGTGGTTCACAAACCTTTCCCCTTTAATTCTGAAATTATCTCTGATTCCCCAGTGAGAAGAGCACAAACTCACAGCCCCTTGCTGCAGGGGACTGACTGTCAGGCCTGAATGGCTGTGAGTTCGTGTTCTTCTCCCTGGGGAATCAGAAATAATTTCAGAATAATTAGAACTTTTAGAAACATACAGCTGAAAGTCTCACCTCTGTCCTCCCCTAAGTTATCCCAGTTTTTCCCAGCTAGGAGCAGCAAGGAATTCAGGCAGGGGAAATGACATCAGGGAGCAGCTGAAATTCAAAGGCAGAAAGAGAAGATCTAGCAGAGGGCAGGAAAGGGGAAAGGTTTCAGAAAACATTTCTGCAGTCTAATTAATAATTATTTCTGCTTCCCCAGTGAGAACAGCACAAACTCACAGCCATTTAGGCCTGACAGTCCCCTGCAGCGAGGGCTCAGCACACATCCACAGAGGCAAGTCCAGCATCTGAAAGGGAAAAGGAAAAAAAAAAGAAAACCAGAAGAAAAAGGTGTTTTATTTTGCTTCAAAGTTATTTCAAGTTCTTAAAGCCCAACTGAGCTGGTAGGAGAAACAAAGTCAGAGCTCCTGGCAGACACAGGGTGTTCTCCCCCAGAGTGGATTGCAGAGGAATTGTCTGGGACTGGATTGTCCCTCTGGGTGATGCCAGTTGCTGTGATTTGTATAATTCCATACGCTTAACTCCCAAAACTTCCCAGCCCAGGGGCTTGGCTGACAGGGCAGCACAAAGCTTGTTCTCTGTGTGGTGCCCAGATTTGGGGTTTGCTGTCACCTTTGCTAGTTTAGATGAATTATACCCAGAGCCCCAAACTCCCTGCCCAATTCCCACTGCAAGCCCTCCCAGTGCCCCAAATTCCCTGCCCAATTCCCACTGCAAGCCCTCCCAGTGCCCCATGGACATTCCCATGCAGAGCTGCCTGTTTCACACCAGCTGTGTCAGGAGCCAGCAGAGCTTCCAAGGAGGCTCAGCAGCATCGGGACGAGGACAGGTTTATATTTCACAGGTTTTGCTGTTTAAAACCCTCATCCCTCAGCCCCAGTCACGTCCCTGGGGGGTCACCTGGCACAGTTACCTGGAACTGAGCAGATCCCAGCCCCTGAGCTGGGGCTCCAGGTGATGTTTTCCAGCAGGAGAAGGCTGAGGCAGCCCCTGGGCCCACGGGAGGATTCTCTCCCTGCAGGGGCTCAGCTCCTTTCAGAGCCTCAGCAGGGGCCTCTGCAAGTTCTTTTCCCTCAGGAAAGGGATGCACATCCCTGCCTTCAGCACACTCCCAGTGGCACCCACCTGTGAAAGCTTTCCATCACTTCTGCACTTCCAGCTGGCTCCCTGAAAAACTCCAGACTTCATCCAAATAAATTTGTCTGACTCTCACCTTTTATTTTAAGGCATCTCTGAGAGCATTGCTCAGGATTTAATTTCTGTGAGGGGAAATTCCCTGGGCTTTAAACCTGCTGATGGATGATGTCCCCAGGCTGGAAGGGAGGGCATTTGGGGTGGCCAGGACATACCTGGCAGCTGTGTGGGAGCCGTGGGAGGTGGGAACAGGGAATTGCTGTCTGAGCCCCTCTGCAGACAGCCCCAGCCCCATTCCCAGGCAATGGCAGCTGTTCCTGGGGAGCTTTTGGGCTGTGGGTGCCTCTGTCCGGGCTGCAGCATCTCCACGTGCCCGGGCAGAGCAGCCCCTGGCCGAGGAGCTGAGGCAGCCCCGGGGCCGTGTCTGTGCCAGCCCTGCCTGGGCAGCCCCTGCCCGGCGCTGGGCCCTGCGTTTGGCTGCTGCTGCTGCCCCGGGCAGGGCACTGCAGGCACAGCTCCTCCTGCAGGGCACGAGGACAGGAGGTGCTGCTGGCCCCGCTGGGGCTGCCGGCCTCCTTCCTCCCTGTGCTTCCAGCCACCCAGGACACCTGCAGGAAACACCAAGGAACATTGCTGGCAGCAAGAGGAGCCACCCAGGCCTCTGTACAGCTCTGGGCCAGCCCTGGCCTCAGCAGCTGCCATCATTTTGGCCTGTCAACACTCACCTGCAGGAAACTCCCCTCTGCAGGTGGGACCAGCCCTGTCTTTCTCCAGAACTTTGGCTGTGGAAGAAGGGAAGCCTCAGGACCTGTCCTGCTCATTCCTGCCTGGAAAGGACATGGTGTGAGCACTTTATGGCTGTTGGGTAAACCCTGGAAAGGGCAGGAAATCAGTGTTACTGCAAGAGTTTTGTGCTGTCATGTGAGGTGCCAGCCAGTTCTGCCCTAGAGCTGTGCCAGGGGCTGGTGTGTGAAGCAGCTGTAGCAGAGAAGAAGGCTCTGCAATTCCCTTAGTGGTGCCAAAGATTCCCATCCTATGGAGATCCATCGCCGTGACTCACAGATTGGCTCAGTTGGTTGGAGCAGAGTCCTGGTAATGCCAAGGGGGGGGAGTTCAGTTCTCAAATGGTCCATCTACTTGAGAGTCAGGTTTTAGGATCCCCCTCAACTTCAGTATATCCTGTGATCTGGAAATAAAGAAGAAAATTCTCAGCTGAGTTTTAATAAAAGAGGTGTTGCCATTGCAGAGTGTGAGTTGCAAAGCAAGGGGAGGGGGAGCATCTCACCTGGCAGGGTCCCAGGGTGGGTGGGTTAGGAAGGGCCCCCTCTGGTCTTGGACACTGCCAGGGATCCAGGGGCAGCCGCAGCTTCTCTGGGTAACCTGTGCCAGGGGCCCCACCACCCTCACAGGGAACAATTTCTTCCTGGTATTTAATTTAAACCTGCCTCCCTTCATCCTGATGAAGCCGTTCCCCTTGTCCACCTCACTACGTGTCCTTGTGAGAAATCCCTCTCCCTTAGGCCATAAG
>JBBMKD010000001.1:942735-978388 GCA_037834095.1 Argya squamiceps
CACAAGGCGGCAGCACTGCGCAAAACCGGGAGCTGCAGTACCGCTCTGTGTCCACAAGGCGGCAGCACTGCGCAAAAGCGGGAGCTGCAGTACCGCTCTGTGTCCACAAGGTGGCAGCACTGTGCAAAACCGGGAGCTGCAGTACCACTCTGTGTCCACAAGGCGGCAGCACTGCGCAAAACCGGGAGCTGCAGTACCGCTCTGTGTCCACAAGGCGGCAGCACTGCAGAAAAACCCGGGAAGTGGGGAGCTTCAGCACCGCTTTGTGTCCACAAGGCGGCAGCACTACCGCACAGCTCGGCCCGGGGCCGGCACAGAGCAGAGGCAAAAAAGAACGGGGCCAAAATCGCCCTTCCAAACATCCTCTAAAATAAATGCCCCAAAAGACCCTCAACCACAAATAAAAGGACCCTGCCACTAACCGAAATAAAACCAAACAAAACTTTTATTTTAGGGTATATTTCAATATTTTTTATATTATATTTATATTTACCTGCCTTATTTATGGCTTTCCAAAACAACAGTAACAAGAGGAAACGTGGTGCCAGAACTGTGTCTCATCAGTTGTGTTTCCCTCTGAGGACAGAGAGTCTCTGGGCAAAGTGAAATTGATGTGAGTGCTTGGATGAGCAATCCAGGGAACAGGGAGCTCAGAATTCCAGGTGCTGATGACCATTGCCTTAGGTCTGTTTGGTTTGTGTGTGACAGAACTGGGATTTGGGCTGTTGCTGGGCAGGAAAGCGAAGGTTTGTATCAGGAATTGTGCAAACTAGGCCTGGTGATGGTTGATTTCTTGTGTTTTTCAGTGAGCTGGGGCTGGCACAAGGACTCGTGCAGGTGCTGATCTGGCACTGGAGCTGTTGCCCTTTGGAGCCATTTTAAAGGCATGGTTCTAGAACATTTTGGAAGCTGGTTCCAGGATTCCATTTGTAGCTGGATCTGGCTCCAGGTGCATCAGGCCAGGTGAGGTTTCTGACCTCTCCAGATTTGTGCTCCCCCTGGTACAGACCGGGAGAGGAACAGGTTTTCCAGGGCAGCGGCGATCGCTGAGGACGGGTGCTCTGTGCAGCAGGGATTGGTTTTTGCCCGGCTGAGATGAGCTGTGTGAGCAGCCCTGAGCAGATTTGGGCCAGAGCCGGGACCGGCTGCGGGTTCCACCGGTGCCGGAGCACCGTGGTGCTGCCCTCCTGTGGACACCGCCCAGTACTGCAGCCCCGGCGGCAGAGAACGTGCCCCAAAACCTCCGCGGCCCCACGGACAGCGGGCTGTGGGCTCCTCTGGCCTGTCCGCTGGGGTTAACCCCCGAGAAATGACATTTCTGACAGCCCGGACCCACCTGTGGCTGCTGGAAAAGTGTGGGGGTGAAGAGGCGAATGCCAGAGTTCCTTTGGGATGATGGAGCTGTGGTGTTTGGGGATCTGAGATCTCAGCTGGGATCAGGACAATGACAGGTTTATATCCCCTAGAATTGGCTATCTATAACCCTCGTCCCCACAGCCCCACTGTGGGAGACTTGAGGGAATTCCCTAGAATTCAGCTGATTTCACCCACCTGGAGGTGAGGCTCCAGCTGATACTCTAAAGCAGGAAAAGGGGTGGCTGGACATGCCCCTGTGCCCAGGTGCCTTTATCCCTCATCCAGGATGGGCTCACTGGTCTCTCAAAAGGGATAGATGAATGGAGGATGCCTCACTGAGCACCCACAACCTCCCTGTGCTGACTAAACCCCAAATATCCCAACCCACATTAGCTTTGGGATGGGGCTATCCCCAGGATGTTCCCTCATCACTGCTTTTCCTGGCACAGCTTCCCATTATTCCTTACTGGCACTAAACCACCACTATGGGGTCCAATTGCAGTGAGGTCAGGGTTTCCTCCCCTACTTAGGGCATTCTCCCAGCCCTGGAGTGCCATTGGAAAAGGCACAAGTGTTATCTGACCTCTCCCTGTGCTGTCAGGGCTCAGCTTCAGCAGGGACAGAATCTGGGATGAGGAAAATAAAGCACTGAGGCCGGTGGGTGCCTCCCTCCATCCCCCCCAAATCCTCCCTGGGGCTGCAGAGCTGTGGGGTGGGGGGTGGAGAGCAGAGACCACAAAGCCAGACCTGGGCCAGCCCTCAGGGCTGTTGTTTGAGGTGTCTGAGGGGTCCCAGCGTTTGGAAGAACTTCTGCCCAGTCCCAGTGCTGCCTCCAAAGCTTTATTGGGGAGGGACAAAGGAGGGGGGAGAGGGGGAAGATCACTGTCCCTAGGACTGGAGGATGCTTCTCAGGAGTGTTTTCACCTCAGGGCTGAGCCTCTTGGGGAAGAGGATGTCAAAGTAGATGTAGAGGTCCCCCTTGCGCTGGGGGTCCTGGGCCAGTGGCATTCCCTCCCCTGGCACCATTTTGTAGTACTTGGGGCTGCCAAGCAAAGGAAGGGGCTGAGAGGAGCTGTGGGATGATCCCAACGTGGGAGCCACCATTCCCAGCCCCACCTGCAGAGCCCTAAGTGGGTTTTCCAGGTTATTTGCCTCTCCAGCTTCAGCCAGGACCTGTCCTGCCCTCTCAGGCTCCAGCATCCACCCTTATCCACCCACTCCCAGCCCTCTCCTTGCCTCTGCTCCCACACGGCCCCAGACCAGAAGAGCCACCCCCTGTGGGCACCCTCCTCCTCCTCCTGCAGCCCCAAACCTGCTGGAAAAGGCTTTGGAACACCCCAGTGCCAGGGAGGTTCCCCCCAAATGCCCCTCTGAGCCCCATTTTCCCCTGGCACTTACTCCACAATGTCATTGATGGGGATGTTCAGCAGCCTCCCATCCAGTGTCCACACGTCCAGGGTGCATCCAGTCAGGGCCTGCCGGGCATGGAGGGGCTCCAGGAGCTGCTGCTGCAGCCCCAGAGCCCAAAGGTGCAGCTCTGTCCCCTCACTGGGCCCTTTACCTTTGCCAGGGGGATGGTGACAACATAAAGGAGGTTGTTGTCGAGTCTTTTGAACCTTGGGTGAATCTTCTCTTGGACAACAAAGGTGATGTCAGCTGGAATGATGTTCGGGCCCTGATGCAGGGGGAAAAGGACCACAGAATCATGGAGTGCCAGGATGGTTTGGGTTGGAAGAGATGTCAAAATTCACTCAGTTCCACCCCCTGCCATGGGCAGGGACACCTTCCACTAGACCAGGCTGCCCCAAGCCACATCCAACCAGTCCTTGGAAACTTGAAAATTATTTTATACAGGGAAAACTGACACAAATTCCTGCTCTTTCATTGCTGTTTTCAGCTGGCTACAGGGAAGGGAAAGGTATTTTCTTCCCTTAAGAGAAAAAGGAGTCTTTTATCCAAGTCTTTTATCCTGCTCAGCCAAGGGCAAATCCAAAATCCTGTTTCTGCCAGGAAGAAAACCACCCTTTTTCAATTATTTTTTCTTTAACCTGTTCTAAGGAAAATCCAGGCAGGGATGGCTCCTCAGAGTGATGCTGTGTCTCTGTTGGTCACGTTGCCAAGTGGCCTCAGCAATGGGAAACCAGAACTTCTTCATGGAAAAACCTTTTCCATGGAGTGGGCACAGGACTGGCACAGCTGCCATGGAGTGTCCCCCTCTGCAGACATCCCAAACCCACCTGGATGAGGTCCTGTTGCAGGTGGCCCTGCCTGGGCAGGGCTGATCTCCAGAAATCCCCTCCAAACCGGACCCTTGTGTGATTCTGAGCTCACCTGGTCTCCCTCCTTCTCAAAGGTGATCCTGGTGCCACGTTTCCATCCCGGCTGCACGTCAATGGTCAGGATCTTGTCCCTGATGGTGCTGGTCTGGCCATCCTCGTTCATCACCTGGGGGGGCACAGTCAGGAGCACACAGAGGGAGGGTCAGGAGTGCTCTGCTCACCAGGGGAAAGCTTTAAATCCCTCCAGGAATGTGGGGACTCCACTACTGCCCTGGGCAGCCTCTTCCAATGCCTGACCACCCTTGCAGTGCAGAAATTTTCCCTAATATCCAACCTAAACCTCCCCTGGCACAGCTTGAGGCTGTTTCCTCATGTTCTAAAGCAAGAGAGACTCAGGGCTGGGTCCAGGAGACTGGGACAACATGGAGGGGGACAGAGGTGACCGAGGGCACACCAAGGAGACACAATGCAGTGTGAAAATGGAGTTATGGGAGCCCAGAAGACACTGAGCTCCTTCTCCACCCATCTCTGAGATCAGCTCTCACTTCCTATCAGCCTCCCGTGCTGAATTCCCTTCACCAGGCTCAGCGGGGAGGACACTGATTCAGGTCCTGCTGGCTTTGGTGCTGATCCCTCCCTGCCACAAGTTCCTGGGGACAGGGCTGTCCCCAAATCCCCAGTGTCCCACCCTGAGGGCAGAGCTCACCCCAAAACCCACCCCCTGCCCCCCCAGAGCCCCCTACCCTGCGGGAGATCTTGATCTTCTTGGTGCAGCCATGGAACAGGTCCTCCAGGGACACGTAGAGGTCCCTCACGATGGGGGGGTCCTGCCTCAGGGCCCCCCGGCCCCGGGGCCCCCCAAAGGGCAGCAGCACCTCCGAGCCATCCTCGGCAAAGAACTCTGTGGGAGGGGGCACGGGGACAGCCCCTCACACTGGGGTCACAGCTGGGGGGTCCTGGGGGTCTTTCCCTCCCATTTTCTCCCACCCAGAACAGCCCCAAGGGTTTTTTATCCAGGAGCAGCCTCGCCTCCCTGATCCCTGTTTTTGAGGGGAGTCCCAGGAAGGGTCACAGGACCAGCAGGGGAAAGCTGACAGCCTGGACATGCACCTCCAGGCCTCTCCCCAGCCAGGACTGGGGAAGTCAGGATCTCTCCTCCGAGCACCAGCGGGATCTGAGAGCAGTTGGGCAGGAAAGCATTCCTGGAAAGCTTCATGTTCTGAGCTGGCAGAATGGAATCAGGGCAGCCACAGACAGAGCCCAGCCACCCCCAGGTCTCCCAGCCTACCTGCAAAGGGGTTGTCCCCTCCAAAGAACTCCCTGAAGACTTTCTCAGGGTTGTTGTGGAACACGTAGCCGACGCTCCAAGGGTTGTCGCTCGCCAACTCCAAGGGGATCCCACCTTTGAGTCCCTCTTCCCCAAATTTGTCATAGATGCCTTTCTTCATAGCTTAGGGAACACAGAAGTGTTGGGAATTGAGGGGGAGCCCCAGCCTGAGATCCAGGTTTTGTTTGGGGGCTGGAGAAGAGGGTTCCCAGGAGCAGGGGGATAGACATGGGAGTGTGTGTCTGTTCCCAGCTGTGGGTCCTGGCAGGAATTCACATCCCTTTCCTGCACCTGCAGTCAGGGGAAGGGGACACTCCCCACTTACGGTCGCTGAGCACATCGTAGGCCTCTGCCAGCTGATGGAACCTCTTCGGCCCCCAGGGCTCCTTGCATTTTAATGGGTGGTACTTCAGGGCCAACTTCCTGTAACTGAGGATCACAGGGTGCTTTGGGTTCGGGGGGCTTCAGAGCCCATCCCATTCCCACCCAGTGCCATGGGCAGGGACACCTTCCACTACCCCAGGCTTGGAGCAACTTCCAGGGATGGGGCAGCCACAGCATCTCTGGGGAACCTGTGCCAGGACCTCACCACCAATATCCCATCCATCCCTGCCCTCTGGCAGTGGGAAGCCATTCCCTGTGTCCTGTCCCTCCATCCCCTGTCCCCAGTCCCTCTCCAGCTCTCCTGGAGCCCCTTCAGGCCCTGGCAGGGCTGTGAGCTCTCCCTGGAGCCTTCTCCTCTCCAGGTGAACATTCCCAATTCTCACAGCCCGGCTCCAGAGCAGAGGAGCTCTAGCCCTCAGAGTATCTCTGTGGCCCCTCCAGACCCACTGAAGGGGACAGGAGACACGCCACTCCCGGGGCCGCCCCGCTCCCACCGCCACCCCCTGGGTCCCCCCCGGCCCAAGGGGTCCCTCTGATGCCGGGGGTCCCTCACGCCTTCTTGATGTCGTCGGCGGTGGCCCCGCGGTCCAGCTCTAGCACAGCGTAGTAGTCCAGCCCCATGGCGTCCCGTTGCTATAGCGACAAGACTGCCGGTCCGCACCGCGCGGGGCACCAAGGGAAATGTAGTTCTCCCGCTGACTTCCGCACTCTGCGGGCCCGCTCAACCCTCACCCCTCACCTGTTTTCTCTTAAAAATCCCCAAATTTTACTGTAAACACATGTATTTATCAAAAACACAGGTTTTATCAAAGCAGCGGTTTATTTCACTCCGTACTGTGACAGTCATTTTCATTGCACCCCCTCTCCCCCTTTATTTATTTATTTCCCCCACTACAAACAGCATTTTTTTCAGCCACAACATCATTGCAACACAAGAGCCTCTCTAAATTAAAAATTGATCCCAGTTGTGTAGTAGGAAAAAAATATGACCTGTTACAAAAACACTGTGTATGGAGCCTGGTCATCACAAAAATTTATACACACACATCCCAGGAAAATCAGCTTGGAAGAGCCTTTCTGACACCCTTCTCCTTTACTTGGCCCTGTCAAACACTTAAAGGTCAGAAAGTTGGTATCTCCTCACTAGCCCATCTCTGCAGCACGTGTAGATTTCCTTCTCCCAAGACGCCACCTGAAGAAGGAAAAAACAGTATTTACACAAAGTGTTTTCCAAGTGATGGTTCCCAGTGAAACCCTCAGAGATGAGCTTTCCTTCTGGACTTTCACAAAAGGAAGAGGAGGGGAATGCCTCCTGGAACACCACTAGCTGGTTTTAAAAGACAGTTCCAGGTTTCACCAGAGTTTAGGGAGTAGATGTGTCCTCACACAAGAGCTCTTGTATCACATCCAAAGGGAAAATGAAGTGTGGAAAAGTGTTTCTCCTGTTTTGAGTTGTGCAGGTCAAACCTCAACCCCCTGTGTGTTCACCTGAGGGGCTGTGTTGGGTGGGAAATGGAGAACTGCACTGTAGAGCTAGGACAGGTTAAAAACAAGGGCCCATTTCCAGGCTGAGAGTCCAGAGTCAGAGCTTGCTGATCTGTGCAAGCACAGTGGGATGTCTGGAACACACAGCAAGACCCCATTCCTGGCCCCAAACCCTCAGGGAACAAGATGGGCCAGGCAGCACCATGCTTTTACCCTCAGGATTCTCCCAGCACCCTTTATCCACACTTTTCATAGGAACAGAGCCCTGCCAGAGCTGCTCCAACTCCACCATTCCACTCAGCTCCTGCACAACGGAGATAAAGCCAGGGAATTCCACAGATTTATGCAAAATATTAGGATTATTATATACCTATATATTATTATATAGGTAGAAAAAACAAAGATAAGCTCAAGAGTCAACTGTGTGAAGGAACCTGAGGGAAAGGCAGCTGCTTCCTGCCTGGCATCAGCTTTCCCAGCCCCCTTTCTCCTCAGGGATACCCCACATCCCTCACCTTGTACACGGGGTCGCAGTCAGCCTCAGTGAGATCCAGGACATAATCCAGGTCTTGCTGAACAATGAAGCAGGTGCCATCCCCTGCAAGGAAAGGACAGCAGCCAGTCAGTGAAACAAGCCATGCTTTTAATTACAAACAGAAATTCCATGGGGAAAAGGCTCCAGTGGGTTAGATGTGCCTTGGAGACCCCGTTTTGGAGGGATGTGAGGGATGTGGAGGGTGGAATTCCCAAAGCAAAGAGGCAAGGGGACAATGCCCAAAGAGCACCAGGCTCCTTGACTTTATTATATGATTTTTGTGGGCACAAAACAGCCCTGGAATTACCTTGGCTGGCAATAAATCCATCTCGGTATGGGAGCAGGGAAAGCACTGGTGCTCCTGATCTATGGATCACCTGGATTGGAGCACTAGGAAAAGGAGCAGAAACATGGGGTGAGGATTGTTGTTCAGAGAAGCTGTGGCTGCCCCTGGATCCCTGGGAGTGTCCAAGGCCAGGCTTGGAGCAACCTGGGATAGTGGAAGGTGTCCCTGCCTGTGGGAAGGGATGGAACTGGATGAGCTTTAAGGTCCCTTCCAACCCAAACCATTCCAAGATTCTTCCCCATGGACTGAGTGAGCAGGGAACAGCAGTAAAACTCCACAGCTCAGTTCCAGTCCTATGCTGGAATGAGGATCAGGGTAAATGTCAGGATCCTACAAAGACTCTCAAGTGAGGGAAAGAAATGGGCCATGTGAGAGAGGGGAATATTGATGTTAAGAAGTTTCCTGCTGATTTTATCTACAGGTATGTGCACACATATAAATATAAATACAAATACAAATATAAATATAAATTTACATAAATGTTAATATAAAAATACACACAGCACATCAACATAATGCAAGAGGCTCAGTAGCTCCTGGAGCAATGGGATGCACCCCTTGGAAATGGCACTGCCTGGCTCTTTTTTCCAACCACAACACTGGTTGTTTGCCCCAGGCACTCACTCACTTTGTGTTTCTCACATCCAGCTGGTAGATATTCCCATCCTGAGTCCCTGCCAGAATGTAGGTGCTTGACAGGAACGTGCAGCAGTTGAAGGCATCAGATCCAACAAAGAGGAACACCTGAGGATTTGGGAACAAACCAAGTGTCAGACACGTGGGACACCCACGACAGGGAAGCAGCAATTTATTTAGAAGACAGTACAGATTCCACTGTTTAATTTTAAATACTGTCTTTCCCATTCCCAAGGTAAATGCTGAGCAATTCTTACTCCCCACGTAAAAATCTGTCCAGGAGGAAGGAGAGAGAGCATCCCTTGATTGCACCAAGCATTGGCCTCTCCTCCAGTTTAACCTGGCTCAATTCCCCATCCCAGTGCTCTGACAGTCCCAGATCCTTACTGGCTGCCTGCTCTGCAGTCCCACTCCTTGAAGCTTCTTGTCCTCTCGAGCCAGCAGCAGGATTTTCCCTTCTGTCCCGACCTCACGCTCACCTGGCAGAAGGACAACAGGTAATTCCAGCAGCAGCTACACAACAAGTCTTGGTGGGATCAGAACCCAACAGCTTGGATCACCCCAGCTGAACTGTGGCAAGATTCCTCCAGATCCCAAGACACCAGCAAGGCCAGCAACCACGCAGAGCTCATCAAACCACTTGATAAGGCTGAATTCCACCCAGGACTGGAGCACTCTGCTCCCTTCCCAAGGTGGTGCAAGGGCATGGAGCAGCATTCAGTGTCTGAGAAGCTAAATTATCTCCTCTGCCCACGTTTACTATAGGTAATTAATCAGAGAGATGAGCCCACATTTCAGAGAGACTGTGGGGAGTCCACTCTGAAGACAGGCTCAATCTCATGCACTGAAAAATCGAATGGAGTAGGAGCTGGGGTGCAGACACTAGAGTGGCTCCTGATTTGTCAGGGGAAAAGAACTGGTTCCCTGAATCACAACAGCAAATACTCTTAATTTCATTAACAAACTGTGCCTCCAATAAAGTTGGAAAGGAAAAGCAAGGAGTTTTATGCACTTTTATACTCGATGGCATGGCAGAGGATGACAGAAGATGCTTGGGACCACTGGTGACAAAGCTAGGCAGTTTGGGGCAGGGAAAGGAGGGGGGATGTTAAGGGAAGCCCTGTAGCAGAATTTCTTAGAGAAGGAGGACATGACTTGTATTTGGACTGTAGTTGAACTACCCAGCCTGGGCCCATTTTGAGGCCTGTGAAGCCTGCTATGCAGGTAGAAATTCTTTGCCAAGGTTTGTGGTGCAGTTAGAATTAGAGCTTAAGGTGTTAACAAGGGATAGTGAGTTTTTTAGCAGTTAACAAGTATAGTAATCAGTGTGAACACTTTAGCTGCCTTAAGAATAAGATAAACAATGTATGTTTACACTCTTTTCTGTGCTGTGTGCCAATGAAAAACCACCTGTAAAGGTAAACTGGGTAGAAGTGTGTATAACCTGCCATTTTAACTGAAATAAACAGAGAAGGTAGCATTAACCATATCGGTCAGATCTGCCTTTTGCTCTCGCCCAACTTCCCATTATTTTTTGGGTTCCCTTGCTTCCAAGGCCCTTACTGGGAGGTTTCTCAGGGGTGCCCAGGTTGAGGGAGCTGTCAGCAGTGCCCACGGCGATGCCGTTGACGGGACAGCCGCAGTCAGCGATGACGCCCAGGCAGGCAGACTTCCCACAGTCCCACAGACGGGCCGTGCCATCCCTGGAGCAGGACACCACATTCCTCCCCCGATCCACGATGGCAGTGTCCAAAATACCTGCGTCAAAACAAAGGCTGTGCTCACACAGACACAAAAAATACCTCATTTCCCAAACTGAACTCCGCCACTGCCTCCAGGCCACTCTCCCCAGTGACAGCAGTCACACACAGACAAGTTGTGCTTCCAGAAAATGGTGCCTGTGGAAGGCAGCAGCTCCCAGAAAACCTCACAGAGCGGAACCACCATCTGGCACAAAGGGAAAATATTATCAGTCAAATGATCAGCAACACCTCACCTCAGCCCGAGCTGCTGCTGCACAAAATTAGCCTCTGATCTGGGCAGAAAAGAGCCTGGCACTTTTAAACATTCCCATGTCCACCCCTGGATAATCCCAAAAGCAGCATCCCTGTTATCCAGCTACAGCAACATCCAAAGAGCAGTGTCTGCTGGCACCAAGATCCCTCAACTACTTTACTTTACCGTGGGCTGTCAAACTTGGATCTGAGAAATAACAGTGGTTTTCTCAGAAGAGAACAGTCAGGTGGTCAGAAGATTTAAGTGGCACTTTTCCTACAGAAGCTCCAAGGACAGGATAAGCCAAGCAAAGAGACTGCAGCAGTTTGGGCTGGAGGAATAAGCAGTGACTGAAGTCACCTTGAGAGTGACTGGCAGCGTCACTCTGAGCAAGGTTCTGCCACACCACCTGGTTTGGTTAGGGGACATCAAAAAGCATTTTCAATGCACACAAATAGATTATAGAACTTGCCTTGGGTTGGAAAGCAGCTTGAAGATCGAGTTCCAACCCCCAAATCATGTAAGAACAGGTAGCATGTTCAGCACAAGGTGGGGTTTTGAGTTAATCAAGTCTAGGGCAGCCAGCCATGGGGTTTATGAACCTCTCAATTGAGGCCAGCACCTCATGGGACACGGAAAACCAGAGCCTGGACACAGCTCAGGGAAGAGAATGTCTGGGGTAGCATTTGGGGCATCTGATGCCACATTCCAGACATCAAACACAGAGTGCAGCAGGCTGGCAACTGGACATCAGCCCTGGAGTGCAAGGCAAGTACACACACAGCAAATGAAGCACTTTAAGGGCTCTGTACCTCCTTTGTGACCTTTAAATGTTGCTGCACAGCTGGCATCTTCTGCTGACCAGACCTTTAGCTGGGCATCCATTCCCCCACTCAGAACCACGAGGCCCGATGGGAAAAACCTGCAACAATTCACATCATACACATGGCCTTCCAAAAGTCTCTGGAAAAACAAAGAACTACATGCTAGTTCCATTGTCATCGTCCTCGTGCCGAGCAGTTGTTGAGTTATGACACTGGAAAACTTGGCATTCTCACAGGGGCAAAGGATTAAACTCCAATCCTCTGGGTCTGCCTTGCTGGAATGGACCAGTCTGAATTCTGGGAAGCCAAAGAGGTGACTTTGGGCTTCCCTCTGCCATTTGAGCAGCTAATTACATGGCAAAAGATACTACTTTTGCTTCTAATTACAGGTTAAATGTCTTTTATCCTCTGCCAAACAAGGAGCTTGACAGGTCAAGCTCCACAAGAAGGAGCTTTCCCCCTTTACTGGGAAAGCTACAAGCCAGGATGTAGCTAATCCAGCACCAAAACCTTTTTTCCTCCCCTCTTCTCTCTTTCATAAGCAATTCAGTGCTTTTTACCATGCAGGATAGGGGCTGACAGTGACCTGTTATTCCTCAATACCTCTCTGAGCAACAACCCCCTTGGGAGAAGCCACTTTTTCCAACAGATTTGACTTAAAGCCTTCAAGATGTCAATTTAAATTAGCTTTTTATTCAAAAGCCAGATTCTTCACAGGGTGGGGACAGCCTGACCAAAGTCATGGCCTTCAGGACTTCAGGAATGTCACAGACAACACAAAACATCCAAGCCAGATGCTCTTACTCTTATTTCTCCATTTGCAGCCTGCCATATTTTCATGGTCCCATCCGTGCTGGCAGACACACCGAGTCCTCCCCCATTGGAAATATCAAGGCAGGTAATCTGCAGGAAGGGAAAAGCACCAAGAATTACCTTTATATAATTCTGTGTAAGAATATTTCTGCACAAGAGTCTAATTCTGTACAGGGGGAGATCTGCTAAGTACATTCTCTGCCTGTGGCTCTGCAAAGCAAGGAAAAAAAGGAATGCTGAGGCAGAAGCCTGCACAAGCAGCAGTTGTATTCCAGATTTATCCCAGGTGGAAGGGAAATCTGGACTTTTCTAACAGGTCCTGTAAAGAGATGAGAAATAAGAAAACAGCTCAGTCACTGGCCAGACTCAGAAGTCCACAAGACACAGTTTGAGGTAGTTATGAAGCCAAATGCACAGCCTAAATTTGCTGGAACACTGAACCCAAACTACTTCTTTATATGAACTTGGGGCCCCTCAGAAGAAGGAGGGCTAGAGAAATTGGATATCAATGAGAGGGACTGGAAGTCCACTGATGACAAGGAAAAGCAGTAAAATGGATATAAATACATATCTCGAGACATTTAAGAGGGAGAGCCTTTGACTAAGGGAATGATCCCTGTGCTTTTGTGTGTATAGACATAGCTGGGTGGTGTGCGATCTGGGCACGAGTAGGTGGGATGGAATGATGGGTGGGCAATGTCCTGGTTCTGCCCAGGACAGGGTTAATTTTTACAGAAACAGGGAGGGGCACGGGACATTCGGGATATTTGGGTTTTGGGTTCCTTGTGGTGAGCAGATCTCTTCCCCATCTTATACATTTTTAAAATTAAATATTATTATTACTATTTCTTATTTGATTGCTGTTCTCAGTAAGTTGCTCCTAGCTCAAGCCCTGATCTTTGTCTTTTGTGCCTCCAACCCCCCTTTGCATCCCACTGCAGTGAGTGGCCCAGAGTGTTTCAGTGGGAACATCATTCCTAAACCACAAGATCACAGTTCCATCCCCATTCCCACCCCTCAGACACAAATCCACACTCCAGGCCACCCCTGACTGTGGGGACACCACAGACAGTGATGTGAGGGTTGCCAATGACACCCAGAGATTCCCACCTCACCAGGCTACTCACACTTTTCTGATGAATCCTACAAAAACTCGTGTATGGAGCCAGGAACTTTGTGGACACATTTTCGTGAGGACAAGAAATGAGGATGCTTTTCTAGGGGAGGAAACAAGGGAAAAAAAAAGATTTAGAAGTGCTGTTAGTCCTGAAACAGAGGTAGAACTGTGCCCTGGACCCCGCTGTGGGATCCCAGAGCCTGAGAAGGGATGGGAGGGTCAGTGTGGGGCTCATGTCAGGATGCAGGTGGGAAGGGATGGCTGCCACAGCCCTGTGGGATGGTAGGGACCAGCTCCAGGGCTTGGGATAGCGGGACAGGACTGTGCAGGGACCGGGTGACACCTCAGGCTGTCAGAGCAGCCCCCCTCTGTGCACGGGGGATGGTCACCAACCCCTCCCCGCCCCAGCCCTGGCACCTTGGTGACTTCCCCGACCAGGAATCCCTCGGAGGCCACGATGTCTGGGACGCCGTCGGAGCTGAGCCCGCGCCGGGTGACGCTGCCGTACAGGGTGGGCTTCCCTGGGGGACAGCGGCCGTCAGCTCCAGCCCCCTCACAGCCCAGAGCCCCAACACCCACGGGGACCCCCTCCCAGCTCAGAGGGACCCCAACTGCCCTCACCCACAATGAACTCCAACACCCCCATCTCCTCCTAACCCGCACAGGGAACCCCAGATGACCCCATCTCCTCTAAAACCAAAGGGCTCCCCAAACCACCCCAATCCCTTTTAAACCAAGGGACGCCCAACCACCCGCATCCCCGTTTGAACCACAGGGCATTCCAGCAGCCCCGTTCCCTGCTAACACACGGGACACCCTCCCCACCAGCCCCTATCCCACGGCGTCCTCCAACCATCCCCACCCGTTTCTGCTCCACAGGCTCCTTAAACAGCCCTCACCCCCAGAACCCTCTCCATCCTCCCCGATCCCCTCTCATCCCCACGGCTCCCTCGAGGCCTCTTCAGGCCACTCACCAGGGCTGCGGCAGCTCAGCCAGGCCTCGCCCTCGTCCCTGCTGCAGAGAGAAGAAGCGGCCGTGAGCGGGGCAGGGACCAGGACAAGGACAGGGACAGGGACAGGGACAAAGAAAGGGACCGTTCCCACCTCAACGCCCGGCTCCAGTCGCTCTGGATCCGCAGCGTCGCCGCCATATTTGCCGGGGTAACGGCATACACTTCCGCCTCCTTCCTTCCCGTCGACCCCGGCGGGAGCGGAAGAGGAGACACCCACCAATCAACGAGCGCCACCACTGCGGCCGTGCCACATCCCGGAAGTGCCGTGCCGAACTCCCGCCTTAAAGGGGCCGCGCTGCGCTGGTAGGGGGCTGCCCTTTGGGGAGGGGGGCACCCGTGGGTGGGGTGCGGATCCTGGAGGGTGCTGGACATCCCTGGGGAATGAGACCCTTGGGGGGTGAAGGGTGGAGGCTGAGGAGGGTGCTGGGCACCCATGGCGGGGGTGGGGAGGGTGCAGAGGGCTCCGGGTGTCCCAAAGGCCACCCGCCACTCCCTCGTCCCCAGCCCTCCATGGCGAAGGCCGGGCACGCCTGGAGCCGCGCGGCGGCGGAGCGCGGCGAGGCCGAGGACGAGGAGGATCCCCTGGACGCCCGGATCGCGCGGACCGGCTGCCTGGAGCAGCACCGGCAGCTGCAGGAATGCATGGCGGAGCGGCAGGACTGGCGGCAGTGCCAGGAGCAGGTCCGAGCCTTCGGCGCCTGCATGGCCCGGCGGCAGCAGGGGCAGCGCGGGCCCGGCCCGGCCCGGCCCACGGACTGACAGCGCCCGGGCAGCCCCGCAGCTACGGGGAGAGCTGCGCCCTTCGCCCCCTTTTTGCTTTTATTTCTACACAAACTGCTTGGAAATTCCACGTGGACTTGTTGGTAAATTAAAGCTGGAATTTGTCATCCCTGTGCCGGTGGGATAACTGCAGGTTGGGAGGGGTGGGTGGTTTGGAGGATACAGCATCGAGCTGTGCCACGGTACGTTCAGGCTGGACATCAGCAGGAATTCCTTCATGGCAAGGGGTTTTAAACATTGGAAGGCACTGCTCAGGGAGGTTTGGAGTCCCCATCCCTCTGGGTGTCCAAGAACAAATGGACATGGTGACAGGGTGAGGACTGGGCACAGCTTGGATTCTATGATTCCAGAGGTCTTTTCCAACCAAAATGATTCTGTGGCTGTGGATTTCCAGCCCAAAATGTCCCAACCCAGGAGCATTCAGAGCACTCAGGCTGGGTCTTGGCTCCAGAACAGCCCTGCTATGGGTTTTTACTCCGTGTCCTCTGTGCCATCCTAAGGCTTTTCCCAGCAGTGATAACCTCGTGTCCCACAGGATGGGATTTCTGGGGAGGGGATTTATCCCCTGGGAAGCCACAGAAAAATTAGGAGTGGGAGAAAAAGGGATTCCCATCTGACCACCATTTGCTGGCAAATAAGCCATGAGAAAGAAAATAAAACTGCTTTTTGCATGGCTTTTGTCAGCAGAAAGGTTCCAGGCTATTTCCCAGGGATGTGGGTGCTGGGAGTACTGAGGGGCTGGGCATGGAAGCACAAGCAACACTTGGACAGGCCCAGTTTGGGAGAGTGTAAATGAGTTATTTTCCCTCTTTTTCACAAGCTGGTCCTTAGAAAGGGGGAGAAAAAGCCTCCACACAAACCAGTTTCTGGAACAGTTTCTCTTGGCATCCATCAGATTTGGTTATAACAATTCCTGGGATTGCTGCAGCACAGCGTTATTCAAGCACAGAGATCTCTGCAGAAATTCCCACCAAACGCAAAATAGGCAGGAATTAAAAAAAAACAACAAAAACTGAAGGAAAGCAAATCCACCTTCCATTGTGGCATGTTTTCTCCCAGTACAAACCAGTCAGATGTAAACATATTCTTTATTTTTATTGAGACAAGCTGGCTGCCCACAGTGGAAATTCCTTCCAATTCACAGAGTTACCAGTACAGAGCTCACGGAAGCACCCTCTGGAGGCTGGAACAGCCCATGGATGGCACATTGTTCCTCACCTCAGGACATCTCTGCCAGCAGCTCTTCCAGCTCTGGTCGAGACTTCAGTCGGCTCTTGAAATCAGCTTCTGTGTGCTGTGGAGGGAGGGAGAACCAGCACAAATCAGGATCACACACCACACAGGATCCCTGCTTCCTAAAGGGAAAGCGCTGGGAAATGTAACCATACCTGTTTCACCAACAGATGGACCCCCTCAGGCTGGCTGCTCTGAATGATCTCCAGCAGGATGGGAGCAAACGTGGAGCTCAAACCGCGGATCTGAAAGCAGAAATGACAGAGCTGCAGGAGAACAACCCCAGGGTACTCTGGGTTGGGAGGGATCTTAAAGATCATCCAGTGTCACCCCTGCCATGGGCAGGGACACCTTCCACTATCCCAGGTGCTCCAAGGCCTGTCCAGCCTGGCCTTGAACACCCCCAGGGATTGGGCAGCCACAGTTTCCCTGTGCCAGGGCCTCCCCACCCTCACAGGGAAGAATTCCTTCCCATTATCCCATCCATCCCAGTGAGTTTCTCCAATTACCCATCCCCAAACATGACTTTTCTACCCCTCCTATCAATTATTCTGCAGAAAATAGATAATAAATCATCTGCCTGAAACACAGAGCCAGGAAATCCTCCTGGGCTTCTAGTTTAAGAGCAACACTCAGCAGAAAACGTAATTAGAGTTTCTGCTCCCATTTATGCCCAAATGATGCCTTTCATCTGTTAAATGTTTGAGGGGTTTGGGCAGCTCTGTCAGCCAATCCCAGTTCCTACCTGGACAACCCTCTGGTGGGTGGTCAGGACTGCATCCAGCTGCATTTTGGATCCCCTGTCTTCCATGTAGAGCACCTCGCTGGTTTTGGTGGGCATGGCATAGCTGCAGGAGCCAGAGGGGCAGTGCTTAGGACAGGCAGGATATTGGCACTACTTTACAGGGGTGAATCAACCTCCACAGCAGAGAATGGGAAGGAGATTAACTCTTCATGGGAAATAAATTATGCAAAGGATGTATCTTGCAAATCAGGTGCTGGCAGAGGTTGGGTGTTTGGCTGGAAGGAGATAAGGAGGGAGCTCTGCAGCAGTGCTGCCAGCAAAAACCTGGATTAGCTCCAAACACCAGCCTGAGAACCTTTAACTTCTTCAGAGTTCAAGAAAAGCAACATTTCTAACTTATTTTGTCTTTTGGGACAGAGCTAAAATCTGCTGCTGCTGCCGCAATGCACCACTCAAAGCACATTGTTTTAATGGGAATGTGACTGGGAGTGGATCAGACTCTGCTCAGCACTCAGAGACCTCAGTCTCCTCATCCCCATTGCCACAGATACATCCAAGCTCCATCCTACTGCCCACCTTTCCCCTCAATTTCCAGTCTGAAGGGCAAATCCTTCCTTTCTCTACACACTGAACCACGTCCAAAGGGTACAAGTGAAAAGCACACATTTTAGAGTCACCACTGGTTTTCTTCCCTGGTGGCAGCTCAGGGCTTTTCCCAGTGCCTGCAGCTCCCTGGGAGCACTTCAGGCACCAAGGTGCTGCCTGATACTGCTCAGACATTAAAACCAGGGGAGTGGCTGTTGGAATACACCAGATTTGGAGAACTTGGAAGCTCACCCAGCACCTTCAGGGCTTTCCCAAGCTCATTCCAGCTTGGATAACCAGGGTGGTGTGCAGAGCCTGGATCACAGACCATGAAGGAAAACCAGCAGCAGATGTCAGCAATTCCCAGGCTCTGCACCCACAGGCTTAAAGCCTTTTCCTCAGAGGAAGGAGATGTAACAGCTATTTTTTCCTTGGAATCTGCTCAAGTCAGTGCCTGAAAAACTCAAATTTCAGCCTTCTTGAGGTAAATAAAGCATCCAAAATTGTAGAGGTACACAGAAGGAGAACACAGGGCAGGTGAGAGGCTTGGATTTACATCCAAATGGGAATCTCTCAGGGAGATTGGAGTGTGCCTTGATGTGCAGGGGGCCATAATCCAGAGGGACAGATTTCCTCCTACCTGTCATTGACCCGGATGGAGAGGCGGTTGCAGAGTCTGTGGACGTACTGAGCAAAGTGCTCCACCAGGCACAGATCATGGGAAGTCATCTGGATGTTGACATCTCCAAACTGGTACTCAGTGCCAGCATCGATCTCTTTCATCTGCACTTTTTCCTTCCTCTTCTTTGGAACCTGTTTTCCAAAAGAAAGCAACAGAAAATGGAAACTATCTGGTTTGAACGATGTTGGGAATAAAGGTTCAGCTCTTGGATGGTGTCACACAGAAAACACACTCATGCTGTGGTTAATTTCTTCCAGAGGAAAAAAGAAAGAAGTAAAACCAGTAGAAATAAACCTGCTGTTTATTTCAGTTCCTGCCTAAAAGGCAGCTGACTTCTTGTTGTTTCCTCCTTCCACACAAATGTCTTTCCAAATCTCACGGAGTGTGAAAAGGTTACAGGCAAGGGAGACCTGCTCACAATATTCTGGAATAGTTCAGGTGTTAAATTCAGCATCAGGAAGGGGTTCCTCCCTTCCAAAGCTACTCATTCACTTCCACAGGAACATACTGGACAACAGGAAGCATTTCTGCAGTGTGGTGAGTGGGTACTTCATGGAATAGTTTGAATTGGAAGGAAGCTTAAATCTCATCCCATTCCAGCCCCCTACCATGGGTAGACACACCTTCCACCATTCCAGGTTCCTCCAAACCCCTTCCAAGCTGGCCTCCTGAGATGGGGCATCCACATCCTTCAGGATTCCCTTGGGAAAGCAAGCCCAGAGGGAAGTCCTTCTGCCTACCTCCTTTGGGAGCAGGTATTTAAACCTCCCAATCCCATGTGTAGGTCGGGACCTGTAGGATCTGTGGCAACCCAGGAGTGCATCACCTGAAAATGAAAGCAGAGCAAAGGTGTTTCCAGCTGCAAACAAACATCTACAGGTGCCTGGAGAGCCCCAAATTATGGTCACACAACACCACAGGGCAAAAAAGAGGAAAATGTTAGAAAATACCATAGGGAAGTGGCAGAGCACTTGTTCTGGTTATTTAACCAGTTCAAAACAGGCTAAAAAAAACCCCCAAAATTAAACACAAATGCTCCACTGTTTAATATTTATTGGAAGGAAGTGAATTTTTGCCTCAAAACTAGACTGAAAACAGACCTTACCTGCAGCACACAGACGGTTTTCTCTGGCTGTTGCTGCTCTGCAGGAAACAAGACAATGATTAAAAAAACAAATGTAGGAAACAAGATAATAATTAACAACTCTGATTTCCCTCACTTTTGGAAACATTAATGTTCTCTTGCAAAGGCACAGTCTGATCCCATCAGCACAAAGATTCCCCCTTTTTACCACCTCACAGCCCTTTCAGCTCCCAGCTCAAAGTCTTACCCCCACTATCATAAGATTTGAAGAGAAAGGAAAAAAAGAAGGCAAGAAGGCAGGTTTTTGGTCACCTATGTTTTCTCACCTGCTGAGGGCAAACAGCTGCCTGAGCAACACTCCCTTCTCTGAGCACAGCACCTGCAATGGTTAAAACACAACAGGGTGGCAGATCCGCTGGGAATTTTCACCAACACCTCCAGGACAGGACCCAGGGAACGGCTGGAGCTGTGGCAGGGGATGTTTAGGTGGGATATCAGGGCAAGGTTCTTTCCCCAGAGGGTTCTGGGCACTGCCCAGGCTCCCCAGGGAACGGGCACAGCCCCGAGGCTGCCAGAGCTCCAGGAGCGTTTGGACAGCGCTGCCAGTGGTTGGATAGCCCATGAACAACCCTCGTGCTTGTCCCACCTCCACACGGATGGAGGGAAACAGCTCATCCATCCGGCAGAGAGCTTTGGTGTCGCCAAACCAGGCTGGGGGATCAATACCGATGTCCCAAATGTCCCAATATAGAGTGACAGGATCTGACAGGGCCCACGGAGAAGAGGGCTGTAATGGAGTTGGGGTGACCCCTAGATGTGTGAGGATGGGGGGCAGGGGTGTGTGGGTGTCTCAGCCCCTGGTCCAGGAGCACCAAGAGAGATCAAGGGCACGATCTCAAAGTCTGGACCCCCTCAGGATCACCCCCACACTTCCTTCCGAAACCAAACCAGGGTCGGATCAGGACCTCCAGCAGCAGGGCTGGAGCTGCCTCAGCTGTCCCAAGGACCACGGCTACTCTTCTGCTCCTGTTCCTCCCCTTCCCTCTGTCCCCCGACCTTCCCCGTTCCCCCTCCCCGTCCCGGTGGCCATCCCCGGTACCTTCGGCACCGCCGCCATCATCCGGCGCTGCGGTCCGTCGCTCAAAGCGTTCCCCCTCCGTGCCCCGGTACCCCCCCCTCCCGCGGCTCCCTCCCCGCGTTCCGCCCACCGATGCCTCCCGGGAATTCTAATTTTCGGACAGCTCCCCGCTCCGCCCACCGAGAACTCCCGTAAGCGACAACTTTTGGACAGCCCGCCGTACTGGCGGGGCCGCGGCGTCCTTAAGGAGGCAGCGGGGAGGGCGCGGGGGTGCGGGCGGTAATGGCGGACACCGCGTTCCTACCTGCCCACACGCAGCGGGCAGCGCCGCCTCGCGGCAGCGGCTGCACAACGCACCCTGCCCTGAGCCAATCACCGCGCCCCCTTGCCCGTCAGGGCCCGCCCCCCGCCCGTCCTCGCGTGATTGGTCTCCAGCCACGTCCATCACGGCGCGACGGCCATGTTGAGTGTGGCAGTGCCACGTGGCCGTGCTGAGGGCGGTGCCCGGCCCCGCCCCGGGGCGGTGCAGCGGCCATTTACTCAGGCCTTTAGTATCACTTAAAAAAAATTAAATATTTACAATCACGAAATCCTAAGCGTAGGAAGACTGCGCTGGCGGGGATCTCCTCTCTGATTTCCCAGTGGGAGAGGAGGTGGGGAGGGGGTCTGCCTGGGAAGAGATGGGCCTGTGGTCCTCTGCCTGCCGGGCCTGACAGTCTGGAAAACCCATCCCGTGTTCAGCTGCCTCTTCCACACAAACTTATTTTCCCACAGACTCCTTTCCCTCCTCCTGGCTCCCTTTTCTCCAGTCTGTCTCCTCCTTCTTTCCATAGCAGATGCTCACTCTGGAGCCCACACCCCTGAGCCCCCTTCTTGGAGCTGTTCCCTGCCTGGGAGCTGGATTTTGATTCAGGATTTCCCGTGCTGTTGACTGACAGCTGCTCCAACTGCTCTTGCTGGAGCTGTCAGAGCTCCTGATGGACTTTCTCCCTCCAGTTCATCCACGTGGCAAGTTCATTTCCTGCTCTGTGATCCAGCCCTGTCCTGCATTTCTGAGTGCCTGGACACACATTGGACACCCTTGATGTCCATCCCCTCTGCTCTGGGGCACGGAGGGGACAGAAGGAATGTGAAAGGACAAGGTTTGTGTCTCTGCCTGCCCAGCACATGGAGACAGCAGAGGGGATCCACAGCACCTTTGCTCTCTGCTCCACATCACCTTTGCTCTCTGCTCCACAGTGCAAGGACACGTGTTCCCAGCTCCAAGCTGTGTTTTCCTGGTGCTCCCAGGACATGACAGAACTGCCCACGTGGATGTTTTCCTGCCCTTTGATCCCGTCTGCCAAGCCCCAGGCAGGGCCAGCCTGGGAATGACACTTGACTAAGGATCACTGTGGGAGTCTGAGCTGGGTTAAGGCCAGCACTCCAGGAAACCTGGGCTTCTCCTCCCATGACCTTTGAAGCCCCAGAGGAAATTCAGGAGGGGCTGCTGTGACTGGAGGGGACTGGCTGGTCCTGTATTTGTAGGGGAAGCTGTGATGAGCACCACGACTAAGAGCAGGTCGAGGATGTCTCCCAATTCCCTGCCCTCCAACCCTGTGTGCCCATGGATTGGGGACTGCACCCCTTCATTCCCTCTGCCCCTCCTGGGGACTCACCTTTCTTCATCCCACAAAAGGTGGCTGAGGAGGGAGCGTTGCCCCAGGTTGAGTTTGGGGTAGGACAGTAACAGATTGCAGGGATCTCCCCTCCCAGTGAGTTGTTTGTCCTCTGGTTCTCCATGAGAAACGAGTCCACCTCTCCACTGAGGAATGTGTCTGAGATCTATCATGGACGGATACATTTCAAGGCCAAAAGGGATTATTAAATCACAGAATTCAGTCTCCTGCACCTTGCAGTCGATAGGTTTCCAGTGACTTATGGCTTTATGGAAGCAGATCACTCCTCTCCCTGTGAAAACATCTTTCTCACAAAGACTCCTCTTGATTTTCCCCAGATACAAAGACAGTGCTGCTCTTGGCAGGTTGTTCTGGTGGCTGAGCACTCTCTCTGTTAGGACACAGTCCTTATTTCCAACTGGAATGTGCCTTTCTTTGCCTTTTGCATCATTTCACAGCCAGGGAGCCAAATCCCTGTTGCAGGAGCACAGCTTCCAAACCTTTTTGTGACATTTACATGGAGAAGCTCAGGTGACTCGATGACTTCCTTTTTCTGTACCACACTAAAAAACCTCCAGGAAGCTTTTCCTCCTTTTTAAGGCCTCCCATGCCTTGCCTCCACTTCTTTTCAGACTCATCCAATGATGAAAACAAACAAGAAGTGTTCAAATAGACCTTAGAAGAAAACCTCTGTTTCATGTGTCTCCGCCTCTGCCTTCAGCTGTTTTTTTCCCTGGGACTTGTGGGAAAGATCCTTGAATACACCCTGACACAAAAACAAAGACAATATCTCTATTTAATATTTGAAATCATGTCAGGCCAGTTCTCTGCCAGTCTGGATTCCCTTTCTCTGTGGTGCAGGAGAGCAGCCACACAACTGGTGTGGAAGCACTCTCAGATGCCAGGTGCGGAGATGGATGGGAGATTCTGCTCATATCTATTAAAACTTGTTTAAATTTAATCACCTGATTAAAGACACATTTTCTTCTTTTAGTTCTCCGGTACTTCAAGGCCTGGGTGAAAAAACCCCAACCCTTGGTGAAGCAGTTAATCACATTGAGGGAGTATAATTGAAATGATCAAAAATAGAAAGGCTTTCAAATCTAAACGTGTAGCAGATGCCATTTCCCTGACTATCAGAGCAGAGATGCTCTGGAACAATCTCCCAGCCAAGGTTTAAACAGGAGGGGCCAGGATGCACCTGGGAACCTCCTAAACCACTGTACTTTGAGGGCAGAGTGGGGAAAAATGGGCAAAAAAATAGTGAACGGGAAAGCAGGCCCCTCCAGCAAAAGGCGGAGGGCCCTCAGCACTGTCAAAGGATGACAGTGGGAATCAGTGACCTTCCCGGGAAACATCACCCTGTGAGGGATCTGCTCCCCAGAAATGCTCCTCTGAAAGGAGTATCTGTACCAGTTTAGGGTTAAGCCTTTGGTTTTAAGGACTTTTCTGGTTCCTCCCTCACGGCCCGTGCAGGCTGGGTACACCTTGCAGCCCTTACCCTGATGCTGAGGATGTGAGGGTGGGCAGGCCCTGCCACAGGATGCCCAGAGAAGCTGTGTCTGCCCCTGGATCCCTGGAAGTGGGATGGATCCCAGGCTGGATGAGGCTCGGAGCAGCCTGTCCTGGGGGAAGGTGTCCCTACCCGTGGCAGGAGGAGGACCTGGATGACTCTCCCGGTCCCTCCCAAGCCGCACCATTCCCGGCCCGTAGCACAGGGAAGCGCCCACAGCGCGTGCGCGGGGCGGGCGGAGCGCCGGCTCCGGGAGCGCGGGGGGGGGCTCGAAGCGGCAGCACCGACACCGGCACCGGCACCCACACCGGCATCTCACCGGGGCTCGCAGCCTTCGCCGGGGAGGAGGAGGAGGACGAGGAGAAGCAGGAGGAGGCGGAGGCGGAGAGAAGCGGTCGGGATCGCGGGTGCCGCCGCGGGGAGCGGAGCGAGCGCGGGGCGGCGGCGGCGGCGGCTCCTCCATCATGTCGTCGGGCGGGGACTTCGGGAACCCGCTGCGGAAATTCAAGCTGGTGTTCCTGGGCGAGCAGAGCGGTGAGTCACCGCCCGGATCGCGCCGGGACCACTACCCCGACACTCGCCCGCCCTCGTGGGGGGCACGGAGGGACCCCCTCCTCATCCTCCCCGACATCCTCATGAGCGTCTCTGACACCCACCCGCCCTCGTGGAGATCTGATGGGATCCCCCTCCTCATTCTCCCCGGCACCCACCCACCTGCATGGAGACTGGATCCCCCTCCTCTCCCTTCCTGACACCCACCCGTCCTCATGGAGGTCTGATGGGGTCCCCCTCCTCACCTTTCCCGATACCCACCCACCTTCATGGAGATGGGATCCCCCTCCTCTCCCTTCCTGGCACCCACCCTCAATGGGGTCTGATGGGATCCCCCTCCTCACCCTTCCGACGCCCAGCCTCTCTCAGGAGGGTCCCTGACACCCACCCACCCTCGTGGGGGTCCGCGGGGTTCAGCTCTGGTTTAACCCCCCCACCCACCGAAGCCCATCTCCAGAAACAGTTGCTGATTCATTCGATCCCAGCTCCTCTGGTTTTTGGGGGGCAGGAGTCTGAATCCGCAGTGTTTACCGTGTAAATACAGCGTTTCTCCATAATGGAGTTATGTCTCGGCAGAGCGACGCTCTGAATATTTAATTCACTCAGTGAGGTTTTCTTCCCTTTGGAATGAAAAAGAAAAAGAAAAAAAAAACAAACCCAACCTAAACAATGTCTCCTCCTTCCTTAGCGGAAGGCCTCTATCTCCAATACTGCATTCCAAATCTTTCCCTTGGAAGAGTTTTCTGAAAAAAAAAAAAAAAAAAGCTCCTTTATGAGATGCTTTGTGTAATCCTGGGTAGATACTGAGCGATCTGTGACATAATGAATAGGTGCAAAATATTTTCTGTCTCAGGGCGGGGTATTTGCTCCCTCTGCCACCTTTGGTCCCTGTGGTAGGAGATGATGAAATGCTAGTTAGGGGTTTTTTTTGGCCAAATTAGTTGTATCTTGGTGTTTCGTCACCCAGATGTGGATGAGCTTGGTGATAAGGCTGCTGTTGAAATTATTTACCTGTACGTTGGCAATTTCCTTTAGTCTGTTCCTTGAATCACTCTCATTTTATTTTGTGTTTTTGGGGTTGAAACAGCTCTTCTCATATCAGGGATTCGGGGAGCACGAGTGCAACTTGATTATTTATTATTTTTTGGGTAAGTCACCTGATCTGCTTGGTAAGGTGCTATTTGGCCAGCCATTTTATGAGGATTTTGGATGAGGGTCATGTGTAGAAAATGCTGGGGTTTTTTGGGGGTTTTTTGTTTGCTTGTTTCTTTCCCAGGTATTTGATAACAGGAATCTGAAATATTAGCCATGCATTTGCAAAACCCCTGGCTTGTTTACCTGTGTATCTGAGCTTCAACATCATGAAGCTTTTCAAATACCTCCATGGAAGGTTGTGGCACCTGGTGCAGATCTTAAATCTCAGCAGCTCTTCGTTTACACGTGGATTTCTTGTCTCTTCTAGCAGACATAATGTCAGATGTCTGCTTCCTCTAGGAATTTTTTTCCCCCCTTTCAGCTAATCATCTGTTTTTATACTGGAAGCTTTTAAGTCATTCCCAGTCATAGCATCAAACCTAGGGAGGAGAGACGGGGTACAGCGCAGCGAAATCCTCCTGACTGAATATTCCCAGCCCTGCAACTGCTGCCTCGGCTGGGGCTCTGGGATGGGTGGGAGCTGATTGGAATCCAGGGCTGGGCTGGCAGCTGCAGGGTGGGCTCCAGCCCTGCCTTTGTCTGGGATGCTGGGGGATGAGTCGGTGCCAGCTCCGTGTCCGCGCATCCCGCGGGTGCTGCAGCGTGGGCATGCTCCGACACGGTGCCTTGTGAGCCTGCCTCTGATGGAGACACGTCCCTTCCTGGATTGAAGCTCTTCAGATGTCTCTGTCATGATGTCATTCCCTGTAATTTTTTTATTTTTTATTTTTTACTGCCTGAAGGATGCAGAGCTCTCTTTCCAAGTGGCTCCTGGAGGAATAAACGTCCTCATAATATTTGGAGAAAACTGCGGAAGAATGTGGTGTTGCAGGAAGGGAGCTGGAGTGGGCTCTGCTCACATCTTGTTGTTCTTTGTCTGGGAGGTTAAGGGAGATGCAGGAATAAAAGTTTTTAGGATAGCAGCTTTCATAACCCAGGAGATCTTTGTACAACTGTTGCGCTGGATTGCTGCATTTGCTTCCTGTTCAGATGAAAGGTTCTCTGCCCTGTTGGAAGGCTGTAATTAAAGATATCCTCCTGCTGCTGGTGGGGAGGCTGAGTGCTCTGAGTTCATTTACATCCAGGGACTTCAGGATGACAGATGAAATGGTACAAAGGGCTGTGATGGCCATTAGCTGCCTCAGCATCCAGAGCTGGCTGATGGCAGACCTGTGCTGACTGTACGCAGCCTCGCCAATAAAACTATGTGTGTCCTATGGCTGAGGAAATCTAAACTGCAGTTCCTTACTGGGCAGGCTCTGCAGCCCTTCCATGGGAGATCTAGAAGCCTCCCTGGGCGTTTTATTTCCATTTGAGAGTGGGATTGCACAGTGGATGCAGTGTGTGGTTTTCTGCGCTCTCCTCAGCCATATTGTGGGAGTTCAGTGCCTCAGCATTCGCATGGACTGCAGTGGCTCTGCCTCGTGCTGCTCAGCACTAGCTGCAGATGCTCTTGCCCGTGCTAAGATGCTGATTTTCCTCGCTCCTCAGTCCCCCAAACCTCCTTGTCTCTGGGGCTTGTGTCCCCCACGCCCCTCCCAGGCCCAGCCTGGGGACTTGCTGCATGTGCTGTGGGTGCATCATGAGCCTGCAACATCATCCGTGCCCAGCCAGAAGAATCTTTTCTTTCCATCTCTTTTTTTTAAGCATGTACAGGGATACAGCGTTGGCTGGCTAGCAAGAAGGCAACTTCACCAGCACTCTCCTTAATTGAATTACTTTTCTCAATGATTGAAGATTATACAGAGTTTAGCAGTTTTAAATATGCTAATCTTTGCTAAAAAGGCAGGGAGAGCTCTGTGCTGAGGGATTAGATGGAGCTATTGTGTGTGGGGAAGTAGGTTTCTTACTGCCTTTGATCTGGTTTTATCAGGTAATTTTCATCAGTCCTAATACCTCAAGTTTAAGGAATTCTGGTTTCTGGGTCACACCAGGGAGTGGACACATCACCTACATTGGGTTACTTATAGTGAATATGACACATATTCAAATGTTAACAACCTCTTTAGTTCTGCTTTGCACAGGAACACCTCTACTTCTTAATAAACGGATTTTTTTTTTTTTGGTTGAGTGGGCAGAACTGAATGCTCGGGCACTGCAACAGAAATATTTGTTTGTCACGTGTGTTTCTACTGCAGCTTTCATTGGCGAGCTGGTCTGAAGGGCACCAACATGCACAGAAAGCAAAAGAACTCCCTGTTGTCTCTCTGTGCTAGAAACACTTGAAGGAAATTAGAACCAGTTGCATTTTGTTTTTTTTTTTTTTAATCAGGAGCTGAGATTTTTAATATTGAAAGCCCACTGATAAGGTGCAGTGTAATAACAACTTTTGAAATATGACTGTTTGGAAAGCACTAATGAGCTGTTCTGTTGCATAACGATGTTGGTACAGGCACTGCTGAGCAGTGTGATGTGTCTCATTAGATAACTGGGGAGCTGCAGGTGCTTGGTGTGTGACATGAGGCTGGTGTAGCACTGCTCACAGTAGGCACAGACTCATCCCTGTGCTGCCTAAAACTCCTTGTTTCTAAGGAATTCTTGGCTTCACAAACTCCAGAGAGATATTACCTTGTTGCACTGGTGGTTTAAAAGCTTGTCCCCTCCCCTCTCCTTAATTTCCTAACATTGTGGTTTTCCTGTGGCTGGGCCTTCAGATATTTGGGACTCTATTTGGACTCTGAATTTTCCATGAGTTTCTAAACTTGGGCTTCACATCTGCAAGTGGAATATCAGCAATGCATCCCAACAAAGGGGAAGGCAGGCAGGAACACCAGGAGGCTTGTGTGGATGAACAAGGAGCTCCTGGACAACCTCAAACCCAAAATGGAAGCCTGGAAGGGAGGAAGGTAGGGACAAGTAGCCTGGGAGGAATGCACAGAAATTGTCTGAGCAGCCAGAGATCAGGTTAGGAAACCCAAAGCCCTGATGGAATTAAATCTGGCCAGTCATCAGGGACAACAAGAAAAGCTTTTGTAGCACTAAAGGAAGACCAGGAGAAGTGTGGGGTCTCTCTGGAAGGAAACAGGAGACCTGGTTACCTGGCATATGGAGAAGGATGAGGTGATCAATGACTTTCTTTGCCTCAGACTTCACCTGTGTTCTTCAGGGGTCAGTTTTGGGATCAGCACTGTGGAACATCTTCATGGGTGACAGGTCCCTTCCCACCCAAACTATTCTGGGATTCTGGGATTATTTGGTGTCTGATCTCTCCTTGCTGTCCTAAAGATCTTGAACTCCACCATTTCTCTTCTTTCTCTTCTCCATGGCTGAAAAATCCCTTCCTACAGCAACTTGGGGAAGAAGCACAGAGAAAAAGACATCATGTTTTGTGGTGCCTGTTCTCACAGTGCCTTTTGATCCCTGTCTATTTGTGGAAGCCTCTGAAAGAGCTGTGTCTGTTCTTGAAAGGAGGAGTAGCTGTGCCTTTCTGAACTCTGCTGTGCTTTTCTCTCTGCATCTCAGAAATAATCTGTGATTTGGGAGGAAATGATCTTCTTTTTCCTTGATGCGACATAATGGATTTTCTATCTGCAGCTCTTGGGGTGGTGGTGGTGGGGCCTGGCACTGGATCCAGGTTCTGCAGAGCAGATGTCTGAAAGCTTTTGCTGGAGCTCTAAGTGGGACTAATGGAGAAACAAAGGCAGGGAGGCTCATCTGAGCCCACCTTAGCAGACAGTGTGGCATTTGGGAATTATCAGAGCCAACAGCCATTTTTCTCAGCTTCAGTGATGGTTAAAGATGTGTCTTCTCTAATCAGTCTGTGAGGAAATAGCTGCCTTTTAGTTACCTGCTAATTTATTCCAGATGTTTAAAGGCATTTTGTTGTGTTCATGCGTATACAAGTACCTGTTGTGTACACTAATGATTATAAAACCCCAAACCAACCAACCAACCAAAACCAGCCAGCTAAACCTTTCAGTGCTTTGAAAAACCTGCACGTTGCTGTCTCAACATGAACACCATGAGATTTTTCAATTCAGACTCCAAAATTTTTCTGTGAGGCCTGTAAGAACAGTAACCTTGTGATACATGAATATTTCTGAACAGGTATGGAAATGCTGATGCATCTCTCCCAGTATGGAGCAGGGAAAAAACCTCTGAGATTGTCAGGTCCAACTCTTGGCTGGTCAAGGATGATGATTTTGGATGGATGATTTTGGATTTTGATGATTTTGGTCATTTCCAACCTAGATGCTCCTGAGCTTCTGTAAAAGCACTATTTTGAAAATTAACAGATACCATCAAAATGATGATGGGTTTGACACGTTAATATAAAGTATTTATGGAAGTAGTTTAAATGAAAAATGTGTGTCTTGGCAAACAAACAGCAGCCAAGATGTGGACTTGCAGTGAAAGTCGAATTTTTCAGGTCTCTTTGCTTGATTTATTTACTGAGCTCACACCAAGTTGAAAAGCTAAATGAATTCTTTGTTTTGCCCTCAGCATAAACCCAACTCTTCCGGCTCTAATATAATGAAAGGCCCAGGGACAGTGAACAATTCCATCATTTATTTTATGTCAGATATTTTCCTTTTATGTTCAAACCATGTTCTGGAATATTTGAGGGATATTAACATGAAAAAAAATGACTTTTTTGTGTGTTTCAGTACTATTTAGCTCTTATCCACATGAAGCCTAGTGCATCACAAAAAAAAAAAAGATAATCTGGGAAGCAAATATTGTGTGAAATTAAACATAAATAAATTCAGTGTGAGCTCTGAGTTGTCAAGCCCCTTGCTCACTTCTGGCTGCCTCCTGTTAAGTCTGGCAAAGAGGAGTTTTTGGGAAGGAAGTCCTCATTCAGCTGTCCAGCACAACAATGCATTTAATTAATTTGACTTCTCAGATGAGGGTGTCACTTGCCTGTTTTTGTGCCTGGTTTGTGTGTCCTTTCTGTGGGACCCCTGTAAGCTGGGCTGGGTGTGTGCAGCTGCTGCCATTGGAATGAGCATTGGAATGAGGGTTTTTGGGGCTCACTTGGAAGAGTCCCTGTGCCTTGAGGAGCTGCCAGTATCCCCTGGAGATGCCACCCAGCTATTCCGAGATTCGCAGGCTCCCAGTGTTCTCTCATCCAGACATGTGTAGGTGTTACCAACACACAGAATTTTAAGGCTTGGCTTTAACTCTGAAGCATATTTTCCCAGAATTGAGAGAGTTGGGAAGGAATTCTGGAGCAATGCTGATGAGCAGTGTTTTGACTTCAGATGTGGCCAGAGCCGGGAAGGGGCAGCTAAACCTGCTAATGAGAAAATGTCTTAACTTTCAGCTGGTCTTTTCTCTGTCTTGAATTGTGACCCTTTAAATCTCTGTACTATTAACATTTGCACCAGATAGACGAGTGCCATTTATCTTGCTAAGTGACTTTCCTTTAATGGTTTGCTTCTTCAGGAGCAATCAGCAATTGCTGCAGAAAAAACCAACCCACTCCAGCATTTCTGTAATTAATGCAGGGGCCAGTTTATTCCATTCCACTAAATGCTTCCTGCTGTGCTTCCTGTCCATGGCCCTGTCTAGGTTTGAGTTACAGCAAGTTAATTTTCACAATGTTCTTGATATGTGCAACACAAAGAGAAGGGGGATTAAAGCTGGAATAGATGTGTAGGTAAAAGGAGAGGAGGGGCCCTTGGAGGGTGCAGCATCCGTGGCAAAGCTCCAAGCAGTGGCTGATGCAGGACTGGCAAGATCCCTGTCAGTGTGGGCTTTGCCAAGGGGTGTAGGTAGCTGCTGTTGGAGTTGGGAAAAGAGAATTCCTGTTAACAGGTTGGGACTTCAGTCCTGCAGAGGCTCTGGAGCTGCACAGGAGTGGGCAGACAGCACTGGATTACTGTGAATGCAGGAGTCTTTCTCTGCAGCTTCCTTTTATTTTAATAGAGATGTTGCCTTTTCTGGGAGTAGAAAATACTCACTCATTCCTGTCCTCCTCTGCTGGTACAGAATTGGCTGTGAGAGCCCTTGGTGTCAGTGACAGGAGGAGTTTTTTGAATGGTCTGATGGAAGGAAGACTTAGTAGAGAAGTCTGAACTGGCTGGGTGATGGAATTATCCAGTGCATGTCTGAGTGGTGGGAGGAGATGGAGAACATTCTCTTTCAAAGGAAGTTCTGGCTCCTTTCTGACTTTCCTCAGGTCTTCATGCCAGAGGTTTGCTGCCTCCTTTGTCTTGTCTGTATTTCCTCATAATTTTTTTTCCCCTTGCCCTTACTTGCTTCTGGAGCAGCTTTTGGGCGTTTTGTCCTTGGCTCACTCGAAATGGCTGAAAAGTCACTTTGTGTCCACATAAAACCCAGGATGGCTTTCCTCAAGCTGAGCTGGTGCTGCTGACTGGGATAAAGCTGGAGGTGAATCCTTCAGCAGAGCAGCTGGACAAAGCTGGAGGAGGGGCCAGTGGCTGAAGACAGTTGGAGTATCATCACAAGGAAATCCCAACCTTTTTTTTTTTTCCTCCTTCTTTTTCCTGACCTTGGAATGCTTTACAAAGAGATTTTCACAGGGTTGGTCTATTCCAGTCTCTCACTGCCAGACTCACTCACCAGTTCTTGTAATTTCTTCTCAGCTTTTCCAGCCACCTCTTAATATTAAATATTTATGTATTCAAATCATAATTATGTTCCTATACTTTCTGTTCTTCCAGCTTCTCATTTTTCTTCTCTAGCTGAATTATCTTCGGTCTTTTTTCGCTGGACAGTTATCAGAGTGGTTTTTATCCACCACTATACAGTCCTGACCGTAATTCTCTGCCACTTTTTTATTTTTAGTTGCTCTTAAACCACAACTTGGAGAAGAGGATGGGGATTTTTCCCTGACATTGCATAAACAGTAGGCAGATCAAACACTTGTGTCCCATAAAATTGACCTCTTTATTTGGATGCTGTAGTGCAACAGCAGACTTGAAAAAAGCTTTTCCCAGTGAAAAAAGCTTTTCCAATCTTGACTCATCAGCTGGTTTGGTGTTAAAATATTTCCCCCCTCTCTGGTGAAATGCAGAGGGCTCATAAGTTGCCTCTGTTTCTAGGCTTGGTGGACTCTGTACTGTCACAGTGAGTAATTTACAGTTAAAAATAAATTGCTTGGCCTTAGGAATTTTACATTTTCGCTTAAAAATGCAAGAGAGATTTTAGGAGACTCAAAAGGAACCTTGTGTGAATTACTACACATTGCCTGCAGTAAATCCTGCCATCTAGAGAAGAGTTTCCCTGGGGAACTGTATGGCTGATGTTTTAAATGGTTGTTTAGTCTGTGCAGGCCTTGCACGGCTGAGAGCGAGGCAGAGATTTGAGGTCTGGCTTTGCCTGCCTGGTTCCAGATCCCAGGAAGAGCAAAGGCTTTTTAGCTTTACCTTTTGGAAACTGGAGGAGGGGAAGGAGTGTCCTGCATGAGATGTTTTTAAGATGTCTCAGAACAGCTCTGTGCTTTTCCCTGGATTTGATGCTTCTCAGCTGCTTACCTCAGAGCCAACCCTATGGTGCACTTAAAGCTGGTTTTAGCTTGAAGTTTTTAGCTGAAGACCCCAAAATATTTTCTGTGCACGTTTGTACATGGAATTGCTCAAGTTAGAAACAAGTCTTAGAGAATAAATATTACAATTAAATAGGAACTTAACTAGTATATGTGCTTAATATGAAGGAATTGTTCTTCTATAAAATACTGCTGGAGGAGAGTATTTATTTCAAGATACTGTATCCCAGTTGGAGCATAGATAATTCTTGTCTAAAGAAATTTCTGCTCCAAACCCAGTTTCTCATATAAACACTTTCTATTTTTCTACAGAATCCCACAATTCCTTCTGGAATATCCATTCATCTAGAAAAGATCAGAATAAAACACCAACAGGACTTGTTCCATTTACTATTTGGAGCCACATTTCTACGTTTTAAAGACTAGCTATTTTTATTTTTAAAATTCATACAGATGAATATCAGACCTTGGGTTTGCAGACTCTTCAGGCTCCGTGGCCTCTTCCCAAGGCATTTGTGAAGCACAGCTGGGAAGGAACGAGTTTATTGTCAGCTGGCTGAAACTCCATGTGGAGAGGTCAGTGTCTTGCTTAGGAAGAAGATAGAGGAAAAGAGGAAGATTTTGGAGGAAAAGTTTCCCATTGAAAAGTTGGGAATTGATGTAATGGTTTAACATCCTTTGAGGTTTAACAGGTTTAACATCCTGGAGTTCCTAATTTGCAGCCCAGGCAGCGCAGGCAGCATCAAGTGTCTGATGGCCTCTGTCGTGCCCCAGTCCCCAGGAGAAGAGCTGGGGCAGCTCAGGAGCAGGAGATGTGAAGGAGAAAAGGACAGTGTGATGTCAGGATATCCTTCCCTTAAATGCTTGATATCAGGGATTTGTGCTGCCTGGACCATACAGGTGTCTGAGGAGCCCAGAGCCTGCAGCTCCTTCAGCTGTGCTGATCTCAGTTTCTACACGGTTTGGGTTTCTGTTGCTAAAAACCAAATTGTGGTTGGGGTATTTTTGATCCAAAAGCCCAGGATTCTGTGCTGCCCTTGCACAGGCCCTGGTGTCCCTGTCCTGTGTTTTACACCAGCTGTTTTCCCTCTGCCTGGCCAGGGAGTTCCATCATGTGCACAAACCCGTGTGTGTCGGTGCAGCTCGGGTTATTCTCTCAGCAGTCCCCAGGTGTTCTCCAGAGCCATCCCTGTCAGCTCAGATCAGCAATGCCTGGAGGAGAGCTGTGCTTAATGAATGTGCTCTGAGCAGTTTTTTTTCCTTACCAGTTGCCTCTTCATAAGCCTGCATCGACCTTAAATCAGGATTATTTTAGGATCTTGTCCAAACTCTCTTCTGAAGAAACACTCACCTGTGTCTGTCTGGAGAATGAGTTTGAGGGGGCTCCTGTGGAAGCTCTTCTGCACCTCCTGTGTGGAAAGAGCAGAGGACAGGTCTTAATCCTTCCAGTGCTGCCCAGGAGATGTTAGGTTGTGGGAATAAGATGGAATCACTGAGGGGAATGCTACATGGAGCTCTCGTCCCCTTCTTCCTTTTCTTCTTTTTCTTCTCCTCCTCTTTTCTTTAACTTTCCTTCTTTTCCTTTTCTCCTTCCCCCAGCAGGCAAATTGTCACCACAGTATGAAAGAGCAAAATTTTCTTTGTGGCAGTGTAGGGAATCAGGAAAGGAGGCAGCAGGAGGAAGTATTTGCTTGTGTTGCCAGTGGGATAATGGTGCTGGGGAAACATTAGACAAAATTTAACTGAGTTAAAGGATGGAGGGAAGGGAAGGGGATGGTAATCCCTTGCATTTTAATAGCTCTCCTGAAACTTCTCTAATTCCTCTCTGGAAATGGCTGACTTAGCAGTGCTTGTTGTGCTTTCAAGGGCAAAACATCTTTGGGAAGAGAGCAGGAGCTTGTTCCAAGGGCTCCATTTGGCACATGATCCAGGGAAGCCAAGCCTGGATTCCCTCAGCTGGGTGCTGGCATCTGCTGGTTTAGCTTGCATCAGGATAATGCTCACTGCTCCAAGCAGGGAATGTTTCCCTTCAGAAATGCATCCTCAGGTGGCTGCTCTCTGCTGCTGCTCTCTCTCCTGCCTCAGGAATATAACTCTGAGGATTCCAGGAGTGTTTCCATATTGGATGATGCATTAGCCTATCATTTGCAGTTTATTTAACAGGAGTTACTTTTGGGAAACATTGTTCTGTTTGAAGATTTTTATGCAGATTTCAGTCTAAACTGCCCATGAATATGGTTTGTTATGGGAATAAATAAGGTATTTAAACCAGAAATTCCTATTTATGTTTTTAAGGTCGGCTTCTTCTTTGCAAAATGTTTTGGTAGCATTTAGTTTCTGACTTAAATTGAGGACTTAAAATGGCTGTAAATCTGGAAATCAGTTGAAGGGATCCCTTGTGCTTCAGGTGATGGTGAAGCTCTTGGCTCCTTCCCCTTTTGCCCGTGTGGAATTTGCACTTTCCAGAACCACTCCTGGCAGAGCAGATCCACCCTTCCAACGTAATGTCTGTCCAGAGTGGCTTAATTACTTTTGATCTCCATACGTAGCATTTTATTTCTTTCAAGCCTTTTACAAGCAGATAATTAGATGTTTAAAAATAAAATACTGGGATGTAAAAATTGGATCTTATGAATGATTAATTACTGAAGGTCTCCTGCTGGGTTTTTGCTCAGTCCTGCACTGTTTTTTTAATGGAAAGTTAGAATGATAGAACCTGGAAGCAGTAGATGCTTCAAAAAGTGATTTCATCCCCATGGGCTTTGACTGCCATCATATAAAAAGTGAATATTGAGCCACCCTTGCATGACAATAATAAAACTTTAGTATTGGGCTCTGAAACTTGATAGGTCAGATTTTTGTGTGAGAAGCAAGTGGAATGGAATAGAATGGAATGGAATGGAATGGAGTAGGATAGGATAGGATAGGATAGGATAGGATAGGATAGGATAGGATAGGATAGGATAGGATAGGATAGGATAGGATA
>JBBMKD010000001.1:978488-988494 GCA_037834095.1 Argya squamiceps
ATAGGATAGGATAGGATAGGATAGGATAGGATAGGATAGGATAGGATAGGATAGGATAGGATAGGATAGGATAGAATTGAATTTTTGGAGGTGTCTCTAAAACCATTTAATTTGTCTCATTGTGCCCACAGCAAAGCTGTGAGAATCTGGGGTAAAGTTGAGTTATTCTGAAGTTTCAACCCAAACACCACAATCCAAAACAATACTTTATCCAAAAATTGAGTTACTAAGCCAGTGTTTATGTGGAGTGGTGCTGTTGGGATTAGGGTTATATTAGGGTTATATTAGAGAGCAGTAATGAGCAGGCTGTTTTGGGAAGGAGGAAAGAGTAAATGTCACCCGATCCCTTGAACTCTGGGTTATGGCTCAGCCCTTCGCACTTGGAGGACACTGGAATTGCAGCCAGGAGACAGCTGTGCAGTACCAGAGTCTGCTGTGCTTTGCCTCGGCATCCGGGTGTCCTTTTGGAGCCTGAATGAACTTTTAGTCACTTTTAGTCATGTTCCCAGTCATTGCTGGCAATGTGAAATATATTTAATCTTTCTCCAGTGGGACTTCCTAGAACTACTTTGCATGTGCTTCCTTCAGTGCCTGCCTGTATTAATGGAGGTGCATAAGATTTGTTCATTCTTTGATTTTAAACTGTATCGTGTGAGTCCTCCTACTCTGGCTCAGGGGAAGACAGCCATTCCCAGCTAAACTGCAGCTGGAATGAAGAGGATGTCACTGGCCAGGATCTAACACTGCTCCTCCTTTCTTTTCCCAGTCATCCTTCAACTCCTCTGCCTCACAAATATGCTCTTAAATTTGTTTTTTTCCTCACAGAAGTGTACTTAGAAATATCACCCAGGTAAATACTGGGGACAGGATCCAGTCCAGTTGTGGATTATGTCTTCCCAGGGTGAAACCCGGTGTTTAAAATCAGAGTGAGGAGTCCAAAAGAGGTGACTTTGCAAGAACTGCTGCTGTTCATCGCCTTTAGAAAAAATTATTTCTGAGATGTAGGAGCAGCTTCCCAATAACATCTCCTGCATGGAATGTCTTCCTCTTTCCAGTTTGTGCTGCACATGCCAGCTGAGTTGTTGGTCAGATCCACCTGGGATTCCCACAGCTCAGAGCTCCTTCCTCCACTTGCTGTGCCTTGCTCCTAAGAAGTTTTGGGTAGAGACTGTGGTCACAGGATTTCTGGACTACTAAATCTTCCTTCTTCCATAGCTCCATGGTCATCCACAGCTGGTCACAAGATCCCTGGGATGTGCTTTACAATATTTCCAAGTGCTGCTTTGTCCTACCAATGTTTATGGCTGAGGGTTCTGAGGCATTTTGTGAGCAGTAAAGATAAAACCCTTTGGAGAGTATTTGAAACCTTACTGGAAACTATTTTAAAAACCTTAACTATGTAAGATATGAAGGAAAGCAAAGTCCCTCAGGCTGTGGTGAAAAAATATCCTCCTGAGTCTGTAAATTTTGGAGGTTTTTTTTCCATTCCTGGCAAATAATGAGAGACTGAACAGAAGTCTTTGAAATGTAAAGGTGACCTGTGAGTACCCTTTAGTTAATTAACCAAGCTTGATATCCATGAAAACATGAGTGTATCATCCACAATTCCTGTTCCCTGGTTGGTGTTAAACTCGTCCCCATGGAAGTGAAAAGCATCCTAGGGTGGATTTCCCTCACAGCCACTGTGGTGTAGATCTTAACTGTCCACTCTGATCCCTGTCCTCCACAGGGCCAAGATTTCTGGACACAGGATGGGACACAGGATGGGACACAGCTGGATGCTCATCATGTCTTCTGGGCTTTCCATGCTTTTGTGACATTTGTCCTGCGCCTTTCAGGAGTCAAAACTGCTCAGGACCTTTTCTTTAGGTGCTTTGTCTCATCCCTTAAGGCTTGAGCAAAGCTTGTGTCTCCCTGTTCTTTTGTTTTCCTTATCTGCGCAGTTACTCCAAATCTTGATCTTCTGGTTACCTGATCTTGGGTTTGTTCTTTCTCATTTGAATGAAACCACATTTACCAGCCTGTGCAGCAATTGGCATGTGAGATTCCCTGTGAGATTCCCTTCCTGCTCCTGCTGTTCCCTGTTATTCCAGGTGTTTCATTTACCCCATTGCAGCATTTTGGTTTCAGCTCTTCACAGGATTCCAAAGCTTTTCCTCCAAGCCAAAAATCCTACTTTGCTTGGCTATAGGAAGTTGAAGAGTTTCTGACTTCCACACCAGTTTAACCTAAATTAAGTTTAAAAAATCCACCCAGCATTCAGAAATGGGCAGGACTTAACTTCTGCAGACCTCAGTTACCTTCAGCCATATTTAATCAGAATATTTGCCCCTGCTGTGCAAAACAGTGGGAGATTCAGCACTCTGAACATGGGAGATGTTGTTCCTTCAACAGAAAACTGGGAGTCTGGCTCCTCACGTGGCACTGTGTCACTTCCCAGAGGCTTGGTGCTATCCTGGGGGAGGAGGACTGGGATTGCCTGGAGGTCTTCCACTTGTGACACTCGTTTTGGCTCTGTTGCTTTTAGAAACCTTTCAAACTGTGAAAATAGCACTGGTTATGTTACAGGTTTGGCTTGGAATTCCTCTGCAGAAAACCAGACAAGAGGTTTCATCTCTAGAACATAAGGCATATTTTTAAAAATGATTTTTTATAGCTGTGCTTAGGAGGTAACATTTCCATGGTTTTTTATTTCCCTATACTGGCAGAGTAATGGAATTATTACATTTAATAGATCTGCTCCTTCCTGTTTAGCGGTGAGGGGTTGACTCTTGATTATTCTTTCCTACAATGGGGTGGTAAAAAACACCCCAGTTTTTGTATGAAAACTTTTCAGTGTGCACCTTCTTTGTTAAAAAAAACCCTCCAAAGTGTGATTTTGAGACAGAACCAGAGGCTGACCCGTTTCTACTGTTTCATTTCTTTGTGGCTGTGACTGAGCAAACAGAACGAGATTTGTTTGCATTGTGCTCTTTCATTTATTTCCCATTTTGGGAGGAAGAGTCAAGCTAATTACTGACAAAACCCACAAGAGTTAATGAAGCTATTTATCACTGGGTATTTTTGTCCCTGTCACAAGGCTTGGTGCAGATCCCAAAGGAAATCTTGCCTGTGCATTAATAATCATGGATATTGTTCTACTTTTATCAACTCTGCCAGTGCTGATTAGGATTTGCTTAGTGGGAAGGACTTCTGAGTTTGCCATTAAACTTGTGATGAGTCTCCACACATTTTTATTGATCTGTGTGACCCTTTCACATCCCAAAATGATCATGATCACTCTTAACTTGTGTCTTAGTTTATTTCTGAGAAATACAGATACCAGGTAAAACTAACTGGCATCTCCCTCAAGAAAAAAGTGTAGTGCTAAATAAAACAGGATTCTAAATTGCCTGTAGACAGCTAACAGGCTGATGTTGCCTTAGAAAATGATGTGTAATAGGAAATATTCTCTTCTGCCTCTTCCTTTTCCCTTTAGCTACTGCTGAGCTTTAAATACAAGTGACAATCCTTTGCTTCTCTTGCTGGTTTTAAAATGCCCAGGGACTGCATAAAATACATCCATATGGCACTGAATACTTGGATCAGTGGCAGAGCAGGCTTTTTTCTGGTTGTCCTTCAGTGTGTAGCTGTCAGCTGTAAAACCCTCCTGGGTTTTTACATAGTGTGCCTGGGAATGGTTGTGTAAAAGGAAGGATCCTTTGGGAGAATTGCTGCTCTGCCTGTTGGAGGCAATTTCTTGTCCAGTAAATACCAGTGATCCAGCTCAGCTGTCTGAGTGGGAGGAGGAATCTTCAGGTGAGATGTGACCATGAGGAACAAGGGTCTTTCACACTTGTCACTGTCTGCTCACATCCTCTGCAGTGGCAGAAATAGAGTTTGGGTTCCCTTGAGGAGGGGAAGTTTCACCTGAGCTGTTCAGAATGAAAACCACGGCAGGGAGCTTGGACAGCATGATCTTTAAAGGTCCTTTCCAACCCAACCCATTCTGTGATGACTCTTTTGCCAGATGTTTGAAGCAAACTGCAGGAATTAGACCAGGAAAATGTATATTGCAAGATTAGGAATGAAATGAAAGTTTTCTCATTTAAGGAAAAAGAGAGCAGATTTTCAATAACTTTAACTAGCTCTGCATTCCTAGTTACAGAGACTAATGTGCAGCTAGATTTAATCCCAAGTGTTTGTCTCTATCCAGACATATATCTAATCTAAAGCAAGGCTGAGAGCTTCAAATTTAAGACATGAACCAGCCTTGAACTGGTAGAAAGAAAGAAAATAAATCCTTGATTTCTGCATTGTATTGAATTTGACTAAAAAGTTGAGGAGTGGAGTTACAGCCTTTGCTGGGCACTGCTGTCAGCAACACCCTGGGAAAAAAACATTTTCTAGGTCAGAAAAGTGCATCAGCCTCTGTTTCCTTCTGTCTTGGATAAATTATTGTGGAAAACAACACTGTGAACATGCTCTGAGGTGCCCAAAGAGAAGAATGAATGAGAATTAATGAGCTTGTCAGGCTAACACATATTTTCATAATCATCTTTTTTATAAGGCAGTTACTGAAGTGTTAATCATTTGATTACTGGTTGTTGTAGATAAGGGAGTAATTGGTCCCTTTTTGTAAATGATGGAAATGCCTGACAGGAAGGGGCAGGCATGAAAACTCTTGTTTCCATGGATTATTGCCCAGAGAGATTGACTGGAACTAAAACCCCTTTGCTCTGATGACAACTGGGTTGCAACAAAATTCTGTTTCCTATTTGCTTCTCGGTAGCAAAGGCAGGTCTTTAAACACGATGCCAAATGTGTGTGAAACTTAATTTTTGGCATGGCTTGAAATGAGTATTATGAATTTCTTTCAGAAGGCATTACAAATGAGCCTTTGGTGATGGCCAGGGAGAAGGGCTGAGTCTCAGCCTCCTGAGTGGCAAACAGCTCTGGTGCTGCTTGAGGATATTTCCCTGAGCCTTGAGGAGATGCAATTCCCTCTTTTCCTGGGGCTGTAACAAACAGAGCAGATATTTTTTGGTGTAACTCTTAGGAAAATCAAGTTATACCCTCTGCCTTGGGAAGAAAAAGCATATGAAATGCAAGATCAGGGCAGTTTTTTCACGTCCTTGGAGTTTAAAATGGTGCTCCTGTGCAAAGGGTCTGGCTCCTTCCTTTGTATCTCTGCTCTTGCAGCACGTGGGAACGAGCTGCAGATGATCCCAGCCATTCCCAGAGCAGCTTTCTGTGTGTTCATCTGCTGGGTAGGTGTCATTCCTTGTTATTCCCTGTTACATCATGCCAGTTCATTCCACTCCATGCTTCCCTTCCTGCTGCTCTGCACCAGACACTCATAAATATTCATGTACACTTCCCACCATCCTTTTAGGCTCCTATCCCTGGCTTAGGGTCTGTTCCAGTTTGCTAAGTGCAGCTTTTTTTACCAGTGCTGAAGGCTGGCTGGGGAGCTAAAGGCTGATGTCACACTTTCTGCTTTGGGAAGTTGCTGGGAATTGCTGGGATGTTAAGGCTTTAAAAGGGTTTTTTTGCTCAGAAATTCTGCCATCACAAAGAGCTGACCGAAGTTCAAGGCACCTGATTGTCACAGGGTAAAAGGAAAATGGAAATTTCCTCAGCAGCAGCAGCAAAATCCTGGCTGTGCTGTTTCTTGCTTCATTAAATGAGTAAAACTCATCTTTCCACCTTCAGCCCTAATAAAACTGTCTCATCTTGCCTTGAAAAGTCCAGTCCAGATAGAATCTTTGTAAGGACTAAGGGAATTGAATTTACAATGGGCAAATAATCAACTTTTTGTTCAGGATCTCTCAGTACTTTAAAATATTCAGGGCTGTGTATAGAGGGCAGAGGAAGGAGGCCAGTTTGGTTATTCCACTGGTTCATTGATCACATGTTGCATCTCATTAAATTCATCCTCATTTTGTGTGGAGCACTGGGACAGTGCTATTACTGATCATCTAGAAAGGGGTTAAAACGTGGGTTTTAAAAAATTAAATTAATTTTAAGAGGCTCAACACTCTCCCATGAGTCACAGAGGTGTAGAATGGTTTGGGTTGGAAGGACCTTAAAGCCCATCCAGTCCCATCCCCTGCCATGAGCAGGGACACCTTCCACTATCCCAGGTTGCTCCAAGCCCTGTCCAGCCTGGCCTTGGGCACTTCCAGGGCTTCAGGATTACCTGGAGCTTCCAAAAGTCTCTCACATTCTCTGGTTGGTTTCTGTAGAGTTTTTAATTTGGATTAACAAATAAATAGTCTTTGAAGAACTGTGGTGATGGCTGTGAAGAATTACTTCTTATGGTTTGTCAATTGCTGGCTAAGAAATAGAAAATAGGAAAAGGCCAAGTCCACCTTTCCCTGTAGCTCAGCAAGGTCAAACAGGCTGCTCTGGGAATGGAATGGGAGTATGGGAATCCTCCACTGCCAGTCCCTGAATTTCTGTGTGTTTCCTCCTCTGCTCTGTGGGTACAGGGCAGTGATTCTAAATTGAGAGCTCCAGGCTGCCAGCAATCCCTGAAGCCAAAGTAATTGATCCAGGACTATATCAAACAGTTTTCAATAGTGCTTTTAATTAAAAGGCAAAATAAAAGCTTTGTTGTGGTGGTGACCTGAAAAGAAATGAAGGATTGGCAGGGATTCATTGGTCTAAAAAGGCCAGCTGCAGTTGTTTGACATTGTTATTGATTGTGTCTGCCTTTCTAGAGTTCCTTTTCGAGGTAGGATGCCATAAAACCTCCACAAATGAACTGCCAAAAACCCCTTTTGGAGGTGGTTGCTCTGCTGTCTGTCCTCCTTTCCCCTACAATCATGGGCAAAATGCTGCCAGCTGGTTTTCATTGGAGGAGGTTCAGGGCAGTTTGGAGCAGGTTCTGCAGCCTGTGTGTAAATTCTTGGAGGGCTTTGACTTATTTTGGGGCTGAGGTTTGCCGTGTGGGTGTTGTTTTGTACCCCTGTGAGAGCTGCTGGATCCCCATTGCTGGAGGGATTTAAAGCCCTGTGGATGCAGCACTTGGGGCCATGGGTTGGTGATGTTCTTGGCAGTGCTGGAGGAATGGTTGGACTCCATGATCTTGGAGTGCTTTCCCAACCAAAATAGTTCTATGATTCTATATTTTCTTGCATTTTAAAAGTATCCTTGTGGACCAAAATGTGTCCTGAAGTGCCAAAGAAATCCCTAAATTCCAATATTTGGCATCAGCACGTTGCATGCAGGGCCTCACTGGCCGGTGGTTGTGTGGGAAGCAATGCAGCTGCAAATGTCCTTTGTCAGAGGAGTTGGCAATAAAATAGGAGGAATAAAACTGCTGGAATTGTGCTGAGGGGACTTTGTGTCCAGAGGGTGCTCCCTGTGCTCTGAGCTGGCGGGTTCTGCTTTAATTTCCTCTGCCTGATCTCCGTGTTTGATCTCTGCCATGAGCTCCAGGCCATTGTTTGCTCTGCTTGGGATGGGTATCAAACCCAGAATCAGCTGAAAATCAAGGTGAGTTGTTCTCTGGGAGGAATGAAATGTATTTAAGGTAGAAAATGATGGAGTATCTCTTGAATTCCAAGAACAATATGAAACAAACCTAAATTATTTCATGTTTTTCTGGGTCTTGTTTCCCTGTAACTCTCTGGATATTCTACATTAACTTCCTAAACAGAGTCTTAAATTCCTTCTTAATGAAGCACATCTGTATAATAGGACCACAATATATTTTATAACCTGGATCTTTAACCAGGCTAGGAATAAATTATCTTAAAAAGGGCTGTTTGAACCATTTTGTTTATACTGCTTAGAGGGGTCCATGCATGGCTTTCAAGAAGGTTTATACTTTGCAGGCTTTCTGCTAATTTTATTTTTTCTTGATTTTTAAAAAAAATTTATTGAGGACTTAAAACTATGAAATTGGCTCAGGTGGTCCTTTTGTCTGATCTCATCTCCCATCAGGACATAAATGGCAGAAAAAATAGGTTTGGCAATAGAGCAGGAGTGGAATCAATAAGGAAAAAAAAATCCGGGTAAAAAAAATCCTTTAATTAGAGTGAGGAGATGAGACCTCCTCAGCTGTGGTTTTTGCCTCTGCTCCCTGGGACTGGGCTGGATTCATCCTCTGAGTTGCTCACTGTGACTGAGACAAACTTCACCTGACTGAGAATTCCTTGGATTAATGCAGTCTGCTCTGTCAGTGCCTTTGGATAATGAATGAGTTTTGTTTCTTTCTTTGAGGGAACCAGGTGAGATTTGCATTGTTTGACAGTGAGAAGCAGAGGAGGATAGGGGATGTTTTTATTGTGTTTTAAAGAAGCTGTGATTAAAACAGATTTATTACAGCATTTCTGTTTCCAGTGCTGGGAATGGCGTACCTAAAAATATTCTTACTGGCTCACACAGATAATTTAAAGTTAACTCTGTGCATCTTCCTTTTGGGGCTTCTTTTTAAACACCAATTTAAAAATGGTTTTGAGGCATTCATAATTCAACATATTGTTCTTAGCAATGCCTTTCCTTTTGGTGCTTTGGGTTATTTTTTTTTTTCCCAACAAAAGAATTCCAGTGAAGACTTTGAGATGAGCTTATCTGTGAAAGAAAGTTGTAGTGTCACTGGGCCTTATCCTTCAATCAAATCTGAAAGGAATCATGCAAAGGGCAAGTGAAACTTTGGGATTACACTGTGAGTTACCTGTTTATGTGAGGAGAAGGCTTTCCTCATCTTCCTCCCTTTACCTCTGGCTTTCAGCAGGTTGGGTCTCTTAGCCAGGGCTGCTTCTGAGAGCTGGGAGAGGCCAAGTGCAGTTTCCCAGTTCAGTAGGCTGCACGTGTTGATTACTTTTAAGGTTATTTTGCTTCAAGATACTTCTTGGGTTTTTTTTTTCCTGATTGCTGATGCTTTGAAAGTTCTAAACAACCACTAGGATGAAGTCAGTGATTTAAATGTGACTTCTCTAGAAGAGCCCTCGGATAAGATGTGAATCTCTAGAATGATGTGCCTAAGAAAATGAGAAGGGGATGTCAGTCCTGCTCCTCGTGCATCACACGGTCCAAGTAGCACAATCACAATTACTTTTCCTTGCAGGTCACTCCTGGCTGGTGCCTTGAGCCCTTTGCAGACTCTGGCAACAAATGACCTTGTAATCCCGTGCTGGCAGGGAGGTGATTTGTGTTATCTAATGGGTCTGTGCCCTCCTCCCCAGTGCCTCGTTAGAGCACCCGGCCCGGGGAGCTGTGGGAGCCTCCATCCATCAGTGTCAGTGCTGGGGGCTGCTGCTGGACACACCAATCTCCCCAGGAGCTGCTGGACACACCAATCTCCCCAGGAGCAGGGCAAAGGCAGCCTGCAAGGATCAGATGGAACGACCTTGGAATCTCTCCAGCGGCCGCTGTGGGGTGAGAGCGGCTGGAAGCATGAGATCAGCGTATTGATTCCATCCTGCAGCTGAATTCTGGCTGTGAAGTCCCTGCCAGGCAGGGCCTCAAGGCTCCCAGACAAAGGGGATCGATCAGGGTCACTCAGTGAGCTGAAGGCTTGGAATTTAGCCTCTCCTGGTTCATGACAATTCCAATGATAGGAACTTCACAACTTCCCATCTTTTGACTCAGTCGTGTTTGGGCACTTGGCGGTTTGCTGCCACGGTTCAGTTGCTGATTCAGGAGGGTGTTGGTGCTGGTTTCTGTGCTGAACCAGCGATCAAACCATTCCTTGAAGGAGTTTCCTAATTTTATATATCAGAACAGCCAATTTCTTCTTGTCCCAGAGCACTGAAAGCACTGCAGCATTCCAGAATTCATGTGGATGGGGTGGGCAGCCAGTTCATGATGGGAGCCACCAGGTCCAGATGGTTTCAGAACTGATCCAGCTGAAGAAAACCGTCTAAGCAATCTGAGCTTAAAAATTCCTTTTGGAGCTGGACCCCTTCAGAAGTGTACGTGGATAATTAGATGATAGAAGCTGCCCCAGGGCTGGAGCCCCTCTGCTCTGGAGCCAGGCTGGGAGAGCTGGGGCTGCTCACCTGGAGAGGAGAAG
>JBBMKD010000001.1:988594-1019135 GCA_037834095.1 Argya squamiceps
CCTGAAGGGGCTCCAGGAGAGCTGGAGAGGGACTGGGGACAGGGGATGGAGGGACAGCACACAGGGACTGGCTTCCCACACTGCCAGAGGGCAGGAATGGATGGGATATTGGGAATAAATTGTTCCCTATGAGAGTGGGGAGGCCCTGGCACAGGTTTCCCAGAGAAGCTGTGGCTGCTTCTGGATCTCTGGCAGTGTCCAAGACCAGGTTGGACATTGGGGCTTGGAGCAACTTGGGACAGTGGAAGGTGTCCCTGCCCATGGCAGGGGGTTGGAATGAGCTGGTATTCAAGGTCCCTTCCAATCCAAAACCTTCTAGGATTTTATAATTACAGCAATCACCTACGCAATGGTGTCTGAGGCACAACTGTGGGATTAGGAGCTGTTTGACGTGCAGTTTTTGTTGGATGGAAAGTTGGAAGGAGCCAAGAACTCATCTGGTGAAGCCATTTTTCAGCCTCTTAATGACAGAAAAATGTCCAGAACTGACATTCAGGTTTGGTGTTGAAACAAATGATTTCTTTGGTTAATCACTTATTGACTTGGCTTCCCTTCTCTTCAGAAGATTCTCGCCTGCCTTGGATGTAAATTCCTAGAGTGGAATGGCATCTGACAGCTCTGCATGCCAAGGAAGGGAGGAGAATCCACTGCCCAGCTGAATAAGTTATTTTGAAGTTTAATTGCCTCAGTTTCCTAGTTCTGTGCCCTTCCTGCTCGGATTGTGGTTGGACTCAGCTTTTAGCTGTTAGATCTTGAGGGAAAGGTGTCTGGAGACAACTTTCCTGAGCAATGGGTCCCTTCTGCCCCTCACCTTTTGGCTGCTTGCTGTGAACTCTGCAAGCTGCCTGGTTTTTTGACAAAAAGTTCCTTCTCAGCTCCTGAATTGTTTGAGATTTTTCCCGGGCTTGCTGTAGCACAGCTGTCAGTGTGTCCAGTCAAAGCAAACCCCATTCTCAGCATTTCCTCCTCCATCTCTGTCCATCCAAGGATGTGATACTGACCTTTTTCTTGGAATTGTTCCAGCAGCATACCAGGAATATTTTGGCCTAAAGGATATTGCACTGCTGACTAATGCTGCCCTGGACAGCACTAGTGTGTGGAAATTTATCCAAGAGATTAAATTAACTCACTAGATTAAAAAAAAAACCAAACCCAAACCAACATCTTAATGAAACAAAGCTGAAGTCTTGAGTGTCTTATCTGTTCTTGGGCTGTAACCCCCGGATTACTTATGCAGTTGTTTCCCATCTGGATTTTGAGCAGCTGGTTGTTCTTGTCCCTGTGTATTGCCTTGTTCTGCTTCTCCCTGCTGAGCTTCATTTGCCTCTTGAGGTCATTTGGCATTTTCCAAGATGAATTTGAATTCTGAATCTGTCCTCTACCTTGCTTGCAATCAGTCCCAAATTAATTCCTTCTGGGAACTGGAGAAACATACGGCCAGCAAGGCAGAACAGAAATTAGAGTTACAGTGGGAACTGTGGGCTTTCATTCCTGCCAGGATTTCTAAAAGGAGTCAGTTTGGGTTTTTTAAAAGGAGGAATGGCAGTGCCTCAGTATTGATGGAATTAAAACTGTGAGCAGTTGGTGTTGTACCATCTTGATCTGGTGCCTGTCAACATAAACCTGGGTCTGTGCAGAGAAGAAATGTCTTGGAACTAAGTCCATTAGGATGCTCTCTCCAAATGTTGGTTGAAGTGAATATTTGAATATAAACAAGCCAAGCAGTACCTTATTTCTCCTCTCTTTTTGTGAAATGAGTAAAGGTAGGGTAGGGAGGCTCCAGGAATAAACAGAACATTTTCATATTTTATGATTTGTGGACAGATCCCATCCAAGACATGTTACTCAGAAAGGAAAAATTTTCTGGAGCACTTCATTGTCCTTCAGGGGTCATGAGTTACCAAAGCAAATAATTTCCTGGGTGAGATTGAGGAATTAACTGGGGCTGTTTGCATCCGTGGCCACGTGAGGAAAACCAGCTTGTTTGTGATGCTGCAGATCAATTCCTGGGATTCAGCCTGTGCTGCAGTGGGAAGGGATTGGGTTTGCTTGTCTGTGACAATCCCCTGAGGGTTGTCACTGGGTCTGGAGTGAATCCCTCCTCCCCTCACAGCAGCTTGTGGCTGTTGGTCCTGCAGCAGCTCGAGCTGCTCAGCACATCCATGGGACAAATCTGAGTAAGGGATTCAGGAATCATTCCCATCTGGGGTGTGCTGCTTCTGAAAACCTACTCAGTGAAGGGAATATTTGCTCTACCTTTATCAAGGCAGCTTTTTAACTTTGTAGGAAACCTGATTCTGCCTCCAGAGCAGAATATGTTAGAAATTCACATGGGAATTCAGATTTTGACGTGGGAAAATCTCATCTCTCCCAGGCTGTCTGCTGGGTTCCTGTTTGTTTAGCCCTTTGTCAGAGTTAACTGAAGATGATAATGCTGCTTAATTGGGAGACTGGAGATTTTGGTGACATTCTTATGTTAAGATCTAAAACAAACCAACAAACCCCCCCCCCAAAATTCACCTCAGAAATCATAGAGTGGTTTGAGTTGGAAGGGACCTTAATCTTGCCTTAAATCCCTGTGTTCACTGGGTGGTCACTGTGGCAAAGAACTAAAACCCTTGGAATATTGCTTGGAGAACACAAGCTCTGCCTCGAGCACTCGTTCTTACCTTTTATCTGCACCTGCAGTGTTTGGTGTCCGACATAAGTCACACACAGCTCCACCCCTCTGCCACTGGGAGATGGCAAATTCCAGCTGCAAGGAGGTTGGAAAAAACACTGCCAGGTGATGCAGCCCTGAGTAACTTCAGCTGCTTCCTAAATAACTAGCCTGCAATGAAGAGGATTTATACACATCAAAATGAGGCAGCTGGAGATGTTCCAGTTCCTGTGTATCTTGCTGGTCCCTCCAGGTGAAGATGTAGAAGGAAAAAGCCTAGAAAATATGAGTTAGGTTTGGCCCAGCTCTGCTGTAGTGTTGGTCTTAGAGGAGTAGAAAATAAATGTTGTGTGGATGGTGGGGTTTTAAATTGCGTAATTCCCATGTTTTATGAGTGAGAAGAGCTTTTTGTTGCTAATAATTAGTTATAGGGGCTGTTAAATTCATTCAGTTCAACTAGAATTACTGAATGACTTGGTAGAAAACAGAGCAATGAAATTAATTTTCATCTCAAATCACAAATTTTTAAGAGTGATGATACAGGGAATGATACAGGGAAAAAAATGACTTTACAATTGTAAATAACTGCTTTTGTCCTTGCAGGAGGTTAAAGTGCACACTGTGGATGTGTTGGACACAGTAAACCATTTTTAAATCACTTGCTTAAAACTTGCTGTGAAATTGGTCCTTGAATCCATTTTTTTTTTCTTCTTTTAGTGGGGAAGACTTCCTTGATCACCAGGTTCATGTATGACAGCTTTGACAACACCTACCAGGTAAATTAATCCAAAAAATAATGTTTTTGTCTTGTGTAAGACTCCTCTGCTGCCATGACTTCCATTGCAGGAAAAGTCATTCCAGACAAGTTGGGGCACTGACCATGGAATTCCAATTGTAAAATCTCAGTTCTAATCACCTGCCAGAGTGGCACTTCTGGGTTAGATCCTGCTGCAGGAATTTACCTGCTGCTTGCAGCAGTCTGAGCTGTGGTTCTAAAGGAATACCCAAGGCATGGTCAGGGAATAGCAGTTGTTAAGTCTGCCAGTTTTTTGGGGTTTTTTTCCCCACCATTTTCTACCAGACCATCACAGATCTAATCCCTATGTGTGGGTAACATAACAGATAACCAGCTCTTTTAAACAACAAGTTGACACAAGCTGGAAAATAATACAAAGTGTTAAAAAAAAGGGAAATTTAGGATGTTTAGAAAACAATTTTACAAACTAGCACTGTGCAGTCCAGGAGAACAGTCAGTGTTGCCCACTCCCAGAATTTAGCATGAGCTCAAAATGGGGGTGAGATATAAAAGTACTTTAGTTTCCTGAAGTGTGTCTCCTCCAAGCAGAACATGTTTCATGACTTGGTTACAGTTGGTGATGTTCTGGATACATGAAACTGAGAAAAATCTGTTCCCTGGTGCCTGGGAAGGTTTTTTTAGGAGGGTGGGAGGAGGAGGTAATAGAAAAAAAGAAGTAAAAAAAAAGAAAACGTGATTCTCCTGTTCTTCAGTGTCTACCCAAGGATCTCATTGAATTGAGAGATTTCCCTCCTGCCTCCTTCAGTAATTCCTCCTTGCTGCTGCTAGGGAAAAGGAGATGTGGAGTTCTCCCTGGAATGTGGGAAGAGCTTCCACAGTGTGGGAGGAGGGCTGGAGCACACATCACTGCTCCCGAGGCAGCAAATGTCCTCACAGATTCCTCCCACTGTAATTGCATGGACATTGAAGGCAGTTCTGCTATTTAAGCTGGGATTTTTTTCTCCCCAATAGTATTTTTCTTTTAGGACTGCTCCTTTTCCTTATTGAGTTTGTGTCCCAGTTCTTCCTTGAGGAGGTTTGAGTCTATGTGTTTTAGGGTGTCACCGTGGAAAGGTGGTCTGATGTAGTACATTGAATTATTGCAAAATCAGTGAGTGGCACTTACAACAGTGAGAAATCCTAAGGCCTTCCAAGATAGCTTGGATTTAGGCATTTAGGCATCCCTGCTGCCTGCCCAGTTTGGGTGTTAGTGGACTCAGGTCAGAGCCATTCCTCCAAACCCCTTGATTTTCCTGGAGCTGTGACTGAGGTGGGGCCATACCTCCTATTGTGCTGTAGCTGGGAGAAGGAATCAGTCACAAAAGCTCCAGGAATTTGGCCAAAATCACCCTGCCTGTTGGTGTCAACCCAAAACAGACATTTTTGGATGCCCAGGGTTCTCTAGAGACCCCCGAGAGCCCAGTATTTATTGCCCAATACACATCACACCCTGCTCATGGGTAAACTGGAGCAGGAGGTGAGTTCAGGGACGATCTGCTTCTTCTGGACATTTCTGGCAGATTTTGAATGCACACTTTTCTGAAAGCTATCATTTGAACATGGGGTTTTTATGTTCAGCTGTTAAAAATAGAAAGCTGCCATTTAATAAAATCCGTGCTGTGCATTGGATTCCTTTTGCTCGCTGCTGGATGAGAGGAATTCAGCTGTGTCCCTCTGTCTTATCAGTGAGAACTTGCTGTTCTGTGTCAGAAACCCAAACACCTGGAATAAAACTGTGTGATTGGAGGTGTTTATTTTACCAGGAGTGATTCTGCTCCATGGACATGTTGGGAATGATTTCCTTTGTGCTGTGGCCCCACATGTCACATATCATAGAGGATCTATTTTAGTAAAAGTCTGGTATATAGAGCAGGCTGGAATCCACTCTTTGGTAGTGCTGCTTCCCTGTGTTGTGGTAGGACAGGCTGGGAGAGGAGAAGGCTCCAGGGAGAGCTCTGAGCCCTTTCCAGAGCCTAAAGAGGCTCCAGGAGAGCTGGAGAGGGGCTTGGGACAAGAGATGAAGGGACAGGACACAGGGAAAGGCTTCCCACTGCCATTAAGATATTCTGGAAGCTCCCACTGGTGTTGGGAAGTTTGGGTGCAGCCATGCTGCTTTAGGATGAACCAAGCTTTAGTGGTTGTTGGGGATCATGTAGGTGTCTGCCTTAACCTGCCTGGAAAAGTGAAGATCCATGGAGATATTTGGCAGCTGGGAAGAAGAGAGTGTGCCCACATATCCTGGTAGAGCTGGGGGACACCAATTTGTCACATGCATAAAGATCCCTGCTGCTACCCAAATAAATGTGTGGATTAAACTGTCAAGATCCATGAACTGGAGTCAAGCTTAAAACCTTTTGTGCTTTAAGCAATTCTTCTGGTCGTGGATCTATTAAACAAATTGCTTATTGAATCAAGCTATATCTTAAAAATAAAACCCAACCTGTTTTTCTTGCAGCTGCTGCTGCTCTCCTGAAAATCACTGCAGGTGTTCTGACATTTTTTTAAGAGCTCTTGGTTTTCTCATCTCTTCACAGGCAACAATTGGCATTGACTTCTTATCGAAAACCATGTACTTGGAGGATCGAACAGTGAGTAAGATTTTGTTGCTTTTCTCTGTGAACAGTAGGAATGAGGACCAGCATCTGGTTTTGTGCAGCCCACACTTCTGAGATCACTGGGGAAGCACAGGCTGAGCCTTCATCTCCCAGCTGCTCCCAGGCTGACAAGAGCTGTGGAGACAGAGCAGTGGGGATGGGAAACCATCATTTGGTTTGTGTGTGCAGGGCTCTCAGGGGCAGTCTGGGAGTGGCACAAGGGGCTTTGGTGTCATCCTCTGTGCAGAAAGAGGTGGTACAGATGATTTGAGGGGTGAATGATGGTGGGAATCTGGAGGAAGGGGAGCTGTGCTTAACCCCTTCAGCTTTTGATGCCACGAGGCAGGAAGGTAAAATAGAAATTGCCAGATGTGGCCAGTTAATGGCTGGCTCCATTTTCTTAATGCTCCTTGTTTAAAAAGAAGGTGGCTTCTGATGAGTTCACAAATGAGACTAGTTTCCTTGCTTGGTGCAGTTTTAGCTCATCAAGTGAAATCACTCCTCTGTGCAAGCAAAGCTGTGATTTCAAATGAGCTCAGATTCTTAATTAAGAAATTCAGCCTCAGTTGAGCTATTTGCAGAAGCAAAACTGCAGTGCTGCAGGAGCTTGTGGTACTGGATAAACTCCCAATAAATGGGATTGGATAAACCCCCAGTAAATGGGATTGCATGGAAGGTGCTTGAGGGATGAGATATGCTTTCCATGGCCAAACTGGCTCTTACACACCTTGCCATACATGTTGCTTTTAGTGTGTCTTGCCTTTTCTTCCAGAACCTTGCTGGTAAGAGCCATTCAGCCTGTCTGTGCCTGTTTCTTTGCAGTTTAGAGTTATAACGAGCATTTTATCCTTTAAAAACTGACATGAGTCAGCTTTCCCAGCTTTTCCACCAGCAGCCATCCTTCGTGCTGCTGGAGGATGCCTCTGGGAGTCCTGAGGAAGGAGAGCAGAGCATGAACCTCTTGTGTAGGGAGAACTGCAGGTGAACATTTCACGGAATCACTGAGGCTGGAAGAGCCCTCCAAGATCAAGTCCAAACATTCCCCAGCACTGCCAAGGCCACCACTAACCCATGTCCCCAAGTGCCACACCCACACACTTCTGAGCACTTCCAGGGATGGTGATTCCATCACTTCAGCTATAGTTTTCTTGTTGGTCCTCTCAGTTTGGAAGCTGAGCCATTCCACTCCTCCCCTTTTGGAAGGGAAGCATTTTTTGGGAAGCTGCACCCCTCCTAGTCTGGCTGCTATTACCCCTCAGGAGAGATTGTAAGGAGACAGTGTCCTGCTGCTCCCAGTCCCCAGGCACCTCCTGCATGAGTTTATCCTTTTTATTTAGCTTTTTTTTTTTTTTTTTTTTTTTGAAAAAAAAAAAAAGTAAAACATTTCTTTACTCTTTTATTTTTAGTGGCAGTTTGGCTTTTTTAATTTTCTCCCACCCACAGATCAGGTTGCAGCTGTGGGATACTGCGGGTCAGGAACGTTTCCGTAGCCTCATTCCCAGTTACATCCGTGACTCTGCTGCTGCTGTAGTAGTTTACGATATCACAAGTAGGTATTTTGCACTGGGTTTGACCTTTTTTCTTATTTTTCTTGCTTGTTTGACTGATTTTGTTAGGTACGGTTGCAATTATGGGACACAGCAGGTCAAGAGCGGTTCAGGAGCTTGATTCCTAGCTACATTCGTGACTCCACTGTTGCAGTTGTTGTTTATGATATCACAAGTGAGTGGGGGGAATTCTGCATTTCTAATACTCTGCCCTTTTCATCCTCTAGCTTAGCTTTGCATGTCCTCTCACGTCATCTGCTTGGGCTTCATCCTGGCATGACAAAAAACGTGGTTTTCTTTGCTTGTTTCACACAAGCCCCCGTGGTTGCTGCTGTTGTAATGCATAAACTGTCTGACAAATGCCATTTTTAACCCTGCCCTATCCCATTTTCTTCAGTCCTCCAGTCCTGCCTGCTCTCGTTGCACTCTTCCATCTGCCTTTTTGGTCATAACATCACCTGTGACTTTCGGTCTTCATGTCCATGGGTATCTGAATTCTCAAACTGGAGACTTTTTGTAGCTTGCTCCACTCCATTCACCCTCCCCCACCAAACGAAATCTGGGCACGGGCTGGCGGGGAGAAAGCATTAACATCACATTTTCCTTGGAATCAGCCACCCTCACAAGCTGCAAGATGTAAAACTTACCACTAAGCCCTTACACCCTTTAACAATTGCTCTTTCATTTCTTACTAAGGTATGTACATTTTTGTCAACTAAAATATTAGTGCTTCTTCAGCCCTGCTCCTTCTGTCCCTCCCCTCAGTCCAGACACCCCTTAACTCACCAGTTCCTGCATTGACAAAGAGCAGAAATTCTATTTTAGGGAAGCTAAACCTTCAGACAGTTTCAGTCCTAAACCAGAACTGACTGAGAACAATGGCCTAATTCTACACAAATGCATAAGTTCTTGTCCTTTGATTTATAAATACTAGAAGATTATGGCCAGAAATAGGGGCTTTACCTAGAAAAGCTCTAATTGTTAAAAATGGCACTTTCCTTTGAGCTAAAATTACAGGTTAGCTGTGAACTCTGAATTTTTTCCTGACCCAGCAAATTCAATATTGCCAGGCAGTAAAGAGAATTAAGACTGGCAAGTGATCAAGTCATGGCTGTCTAGCACGCAATATATTACTTTGCAGTAGAAGCCATTAAAAAAAAATCAATACTTTTCAAGAACTGCTGCAGAGCCCCCCCCCCTTTTTAAGTACTGAAACTACTTTGGCTGCTCAGATGCTCTTTGTGTCACTAACTGGCAAATGCTGAGCTCCGTGGCAGCTTCCCTCCAACTCCTTTTTCCCTGTGGGATGCAGCTTCTCAAGCACCCTACAGTCTGGAATTCTTACCTTGCAGCTTTTAAGGATGTAGCATTAAATGCTTGTGAAGAGGTTAAATTTCTGCTTCTGGTTTTATGCAAAGATTTAGAAATTGAAGGCAAGCGTTCAGTGCCACGGGAGTTTCTGCTGTGTTGTGTAACCCTGGGATTCACTGGAGAAAATAAAAAGTGATTGATTCAAGTGTACAAAATGTGAGGCTGGGATTGAGGATTTTGAGAAGCAGTGGAACTGTAGGAACCTCTGTAGGTGCACAAGCCAGGAGCAGTGTAGAGTGCAAAAATTAATCCCCACTCCCTATAGAAAACACTTCATATTGAATTAAAAAATAAGGAACTGAAACACAGTGATAAGGCTTTTCATTTTAGGTGCTGTCAAAACCAAATTATAGATGGAGTCAGTTCCCTCTGTGGCTTTGAACCCCCCTGTAATGAAGCACTTGCCCATCTGAAATTAATGCCGTGTCCTTTAGTGGGGGAGATTCAGGGTTTCACTCGCTGATTCTTCATCACCCTCCTCCGCCGACTCCACAGAATGTGAAGCTTTTCTTTCCAAGTCCAGATGTATTTTCCTGGTGAGCTGTGAGGGACACCTGCAGTGATAACGCTCTCCACTGTTCTCTGATAGATGTAAACTCCTTCCAGCAAACCACAAAGTGGATCGATGATGTCAGAACGGAACGGGGCAGCGCTGTCATCATCATGATGGTGGGAAATAAAACAGATCTAGCAGATAAGAGGTATGGAGGAATAATCCAGCTTGCAAATGCTTTTCTTACTCTGCTGCTGTTTGCTCTTATTTTAAGGAGTATATTTAAATGTATTTTTTTTCTGGAGATGGCTGTGACTAGAGAAATCCCAATTTTAAACCCTCTTTCTTTTGGCTAAGCCAAATTTCCATCACAGCGCTGTGAATGAGTTGGAAAAACATCACCAACCTGTACAGATGTCAGAAGAGAAGGGATTGTTGACTACAGCCCACACCAGTGAATGAATAAACTGATTACAAATATTTGTTCTTAATGATGTTCTGCTTAATGGTTGGAACACATATCCAGGGAGAAACGGGACAAAATTCCTCCCATATGAGATGGTTACACTTGGACCTTTGTTAAAACAGTTTGGTTTTGATGATTATTTTTGGACTGTATTGCTGATTGTTCAGACATAAAAGCACAGCTTCCAGGACAGGGATTTGGGGGTGGTGAACACTTGGCTGTTCTGCTGGAATGCTGAATTCTGCTTTGGGAGCCAGGTGTGCCATGGAAGTGAAGTGGTTATACCTGTCAGCAGCTGTACATTCCATGCAGGAAAGAAACCCCTTTAAGTGCTTTCAGATAAAGCACTTGATGTTGTTTTTTGGGGTTTTTTAAGTGTAACAAATCTTAATTATTAAGGTATTTGTCCAGGTTTGGGTTTTTTTTCCTCCTAACTTTGTGTTTTCTTCCCCAGACAAGTGTCCATTGAGGAAGGAGAAAGGAAAGCCAAAGAGTTGAATGTAATGTTCATTGAAACTAGTGCAAAAGCAGGATACAATGTAAAACAGGTGAGTGGCTGCTGTTCATACACCCTCGTTAGTGGGGCACTTCCCTGGATCTTGGGAAGCCTTGGCAGAGGGGGCCAGTGGGAGTTGTAGTTCACACACAGCCAGCAACGCCTCAGAGCTGAATTGTTGGCTGAGGTTCTGAAGGATCTCTGACCTTGCATCCCATGATTTGGGACTTCCTTCCCCTTGAATAACAGGGGAGTTATGGACGCAGCTTTGTGAGTACAGAATCACACCTTCCTGGGTTTTTGATAGTCCAGATTTGCTGTTTAGACTGAGAGTGAGACACAAAGTTGGGCAAACACAAGTCTGAGGACTGTTAGTGATTCTGTTTCGGTCAATGAACAAACCAGTGAAGGAGGAATGTGATGGTTTAAAATGCTTCCAGTGCACAGGGAGACAGAGCAACTGCTGTTCGCACTCCGTTGGAAGGCACTGGAAGTGTCAGCAAATGTTCCTGGACAGCCAGAGCTATTTATTTCTAGTAGATGATGAATTGCTTTTGAATTGGGGAAAGCAGTGAAAGGTCTTTTGAACTGATGGAACTGCAGAAAAATGAGGATTTATGTCCTGAGATGAGCTGTGGCTCTTTAAATTCAGACCTGGAGAAGACATAAATTCATGGGTGTCTCCACAGAACAAACACCTGTGTGGAATGCTGTGTTCAGCTCCCTGTCCCTCAGGAATAAAAGGACCTGGAGCTGCTGGAGAGAGCCCAGAGGAGGCCCCAGAGCTGCCCCAGGGCTGGAGCCCCTCTGCTCTGGAGCCAGGCTGGGAGAGCTGGGGGTGCTCACCTGGAGAGGAGAAGGCTCCAGGGAGAGCTCAGAGCCCCTGCCAGGGCCTGAAGGGGCTCCAGAAGAGCTGGAGAGGGACTGGGGACAGGGGATGGAGGGACAGGACACAGGGAATGGCTTCCCACTGCCAGTGGGCAGGATTAGATGGGATATTGGGCAGGAATTGTTCCCTGTGAGGGTGGGCAGGCCCTGGCACAGGTTTCCTAGAGAAGCTGTGGCTGCCCCTGGATCCCTGTCAGTGCCCAAGGCCAGGCTGGATGGAGCTTGGAGCAGCCTGGGATAGTGGAAGGTGTCCCTGCCCATGGCAGAGGTGGCACTGGGTGGGCTTTAAGGTCCCTTCCCACCCAAACCATCAGGGATTCTATGTGTATGGATGACATTCCATGTATATTTTATACATGTAGTTGCACAAATGCTTTCTATGCAGAAGGGTACCAGGAGTAATAAAATAGGATTATAAACTACTTTGTGTTCTAGACAGGACTAAAGAGTCTGTTATTAAAATGTCCCTTGACTTTGTCTTTTAAGTAGCAAAATGATTCCCTCTATAATGGGATAATTATAGCAGTGTTAACTCAGAGCTGTTTCACTGCATCACCCACCATGGACGTGTTGGCTTCCAGGGTCCCCCAATTATCCTGCCACAACAGAGGCTGCCTTGTAATTAAGGTTTGGATTCTGTGCTGCAATCCTTAATGAGTGCTTAGGCCTGGGGGTGTGCACTGAGAGGAGTGATGATGATGATGATGGTGATGGTGGAGCTCTGCACTCCCTCTTTCCTTGAGGGAGTTTCTGTGCCCTGCCACATTTCCAGGGGTTCTGTAGCCAAGCCTGTGAGGGAGTTGTGGCTTTCAGGGCCAGCTGGAACCCTGAGGATTTGATGGTGTGCAAAGACATGAGTGGGTATTCAAAAAGAATTAAAAATGTAGTTTTCTTACAAGTTTTGATCCATGTGTTGCAGGCATGGACTGGGATGCTCAAGGATTTCAAGGCTATCCTGTATTTTAGAATATTTGTAATTCTCATTTTTATTAGTTTAGTAAGTAGCTGTTTAAGCAATTATCAAAGGATAAGGCTTTTAATACCACCACTTAGATAGTTCCCTGTTTCCTTGCAGCTTCTCTATTAAATTGTGTGAATTTATTTTAGTAACTTAGCAATAAATTCTCTCCCAGTGAAATGGGAAAGTACAACTGCAAAATGGATCCCCTCCCCATAACCTGTGTAAAGTCCTTAATAAGCTGAATGCAAATTTGACCTTCCCTTAACAGATAACTTCTCTCCACAGTATATTCTGATCCTGCAGAACAATCTCTGTCTAAGTTAATTTTCATACAGAATTTTCATCCAGAAGCAGCTGAATTTCTTGTCCTGCTCAGGGAGGGAATGGCTGTGACTTTTCCAGCTGCTCCTCATCAGTAGGAATCCAAGGGACTTTTGTCCTTGGGTGCTGCTTTTAGCTTCTGGTTCATCCTTTTCTGCTGAAAGGCAGCAGATAAGAGGGAAGGGCACTGCCTCCAGCTCCCTGCAGATCCAGAGGGCCTGGCTTTGTGCTGTGACCCCAGTAGGTGAGATGCTCTGTATTTTCAACAGCAGCTATTCCAGTGCCAGGCTCTTCTACCAGCAGAGAAGCAGAGGGGACTGTGCTGCTGCCAGGCTTTTTCTGCCATTCCCTGTATCAGGAAAAGGGAAAGCTCTGAGGGTGGCAGCTCAGTGCTGGGTGCTGTTGGATCTGTGACTGCAGAGCTGTTTGCAGCCCCAAGGTCCTTCACACCTAGTGTTCCTTCAGGCTTTGGGCAGGAGGTGTTGAAGGAAAATTGAGTGGATATTAGGGAATAAAGTGGTGGTAGTGTTATTGTGGGGTTAAACTGATGCAGCAGAGGGGAGAAGATTAGCTTTTGGATCCTGCAAAGACTGATTGCCAGGGGAGCCTTAAGCTGGAGGAGAGAAGTAGATAGCTTGCTCCTTTTAATGCAGAGAACCATAGTCTCTGATTCATTCTGTCAGCCCTGAATAAGCTTTAAAAGACTTTGCGATTCCTGCTCTGTCTCGGCAGTCTGTATTTCAGGGAATCTTATTGTTACTCCGTGGATTTCATGCCCAGAATATGTCAGGGTTCATTTTGCTGTCTTGCAGAAAGAGAGGGGAGGGGGAGCCCCTGAATTCCTCCCTCCAGCAGTACCTGGCACACTCCACGCTGGCCCTGGAAGAGCCAAGGGATGAATGTGGTCCTTGGCAGAAGAACTTTCTCACGGCAGCAGCTCTCCGAGCACAGCCCCTCTGTGAGCCTGTTCTCACAGAGCTGGGCCCTTTCTGCTGTCTTCTGATTCTTATCCATCTGATGGGCAAGAATTATCCTCAGAGCTGCAGAGAATGAGAATTAGGGAAAGATTTTTGTTTGCCTTGCGGAACAGGTTTCTTGCCCGGCTTTTCCATCTGGACAGTGATCCTCCTGTCCTTTCCATATTGCTGCTGGAGTGTGGCTGAAAACTGGTTTATGCCTGCAGTCCTTTGTGACCTTGATCTGTTGGGATTTATTGGCTGGAGTAGCAGGAAAGGCACAGTTTGGCAAATGACTTGAAACTGATGGTGAGAGATGAGGCTTTTTTCCAGAGTTTCTATCCGGAAGCAGATTGCAGAGTTGAACGCTGAGAGAGAATTTGGGTGGCTTTTAGTCTTTCAGCTGCTGCATTTAACTCCTGCCTCAGAAAAAAAGTCCTGGATGCTCATCAATACTTGTGTTTTTATACCCACACAAACATTTAAACATGTACATATGTGTACAGACACACACTGGCTTGGGGCTGACAGCACCAGGAAGCTCGAGGGGCCCTGTGGGAAGGCTGCTTTCCAACCATCAGGAAGTTTCCCTAATTGGATTTATTCACATATGCTGAGGCTGATAAGCAGAAGGTTAATAAGAAATAAAGTTGATTTTTCTTAGTTGCCAATTTCCTATTTTTAGGCTGATAATTTAGGGGAGAAATACTGCTAAAAGCATCATTTTATTCCTGGTCTTAATGTAAAGAAAGGATTACTGTATTTTAAACAGCCTTTCTGTCAGCAGTGTGGTGTAAATGCAGGAATTCCAGTTGGTTCCATCAGCTGAGGATTTTTTAAAGTCTCCTCACCCTTCCTCTGTGTGGGCATTCCTGCTGTTGGTTTAGGTAGAGTTTAGCATCTGGAATTTTGTTACTTCCTGGTTGGCCTGTGAGGATTTCCCTGAGGTTTTCAAGGGGGCTGAAAGGTCCAGGTTAATGCAAAAGTTCACAGAAACACGGAGTGGAGGGTGTACTAAGCTTTTTTGCTTTGGAACTGTTGGCTGAAATTAGGGAGTTACGTCAAGTTCCGACTTCTCAGACCCCTCTCCCTGGCTCAGATTCCAGTGTGTGTCGGATTCCTGCCAAGAAAGATCCCAGACAGACCTGGGGGCTTGCCCATGGTGAGCTTGGAGGGGGCTGTCCAGCCAACAAAGTCATCTTGATTGTGTCTCCAGCATCCTTGGGACACCGGGAGCCCAAGTGGGGAAAGCCCTTGGGGCCCACAGGGCTGGTCGGGTACCCCCATTCCTGATGTAAACAGGCTGGCAGTGCCTTGGCTGTGTTTTCTGCTGTGGAAAGTGGGTCACTGGGAATAAGTGGTTTAGCTTTGTGTCATTTGAGGAGAGGCAGGAAAACGTGCAGTAATGGAAGAGGCCAGGCCTGACGTCAGAGCCGCGATGCGGGACTCCCGCGCTGCTCCGGGGACGCAGCGGGAACACGGGATGGAGGGAGGGCATCCTGTGCAGGGGGGACAGGCAGCTGAATCCAGGGCAATTCTCCTGCATTAACAGTGGACACATCTGAGGGGTACTCACCCACAGGGCCAAGGAAAAGCTGTGTGGTGGGAATTACAAGTCTGAGCCTCAGGGGCAAAGGTGGGAAATGCAGGAGGGGGAATTGGTCCCTTTCCATCTCGCCTCCTTCAAGTGGAATGAAACTGTTAGGAGCGTTTGGAGCTCAGACCTTGCTGGGAAACTGGAGGTAGTATTCAAGGCTTTGGATGCATTTGTTTTGTGCTTTATGCCCTGAATGTGGAAGCAGGATAACCACGGAGTGGGCACCAAAAGATGACGATGAGGTTTGGGCACATTCCTTTGTCTGTTTCATAGGAGCCTTAGGCAGAGATAGGTGAGGCCTGGAAGAAATCCTTTCCATACATCCCAGTTTTTGACACTCTTCCATGTGTGTCAGCTCGGCCAGTGTGGTGACAGGCTTCTGGATGGTGTGTTTGCCTTCATCAGCATGTCCATGCTCCTCTGTAATCCTCTGGGGAGGTACAAAAATCTAATTCCCACCTGCCATGGGGAGGTTTTTGGGATGCATGGACATCCCTGGCTGGTGTGGGGTGAAATGCTGGATCCCACCCATCCTATTTGCAGAGAAGATGCAGGAAGGTTTGCTGCTCGCAGCTGTCTGATCTCCACTAACAAGAGCTGTGCTTTGCCCTTTGCTGGGAATAAAGGTTATATTTGGTGTCAGGATTTTGGGGCTGAGCAGTGTAAATAGTGCTGGGGGATGTGTTGAATCATTGTTTGAACTGTCTCAGCCGGGGGCAGCCGTTGTTTTCATCTGTTCCCTGTGTGGTTCTTTGCAGCTTTTCCGACGCGTGGCAGCTGCCTTGCCTGGGATGGAGAGCACACAAGACAAAAGTAGAGAAGACAGTATCCTTTCTGTGCCTGTGCCAGGCCTTCCCCTGGACGAGGAAAATCCGCTGCAGCCCTCGCTCAGCTCGTGGACATCCCGAAAAGAGGGGGAATAGGGGCAAGTAACCTTCGAGCTGAGGAAGGAGGGATTGGTGGGTTGGAAGGCTGAGAGCCAGGGGTGTTGAGGGTGGAGGCAGCAGGAGAAGGAATGGTGATCCAAAAGGATTCTTTCCTTGGTGCTTGAACGTGTGGAAGGTGGGAGAAAACAGCTGCAAAGAGGTCTGAACAAAAACCCCTGTGGCTCTTGCAGATCTGACTGACAGAATCCAAAACCAAACTGTCCGGGAAGGGACCTCTGAAGGCCCCTTCTCTGACCCTCCTGCTCAAGGGAGGAGGAAAGCAAGGCTGACTCCCAAACTGAGCCAGTTTCTCCAGGTCACATTCAGGGAAACCTGAGAAATCTCCAAGGATGGAGATCCTATAACCTCCCAGGGCGGCCTGTCACAGCCTGGACCCCAGGCAGCATCTCTGTGATGGGAGGGGGAAGACTCAACTGATGGGATCAGTCTCAGCCAAGGGAAAGCAGGTGGCACAGGGGATGGAAAAGGCTTGAAAAGCAAGATGGCTACACTGGAATCACTGACCTGGCCAGGTGGGTGTGCTTGGAATCACAGCTTTTCCAGGGTTGTTGGTTTTATTTGCAGCAGGGGTCATGGAGCTGGTAAATAGAGGAGAAAATACGCCTTGGAGGGAGGAAGTCCCAGGAGCTGTGTGAGTGGGACAAGCCTGGCCCTGAAATTCCATCAGAGCCTCTGATGGATGGGGGAAAGAAGGATTTGAGAAGCTGGGGATTGCAGCTGTTGAGGCACAAGCTTTGTGTGATAGGGTCTTGATTGGTCACCAGTATTTCATTATGCAGGTCCCCAAAAGGTTAATGAGCAACAATCTTTATTAATGAGGATGGGTGGAGTGCACAGACAGGGGCTGTGGCAGGGAGTTTGATCACCAGACTCTAAATGGGAATGCATTTAGGGCACTGGGAATTGGGCTTCCTGCAGCCTGCAGATAGCAGGGATGGATAGCATCCTCTCCTAGGCAGCTGCATTAGGATTAATGGGGGCACTTTTGCAAAACATAGAGGGTTCAAGGATCTTGACCCATTCATGCTCTGAGATGAAGCTGGCAAGGCTCATGTCAAGCATCTCCAGCTTAAACACACTTCAGGCTTTAAATCAGCCAAATGGACCAAACATTGGAGATGAATTGCCAGTCTTCTGTTTCTGTTTCTGTGTTTATTTTCTCCAAACCTCTTTAAAAAGCAACTTCAACCCCCTAAAGAAAGAAGCTGGAAGTACCAGCTGTGTGATCTCTTTGCCTCTGTGTTCTCTGATAAGGGCAACGCTGGAGACTTGTGGTGAACAGCTCTGAGCTGGGGATTAGCATTCAAAGCTCCTCCTGGGAAAGGCTCCGTGAGGCTGGAGCTGTAGGGCATCCGCTGGGAATTGGAGTGCTGCAGAGGGAGTCGCTTATCACAGGCAGGTTCTGAGCAGGCAGCTCTGCAGTGACCTTGTGGGACATCAGCTGTCCCTGGAAGGGGGAGTTCAGGCTGGTGGCAGGGCTTTGCTGGCTGCTGGGGGGAGCAGAGAGGTTTAACTGAGCAAGGGAGAGATTTAACGGGGTTCTGGGGGTGAGCAGTTTGCAGTGTGCATTCAGGAATGGGTGGAGCCCCCATTCCCAGAGGGATTTAAAGCCATGTGGATGTGGCACTTGGGGACATGAGGCACTGGTGGCCTTGGCAGTGCTGGGGCAGCAGGTGGACTTGAGGATCTCAGCGGGCTCTTCCAACTTGAATGAATCTGTAGTTCTGCAGAAGCAGTGATTAGACCTTTCAGTGTATCCATGCATCTTTAATTCCCCCAGCAAGGCATCAGTGGGATTGCTGGGAAGAGCAGACTGGTTAGAGACAAACAAAATCTGACATCGTTTCTGCTGCAAATTCATTGTGCCAGTGCCAGGGCAGGAGGAGCAGGTGAGAAACTTTCGATTTGGAGCTGGTCTTTCTGACTATTTCACTGGGAAACATTGAAAATGCCATTCAAAATCCTGCTCTTGGTAGGGAAACAAGAGTTGGAGATCTGTTTGCCTTAACTTCCTCCTTCCAGTGATTGACATAAAACTGGAAAAGCCTCAAGAGCAGCCTGTCAGTGAAGGAGGCTGTTCCTGCTAATACCATGTGGCTTCCACCTCTCTCCAGAACATCACTGCTTTCCCTCCCTGTCCTCTTCATTGACTGCAGTGTGAATATTGGCTTGAACCTTCCCCTTTCCGTAATAACGTATCGCAGTTCATCATCGCTGGCTGTCTCGTGGAGATGATCTTTAGCTTCACAAGCACACCCCACACACACACACACCAACAAAATGTCAGTGTCTTCATTATTTATAAGAAAAAAAGAAAAAAAGGCCAAAATATTCCACCGTATTCTAGGTATAACTTTAAAAAAAACAACAAAAAAAACAAAGGCAAAAAAAAAAAACCCAAACAAAAAAAATAGGTACAATTTCTTAATATTTGTTCCTTTTTTAATATGTTATGATATTGCACTTTGAAATGATGGCAACTGAGTAAGTTTGGAATTGGACCTAGACGAGACGTATGTGCAGAAGAAGGCTTGCAAATCTGACCCATTGGATTTCTCTCAGAAACTGGGAATGCGTAGACAGCAGGCGGAATCATGGTGGGAGGCGGCAGACGCTGAGGGTTAAACGCTTATCCTTGATAATTAAACACAAATTAACCCCAAGCTCTTAATTGCCTTGAGCAGAGCGAGTCTGCCTGGTGTCCAGGCCCAGCCTGGCCTTAGCAGGGGTTTGACACCCCTGGCTGCTGGAGCTGGGAATTGTCGCTGAGGCAGCGGGGACACATTTCCAGGGAAGCATTACTGGGAAATACGGACGGGCTCTTTGGGATGAGTGGCTTCTGGAGGATTTTGGGGGGGAAGGAAAGGGTGGATGTGCATTAGCAAAACACTTGCAGGAAACAGGGAAATAATGTTTCGAGTGCAAAATGAGTTTTCAGAGCTTTTTTTTTTTTTTTCCTTTTTAAGTAGAACACCAATGAAGTGAATTATTACTGCCCAAGAGATGGGAACCTGACGGTTCAGCTGTTTGGAGGAGAAAGCATTTTGCTTCTTTGGTTTTTTTAGGGGAAATATTGAAATCAGGACTGGCACTAAAACCTGCCAAAGCTGATTGAAACCTTGGAAATTTGGGAGAAAGAGGGAAGAGCAGCTGGCTGCCCCAGCAGAGGGGGAATGGCACCCGCTTTTCCAGGGCGTGGGCATAGGTCGGTGGGGAAGGGGTGTTTACTTTGATCCTACAGAATCCTAGTTGAGACATCTTAGATGGAAAGGGAGGGACTTGAGTAGGATGGAAACCAACTTCTGATTATGCAGATTTATGCCTTTATTTTTTAGCTCTTTTTTTTTCTTTTTTCTTTTTTTTTTTTTTACGTTCAGTCTTCCAAGTTGGTTTAGTTTGGTTCTCTAGAGCTGTATAGTTTGGTTAAATAATTAGTAATTTAGTTTTCTATGGAATTAGGCTCACAATTAACCCTTTTTTCTTTGATATTTATTTCTCGGCTTTAATTTTTTTTACTCTTTTCAGTGCTGATTTTGTTGTTTTCCTTTGGCTGAGGAATCTGTGTAGAGCTTTGCTGATGTTGCGAGATGTAGCTACCCGAGAAACACGGAATGGAACACACTAGAAGTGCACCCTTTTAATCTTTACTAGTCATTGTGAAGTTGCTGTGTAAGTTAATAAACACAATTGTAAATACATTGTTTGCTGGGCGACTCTGGCCGAGTTACAGTGCAGGAAGGAATTCTCGAGTCTGTGTTGCGATTGCGAATTAAATGGACAATTGCAAGGGAATATTCAGGCTCCTCCTTGGTTCTCTTCTGCCCCTCTCTCTACCATCTAAAATAACCACCCTGGGGGAGAGGAAGGGAATCGTCCTCACCACCACTTTCCCCAGGAAACGGGCATAAAAGAGTTGGAATTCTTCATTCCTGAGGTGAATGCCAGGCTCATGCCCTGCCCTGGGTTTCTAGCAACTCTGCACAACAATAACTTAAAGGCAGAACGAGATGTAAAAGTGCTTTTCTAATGCAATATTAAAGGCGAATTTTTTTGACGTGGCATGTCTTGAAATAAACATCAATGATATGTGACAAAGGATCATTCTTTATTTAAAAGAAACTCTCTGGGGGAAGGAAACCTGGCTGCTTTTCCTTTGTTGTACTGTTCTTAACCGTGCTGAAGTGCTTCATCCTGCTGCTTCTTCCTTTGCTTTGGTTTGTTTTGTTCTCCTTTGGTTCTCCGTGCAGCTTCTGTTGGTCCTCATTTGGCTGTTCCCCCACAAGCACATCTTTTCTTTTTGCTCGCTTCTGATAGAACCAGCCCCCTCTGCTTCCCACAGTCCCCAGCTTTAAGCACTGGATTTAAGCAGCTGGCTTAGCCCATACGGGCTGTGACAGACCAGCAGCCTGGATGCTTTTCCTGGAAGACCTGAGAGCAGGTTTGTCCAGAACTCACTGCAAACAAAGGTGTTCAGCACGGGCTGGGGGCTGCAGGAGCACGGACGAGGCCCCGGGGGCTGCTCAGCACAGCCAGGTATGTTCAGTGCATGTCCTTGCTGATAGCCTGTGCTTAACGTGACCACAGGGCTCAGGCCTGCCCTCATCCCAGGTCTCCAGAGAAAACACACTTCCAAGGTGAGCACAGGAGCAACGTGGTCTTTATATTAATTTTTTTTTTGTTACTATTATTTTTTTTTTTTTGCACCATCCGTCTGTCAGGTTTTAGATTTTAATTTTCTTTTGCTCCACGGACGTGGCCAGTGGAACCATGGGAAAAGATGTTTTTAATGCTGATTTTTGTGAGATTTTTTGAGTGAAGGTCTCGGCTCTGTTTCTTTTCTCTTCCCTGCTCTGGCTTGCTCGTTGTACAGTCCATCATGCAGCTACTCCATGCCTCACGTTTTGTCTTGATAAAAGTAGTTGAAGAAATTGTGTAAGGGGAAAAAAAAGGTTCCTTTTCTTCATGTTGGAATGTCACTGGTACCTCAGCTCTGTTTGATAATATGAACCAACCAGAACAAGAGAACAAATCCTTAGTGCTTGAACTAAATAAATACCTGTCTCATTGGAAAGCTCTGGGTCTCTTCTCTCAGCACGTCCAGCGCAGCGCAGGCGGGCGGTGCAGCTCCTCACGGGGGGCTGAAGTGCTGCAGGAGGCTTTTGTGAGGGCAGGAAGGGTTTTGGGGGGCTGTGTTTCAGAGGGGAGGTGGTGGAGGGCTGTGTTCGCTGTTGCTGCGGTGTCTGCCATTGTTTCCAGCGCCTGAGGAGCGATGCCCGGCCTGTGCCGGCTGCAGTTGTGCCTTTCTGCTCCTTTCCTGCTCCTTGCATCCTCTGCTCCCTTCCCAAAGGCACCCTGTGCGGCCTCACCACTGCCTCAGCTTCCCTGGGACACGGGTGCAGCAAGCCCAGCTTCCCTGAGGAGGATCCTCCTTAAGCCTCCTTCTTGCTGGAGACGGCAGCCGGGTCTGCGGGACCGGGGAGGTGAGTAACAGATGCTCGTTGGTGAGTTACCCTTTGCTTTCCTGGAGGAGAGAATCGTGGAATCACAGCATGGTTGGGTTGGAAGGGACCTTAAAGACCATCCAGTGCCACCCGCTGCCAAGGGCAGGGACACCTTCCAACAGTCCCATCCAACCTGGCCGGTAGAGAAGGGGAATTACCTGGATTTGGTGTGTGCCCAGACCTTGGTGTCTTGCTCAAGCTCTTCACTGTTAAAAGGACCATGAATAAATTGGTCGTGAAACTGGAACGTAGTGGTGGAGATGTGCTGGAATCAGGGATATGGGAACAGTCATGAGGGGTGGATGAGTTCCTGGAGGAGGTTTTTTGTCACTGGGGGGAGCTTCCGTTCCTTGTAGCTGGCACCTCCAGGTGCTGCCCTGGCCGGGAGCCTCTGGAAACACCACGTTCACCTCCTTGATTCCTCCTGGCTGCTGCCGTGGGTAGCCTTGAGACTCCCACTTCCTACTGACATCCCAATTCCCAACTTTCCTCTGGTGAGGGGGATCTGGGTTATACTGCAGGGACGGGGCTGCCGTGGAGCGGGGAATGGGCAGGGGGGCCCCACCCGCTCCAGAGGCTGCTCCTGGCTGCAGTGGGTCGAGCTCCCCTCCCAGCCAGGCTCCAAAATCCAAGAGGGAGTACCTGGCTCGGCTTGGAGGGTGCTGATGTCTTCTTTGCTCGCTGATGGAATCAGCCCCGATTTTTCCAGGCTTGGAGGAGCCACAGCATCCACCTGGCAGCATCTGCAGAGCTGCTGCAGCAGCCGAGCCATCTCCTCGCTGCAGTTCTGCTTCCAGTGCCCGAATCCTCAGCAAACCAAAGTGCAAGGGCTCTCCCTACCTGCTGCAGCAGCACCTTTTTCCATGCTGGGCATGTCCCAACTCCAGAGGAAGATAAATGGGGTGGGCAGGCTGCGGCACGGGCTGCCAGCGCTCCCGCAGTCAGGGAGGCAGCTGCAAACACCCGGACCTGGGAGCAGCCTCTCCCTCCCATCTGCGCTGCCTCCTCCTCTGCTGCTCTCCCGCTGCCTGAGCCGGCCTTTCCAGGCTTGCTGGGCTTGGGGTTTCACCAATGGAATTGTTTTTTCATCAGTTTAAGGGATTTTTCATCAATCGGCAAAAAAACCCCCGTTTTTATTTCCCCCCCCCTTTAACCATTTTTCCCTTCCTCACCCTGGTCCGAGCGCATGGTAAAGTCAAACGTGGCTTTTCATAAAATACTTAGGAGCCTCTTGTAGGAGCAAAATGGAGCTGGCTGCCCAGATCGATGCCGGAGAGACCAGGCTCGGGCGTGTCGGGAATTAAACGCCTGTGGAATTGCAGCTGTGCCCTTCCCGGGAGGATAAAGGGTAGGGAAGGGCTGGAGGCAGCTGGGTGATGATGCTCCTGCTGCCCCACAGCTCTGCCCTGCTGCGTTGGAAGGGAGGGGTGCTGTTTCCAAATGGAATTTTCCAGGCTTGCCACCTGTTTCTGAGGGTTTGGGTATAAATTAGAGCCATTTTGAGTGCTCGCTGTCGGCCACCTGGAGAGCACGTCTGGAATGAGGATGTTATTAAAGGCTTGATTAAAGTTATTGCTAATTAAAGCCCTGAAATGTCTCTCCCACAGCCAGTGAGTCCTCGGATACAGGGCAGGGAAGGGAGAAAATGGGATTATCAATGCTCCCAGCACTGGTGGTTTGGCACTGACCTTTCCTGCGTTTTCCCAGCTTGGGAAGGGGGGCTGTATGGCAATTGGAGCTTTGATCCTGACATTTCCTGAGCTGCTTGATTTCCAGGGAAGTGGGTTTGGGTCACAGCGAGGGTCACGTGCCCCCCAGCTGATTCCTGTGCCGTGGGATATTGTGGGATTCATTTTCCAAGAGATTTGTGGGTATGATGGGCATTAATGGCTTGTGCCTGCTCCTTACTGCCGATCCCGTTTTTCTGAGGGGTTTTGGAGTTGCTCTGAGCTTTGCTCCGTGTTTGGAGCTTCAGCAGCTCTCCCTGCTGGGAGAGAGGAGTGCTGCGAGTCTGGACTGGAGCTGGGAATGGAGCAGGTCAGCCCTGATCTCTGTCCCTCAGCACTCCTTGTCCCTCTGGTCCTACCCAGCGGCACCACGAGCTCCTGGGATGCCCATCCTGAGGGGAGCAGACCAAGCCAGGTACTTTTATGGGCTGTGGTTCTATTGTTTGTGCTTCCAAAATGACTTATATCCTATTTAATTGCTCCTTCATTTAGCTCCCTAGTGCAGGGCCTGCCTGCCACCAGCTGTTCCCACCAGCACTGTGAAGACCCCAGGAATTGCTGCTGCTGGTCCAGCACTGTCCTCACCTGGATTGCTCCGTGTCCCTGGATCTCTGGGAGACCAGCACAGCAGGAGAGGAGCAGGAACAGTTTTGGGACGTTCAGGTACTACAGGGATGAGGAGCATGGGTGTTTGAGCTCAGGAAAAGGAGCTTTTGCAGCTCAGGAGCTGGACGTGGCATGGGAAGGACGAACAGTGTCCTTCTCTTCCCCAGCCCTTGAGAGCTGGGGCTTGTGCTGGAATTAACAGAGCGATGGAGGGGTTGAATCCCTGGCTTAGAACCTGAGTGCCAGGCATGGCTCCTGCTTTGCACAGATCCAGGGATTCTGTTCAGCCACCTCGAAGCTAAAGTGGGGCTGGCAGTGCCTGACCCTGTGCTGGGCCCTTCCCAAGGGGAGATGCCTCATCCCATGGGTCCGTGATGCAAAGGAAGGAGCTGCTCTGCCAGCACACGATGGTGGTTCTCTTGCACAGGAGAAAGATTTTTGGGGCACCTTGGTCCCTTCTGTGTCTCTTTGGGACCACTGTGCCACTCCCAGAGGCTGGAGGTGCGACCCCAGAGCTCCTGGGTGGAAAGAGAGGGAGGCAAAGGGGAGCTGGTGACATCCCTGGGCAGTTTCCAGGGGCACACAATCCTTCCCACCCCCGGAGGTGGCTGAGGCTGAATGTTCCCTCATCCTCACTCACCCACCGGCCAGGGCTGGTTTTTTGCTGCCTTTATTAGACTTCAAAGAGGTTTTTTGTCTTTTTTTTTTTCTTCCCAGGAGTGGGTGTGCAGCAGGAGAGAGGCAGGGAATGCAGGAGAGGATGAGGATGGTGTGTTGGGATATCCTAATCCCCCAGTGGGCACAGGGGTGAACTGACCCAGGGCTCTAAAGGCAGGAGCAGGCTGGGGTGCTGGTGTCACTGGTGGTTTTCTATCCAGCTATGGGGTTTGTAATTCCTAAATTCAATGTCGGTCGTGGTTCCAGGATACCATCCTGGCTCTAGGGGTGACACTTGGCAGCTGTTCCTCACCTCTTCCATCGCCCAACCAAAAACCTGAGCTGCTGCTTGTCCCCTGGCCTGACTGTGTGTCCCCCCTCAATCCCAAATCCCTGCTGTGAAGATCCCAGCTTGGCTGCCAGAAAGGCTCCCTGCTCCCCATGGAGAGCTGCCCTTCTCCCCCTCCCAAAAGTCAGGGTGAAACTGAGGATGCTGTGTCCCTCCCACTTGACTGGAGAGGTTGGGATGTTCCCTGGGCTCTTCCCTGCCTAGTTCCCAAGGGCTTAACTGCAGTTCCTGAGGGGTTTTGCACCATTTCTCCAACTTGGCCAGGCCTGGGGGACTGTTGCCCAGTGCAAGTTGGAGAGGGATGGAAATCCTGCAAAGGTTTTCATCCTTCATAACCTTTTACCCACCTCTTGAGCATCCCTGTGGTTGCCCCTGTGTCAGCTCCTACTCCAGTGCTGCAGCCTCTCCCAAAAAAAAAGCCCTTAAAAAGCCTCTGCACTGTGGGGTTCACCCAGCCAAAAAGGATCCAGTCAATTCCCCCCAAATTAAATAAGTCCCCCTTGCTCCCAAACTCGGTATTTCTGCAGCCAGCTCCCTGTGGAGATTTGGGATGGGGAAGCTCTGCCAACAGCCCCGGCAGCTCCCAGGGCCCTGTGCCGATGGGAATCAGATGCTGTGGGATCCTGGAGTGGGTTTTTTGGGGGGGCTCTGAAGCACTTGGGGGTTATTTAATGCAGAAGCTGGGGCTGGGAGCAGGGTGCGTGTGGGAGTCTGTCCCCAGGGTGTTTTGGGGAGGCTGAGGGGGGCTCGGGGCAGGTTCCAAGGCAGGGCTGGGGAGCAGAGGAGGAGCTGTGGCCCAGCCTAAAACCAGCAGGGCATCCACATGAAGGAGCCCAGGGCAGCCCCGGTGGCGGCCCCCGCCAGCAGCCCCAGCGCCATCTGGTCCCCGGAGACGCGGTAGGGATCCTCGCGCACGATGACGTGGGTCACCCCGGGAGCTGTGGGGGAAAAGGGGCCTGTGAGTGACAGGGGGACAGCCTCGGGCACCCCCCCGGGGCCACCAGGGCCACCCACCTCCGTACTGGTGGCCGTAGTGGCCGGAGCTGATGTAGGCGGCCTGGTGGGAGTCCAGGGGCACCGTCTGGTAGTAGTCGTCGTCGTAGGGGTCGTACACGTGCACCTGGAGCAGGGTGGGGGGATTTGGGGGTCAGGCTGTGGCTCCCCTGGGGGGAACGGGGCCCTGAGGCCCATGGGTGGGGAATCTGAATGGTCCCAAGAGCTGGGGGCAGCCTGTGCTCGGGTCACCCTGACTCTGCCCCTTCCTTGTCATCTTAGCTGTGTCCCTGTCACCTTAACTGTGTCCCTGCCAGCCTAACAGTGTCCCTGCCACCTTAACTCTGTTCCCACTGCCTTCACCTATCCTGTCACCTTAACTGTGCCCCTGTCACCTTAACTGTGCCCGTCACCTTAACTGTGTCCCCATTCCCCTTAACTGTGTCCCTATAACCTTAACTGTGTTCCTATAACCTTAACTGTATCCCTATAACCTTAACATCGTCCCTGTCACCTTTCCAATCTTAGCTGTGTCCCTGTCACCCTTAAGAGTGTCTCTGCCACCTTAACTGTGCTCCCATTCCCTTCACCTGTTCCTGTCACCTTAACTGTGCCCCTGTCACCTTAACTGTGTCCCTGTTCCCCTTACCTCTGTCCCTATAACCTAAACATTGTCCTTGTCACCTTCCCCATGTTTCTGTCATCTTAGCTGTGTTCCTGTCACCTCAACTCTGCTCCTATTGCCTCTAACTGTCCCTGTCACCTTAACTGTGAGTCCTTGTCACCTTAACTGCATCCCACCACATCAGCTCTGTCCCCATTCCCCTTAACGGTGTCCCTGTCACCTTAACAGTGTCCTTGTCTCCTTACCTGTGTCCCCACAACTCTGTGTCCTTGTCACCTTAACTCCTGTCTCCCTCCACCAGTGCACAGTCAGTGACAGTGGCACTGTCACCTGCCATCAGTGGTGGCATCCAACCTTCTTCCCTGTGGCTTCAGGGACTTTACTCCCTGTGCCCTGAGGCTGCACAGAGGGTGTTGGGGAGCCCCCCCAAGCTCAGTGTCAGCCTGGGAGGGAGAAGGGTTGGGGTAACTTCTCCCAGCCCAAATCCTGGATCCCAAATCCCATGCCAGGGTGGTGTCCCTGCTCAGGGGGACGAAGCCTCACCGGGGTGGATTTAGACTCCAGCACAGCCATCTTCCAAGCCCTGCAAACAAAACAGAGGCACTCATTTTTGGTGGGTGCTGGAGGGGTGGGAATTGTCCCCTTCTCCCCATGGGGACCTGGATGTGCCATGGGGCCAGCACTATTCTTTAATTCCCTGTTAAATGAGTGCTGGGCTAAGAGCTGGGATTGGGAATGTGCTGGGAGGTGCCCAACACCACAGGGATGGGCACAGGGCAGTCCCTGGGCTTGGCCCTGGCTAAAACAAAGGCAGGCAGGAAAATGACACCTAAATCTGGGGAGAAGAGCACATAATGGATGAATTTCCACTCAGCTGAGGCCAAACTCAGTTGATGAAGTTCTGCTTGGCCACAGCTGAACATTTCCATCCATCCAAGTTCAGCTGAACGTTTCCCACTTCTAATTTTTAAAATTTTATTTTAAAAAAATCAATTTTTATAAAAATAAAACTATTTTTTAAAATCTAATTTCTTTTTAGAAATAAACAGAAGTGGAACAGTGCCAAAAAGGGCAGTTTGCCTCAAGCCACTGAGGGCTTCACATTCAAACTTTTTATTTCCTTCTCCTCAGTCAGGCCAAGAGGGGATTTCTTATCCATGAGGAAAATCCCCCATCAGGAAACCAACTGCTTAAAAACAACTGCTTTTGGCTCTGGATTATTCTATGAGAACCCCAAACCTCCTGCACCTTTCACCCTGCAAGTGTGTTTGAGAACACGGGCTGGGGGCAGTTTTAGCCAAGGGTGGGATGTGGTGGGAGCAGGACGGGGCTCTCGTGCCCCCAGGCCCTTTCCAGGCTGGGATAATCGGGATGGAAGAGTGGCTTACACGGCGTCGTCCTCGCTCTCGGCACACAGCGTGGTCTTGGAGCCGTCCCGCAGCACCACGGTCAGCAGGCAGTCCCGGCTCCTCCCCTCGGGCGGCTGCACATCTGGGAAAGGAGAGGAAGGGGTGGGATCAAGCCTCAGCCAGGGAGATGCCCCAGAGACCCTCCCCGGGCTCCAAATTCCCCCTGGCACAAGAGCTGGTGGGTTTAGTTTTGGCTGCATCTTCACGTGCAGGATGCAGTCAGGATCTTACAGGTTAAAAGCCAACACAAGGAATGAGCTGATGGGCAGAAACCTGCACCCCCATGGCAGAAAGAACATGGTAGGGCAGCAAACTGCCAGAAATCTCCTCGAGGCCACGAGGCCGAGCTGCCTTTGCTTTGAACTTGCCAGAGTGTACCCAAATTTTCTAGGAATGGGGGATGCTCGTTGCTGGAGTGGGATCGTGAGCTTGAGCAAGAGCAAAAACTTAAATCCATGAGGCTGATGTGTCTTCCCCGGTTCTGCAAGCTTGGCAGGACCCTCGGTGAGCACAAAGCTGTGGGACTGTGCTCCCACCACTGCTCCCAGCCCGAGAAAGGCGCTTTGTGCGGAGGCCGTGGGCTGCGGGGCCCAGCCAAGCTGCTGCTTTGTTCTCCTTGTTTGTGCGAGACGTGAGCGATGAGTCAGGGCCGTGGGATCCTGTTTGTTACAAGCACAAACCAGGAGGAGAGATCCTTCCTTCCCCCCTTCTTCCCTTCCTCCCTTCCCTCGCTTCTTTCCCTTCCTTCCCTCCACCAGGAAAAGCACTGGCAGAGATGCTCCAGCGTCTCCTGCCTGGGAATGAGGAGGGGTGAATGAGGCAGCCAGGGTTATTTTGGGGGTATGCTGGCTGTGCACAGGTGGAGCATGGGTTAAGAGGGGTGCAGCCACACGTGGGATGGGAATGCAGGGCTCGGGAGCAGGGGCTGGGCTCACCTTTGCACTCGCGGCCGATCCGCACGTCCCGGCAGCTGTACTTGATGTGGATCCGGCCGTCCATGTCCCGCTGCGTCTCATCGTGGTAGTAAACCAGGCTGCCATCCAGGTAGAGGACGAACCAGTTCCTCTTCCAGCGGCGCAGGATGGAGCCTGGTGGGGCAGGCAGCAGCTGAAGGACCCCGGCGAGCCCGGTGGGACATGGCCAGTGCACTCACCAGACCCGATCTCATCCCCCAAACTTGGATCCCTCCAGCTCCTGTGAGCCGCTGCGTCCCACAGGACACCTGTGCTGGCATGAGCATCCGGGGCAGCGTGAGCAGGTGGCTTTAAATGGGCAAAGGCTGCCAAAAAAGCCATCAGGGCATTGGGTGCTGCCCTGCTGAGCGCACAGGAGCAGATCCAGCCCCGGACATGGAGCCGTGTGTGTTTTCATGGCAGGCAGCCCCTCTCTCCGCTTACGTAAATCCGCGAGCGGCTGAGCCACAATCTCCCTGCTGCCGTGGATTACCCGCCCAGGTCGGGGCTCCTGGTGTCCCCCACACCCCACCTCTTCCCAGCAAACCTCTCTGGGCTTTTCTGGGAGGCTCCCAAACCTGGAAAGCTCAAGGGTGGCACTTACTCTGCCGCCAAAGCCAACCGCTCTTCACCAGCGCCATGACTGCCGCAGGCTTCGCCGGATCTGCTGGGATGGGAAGAATAATGGGGTTAAAATAGCAGCTCCTGCCTCACCTCTGGCTCTGCCCAAGGCTCCCACCTCCCCACAGCCTCCGGGGGCGAGGTGGGATGGGGATTCACCCTTGTTGCTCCTGGTATTTTGGGGGGATGAGCTCAGTGCCCGGGTTAATCAGGGTTAGGCGGACACGGGATTTCGTCATCTGGGAAACATCGCGAAGGAGGCACCCCGGCCACCTTCCCTTCTGCCTTTAATCTCATTGGGATTTAGGGATTATCGTCCCGTGGAGGTAAATGGAGAAATCCGGGCCACGTAGGAAACCAGGCAGTGCTTCCCCACAGCCCCAGTAACTTTCCATGCTAAACGACACCTACACTTGTTTATTTTCCCTGCCTGGATGGAAATTAGTCCTTAACAAGGCCATGAAGTCATCGCTCCCCAGGTCCCCGAGCAGAGCCAACACCCCAGGGACAGGCAGGAGCAGTTCCCTGGCCACGGCCCCCATATCCACCCATCAGCTGGGAATCCCAGCTCCCAGTGATGGCAACTCGGCACCCTGGGATGGCCTCCGGGATCTCCCACCAGCTCTGGGGGCACGGCAAGGCACAAACACCCCCCCCAGTACCTCTGTGCCTGCGTGACCGAGTGCCTGAACCCCTGAGTATCCAGGTCCCCATGGAGTTTGCAGCCCTGGTATCATCACCCGTACTGCCATATCCCCGGGCAAGCACAGCCTCATCCTCTGGCACCCCCATACCTCTGCACTCACATCCCTGTGCCGCCCTCATCCCACTCTGCTCACAACCCCTCGGTACCCACATCTGCCGCCCTGATCCCACATCCCCTGGCATCTTTACCCCTCGGTACCCACATTTTGTGGCACCGTTTCTACCCCCCTCTGGACCCCGCACCTCTGAGTGCCGACCCCCCCCCGCTCTCCCCGTGCCCCGGTGCCCCATCCCCGGTCCCCC
>JBBMKD010000001.1:1019292-1038664 GCA_037834095.1 Argya squamiceps
CGGCTCTGCCCGCCCGCGCGGCTCGCCGGGAGCTGTAGTCCGGCAGCAGCATCCCCAAGTGCCGGCCGCCGGAAAAACCCCGCTTCCCAGCGCTTTAGCCCCAAAAAAAGCCGCTGCCCGGCGCCTGCGCGGCGGGGATGCCGCCGGGCTGGTGCCGTCGGGAGTGCCCGTCGTTGATCCAGCAGCTCCGACCCTCGCCTTCTCCTCAAATCCCCCCTTTTCCAGCAGTGTGGGTGCACGTGGGAGGGGGCTCAGCCCCAAATTTGGGGGGGCTGCCGCCCTGCACCGAGCTGGGCACGGGGAGGTGATGCTTGGGGGATGCAGGATTTTGCTCCGGTGCTGTGTATGGGTCTGAGAAGGTGTTTCATGCCAAAAAGCATCAATCAGGAATAACTCAAGTTTTAAGCAGCAAAGTGCTCGTCTGAAATAAATTTGCAAGTGGAGGGTGCAATCCTCTGTGTCAAGATCAATGCCTGTCCTGGCTGCTGCTGGAATTAGAACCGTCCCAGGCTCTGGGACATGAGGTTGGATTATTTGGGGAAGTCAAGACACAAGTCAGCTGACAGCTGAGGCTGAGCTGTTAATAAAAGATATTTATTGAGCACATGGCAATGCTTCATATATATATAAATATTCTATTCCAGGACGTTTTTCAGTGTGAAGGCCTTTCCCCTCCTCTCCCTCCAGCAATGGCTTTACTGTGGCAAGCAGCAGAAGGAATTAAATTAGTCCAGCAGCCCACTGGATGATCCCAAAGGAGTTAAACTGGAATCACCTCCTTGTGCATTCCTTCGTGCTGGTTATTGGGCTGCAAAACATCTTGGTGGTGCTGAATATTCCAAAATCAGGGAAACTATTTGGAAATCTGGCTGGATTTGAGAGATACAAAATCTGGAGACTTTGTACTGCAATGACTTCGGAAAAAACTTCCTTTAGGAAGGGATTTGGGCTGAAATTTGGATTTTTCCTGGGTTATCCACTGGTCTTGGGCTGCCTCTCCACACAGACATGAGCTAGTTTGGGATTAATTGTTCTCAAAACTTTTCCATTGTGGTTTCCCTCTTGGGAAGGAAATGGTGCCGGTGTGGGATTCGGGGGATTTGGTCTATTAATTTTTTTGTCAACTGGGGTGGGGTTTTTTTTTATGTTAAATAGGATAAATTTGGGACATGCTGGGTGGAAATGGTGATCCAAAGAGCCAGGAGATTACTTCCAGCCAGTGAAAGGAGAAGATGCCATGTGGGAATACACTCTGTCCCTCACTCAGAAGAGCCAGATCCTGGATTTCCCTCCCATTTTTCATAGCAATCGTGTGCTGCTTAATAAAATCTGTGAACTTCGATGCCTCTGGTTTGTTTGTCCTCCAGCTTTGCCTGCAGTGGCTCGTGCCTGGTGGGGATCTCCCCCATCCCAGCCACAGCCTTGGGGTTTGGGCAGGAAACAAAGGAATTTCGAAACTCTTCCCACGTCTCAGGAAATCCGTGTCTTCCACAGGGGGTCTCCCCAGATTTCGGTTCAGAACTGAACCTGGGGACAGCTGCAGGTGACACCGCCAGCATTTGCTGTTCCTGTCCATCTCCACTGCCGGGACAGGTCGGCACCTGGTTAAATACCCCGCAAATCCCTCTGGAGGCTCCTTTTCCTGTAGCTGAGCGTGTCCCATTGGTGCCGCTGGAATCCTGCAGGAGAAATGCGCCAGGAGAAATGTTCCCTTTTGGCGTGTTTGTCATCCCCTCCACACCCAGCCCAGGGGTGGGAAATAGAGCCTCGTTATCCCCGTCCCGATTCCCAGACTCCCAAGGGAGGCGTTCCACATCCATGGCTCGGGAAACACAATTTGCAGCGTGAATCTCCACCAAAAAAGAAAAAAAAAGAGCAGCAAAACACATGGAACAGCAACCGGAGTTGTGAAGGATCTGGGGTGGGGGGAGTGCCCTGCTCGTGTCAGCTCATCCTGGGTGGAGACCCGCAGGAATTCTCCATCTCTTCCCGCAACACCCCGTTCCTGCCCTACACAGGGTGGAGGGCTGGTTTGGGTGCGAGGAGAAGGACGGGGCAGAGCTCCATGGGGACGGCGGGGGTCGGCAGGCAAGGCCGGGCCCCGCGGCTCCCCGCTCCTCTCCCGGTACCGGCCCGCGGCTCTGAGCTCACCAGACGACTCGGGAAGGGTCTCCCGAAGCCGGGATCAAATCCCGGATCGCCGTGGAGCCCCGGCTGGCACATCCCGGTGGGATTCCCGTAGCGGCCTTCGGCCTCCCATCAGCCTTCGCGGACTACAGCTCCCGTCATGTCTTGCTGAACTACAACTCCCGCTATGCCCGGCGGCCCTACCCCTGCTGTACTACACCTCCCAAGACGCCCCGCGCCTGTCCGGGCCCTGTCGCCTTGTGTCCTTCCCCCGCCTGCCGCGCGGACTACACTACTCATGGACCCTCGCGCGAGGCGGCCAGCGGCGGGCCGCAGAGGCGGCGCGCGGGGCATGCCGGGAGCTGTAGTCCCCGCAGCGGCGGCGGCTGTAACGGTCCCGCTGGTGGTACTGCCCCCCCTACCCCCCCCCGCCCCCCCCCTCCCCATTCCCGGCTGGCGGCTGCGGGAGCAGCGGGAAGAGGAGGAGGAGGAGGAGCGGGAGATCTGCTGTACCGGCACAGGGGCCGCCGCCGCCCGAGCAGCCGCAGGTAAGGAGAGGGGAAGGGAAAGGGGGACACCCCCGGGTGACAGCGGCGGGAAAGGGGTGGCGGCGTGGGGGCACCGCGGTGATGGAGGGGGTGGCCGGGGGCTGCCCCCGAGCCTCGGAGCGCACAGGGAGGGGGCGGTGGGGCAGCATCCCCCCAGCCCCGGGCGGGGAGTGAAGATCGGAGCCCTGGGGCGGGGGGACCCCGGCAGAGCCCATGTCCCCCCCCGGGCGCTCCCCCTGCTGCCCCCCGGGGCTCCTGCCGCTGTGTTCCCTCGGAGCCTCTTCTCCCCGGGGGCTGTGTTCCCCCCGAGCCTGCTGTGTGTCCCCCCTCTCTCAGACGCTGTTCCCCCCGCGGGCTGTTGTCCCCTGGAGCCCGCCGTGTGTCCCCCCCCCGCCCAGTGCAGCCTGTTGTCCCCGCACCGGGCTATTCCCCCCCCAGCCTGTTGCCCCCCAAATCTGCTGTCCCCCCTTCCCAGGGGCTGTGTCCCCCTCCCCCGGAGCCTGTTCCCCCTCCGCAGGCTGACCCCCATCCATGGGAACAGGGGACGGGATGCCCGGGCTGGGGGTGCCCCCCCAGGGATGGGCGAATCCCCCCCAAAATCTCCCGAGGGGCACGTGGGGCCGGCGGCAGAGATGCCGGGGATATTGACGAGCCCGCCGGCAACTCCGTGCGACGGGAAGGGCCGAGCGGAGCCGTCAGCCCTGTCCCGCAGCCCTCCCGGGGGGGTAAAATGCTTTTTAAATGGTTATAAAATGGTTAAAGGCTTTGCCGAGCCGGGGGATGTCGGCGCGCAGCATCCACAGGAATGAAAGCAGGGACGTCCAGGTTGGGAAATGCAAGGCGGTGTTTAAGATTTTTCTGCCTGGATAAAATGCGTATTCCGGTCGTTTTTATGAAAATGTGGATTGTTTCCTCTCCCCCCCCGCCCCCTCTTTTTTTTTTTTTTTAATTTCTTTTTAGTAATGATTGCTTGCATGCTCTGTTGTTGGCATTGTGGTGTTCAGGGCAGTGAAGTCCATCGCTATATTGTGGGTGAATAATGCCAAAAAGAAGCTTGGTTTCAGTCCTTTATAGAAAGCATAGGAGCCTGGAAGTATGGAAATGAAATAAATATTCATTAGCAGAAAGAGGTTTTGTACCGGCTTGGCTTTGGGGGGCATTTTTTCCCCCCACTGCACGTCATGATGAGCTTTCGGGTTATGGTTTGTATTTCCATAGGCTGAATTTTATTTATTTGGTGCTCATTATTGTCAAGTGCAGAAAAAGGAGCAGGTTGAGGGTGTTTCCCCCCCCCTCTCCTGGACAAAGACATGTTGTGCTAAGCAGAAAGAAACCCCAGAAAGATTCTATTATGTTTTAATCAAAATATGATTTAAGATGCAGTGGTGTGTTTATTTTTGCTGTTAAATAGTGATGGAGGAAGTCAGAGCCTTTTTTTTTTGTGTGTGTGTGTGTGTGTGTGTGTGTTTAAAGGAATGTGAATGATGGAAACATCTTTAGGGAAACATTTTGCTGGACTTGATTGCATCAACTGCATTATTTCATAAAATGTGAGCTGTGAAGTGGTTGTTGATTAGAACTCAAATTGAGGAGTGATGTTGAGCAATGTAAAGAAAAAGGAAATTAGTATGAAGAGGCCAAATGCTTATTTTCTTTTTCTTCATCTCTTTCTGGTTCTGAGTTTTAACTGTTTCGTGGATTTTCTTGACCTTTGTGGTTAAGTCTATTTAAAAAAAAAAAACAAACCCCAAACAACAACTGTGATCTGTGTATTCTTGTTACACATGCAGAGTTATTAAAAGGACTGATATCAGCCAGCATTGTGGATTTTGCATTAAATTTATATTAAATCTGATTAACTTTTGTTCTGTAAGTTGCAAATACCAACTTACCCAGTTATGCATCCCAACTTTTTATTTACCAAAGCAAATGTGGACATTTTTTTAGAAGGAATCTTTCTCTCTCGAATCCTGTGCTTTATTTTAGGAAACATGGGCTAAGTGTTACAGATATTATTGTCCAGATAATTAATGTCCAGATAATTTGTCTGTCAGCAAAGACACACTTTTTTGGACAGGTAGATACATATCCTCTGGAACAAAGGGACTGGAAGCAAAACGTGTTCGGAGTTTGTTCAGAGGATATTCCTTGGAGTGATAAACCTGAATTGCAAAAAAATGTACGTGGAATAACTGAGATACAGTCATTTAGGGAGAACATTTGGAGATGCTTTGATCCTGGCTGATACTCATCTGTCAAACTCCATGGTGAGCCTGCATTGCAGTAGGTGAACTACCCAGTGGGGTTTGAAATCTGCATTAAAGTTTTCCTGGTCCCCATGATCCATAACCCACCACAGGGATGAGGGGCAAGAACAGGGCTGAGAGGTGATGCTGCTCCTGGAGACATTTCTGAGGAGAGTGAGAGTGCTTTGGAGCAGCAGCTCTGTGAAAGGCCTTCAGTACCTGCACTGAAAGCATAATTAAAGTGATAATTGAATTGGGGCTGAATTGAATTATGTGATCTGCCTGCAAGAGCTCAGCTTGGACACGGGAGGTGCAAAGGCAGCCACTCCGGGCAGGGAGGTGTGTGTGGAATCCAGGGTAGTGCCTGCTTTTGGGAACTTCTCCAAGGCATGGGGTTGGCACAGCTCTCCCTGCCAGGGAAGTGGGACATTCACCGCTGGGATGTCGCCGCTGGGTCACCTGCTGGGAGAGCTGTGGTGTGAGCAGAATTCCATCTGGCTCAGAATCCAGGTGTTCTGCTGCTGGGGCAGAGGGGGTTCAGACCTTTCTCCTCAGGTAGTCAGAACCCTGTATGTTTCCAGGCGGGAGCTCCGAGCGCATTCCCAGCTCTCTGGAAAGCAGTTGTGGAGGCTGTGGAAAGGGAAACACAACTTTTACATCTTCCTTTGTGAGCTGGCTCTTCCCTTCAGCGCGGATTATGATCTTCATTTGTCTCCCAGCCCTGCCTTTGGGGCCTGATGGTATCTGCAGAGGCCCCCGGTTTCCCTTTCCGCAGCACAAGTGCTCCGTGTACTTTGTGTTTCCTCTGCAATTCCTGGAGTCTCTCCGTGTGCCGGGGCATTCCCCTCCCTGGTTCTGTCCCAAATTAGCTCCCTCGTGCTCGCTGACTGCCTGTGCCCTGATCTTCCTCATCGCCTGGGCTCACTTTCACTGGTTAAAATCCATAAGTCTCATGTTCAGTCCATAGGAATATTCGATCCGAAATGACTGCATAGCAAACGGTTCCTGTCGTACTCTGTAGTATTTTCTTTTGGCTGATTCCAAATTCCCATCCCTTGGTCCCTTTGGATGCTGCTGGATTCTCTTGCTGTGCATCCCTTCAGTGAACAAAAGAAGATTCGTGTTTCAGGGACAAGAAAGAAAATCCACCGCTCTGATTTTTTACCTCTTGGTGGTCTTTTAAGTCTCTGAATTAAAAAATACTGATTCTTAATCTGTCACTGTTTAAAACTGGGAATAAAATTTCAGGAGTTATTTCCCTGTGACTCAAATACCAGTTGGACAGACGCAGTTCTCCAGAGCTGTTTAACTTGTGTCACTTTCTTGTTGCTTTCACTCAATTGAATCACTTTGTTTCTATTTTTGTGTCAAAAACATTGACATCCCTAAATACACAGTGGCAGGGCTGTGTTTATTTATGCAAATTTATAGAATCCCAGAAGGATTTGGGTTGGGAGGGACCTTAAATCCCATCCTGTGCCACCCCTGGCATGGGCAGGGACACCTTCCACTGTCCCAGGCTGCTCCAAGCCCTGTCCAGCCTGGCCTTGGACACTGTCAGGGATCCAGGGGTGGCCACAGCTTCTCTGGGCACCTGTGCCAGGGCCTGCCCACCCTCACAGGGAAGAATTTCTTCCCAGTGAAATTTGTCTAAACCTGATTTTTGGAGGAGGTAAAGATGACATAATTGCACTTCCTACCTGCCCACCTGGGCAGAGAGAGAGAATGAAATCAATGTAAAAGTCATGTCTGTGATCTATATTTGGTGTTATGCTCTCATTTATCAGTGCTTTGTAGGGTGGATAATCTTGAGGTGGGATTTTATGTTTATTTGTTAGCTTGAACGGGAAGCAACAGTTGGGAATTTCCAGGATTTTCTTTTGCTGGGGGCAGGTGTGCCATGGGTGTCTGAAGCAGGAATCCCAGACCTGTGATTAAGATCCCATGCAGCAAACATCCAGTTTTTAAGGCATATCCAGCATTTGCAGATCTGAAATTTGTGGAAGCTCTTTATTTTTAAGAACCACGTAGGGAATGAGCTTCTGTTGGTGACGATGGAGACGCACAGATTTTTTGGAGTGTGAGTGGGACTTGGATATTTTTTCTGAGCTCCTCTGGGTTTTGTTTACTATGGATGTGCTGAAAACCCTGAGCACTGCACAGGAATTTCAAGTGACTGTGCTTTCTGGGAGGAAAAAAATGTGGGCCTGGTGACGCTCCCCAGCAAACCATTTAGGAGATTATCATCATAGGATTTATAAAAGCTGAAAACAACCACATTTTCCTCCTCTGGTTTGTATTTGCTTGTGTTTTACCCTGTCTCTCCTTCCTCTCCTTGGCTGAAACAGTCTCGTGGAAAACTGGAGAGTGGAAAAATGAAAAGTCAGAGCAGAAAACTGGGGTTTATTGTGGCCTTGGTACAATAACTTTCTTAATAGAAAGACTAAAGCTGAAGTGTTTTTGTAGGCTGGTCATTTTTGCCTTCCTTGTCTCAGCAAGGGTTAGAGATTTGGGAGGATTATTGGAGACAAGCTTAGAGTATTTTATGAGAGGAAAAGTACTAAACTGGCAAAAAAGCCCCAAAGAATAGATGCCATCATGCCTGTTAGGCATGTCTAATTCTTTGATAAAATGGATAAAGATTGCAAACTGCAGCAAAAGTTAAAATAGACCATAACATCTCAGGGTCCGCAGGGTTTTTCCTTCTAATTTGCTGTAGAACTTAATAAAAAAGATTTGCCTCTTTTATGGCATCAGGCTCTTTATCTGCCACAAAGTAAAGCCCAGTGCTTGGGCTTCTGCTTTTTGTGCTGTTAGATACCAGCTCCCTAAATTTGATAACGAGTGGGTTTTACCATTCTGAGTTTGGAAATACATCCTGAAGACTGGGGAGAAGTTTTGAGCACAGTCTTCTTTTCCCCCATTTTCCATTCAGTTCTTTGTACTTGGATTTATAGGCAATAATAACTCACTTTTTAATGGACAAGGGGATTTTTGTGGTTATTTTAAACAAGAGTCCCCACAGTCCCATGGGCTGCCCAGGGCAGGGGTGGAGTCCCCATCCAGGGAGAGATGGAAAAGCCACGGGGATGTGGCACCTGGGGACATGGTGGCCTTGGCAGTGCTGGGGGACTCCATGATCCTTGAGGTCTTTTCCACTCTTTACAATTCCATGATTCTACCTTCTCCTGCCAATTTGATGGACAAAGTAAGATCATTCATTGCAGTTCCTGCTGACATTTTACCCAGGATAATTGTCATGCCTGTGGGGACAGACAGGTTCTAGGGGCTTTTCCCTGCTGGAAAGTATTTTGTATGAAGCTCGTGAGCATTTAAAATGCAATTACTTTGGAATAGGTCCCTGTGTAAACATTTGATTCTGTAGTAGTTGATTCTGCAAATCATTTTCTTCAGTTTTCTGTGTATGGTGTCACTTAATGAGACTTTTAATGGCTTTTACAAAATGATGGCATTCCACATATTTTCCAATTTGCTCTTGACTTGACTTACATTCACAACACAAGTTTTCAAGCTTTAAAATGCAGTGCCATAAATTGGAGAACTGGGTTCTTTTTCTTTACTGTGGCTTCCAAATCCCAGCTGTTGAATTTTCTTGGATAGCTGAGTCTTTTAATACGGGTTTAGGGAGCTCAAGAAAATATTTCTTTGTGTGAGAATTTTTTGACATCTTTAAATTTGAGCCCTTGGAAAAGCAAACACAGCAGAACAGCCCAGGAGCATCTTGCCCACGTGGTTTTGCTTTCCAGGGAAGCTGTGCTGCTGCTGGAGCAGATGCCAGGGACAGGATGGGTTCCTGGGTGATTCCAGGAAGTGTGGGACAACTCCACCAAGCGTGGCAGAATGGGGCATGGAGAGAAGGAACAAGTTTTTACAATATGAGTGGGAAAACACTGGCACAGCTGATTGCCCCGGGAGGTGGTGGCTGCCTAATCCCTGCAGCATCCAAGGTGTCAGTTCAATTAGTGTCTAACTATTGCTTCCAAAAGCCACTTCTTGTCTGAATGTCCTTTGGTACCCAGTAATTTTCCTTTTGGAGGGAACTCTCAATTCCACAAACAAGTGGTTCACCTAAACTCATGGCATTACCTGGGAAGTGTTGGGCAGGTTCTGTGAAGGCCTCTGGCTTTCCCATTTTGTTCCCTAGATTCCAGGTCTGCAGTGGACCTCTGGAATGGTTCTGGGCTCTGGATGAAGCCAGCAGAGCCCCACTGCAGCTCACTTTGCTGGTGATTTCCCACGGGTGGCTGCTTTTAGTCATCTGTCCATCGGCCAACTCCGAATCTGCTCAGCTGCTGTGTTGACACATACAGTGGTAATTTTTTAATTGGGATGTCATCCTCAAAAGGTTGCCTGTAACATTGCAGCACTTACCTTTATCACCATGGATCTCCTCGGAGGATGAAGTCAGCTTTGCTTGACAAAGCCTATTTTCCATAACATTGACTTGTCATTAATTTCACTCCTGTTCTTTTTAAGGCCAGATCGAGTCTGATTCAGTTTTCCCTTATTTTGTCCAGACCTCACGTCTGGCAAACACATTGGTGTTTACTTGAGTCATTTTGCCCTCTCCTGATGTAGTCGTGTTTGCCTTCCAAATTTTCTCCTGCATTCTGAAAAAATATTGCAAATGAGCCCTTGGGGTCTCTGAAATAGTGGAGGAGTCTTGGAGGACTCTATGGTTAAACATCCTGGGCTTCTGGGGCATCATTCCATGCTGGAATGCAGAGCTGCTAGAGACCTTGGGAGGCTTTCCAGTCCATTCACCTCCTCGAGGCAAGCTAAAGGATGGTGAGGGAGGATGTAGATGCTCCCTAGAGCATCCTTAATGAGTGTATTTCTAATTTTTCCTTAAAATCTCCCAGTCTCAGAGGTGCCAGCCTTATCAGGAACCTGGCAGTGAGCACTTGACCAATTTGGTTAAAAGCTTTTCCAATATCTTAGATCCTTTAGGAGGCAATTCTTGGCTGTGAGGGTGGGGAGGCCCTGGCACAGGGTGCCCGGAGGAGCTGTGGCTGCCCCTGGATCCCTGGGATTTTTCCAAGGCAGGTTGGACGGAGTTTGGAGCAGCCTGGGATAGTGGAAGGTGTCCCTGCCCATGGCAGGGGATGGGATTGGATGATCCCTCAGGTCCCTTCCAGTCCAAGCCATCCTGGGACTTGGTGATCTCTGAGAAATGAAGGTACTTTGCTTTGCTGTTCAGAATAACCCATCCCCTTGTTTCTGCTGTCACTGATGGGAGCACGTTACATCCTCCTGCAGTTTGTTTTCCTGGGCTGGCAAGGCCCTTTACTGTGTTCTTACGGATCATTTTGTATCCAGGTCTCTGTATTATTTCCTCAGCTTTCCTCTGTACTCTGGTGTGTTTACTTCTCTCTCTCCTCAGACTTGGCACTGCATGGCCTTGTCAGCATTGTATAAAACAAAATAATGCTGGTTTCCACATGGCACTCTTAAAACAATCTGAAGTGTCTTTTTTTTTTTTTTTTGGCAATTCCATTGTATTATTGACATTTTACTTGTGATCCAATATCCCCTCAGGGTTGTTTTCTCCTGTCCATCAGCCCAGCTGGGACTTCTCCACCTGCACAAAGCACACTGCTCTTGCACTTGTCTTTATTGGGTTTCACCAGGCTGGTGCTTTGACACAGTTTGGTCCTGACCCGTCCATGTTGTTTCATTGTGGCTGTATCCTGTAATTACTTTTATAGAAATTGTTAAATAATATTTCTGCTGTCTTCCCACTGATTGTGAGGAGAGTTCAGTCTCTGATTTGCCCCAGAAGCTTTTTCAAACTTCACTCTGGAGCTGTTTCCTTTTTGATCCCAGAAGCACTTTGAAACTTGCTGAGTGGATCATCTATATGCAAATTCCTTAATTTTTCCTCTGTGGCATTGTATTTGTGGAAAATCAAGTGATGCCAATTTTCATTACAGTTGGACTCAGTATCTTGAAGGTCCTTCCCAACCCAAACGATTCTGTGAGCCTGTGATTATGTTGATATTTCGTTAAGATGATAACTAAAAAAGCACAAATGTCATACAGCTTAAAATCAATTATTGAAATCAAGACATTTTGCAGTCTTGATTGAATTACTGAACTGAGATATATTTAAATACGAGTCTGTTCTTTTTCTGCTCTGTCAAGGCTTCCAGTCCAGTGATTTCAGCAGCTTTATTGCTTGTAACGAGGCCCAGATCAGTTACTTGGTGTTACAAATTGTCACCTAGGATTTTGGGCAGCTAATCTCTTGTAATTACTTGCAGCATGAGAGTTTCTGTATCCCTCTTGTCTCCTCCCTAACCCCACATGGGATTTTTTCCCCGGTATGGACTCACCTACCTGTCTTGCTGCTTCCCAGAGCCTCCTTCTGGCTTCACCCATTAAAACACACCAAGTTTCTGCCCTGGAAATTCAGTTTTCCTGCAGTGTTTGTAGCTGTCAGAGAAGTGAGCCTTCCCACCGTTTTTTTTTTTTTTTTAGGGATACATTGCAGCCGTCTTTTCCTTTCACATCTGAACACCCTGGGACTAATGATTTTCTAGTCCAGTCACATGCTCATTTTTTTTCTTACTGCTGGCCAGGATTTCATTTGTTCCTGCTTGTTATCCAGACTCCCTGCATCCATATATAGCAGCAGAAAATTCCTTTTTTTTTTTTTCTTTTTTTTATGAACGCTCTTGTCTGACTTTGTGCCTCATTTCCCCTTCTAAGTGTCCTTCTCCTGTGTTCAGCTTGTGCCTTTCCTGGATGCATCAGCAGTTTCATCTGGGAAGGTGTCTTATTAGTTGGAAAGATGCTGGCTCTGCAGTTCGTGATCCCTCCCTTCCCTCCAATATTGCTCCATCACTCAAATCCAAATTTGCTCTCATCAGTCGTGCAGCCTTGTTCAGTTCCATGATTTTTTGGGGACCTTCTCTTGGATCTGGTACCATGTGCATCTTTTAGCTCAGGGATTGACAGCCCGTGGATGTGCAAGGAGCCTGTGGATGCAGTGTGGAGCAAACAGCATTGGCATTTGGAGTCCCTGCTTTGCAAGAGGGATTTGCAGCTTGCAGTTCCTGCCTCTCCCTGAGCTCCAGGCTTGTCAAAAGCCTCTGTCCTGCTTGGAAACAGATTCCTGCTGGTTTGGGAGGCAGCTCCTACCAGCTCCTCCTCAGCTTCCCTTGGCACCCTGGAGCCAGTGGGAAGGAGAAGCCTGTCATGGCACCGTGTGAAGATTGCCAGCCCTTGACGTAGGCTTTCCCTTGGAGTTCTCCAGCATCCCTGAGATCTTTCCTCACCTGCTGGGTTCCAGCTGATGCTGTGGCTGCTCCCAGCAGGAGCAGTTCCTTCCTGTGGCCACAGTGATCAGCCAGGATTGGTGTTTGTCTGTGGGAAGAGGAAATCCATGGCAGCCAGCTATTTCTTGGAGGCCATCGTGCTGATCCACAAAGCAGAGGCTGGTTTTTCTGAATACAGGCTGGAGAAAGCAGCAGAAAACCATATTTCTCCATAATCCAAGGCGGTTTTTTCCTGCCAGCATTGAATACACACGTAGAGTTTAGTGTGACTTTCACCGTGGGTGTTTCCCTGGATGTCCTTGACTTTCTCCTGCTTTCCTGATGCTCTTCACTGACGTTCCTGGCACTTGACTGTGTGTGTTCCATCCCATTCCCTACAGTTTGTGTATTTTCCCCTTCTCCTGACACAAAGCCTGATATTCTGTGTTGGTGTTCAGCCCCTGGAAATCTTTTTTTCTTCTGTTTGTGGCCAGTGCTGCTGGCTTTACCCAAATCCACGTAACAGAACTGTCTTCAGTTGAGATTTTTTTGAATTTTCAGCCTCGTGCTGAACTTCTTCATTCCCTGCCAGAGAACCCAAATCTCCAACCTCTTACGTTGTGGCTCATAATTTGCTAGGAATGAATGATGCTCTTGTGATCCAGTGGTGGAAGACTGGGATCTGCTTCTTTCCATGCCCCACATTTCCCTCCGGTTCCCAAACTGCATAAGCAGTGCCTCAGTTTCCCATTTGGAATGGGGCAAAAGGGGTTGGTAATGTCTGCACTTGCTGAGACAGATGAATGAAACATTGGAAGATGCTCCAGTGATAACTTCCCCCCTTCTCTGCCACATGAAGGAATAGGAAGGCTGTGGACTCTCTGTGGTTGGGCTCCTTTATTGTGCCCTTTATTTAAAGTCTTAGACAGGTTTCAGGGCCAACTGGTTCCTGCCACATGGAAATGTCTCTGCTGTGACATCAGGGCTGTGGGGACTGCTCTGGTGTCACCCTTGCTCAGCTTTGCAGTTCAGGCTGCTGCCTCTGATCTGTGAAAATCTTGATTTAAATCTTCTCTCCGTGTGAGACCTCTCTCCCCAGGACTGTGCTGGCAGTCAGGATTAGCTGGGCTTTACTTCGTTCACAATCTTGTTTTTGAATCTGAAAGGACCTCAGCAGAGTTTTCTTCTGGGGCAGGGAGGCCATTGATTCTGGAATATGTTTTTCTTGGTGTTATCAGGATTTTCTGGCTATCAGGATAAGCCATGGGGCTTATGGATCATGGAGTTTTCTTCCTGCAGGAAGTTGTGTCTTCAGTTTAGGTTAGGTTTTACCTGACCTTCCTAAAATTTTTACCTTTTTGTGACTTTTTTCATATTTTTTCATATTTCTTGCTTTCTGTGGGTGTTTATATTTACCCAAATATAGTGGGAAGAACATTGGGTAAAACAATCTCTTACATTTTGGCTTTTGGTTTCCACCTGCCCTCTGGAGATACTGCCAGGGTTCCAGGAGCATGAGCTGGCCTGAGGGAGGAGAAAACAGGGCAGTGTCTCTTTTCCTGCCTCAAGGTAGACACCAGGAGCTGTTGTACTTTTAGGGATATTGCCATTAAGTAAAGAGGGAGCAGAAAAAAAAACCCCAGATATTAAATTTACCTGAGGTATGTTCTCATGAAGATGCTTAGTTGGATATCAGTACTGTCTGCAAATCTTTTTACATTGAAATAATTCAATGGGAGTATCCATTTTAAAGTTACTGGGGAGTATCCAGAGTCTATTCCTGGTAGGGAGAGAGGAAATCTGTTTTAATTGGAGCAGTTTTCTGGGAGTCGTGTTTCCTGCCAGAGCAGTAACAGTAGGAAGGATCAGCAGCATGAGAGGTTATAAAACCCCTGGGCATTTTACATTCATTTCAAGTAGCTGGATACAGTAAGAAACCACCAAAATTGGGCAAACAGAGACTCTGCACAGAGGATTCAGAGACTCTGTTTTAAACCTGCCCAAAAAGCACCTGAATCCACAGGGACACAATTCCTGAGTTCCCTTCTGTGTTTGTTTTACTGAGTGGCTCATGCTCAGAGAGTGGATAAAAATCCACTGCTGCCACAAATAGCACTCGAGATTTTGGTACTGATTATAATTAACCCTGATGGTTTCTGCCTGATTTGGTTCATTTTTGTATTTGTAGGCAACACACAGGAGTGCAGGAGCAAACCCAATTAACACTGGGAAGCGAAGCCAGACTGTTATCAGATAACTCAGGCAAGTTACAGAGCTGGAAGCTGTTAAAAATAGTCCTTTCAAGATAACTGTGTCACTCTAATTTCAGAAGAAAAAAGTGTGGAGGTACATTATTTTTAAAGCCAGTTTTGTTTCCCAAAATGCCTTGAAAATCGAGTTGATCCATTAAAATTGCTGTTCCTTCAGTGTTTCATCTTAGAGGGATTCTTCTACGTGGGGATAATTTATTCCTCCTTGGCAGTGTGTCTGTGATACACATTATTAACAAGCTCTCACAATTTTGTTCTCACATGCTAAAATAAAGGGGAAAATTAAAAGATTTTGTTTCATGTCCATCATCCCAGATTATCTGAGGTTTATTTCTGAACACAATCTTTACAAAATGGGTGAGAAGCCATCATTTGAGGTTAAAGACATTGTGTTCTTATTGGATTTCACTTTGGGTTATTTAGTTTCTCAAAACTTGTGTCTCTTTAAACCCACAGATCAGGAAAGTTGTGGAAATCTATTTTTCAAAGGTTACTGATTTCAATTTACCCATTCAGGATTCTGTCCTCTCTACAATAAACATCTTCAAAAAATGGTTTTATATAAGAACACCTAGGGACAGCCAAACCTCAATGAATAAAGAGGTGCTTAAAGACTGGAACTCAGTCCTGTTAGAGCAGATCTGCTTTCTACTTACAGTCAAGTTAATATCAACTTAATTTTTAAGTTAATAATGCCTAAACAGGTTGCCAGTTTTTGTCATCACTAGGAAATTAAATTGGGTTTAAATTACTGTTTTCAATTAAGTAGCTCAAAGCACAGCAGCAGCACTGAGAACTCACCCTGGTCCTGCCTTCCTGCAGACCTGGTGCCCTGCTGAAACCTCTGGGATGGATCCAGGGAAGCTCTTGTTTAAATTGTGACCTGGGAGGCATTTTAGTGCCACTTGATATTCTGATGGAGAAAATTGGCAGGATGTTAGCAAATAAATATTATATTAATCATACTAAAAATGTGTTATTGTGGTCAAATGGATGGGTTTTAGGAGGGTTTCAATGATGCAGCAGTGGATGTGGGAGCCTGGAGAGAAGAAGGCTCCAGGGAGCTCTTAGAGCACCTTCCAGTGCCTAAAAGGGTTCTGAGAGAGTTGTGTTAGGAGTTCAAAGGGATTACAGAGCAGGTGGGTGTAAACATCAGCAATGATGCTGCAGCAAAAAAGCAATTTTAAATTTATTTATTTATTTATTTATTTATTTTAAAAGTTTTTAGGTGTATGAGCAAGGAAATATTTAGAAGAGAACAGATTTCATTTCTGTATTTGGTGCTTGTGACTTTCCCGTGTATGATTTCCATTTCAACATCCAGAAATAGCTCCTGGATAAACTGTAGGGGAACGGAAGAAATGCAGAAATAGTCTGAGGAGTAGAAAAAACACACACAGAGAAGCACAGAGCTAACTCTGGTTGGCTTATCAGAGGGAGAGTCTGACTGCAGGAGCACCCCAGAGAAAATTCAAGGCCTCCATGGAAGTTGGTGTTTTAAAGGGAGAACCCTTTAAAGGTGAACTGCCTTTTGGGATGAATGATCCAAAGAAAAGAGCACTTCTCATCTCTAAAATTGATCACTTTTCCTCTAAAACTACAGAGACCAATGCAGGGCATGTTCTTGTCGGGGATTAGGTTGGTTGTGGGTGACGTTTAAATGGATGAAACTATGAACAGTATTTTCTACCCAGGCAGAAGGAATTGCAGGAAGGCACCAGGGCATTGTTAACCACCCCTGGCTGTGACACAGGGGTTGTGTGAGGGGCTGATGGAGTTTGCTGATTAAAACATTGGTTTTTAATTCATAGGCCAACCTTCATATTAAAATTAGCACCTCGTTTCCAGTTAAAAGTTGCTGCGGAGGATGGCACAGTGGGAAGGGTGGGTTTGGGATACAGCTCAAATTAACTGGAGCTGGAGACAAGCCCAAAATGTTGTGGAGCACATGGTGAATATGGGAATGGAATTGGATTGCTGAGAGTGAAGGTTAAAAAGGCTCATATTTATATTTCTATAATAAATGTATTCCCCTATATAGAATCACAGAATTGTTGAGGTTGGAAAAACCCTCCAAGACCACAAAGTTCAACCATTCCTCACCACTGCCAAGGCCACCACTGATCCATGTCCCCAAATGCCACATCCACACAGCTTTGAAATCCCTCCAGGGACGGGGACTCACCACTGCCATGATGATGCTGCAGCAAAAAAGCAATTTTAAATTTATTCATTTATTTATTTATTTATTTAAAAAGTTTTTAGGTGTATGAGCCATGGGCAGTTGTGCCAGGGCTGGACAGACCCTTTCCAGCAAGGAATTTTCACAATATCCAATCTAAACCTCCCCTGGCTCAACTTGGGGCTGTTTCCTCTTGTCCTGTCCCTGTTCACTGGGAGCAGAGCCCGACCCCACCTGGCTCCACTCTCCTGTCAGGGAGTTGTGCAGAGGCAGAAGGTCCCCCCTGAGCCTCGTTTTCTCCCCAGCTTCCTCAGGATGTGAGAGAATCTCTCAAAGCTGTGAAATACCTGTGGAAACCTGGGCTGGTTGGGAATGTGATGATGTGATGGGTTTCCACACAGGACCAGTTAAGGAAGGGATTTATGCAATGCACCATTGCTATAATTCCTGTATGCAAACCATACATAAACTTCCTTTCTCCCCAAATCGATCCCATCCCAAGTGTTCACCTCTGGCTACTGTGTCCTGGGAAAATAACTTAGGGAACTGTACAAAATGGAGTTTCAAGAATGTGCCAGCACCAGGTAAAACAACACAGCAAGAATCCTGTGAGTAGCAAGGCAAAGCCTCTATTGAAATCCTCTGGCTCCAGGTGATGTGTTGTGGTACCTGGCTGTCTCCAGGTGATCCCTTGTGCTCCTTGAAGCCAGACTTCACCGAGGGACAGCTGGACACTCACTATTCATGGCATTTCCAGAAGTGCCACGTGCATTGATCAGTCTTTGTCTGTGTCTAAAACTCATCCCTGCCAGTTTCTGCCTCGCCATCAGAGCTCCTGGCCTGACTGATGTTTGAAGTGATCTAAGAATACCTCAGATGTATTGTCAAGGGACTGAGTGCTAAATAAATTATAGGAAAGATGAGATCCCAGCAAGCGTTTGGATAACATAAGCAAGATTAATGGTTTGGAGCCTGTTTTCTGAACAGTGGGACGTGATTGATCAAAGAGAAAAAATTGTCTCTGTGGCTCCTTTGTACCCAAACTTTCAAGAGCTGAAAATGAGCAGCTGAAGGAAGAAATGCAGAGCTTAGGGAAGAACCTTGTGATGAAAAACTAGGGTGGGAGGTTATGAAAGTACAGGTTGACAGCTCTGTCCTCTTTATCAACCTTTCCCCATAGGGATCTACTGTAGAAGATTTTGGGCAGGTTGACGTAGCCTGGATAGGTGCTTTGAAATTTTTTTACAGTATTTTTTAAAAATCAAAGACTTTTATTGTACTGTGAGTAAGATTTGAGTTTCTAGAAAGCTAGTTTCTTCTGCTGTCTGGGGAAAAAAGAGCTGAAGAGGTGGAAGGCTGATCTCCCAGGGAAGGTGACTGTGCCTGAGGATCTGGGAAGAAAGGCAAGGGCAGATTTTCATGTGCCTCACTCCCTGCAGATATTGTTCCTTGCAATTCCTGCTCCTAAAGTCAGAATTTAGGGCTTTGTTTCCACACTTGATTCTCACCAAAGGTAGAAAACTGTGGCTTGATTAATTCCAACTGATTCAGGTTGGAATGTCAGTGAAACCAAGCAATGGGAAATGGGAGATAAAGGTTATCCAAGGTGTCCATACATAACATACATGATTTTCCATACAGTTCTCTAAAATGGCCCTGTGTGTTTAATGCATTGAAGGACACATGTCCACTTGACTTAGCTGAAGAAATTGGGGTACAAAACTTGATGGAGATGCCATCTTTTGCAGTTAAATTTTGCCTTGCTGTTCACTGAGGCACGTAAGGATGAGATTTAGGATGATATTCTGCCTTTTCCCAGTATCTTTCTTTAAAAGATGTTTCCCTGACTAATCTAACAGTGGGGATGGGCTTTCATTTAGCTCAACCCAAACAGCAGAGCTGGTATAAGAAAAAACACAAATGTGCTCGTTCAGTATCAATAGAGGAGAATGATTTTGTAAAAACATTCCGAGGAGAAAGATGGTTTAAACCAAATTTGTTCCATCCCCAGAATAACGATGTGTGAATTGTGATCATTCTTGCACTCCAAATGTCAGTTTTAATTTGAGTCTTTTATAAACCACTTGATTGTTGAATATTGCAAAGAAATTTAACCCCCTTGGAAGAAATCAGAAAGATTCCTGCTATTGAGGTAATTAGATACAAATTTGAGTGGGGATTTTTTTAATAAAGATTAAATGATCTGTTCAACTGTTTCAGGCCCTGCTTGAGATACACACACACCTGTGTCTAGCTTGTAGAGCATTTTCCTCATTAATTAAGAGCGCTTTCCTTGTGTTATTACTTAATTGGGTATCACAGGGAACCTGATGAGACAATGAAATGGTCTTAATTGCATACAAACTAAATGCGTGATACTCCACATGCTGGATTGTTCCACGACATGACCCCGGCTTGTCACCGTGTGCTAATGGCCACGGGGCTTGCAGGGGGAGAGGGAGGAATTCACACAGCCTGAGCCACAAACCCAGCCTGGGCAGGGGATGGCTGGGGAGCAGCCCTGGGGACAAGGATTTGGGGGTGCTGAGGGATCAGAAGCTGGACATGCCCTGGCCATGTGCTCTGGCATCCAGAAACCTCCCTGCCCTGGGCTAAGGGGGATTCTGCCCCTGTGCCCCTGAGCTCAGGTGATTTCCCACCTGCAGAGCTGCCCCAGCCCTGGGCCAGCAGCACAAGGACCTGGAGCTGCTGGAGAGAG
>JBBMKD010000001.1:1038746-1062670 GCA_037834095.1 Argya squamiceps
GGGCCTGAAGGGGCTCCAGGAGAGCTGGAGAGGGACTGGGGACAGGGGATGGAGGGACAGGACACAGGGAATGGTTTCCCACTGCCAGAGGGCAGGGCTGGATGGGATATTGGGAAGGAATTGTTCCCTGTGAAGGTGCTGAGTCCCCGGCACAAATTTCCCAGGACAGCTCTGGCTGCCCCATCCCTGGCAGTGTCCAAGCCCAGGTTGGATGGGGCTTGGGACAACCTGACCTGGTGAAAGGTGTCCCTGCCCATGGCAGGGGTTGGAACTGGGTGATCTTTAAAGTCCCTTCCCACCCAAGCCATTCTGGGATTGTATAAATTAAGCACTTTCCTATTGTCAATTTTCCCCACTTAGCAGAACTTCAGAAGTTTTCCATGTTTGACAACATTCCGTTTGAACCATCTAAACATTCTTGGCTGTTTACCTTTCACAGGGATGTATCCCATTTCACAGGGATGTCTCTTTCCTGCAGTTTCAAACTGATAATTACAAAGCTAAATGACCATGTTTACCTGTTAAAAATAATGTGTAACAGTTGCTTTCTGTGAGTGTACACATGTGCTTCTGGACAGCCAGGGGCTTGTGTGGGAGCAATAAATTTATTCTTCTGGGATTAATCCCTACTCTGCTTCTTCAGCCTATTCCTTTTTTTTTTTCTTTTCTGTTGGGAGAGTGGGAACAAGAGTGCAAGAAGGAAAAAGCCCTTCCCCATGTCATGTTTGTCTGTGCTCATCTTTCCCAAGCAGCAGGTAGGTGTGTCAACACCATGAATTATGAATGGAGCTGCTGGAGCTCACGGAATGCTGCGGATCCACGGTGGAACTGACCTTTTTTATTCAGCAGCAGAACTCTCCATGGGGCTGGGAAAACCCAAAACCTTCCCATTTTCCATGCTTGGTAAGGTAGTCCTGGATTATACTGATTAAAACTTGGCGAGGAGAAGCTGGGGAGCTTTCACACCTTTTCCAGTATGGAAAATTCTCTTGTTCAAGAGGATATTTCAATCTAAAAAACAGTTGTCAAAGGCAAAGTTATGTTTTTCTCTCTTGGAAATGAACTCTTTCCAGTGTGCCAAGGTATTTTTTTAGGTTTAAGGGGAAGAGATGGCAAGAGATGCCTTGCCATCAAGGCCAGGGAAAGACAAAAGCAGGGACTCCACATGGACTGCATGACACAGGAGCTGAGTTCTTGTGTGACTTGGAGCAAGATCTTTCATCTGTCTGGATTTTTGTTTTCCATAGCCCTGGAAAGGAATTATTGATATTTCCTTACACAGTCCTAGCAAAGGTGGAGTGGCAGTGAACTGACATCTTTTATCTTCTGGATTTTTATATTTTGAATTTATGCCCATTCCAACAGTCATCAGCCAAGGAATTCGATAGTGGGAGGATCTGAATGGATTCCATTCTGTTTGTTGTTGTTACACCCGGTTTAATTTTTCCTGTTGTATTCCTGTGTATAGACACAGCCTGTGTGTGACTGCATTCCTGGTGGGGAAGGGTGGGAGAGCTGCATTTTACCACTTACCATCCTATTTAAGGTAGTTTTTGCCTTCCTTTTATTGTTTTCCTTAAACAATATCTTGGATTATTCTTGTATTTTATATGAGGAAGGGCTGCGATAGGTGTAATTTATTTTAAATACTCAATTTCTCTTGAAATTTCCTATTTTCTTGGCAAAGGGGATTCTGGAGCTTTGTCTGCCAGGAGAGGAAATGGTTATTTCATTTACCTGCTTCTGGTTTTAAATCTATTTTTTGAATCTATTGCTGATTTTAATTGTAGTTAAGTCAAGAATCCCAGCTTGCTGATTTAAAACATTTGATTGTAAACATGTGGGGTTTTGGTTTTTTTTTTAATTTTGCTTTTGTTCTCCTAAAAGAAATTTCTACTCCCTGCTTGGTCAAATATCAGTTGTACACTGCTGTCCTTTCATTAAAATTAAAACTCCTTTATTTTGGCCACTGCTTCTGTGCACTCTTATTTGAGCAACGGCATCTAATTAGTAATTTGAGAGTCTTTGTTTAATTTTTTATTATGTAGGAAACAAAGGATGATACATTTCAGTGTTGATGTGTGCTAGGAACTAATGTCAAACTTCCCTTGGAAACTGGAATTCAGATTAATACAGCGTGGGGTGTGCAAGTGCTTGTGTTCGCAGAGCAACTTTCCACTTGATGAATCCCTGAGAAAAGCAGCAGCCTTCTCCTAAAACAGACTGGGATGTCAGCAGCAGGATTGATCTGACAGGTGTTTTCACAGAATCCAGAATGCTTTGGGTTGGAAGGCACCTTAAAGCTCATCCATTCCCACCCCTGCCATGGGCAGGGACACCTTCCACTGTCCCAGGATGCTCCAAGCCTCATCCAGACTGACCTTGGACACTTCCAGGGATCCAGGGGCAGCCACAGGTGCTCTGGGCACCTGTGCCAAGGTTTCACATTCCTGCCCAGTATCCCACCCATCCCTGCCCTCTGGCAGTGGGAAGCCGTTCCCCCTTGTCCCGTCCCTCCAGGCTCTTGTGCAAACTCCCTGTGTTGTGCTGTTGTAGAAAGTTTAAGGTATGGAACTATCTCAGCTTGTTTGGTGGGGAAGATAAACATCAAATCACTCACATGAACGACGCTGCTTTTTTCCCCTTTTTCTACTCAGATACTGAAGTTCTCTCTTGATGCTTGGATTTTGTCACAAGCATTTGGCACCCCCAAATCCGTGTGTACCCACCTGGAGGGATTTTTCTCCGGCTGTGTGAGTGGAGCAGGGCAGAGCAGGGCTGAGGTCAGGGCTAGCAGGCCTTGTAAAACAATTTCAGCGTCTCTTTGTACGGATCTGTTTGTCTTGTGATCCATCAAAACCCACCAGCTGGGGAATTTGTCCGGGCTGATGGCTCGTTTCCTCCTTGGAGAGACCTTCAAAGGCTGCCATACAAGTAGTTGACATTCTTCCTCACAGACACATGGTTGTTCCAGGAGGTTCATTAATGCAACGCTGCCTTCAAGCTCTTTGGAAATTTAAGGGTCTCATTCTCTCGTTTACACCAGCGTGGAACCGGGTAGGAATTGTAATGACTCGAGCTTTTGTAGTCTGTGTACAAAAAGGGGAGATTGAATTTGATGGGTTTGGTGGGAATTAAGATCAGAAAGGAATATTAGATCATCTATGCTAATTGCCAGTAAATTAGACGGTGCAAATTCTGAGCAGAAAACTAAATGCACGCTGTGATTCCTTATGGGATGAACTCTCACAAGGAACTGATGGGTGAGAAGAGGGTGTTAATTGCTGAGGCTGCTCTGATGGGGCATAGCTGATGCTCACTTGGGCATAGTCCATGCAGCACACAAAGAGGGAATGGCATCCCTTCCTCCCTGGACTTGATCTGATCCTTGGGCTGATCCTGACACCTGAGCACAGTGGGCAAGATGCTCTGGGCTGCCTGAGAAGAGGCTCCTGCAGAGCTCTGTCACCTTTGTAGCTGCTGTTTAGGGAGCTGCAGGCTGGGCTTAGATTGGCTTCAGTCTCCTCCTTGCCAGATCAAAGAAATCCAGCTTCCTCACCTGGTTTTCCTAGGTCCTGTGCTGTGTGCAGTTTGGGGCATTAATGACTTGTCTTGACTGGGCAGCCAGAGCCTTCCACTGCCCAAAGGGGCTTCAGGAGACCTGGAGAAGGACTTGGGACAAAGGATGGAGGGACAGGACAGGGGGGATGGCTTCCCACTGCCAGGGATGGAAGGGATATTGGGCAGGAATTGTTCCCTGGGAGGGTGGGGAGGCCCTGGCACAGGGTGCCCAGAGAAGCTGTGGCTGCCCCTGGCAGTGTCCAAGGCCAGGTTGGAGTTCTAACAGTCTTCATGCTCCCTTCTGTCCCAAGCCATCCTGTGATTCCTCTTAACATCAGCCTGTGTTGTTACTCAAGGAATCCATGGTGGTTTTGGACAAGACAAGCCCAAGTACCAGCCCTGTTGTCCTGGTTCCTGGCTGCCAGCTGGATGTGGAGTCATTGATTGCTGACCTTTGAGCACAGTGGTCCATATTGCTTTAAACCCATTTAGACATGTATGCTTGATTGTAATTATTGCCTTAATATGTAACTGCAAGGTTTTGATAGACTTGTTCAGAGCCTCCAAAAAGGAAAGTAGTGTAAAATGGATTTACAAGTTCCAAGATCAGGAGGGACTGACATAATCCTCTGTTTGGATGAAAGACCCTCCTGAAGCTTGGAACTGAGCATTTGTTTTTGGTCTTTTGGAAACAATTAATATTCAAGTAAAGATATTGAGTCCAAGATTTTTTAAATCCTGATGGATCCTTCTGATATGTGCTTGGAAAGCTCTTCTATGTTGGCCTGGCCTTTTATCTGCTCAGTCTTCAGATGGTTCTGTTTTATCTATTTCTGAACTTCCAGAACTCCAGAAAGCCTTTCAGCCCAATTTAATATGGAATAAAGCAAAAAAGCATGGTTTGATTCCAGACCAAGTCGGTCAGGCAACAGTTAGATAAGTATAATTAGACTTGTAATTGGAATGCGTTGTAGACGATTAGTTTTTGTAAATGTGTGTAATTTAATCCCAAGTAAAGGGTCAGGAGGACCTTGCTGTGAAAGAGGTTAAGGAGTAACATGTATAATTTCCAGGCCTTCTGCTGCTCATGTCTGACACAGCTGGAGAGGAGCATGTCCATCTTTCCAGGGGCAGCAAAAAATCCACCCTCCACAAGGTGAGTCAGGGCTTCTGTTCTGCCTTTGTCTCCCAGTATCCATTCCAAGAACAGCCTTAATAAATCCATGGGGGTGCTGTAGCAGCAGTGATTTATAGAATCCCCCATAAAAAAACCAAAGTCTGTGAGGTAACAAGACCCACTCTGTGGGAGTCCACTCAGCTTTTTAGGGAAGCTCCTGAGAAATGGGATCTGATCTCATCCCAAACACTCGACTGGTGCTCTCTGTGGCAAAGAGCTGCAGGATCTCACCCGTGTGGTTACACGGTGGCACTCGGGATGTTTTCCTTCCTGCAATCCTTTTGTCAGGAAAGGGGCAGCCCTTCAGCCCTCAAGGTCAGCACAGAAAAAGGGCCAGCTTCCCAGACATGTGGTACTCATTTGCTTGGAATTTTTGACACCACTTATTACAACCCAGCGCAGCTGCAAATTCCCAGGCTCTTGGTTTTGGGGTGGGATTGAGTGGTAAGGGAGAAATGCCCCAACTTCTCCCTGGAATCTTACAGCACAGCTTGCATGCGGAGTGAGGAGCTCAGGGAATACATTCCCAGAGTTTAACAGCTCCTGCATCATTATGGTTGGCCTTTATAGCTTTAGGAAAACAACCTCAATGTGTTGGAGTCCCCGAGAATGAGTTGGTGGTGCACCTGGGCTTTGCCAGAGCTCTCAGTGTTATTTATGGCTCAGGGGCTGCACTGTGCATGACCCAGGTTCTGTCAGCACAGATGTTGGGGCTGGGGGTGGATTCCATGCAAGGAGTGGGCAAAGGGGACTCGCAGCTCAGGGCCAGTCAGCTACAGCAAATGCAAAGCCTGGAAGAGCAGGTTCTGGTTTCTTGCCTGCTGAAATAGCAGGAGCAGTGTAACCGTGTGATTAACAGCGAGAGTCCAAAAGTAGCAGCATAATAAATACTGGGAATTCAAAGGAAACCTCAGCTTCTGGCAATTACAGAGTTTGTGCAGCAGAGAGATGGAGCTTCTGACTCCAGTGTTATTTGTGACCTACTTGGAACTGAAATGTTGCAAGAGACTGTTTGTTTAATACTCCATTGCTGGTTTTTTTAAAGTTACACCGTATTCAGGTTAAATACAATCCTTTGAACATGGACTGATAGATAAACATTCTCCTCAGAAAATTCCATCAGTTCTTGTTGTCTTAATTTTTACTGCCAGCAAGTGCTCAATGCATTCCTTCTTTTTCCATTGCAAAAACCCCTGCCCTGAACCTCCATAACCTTTCCTATCATGTATCCAATATTTTATAGAGCAATCACAAAGGGTAGTAAATTGAGTAAAACATACTATCCTTGGCAGGATTTCCCTTATGACTAAATCCAATATGAACAAAGAGGACAAGGGCAAATAACTTCACTTATCCAGGTCATTTTTCATAAGAATCATAAAAATTAGATAGAAAAAGCCTATTAGATTATCTCTCCTCTCTTCCATTTTGCCAGTTCTGGGTTGTTCTCTACAGTAACCTTGTGAAATTTTACTTGTCTGCATGAAAGAAAGATAATTTTCCTGCTGATTATTATTTTTTTTTGAGTAGAAGATGGATGGATGGTTTTTCCATCCGGGCTAGAAAATACTTCTTGTGCTTCTACAAGGCTCATTTTTAATTTCCACAACTGTCTTCTCTTCAACACTTTTATGTTCCTCTTTTTGGGCGCTGTGATCTTATCGTGAGGCGTTTCCTAGGCTTGGGCCCATGTTTTTAATTCCACCCCATTATTCCAGTTGTTCAAGTATTGGAATAACCCTGAGGCCATCTGTAACAATTTCACCCCATTGTGTTTCTGCCCTTCAAGTGCTCGCCAGGATTAATGTACCAACAACAACAGATTGTTCCTGCTGTATAGTGGGAAATGTTTATGAATGCTCTTCAGATTAAAATAATTTAAAATCCTCTTAAAAAGATGTTCCCTCCCCAAGAGAACTGCCAGGGAAGTATGTATAAGATGACTTAAACCACCCAAAACAATAAAAACAAAACCTCTTGCAATGGTAAAGGACCATGAAGAGTTGGAGAGAAGCTGTCAGTGCAGCAGCTCTAGAGCTTGTGCTCAACTCCACACGTGTGGTTTAATTGCTGTGCTGAGCTTCTCACAAGTTGAAGAAAGCAGTGGAATGTTTTTTGACATTTGTTGCTCTAAATTAAAGTTTTATCAGTGTCCAAAAAATGCTAAAATGAATAGGGGTTTGGAAGGAGTTAATGTTTAAGGAGTGTGTGTGCTTACCTGCTGCTGAAAGGTCACTGAGTAAATTCTTCAATGATCCCAGTGTTGTGAGGGTGCTGCTGAAATGACAGGTCTTGTTCTGTTTCAAAAAAAAAAAACCAAAAAAAACCCCTGGGTTGGGATTCTAGAGAAAATGTGGATGTGTCTTATGTTGCTGGGAAATAGGGAATCATTGAATCACGTTGTAGAATCCTGGAATGGTTTGGTTTGAGAGGGACCTTAAAGCTCATCCAGTGCCACCCCTGCCATGGGCAGGGACACCTCCCACTAACCCAGGCTGCTCCAAGTCCCATCCAGCCTGGCCTTGGGCACTGCCAGGGATCCAGGACAGCCACAGCTTCTCCAGGCACCCTGTTCTGTTCTCATCCTAAAGGAGGATTGGACCTCCCCAGTGTCTGCCGGGTTCCTGAATTACTGCAGACTCCTGGGTGACGTTAGGGAAATCAGGCAAGTCTATAATTCATGAACAGGAGATATATTGAATGTGACAGGGAAAACAAAGAGAAATTAGGATCCACAGAATGAACATTTGTGACAGCAGCAGAGGATTCTTGGAAGCTGGTTGTGGGTCTTAGTGGAACTGATGTGCTGCTATAATAAAGGGAAATAAACTTTTAATATATAATAAAGTGGCTTTTTTTGAGAATTGGTATATGTATACATATACATATATTTTGTTATACATGCATTTTGTTATATTTTAGTCTAAAAAATAGGGTCTCCTGGTCAGATGTATAAGAAAAGAAGGTTTCATCCTTAACAACATCCATAATAGCCTTTCTCTGTCTCACATCTTATGTGTTGATGCCACTCCTGGGGATCCTGCATCCTGATCCCTGTGTGGGAACACAGATCTGAGGGATGCTGTCTCTGTTCTCTGTGGCTCTTGTGTTGTGAAGTTTGTCTGTCTTTTAAAGTGGAAGAGGGGACTACAGTCCATGGTGACACACAGGGATTTTACTTTAAAATACTCCTGTTTTGGGAGAGTGGTTTCACTGTGAAATAAAACTGCCATCCTTTTGCTCTGTTCTCCATCAAACCCGTGGATGGGAGGGTGGCCATGTACAGACTTGCTGTACATTAATTTTGTTTGTAAAAGCACTGTAATTATACAGCTCTCCTGCCAATTTGGCACAGGAAGACAAGTAAAATCCCAAGCGGAATGCTTTCCCCATGAAAAGTCTTTCTGTGGGGTTTTTTTCCTCCCTTAGCTCGAACATAATAACCTGATTGGCAAACCATTTAAAAAATGAATTGCAGGGCTTCCAGTGTGAAATGATTGGCTCCATAGGAGTTATGGCTTTTGCATACGTGGGGGAAAAAATCCAACTGTGCTGCTGAGATCCTCTGGGATGTCCTCTTTGGAGAGCCTGCCAGGCTGCAGTGACCTGGAATGCATCCAGCTGGTGCGTCACCTCTGCTACCAGCGCTGCATTTCTTCAGCTTTTAACTCAATTCCTGCTCTCAGTGGCAGCTGTTTCATTCTCCTGCCAGAGATAGCTTCGGGAGGGGGGAAAAAATAGAGAACTGCAAATAGAGGGATTGTTTGGAATATTGGGTCTAAACATAGATGATGGTGATGGCTGGTTCCATTTGTAGCTTCCTAAAGAAGCGAGGCTTATCCAGCAGTGACGTCTGCTAGTCGGCTGCTTCCCCACAGGTTGTGAGTGCAGGGGTCAGCTTCAGCCAAATTTTGATTAAAAACCAAGTTTTGCTCCAGGTTTTGGTGTTTGGTGGATGGGGACGTTTGACTTTGGAGCTCAGTGGTGATTTCTTTTTGGCTGCTGCAGGGCAGGGGAGGGAAAGGGGGTCATGTAAAACATAGGAGTGGGAGAGATGGAGAAGTGAGTGCCTTGCTCGTGTGTGAGCTCTGATATAAGGGCAGAGAATAAAAATCATGGCAAAACCAGGCTGCAGTAGCTCCCTGTCTCAAAGCCTACCTTGTGTCACTGGGCAGGCTCCCACCACGGGAATGTCTTCTCCTGCTCTGTTCCCACCTCTCCTTGTGCTGCCACGACCATTTGTGGATCACTGAGGCTTAGGGAACGTTTCTGGCCATGTTATTTGGAGCTCAGATGAGCTTAAGGCGGCTGTGAGAGTGAAGGCCGGCGCGAGGCCTGTCTGAGGCGCGAGTGGCTCCGGCGACCCACAAAGCTGCTTTGCCTTAAGGAGCCCGGCTCCAGGCAGGATTATCCTCCTCCCTGCGAGAGTCAAGAGAGCCAAGTGGGCATGGAAGTGTCTCTGGGAGGAGGATCAGCACCTCAGTATCACCCTCGGCGCCTGAGCAAAGGTGAGATTCTCAGCTCGAGTGCTCGGGGTTTCTCTCGGGCTTTAGAATCAAACAGGTTTGGATGGAAGGGACCTGCAGGGATCATCCAGGGCTGACCTAATTCACAGCGTGTTCTTAAGGGCACTGACAGGCTTGAGGCATTGACCACCTCTGCAGGAAGCCACTTCCAGCATTTGACCACTCTCTTGGTAAAGAAATACTTCCAAATGTCCAGTCTGAAGTGGCCAGTGGGATGGTCCTCCCTTGCCTGGCTCTTTGATGCTTCCCAGGCTGTGTTTTGCCCTCCCTGCTGGCTCTGGCTGACCAGCACCCCCAATTCCTGGCTGCAAGGCTGTTCTCCAGCCACTCCTCTCTATGGATCTGGGTGGGTTTGCACAAATATCTGCTGGACCATGGCTGGTGAAGGCCATGGTCCAGACACCCAGGTTCTGCTGGGCAGGCTTTGTGGCCGTGCATTCCCAGTGGGAAAGCAGCAAGGCCATGTCTTTGGGAATTGTACCAGCCCAGAGAATAAAAGCTGCAGCATTAGTTTTGGAGAGGACTTTGCCCCGTTTGGGATCTGGCAGAAACATTTTAGGGTTTAGTGATGGGGAAATGCTCTGGCTGCAGAGCTCTTTAAGACGCCCTCCCAGAGTCTGTGGGGAGCTCTCGGCCGAGGGAAGTAAACTGGTGACCTGGAAAAAGAAAATGAAGGGAACAAGATTAGTCTGCTCGACAGGGAATGCCATCCTGGGATTGATTTTGATTCCTGTCAAAGTAGCAGCCTTGAAAGACTTGATGCAGAGCAAATTTTTGTTTTGTAATTGGAGAGAAAAAAATACATACTTTTGAGACATACATATATATATGTCAAGAATATCAAGATTGGTTCCTGGGTGGAGCTCTGGGAGTGCTTTGGAGAGGCTACTCTGCATGATATCCTTTATTTAGCAACTGTCATGCCCGTTTGTAGGATCTGTAGTGATGGAACCTGTCCTGGGAAACGTCTGAAATCCAGAATCATGAAATATTTAGTGGACCGTTCACTGCTAATGGGCTCCAGCCCTGCGCCAGCACCACAGGATCAGTAACAAAAGGCTCTGTGTACCAGTGCCAGGCTGCCTGAGACTGCTCTGAGTTTGTTCAAGCCTTATTTCAGGTTTTATCAAAAGCAAAATCTGAGTCCAGCAAGGCAGGGTTTGGTTGGTTGAAACCAGCAAAAGCTTGTTTTATTTTCCTTGCTCAGAGGAAACCTGGGATATGTCATGTGTGGCATACACAGAAGTGAGTTATTTTTTTTTCAGCAGCAGATAAATTGATGTGAGAAAAAATACACAGTATTGATTTTCCTTTTCCTGTGGCTTTTGAGAGGTTGTTAATGCAGCAAGTACACAAGAGCACTCATATGTCTGTCTGCACAGTAATCGCTAATAAATTGACTTTCTTAAAAACAATTTTTAGTCTGTAGTTTCAGTGACTTGATTTGTGGAGTAGATGATATCTTCTGGCACATAATTACTCATTTTTGGGCCGTGTAAAAGGGGGGAGGATAAATTTTCCTGCATTATCTGTAGCACTGAACATCTCTCCTATTACTCATACAAGTTTTTTCTCTGTGTCTCCTTCCTTACTGTAGCTGAGCAAGGAGGTTTTTAAGGATCTGAGGCTTTTTTCAGTGTTGAAATTTACAGTACAGACACTTTCTAGAGCTAATTCTTGTGCATTCTGGCACAGCAGTGGTCATGATCGTGACAAGGACAGTGATTTATACTCAGGGGACCAACAATTCTTTTCTCTCAATATCTCCAGAGTGACTGCAGGGAACTTGTTTTCCTTTGGGAAAAAAACCCAAACCTGCAGTAGGACCCATGGTGATAATCATGTTAACAGTACAGTGAGAGCAATTTGATGACATGTGACAGGATGTGACATGCAAGGCCCTGTCAGTGTGGTGGTGGTGATGATTTGAGGATGCTGGGGAGGGCAGTGGGTCAGAGCTGACCCATGGAGTGCGATGAGGTTTTGGTCTGTGCTGGGGGAATTGTGGTGGATGTCCAATGGAAGCACTTCTGGTCCTGATGCAGAGGTGGGCATGTGGTTATTCTTAGGAATCACTGGTGTTTATGGACACTTCTGTGTTGCTCTTTGTTCATGCTGTTCTGGGCTTGCAGTCAAAATTTGGTGGTCATTAACATTTTCTTCCCATTATTCAGTGCAGGATTGCATTGTGTCCAATTTCTCCTGGGTATGGTCTGCACAGTCAGTGTTATCTGGGATCTGTTGTCCCAGAGGTTTTGTTCTAAAACCTTGTAGGTTGCCATGGTGGCACAGGGACCATGTTGTCACTGTTGTGAGAAGAGACAGACATTGATTATGTGGCTTTGAGGTGATTTATTCCCAATAGCTCCTTGTCTTGGCAGTCATCTGGTGATCTTAGTTCTCATGACACTGATCCTTCTTCAGTATCATTCCTGACAGGATTTTCCTGATTATTCATTGGGTCTTTGCTGTTGTTCTAATTTCCCACTTATTTTTAGCCACTTTTCTGGTTTTTGGTCTCTCTTCCCGTGGTGGTTCTCAAGGTCCTGCCAAATCACGGATCTCCACTCAGAAACCTTTCTGTGGAGTAGCAGTGGGTCTGTGAAGGAACAGTGACTGCATTGTGAGGTACAAAGTGAAATTTAGGACTTGTAATTCTTGCACATTCACAGCATTGCTTTTCCCCCCCCCCCACTTTATGTCCTGTTTACAGTGCAAATGGTTTCTGCAGGAGGGCTGTGGACATCTGTGTGTTTGGCTGTTTATTGCAGAAGGCTTTTAGTGGGTCAAGGAAGCACACGGAGGGGAGCTTTTGGAGTGGCCTGTGAAATGATTTTGCTTAGCTTTGTTTTAGCACTTCTTGCACAAACCTCTGCTCCCTCCCCTTGGGTCGCAGCTTTCCAAGCTGTGCCAGCAAAAGCAGAGTCAGGCTCTGCTAAACTCAAATAAAGCAAGGGGCACATTTAATTTGCATTTGTGCAGAGGTGCTTAATTACAAACACCTCTCCTCCTGCCACAGTACCCCTGGTAGTTCCTTGATTGCTCCCAGTAGGAAGCTGAGCAGCTTTGAGGGTGGATGTTGTTCCCTTAGGTTCAGGAAGGTTTTCCACATGCCTAGGAGTGCTGTACTGTGGGATGGATTAGTAAAGGTCAGTGGTTTGATGTTCCCAGAGGGCTGCTTGTTACAGGATATAATCACGGAATCACAGAATATCCTGAGTTGGAAGGGATTCACAAGGATCATTGTGTCCAAATCCTGGCCGTGCTCAGGACAGCCCCAAGGGTCCCACCATGAATCCCACCCCAAGGATGTGTGAGAATGAGGGTTCACAGTGGGACATTGAACACTTCTGAACTCTATCTCTCAAGGATTTGGTAGGTGAAGTAGCATGCACCATCTGTAAACCCATGGATGAATTGGAAGGAAAGCTTGTGGTGAGACAGGAAAAACAACCCCAAACCTGAGCTATTGCCTGAGGAAACATGGGAATCCCCATTAGAAAGATTTAGATTAGAAAACATATCTGCCAGGAGTTTTGCTCTTGGAATTCCAACAGGGAAGTCCCACCTTATTTTCTTCCAAAGATCAAAAAAAAACCAAAATCAAAACAACAACAACAAACTACCTCCAAAAAACCCACCAAACCCTATCCTGAAAATACATTGCATGTCTGTATTATTTATATGTCTAGAACTGGGCATCCTCTTGCATTGCATCCATATCCTCACAAGAGATGGTCCCAGGATATTCCAGGTCCTGCTTTGGACATGCAAGCCTTAGATCCAACTTGGAAATTGTGTTTTCTACTGCAATACAAATATCCCCTTCTCACCCCCTCAAGAAACACTAAAGCCTGTTTGGAGGAGTGAAAGTGCAGTACAACATTTAGTTATAAATTGAAGATTTCCAAGCTATGTTGACTTAGAGCATCTGTTAGTGAAACATGTCTGCTCTGCAGACAGTTTTTGTGCTTGTGCTGTGCAAGCACATTTCAAACAAGCACAGCAAATGTGCTGCTGAGAACAATCCAGCGGTGCTGCTTGGGTCATTTAGATGACTTAATACGTCTTTTCTTTTTCCTTGCTATCTGTATTAAATCAATGATTCATATAAATTATGCCAAAGGGAGTTAATTGTTATTGCATGGTATAAAAAGCTGCCAAACTAAGGGCAAAATTCTGATTGCGGTGCATGAAATAAAATGGAGCTGTGTTCTGATTGCTGAAAGCATAAAATGGCTGAACCTGTCACCCCTACCAAAACAGCCTGGGCTGGAATTCCTGGGGAAACAGCAGCAGCAGAGGAATTGTGGAAGCAAAGGTTTGGTGGCTGTGGCGTGTTTGGAGGTTTTGGTATATTTGGATGTTCTCCAGAACACACAACAAACATTAAATGTGAAATAGCCAGCTCAAAGAACTGTGCTTCTCTGGTGCCCAGATCTGCAGAGGAATTCAGGAATTTAACTTTGTTGGTTCAGTGGCAGTTGAGCTCCTAAATATGTTCCTGAGATTAGACTGTGGTCTGTATAATATGGTTGATTCCTTATCTCTGCAAGAGGGGCACTGCTGCCATTCTCTCTTGTGGTTCCCCCAGCACATTTTCAGGGCTGTTTGAAGAGGAATTGCTGCTTCTCAAGGTCTGGAGCTTGACTGTGGTTTTTCTAGCTTTTCAAGGTTGGACTTGATGATCTTGGCTGTCTATTCCAGGCTTAAGGAGTCCATGGTTCTCAGAGGGAGGGTACAGCAAGGGCACTTGAAGACAAGCTCAGGTGCTGCCCTTTGCTTTGGAATATTTCTCACTGTAGCCAGTGGAGAGGCAGAAGAGGATCTGTCACGTGTTACTTAATTTTGATGTGAATTCTGCACTAAATCTGACATGGCCCTTTTCCAGGGAAGCTGCATTTTACATGGAAGAAGGTAATACAATGAGAAGTTCATGAAATCATGGAATGGCTTGAGTTGGAAGGGACATTTAAAGCTCATCCAGTTCCAACCCCCTGCCATGGGCAGGGACACCTCCCACTGTCCCAGGCTGCTCCAAGCCCCATCCAGCCTGGCCTTGGACACTTCCAGGGATCCAGGGACAGTCACAGCTTCTCTGGGCACCCTGTGCCAGGGCCTCCCCACCCTCACAAGGAAGAATTCCTTCCCAATATCCCATCTAACCCTGCCTCTGGCAGTTTAAACCATTCTCCCTTGTTGAATAATGTCAGAGTTGAAACACTGCCTGTTGTATGAAGGAGAATGGAAAAAGATAAAGTTTTAGGAATTGTTTGGAGCTAAGTCCACGGTTTTTTGTGCAAGGAAAAGTAGTTTTCAAATAGGAGTCAGCACTGGGAAATAAAATAGAGGAGCGTGTGGAATATGTAGGTCTAGGGTAGGGTGGAGGAGGGCAACATCAGGGAGATGTTGGCAGAGAAAAGTGTTTGGAATGAGAAGGTGGATTTTTGGAGCCAGTGGGAAAGTTCAGGAACTCCACAACACACCAGAAACTTGGGAAGTGGCCATGCCGGAAATGAGGAAATCCACACTCTGCAGTGACTAAATAATTAATAAGGGCCCATTTCTGGCCTGCTTGGTGACCTGACCCGAGTGCAGGAACTAAATGTGTGGGGTAAGGATTAACGTGCCTTAGGCAAGTTCTGTGCTGGGATTGGAACAGGAAATGATTAAAGTCCTTTGCAAAAGCTGGGGGAAAGCTCGTTATTTTGCTCCAGTATTATCAAGAATTTTTATAATCCATGTGCAGTGTTCAGGAAGGTGAAGTAGTTGAGTGTTGGGGGGTTTCCCCCCATGATCTCTTTAAAAACTGGGGAATATTACTCTAAATTTTGGTGAGTTTTTCACCAGCACTGTAATACCTGTCCCTGTGTGGCATAGGGAATTCAATGAACAAAAATTAAGTCTACAGTGACAGAAATTGCCAATGACTTCTAAAGGAAGGAGAGATTGAGACTGCCTCAAACAAGTGCTTAATAAACCCCAGTGAAAGAAATGTTGACTTAACTCATTTTTAATTGCTTTTAAGCTCTTAAGTGAGTTTGTTATTGAAAGTAATTAAAGGCCTTGAAAGATTGTGGGGAACTTGGGGAACACCTCTATGGAAAGGCAGTTACTCACCTTAAAATATTTTTTTATTGGTACCTAATCTGTCTGAATTGCTCAATTAATTACTTAATGAAGTGTGGTTCAGCACAGGGATGCTGCTCAGGTATGGCAGAATGTGTGTGCTTTGGGTATAATGGAAGGCAAAACACCTGATAAATAGTCAATTGTTGCTATGAGAAACTTTATGGATAAATAAAAAAAGACCAGTCAGTTTTGTGAAGCCCTTTTTTAACCAAAGCTCCTTTTCCCAAGACATACGTGAGAACTGGAATGGGTGAATTTTCTAGAGCTGAAAGGTTTCCTTGCAGAAACACAGTTTAAACAATGTTTTCATCAGTGTGGCTCAGCTGGTTTTTCAGATGGAAATAACTCCAGCAGGAAGTGTCTCTGTCAATATAACAATCTCCAAATTGATTTTGTTGTCGTGTTTCCATTGAGGACGGCGGAGAAAAGATTTCAACGCTGCCTGGTGTGGCTGCAGTGGAAAAACATCCTGAAGGGATCAAGGGCTGTTCTTAACCTGGAATTCAGGTTGAGAGAGAGGACTCTGCCCCTCTGTCCGTGAGCTCAGGTGAGACCCCACCTGCAGAGCTGCCCCAGCACAAGGACCTGGAGCTGCTGGAGAGAGCCCAGAGGAGGGCACGGAGCTGCTGCAGGGCTGGAGCCCCTCTGCTCTGGAGCCAGGCTGGGAGAGCTGGGGGTGCTCACCTGGAGAGGAGAAGGCTCCAGGGAGAGACTCTTTAGGTACTGGAAGGGGCTCTCAGTGCTTGTTTTCTGTGCCCTATTGGCAGTAGGATGTGTCTCCCCAGACTCTGCTACTCAGCAATGCATTGAGCTGAATGATTGTGATATTCCAGTTATCCTGAGTTTGGAGATTGAGGGAAAACCCTTCTCAAAAGATGGCTCATGTAAATTGAAGTAGATTATTAAACCAGACTAGAATTTACTGCCCTTTGCTTTTCTAAACACAATGAAGTGAAAATCAAGAATGAGGGCATTTATCTCCAGTGTGTATTTTTCTGGATTACAAACTTTGGCAGATGTGGTGCAGAGCAGTATTTCTTGGCAAACTGGCATGTTTGAAAGGCTGGTCTTAGAGAAATGAGTCTCTTTTAAATAAAGCTAAATATAAAAGCAAACCAGCTCTCACTCTGTTTAACTCTCTCTTATCTGCGGGCAGGAGTTCAGATTAGAGTGTCTGACTTAAATGAATCCACCCATCCTGTTGCTGCATTGACTTCCAGCTCAGCACCTGAAATCCAGGGCTCGACAGGAGCAGAGAGCCCAGTGCTGATATTTCAGTAGCAATTGTCCTTTTCCTGCTCTTTGGCTCCAAAAGCAACCCCTCCAGTTTTCCAGGAGATTAGACTCCTTTTTTTTTTTTTAATCAGTAACTGTGAGTAAGTAAAAATGCGGATGGGATTTGCTGCTTTTCCTAAGCTCACTCTGCCCTTCTGGCCTTCTGCTGGCATCCTCCAAGTGGGAAAGTTATTCTAAGGATACAGTAGAAGTGATGTCAAAGGGAGGTGTGGTCCTGATGTGTGTCACTTGTCTCTTTTGGGGGCTGAGCCAACAGGATGTTCCTGGAGAAAGGACGATGCCCAACTTTGCCAGTTTAATGATTTCCTCACTTTTCTTGCCTCTTGACTTCTCACTGGGATCCTGCATGTAAAAAAATGAAGGAGGATCTTGGGATATTTACTACTCTGGAGTTCAAGAGCCATCTAGTTCTAGAAGCTCATTGCACACCTGGACATGTTGAGTCACTGTGTGTTGTTCCCTGGAGTTTTCCTGGAGGGATGTTTTCCCATGGATGTGTGCACAGTGCTGGGCTCCCCGGGCTCTGCTGGTCCAGCTCTCCCAGGGTCAGATCAGGGAACAGCAAACCCAGGTCATTTTTAACCTGGATCCTTTCCCTAATCCAGGTCTTGGTACAGCTCTGGGCCAGTCCTGGTGGCACAAAGACAACTGTCAGTTTTTAAGGAGAGGAAAGATGGGAAGGCACTTCCAGCCAGGAACAACCCTGTGGTTTCCTGCAATGTTCTCTGCCTTCCAAAATTATTTCTTTCCATGCCTTTATTTCCTGCTGAGTATTCATGCCTTTATTTCCTGCTAGGTATTTGCACAGATGTTTTTGCTTCCAGCTGCTCCAGGTGGATCTTTAATTTGTTTTTTTTTTCATGTGTCCTGAGCAGAATGGAATTTGGATCCATTCTGGATAATCTGTATATATTCATTAACATTTTGCCCTGTTATTTCAGAATTTAGCTCCTAAGTGCATTAGGCTCCATGAGAAATGTCTCTGGGATCTTCTCTGTGGTGTCTCCTTGCTCAGAGCTTAACACCACACCCTTCATTATTGCCTTTAAATTCTGTTCCTTTAATTCCATTCCCTGTATGAGTAAAGAGGTCTGAATTAACCTTCACAATGAACCTGCCAGGGCTTTTCCCAGTGTCCAAATAGAATCTCATTAATCCCTCTTTTGTAATGCAGGGAAGGGTTGTGCTGGAGTGTTTGCCTTCGATTTTTTTTTTTTAATAGAGGAAAGGGTCTCACTGAGGCTGCTCTCACTGAAAGGTTTATTTTTATTTCTAAGACAATGGCTGCATATAATTTTTAATGCTGCACTTTCTGGAGGTTGACTGTTGTCAGTAGTACAGTAAATATTTCCTTCAATTAACAATAAATAGATAATGAAATTGTTCTCTTTTCATTACAAAGTCGTTTGTGACTTGGAAACCCCAAGGTGCCTTGTAATATATAACTTGCACAAGTGAAAATATTTATTCCAGAATCAATTCTAGAAGAAGTTTGGGAAAATTATTGGAAACAGGCAGTAAAGAAAGTGAGCTTTGACTTCTGGGGAAGTTTTCCCTTTTCATTTTGTGGGCTTTGGTTACTCAGAGGGCTAAACCCAAAATGTTGTGGAATAGGATTTAACCCTGCAGAATATCAAACATTTGCTGAATGTTTTTGTCTTAATTTGATAAGCCGTTGTGGAGCATATTTTTATGCTACCACTATTTTATCAGAACCCTCTGCAATCTACCAAAGCAGGTGTTTTAATCACCACATCCTAATTAACTCCATCTATTTTATAATACGTCTACCCAGCTCCTACCACTGGATTCCAATTTGGTGCAAAGAAGAAGGAAAATAATGGATTAAAAGAGAAATATAGAAGAATAATTGTAATAAGATCAGCATTGAAGTCTAGCTACTAAAAAAAAGAAAACGAAATTTGGGGCATTGGGGGGAGGATAGAATTAAAAATCTTGTTTTGCTGCTTGAAATAGCACATGGAGTTGATGAAGATTTTGGGGAATGAGCTTCCCTAGTTAGTAGCTGCAGTAATCTTGGGAAATATTAAGGGATTTCATCTCTTTCATGGCAAGAAGAAAGTGGGAAGGGAAGGGAAGGGAAGGGAAGGGAAGGGAAGGGAAGGGAAGGGAAGGGAAGGGAAGGGAAGGGAAGGGAAGGGAAAGAGGAATTCTTGACTGCAGGAGCCTCCTTTGGTGTCTTTGCTTAACTTGGTAAGATGGAGAGGGACTTTTAATGGGAGCTTGTAGTGACAGGATGCAGGGAACTGTCAGGAGTGGTTTCATTCTGTATTCCTGGAGTTTTCCCTGACTTAATCCCAGATCTTAATGAACAAGATTGTGCCAACAGGGCTGCTCAATGTTGTGCCATTTCCCTAGATTTTCCAAATACCTTCTCACAAATTCATTTGGTTTTTCTCATTCATTAATGAATGTCTTTGCACTTCCACTCAAAGACACTGATTGGGACTGATTGTTTTTCTGCAAATACATCCAAATTTGGTCAATCCTGACTGTTCCCTGCTGGTTTTTGAGTGGTGGCAGAGGGCAGGGATGTGTGCTGGCAGCTGGATAGCCTCCTTCTCTGCAGCTTACCACAGCTTCTCTCTGCAGCAGCAGCATCCACTCACTCTGCACTGAATCAGTTTGACTTCTGGTCAGGCAAAAAACAGAAAAGGAGCCAAAAAAATAAAATCCAGAAAGGGTTAATCTGCTGAGTGGCAGCACAATGCAAGCAGGTACTGATGCTTGTTGCAGCTAAAGAAAGATCCAGCACCAAGGTTAATGAGAGGTGGGGACTTGTTCTCCCTCTCTGTAGCAGCCAGAGCTGAACAAAACGGGGAATGTTTGGAGAAGCCCTCAGCATTAAAGGCTCCTGCCAAATCCTGGGAACCCTCCGGACGTTCAGCACCGTTGGACAGGCACCTTTAGTCTTTGTAAGCAAGAGCCTGTGGATTTCCTTGGTTTATACAAACACAAGGATGTGAAAATATTCCAAAATGGGCATTTGGAGCAATCAGAGCAGCTCAGAAATGAAATAATAATGCTGAAGGTGTGAAAGCAGCAGAAGGAGCTGTTGGTGATCCCGTGGTTGATGCTGAGCCTGGTGCAGCAGGCAAGGCTTGCTTTCCCGAAATCCAAGGGGGGAGGAAGATGTGAGGGAAGTGGTTTTCTCCCCCACTTGCCTGAACACTTATTTTCAGCTTCTTTCTTGCCACAAAAGGAGTAATTTGTTTAACTTTACAAAATGTTACCGAAGCTGTTGGAAGTGGAGCTGCAGCCCACGTTTTCTTGATAAATGAGTGTGTGTATTCCTGGAAGGAAGTTAAAATGGGGCTGTGTTATATTTGGTGCCTCCTGAAGCACTGAGGCTACTTTGAGTACAGAATGTGCTCAGAGAAAGACTAATTTGCCACTGCAGAGCTTGATGGGATGAGATTTGTCAAGTCCTTGTCTCTGCTGAAATTCACTTATGCTTTCCTCTCTCTCTCCTGAAGATATTTTAGGGTTCTGTCTTTGAATTGAAGGGCCATAAAAACCAATCAAAAAGCCTGAAACCAGAATTAAATTCCAAGCAATGAATATGCTCTTTATAATGTAGAAATACAGAAATCAAGCAACAGGTGGAGATGTTCCTGACCTATTTCCCTGAGTGTGCTCCTGCTCCTGCTAGCACCAGTGGGATACTGGAGCATCAGCAGGGTGGGTTTTGACTCCTTTCCAAGGATGCCATCTCTGATGGCAGGTGGTGGCTTCCTGCAGGAGGCAGGAAAAAGAAAGATTCAGTGAAAACGAAGAATTTACTGTTTTCTGTTCATTTACAAATTGGTGCTGTTTCATTAGCTGGCTTGAAGGGTCTGGTGGTGTAATTCTGCAGGGAAAGGTGGGATGTACCAGCACTCCCAAAGAAAACCTCAGTTGTTTTACTGGATTCCATGTTTTCTGCCTCCTGCTTTCTCCCTCAGAGTGTTTTTTGAATGAATGTAAACTAATACAGGATCAGTGGTTAGAAACCATGAAAAAATATTTAATGTAAACCTTTTGGTACTGAGTTGATTAAAATAAACAACTGTTCCTAGGAGCTGGTCCTGCTTTGGGAACAGTAGGGTTTCTGTTCCTCCCTATAATGCATAAAGCATGTGGAGTGCCTTGAGAGCTTTTTTTGGGTGCTGCACTTCATTTTGAGGGATTTCATTTTCAGTTCCCTGAGCTTTTGTGTCAGCTGGGAAGGGAGGGTGTAGGAGTAGCATGTAAAACTCAGGCTAGAACCTGTTTAGTCCCAAATCCTGACAAATAGCTGGTAAATAAGTATTGAAATGAAAGCTTTGACTTTGTTTACTCCCCCTGGAAAGCTGGGAAGGCCTTGGTCTTGTTGCCAGCTCTGGTATCCCTTCCCTCTCCTCTTATCCTGCATCTCCAGCGCTCCTCCTTTTTTTGCCTGCATTTCTTCCACGTCCCATTTCTCCTTCTGCTCCAGTGGAGGTGAAGACCACTCAGAGCTGGGAAGAACTGTGTTTTCTTCTGGCAGGTTTTGCTCAGAGCCTCACGGGTGTTTCTCTCTCTCTCTCTCTGTCCTCGCTGCTGCAGAGCTCTGGAATGCTGTGAAGACTCCCTGCCCAGGGACACTCCTCTCCAGATTATCTCCATCCCAAGGAAGCTCGTATCCAAGAGGTACCAATTCATCCTGTCTCTGTGTCCTTCAGTTGTAGCACTTGGGTTTAGCTTCTCCTCCCAAAACTTTTTCCCTTGGATGCCATGGAGATTGCAGCTGTTGCTGTTTGATACGATTTGGATGCTTCTTTCTATTAAATGAACTTTGCTAAAGAAGCACTTTATAGTTTAAAATGAGAAGTGATTTCTGGGTCAAGGAATGCATAAGCTGAAGCTCCAGCAACACTCTGTGCCTGGTGTATTTTATTGTGTTGATTTAGAAAGTTAATAAACATCAGGTCTTCAGCAGCCTGAGTAAAACACACAGTACTTATGTGCTGCTCCTATAAAGAATTGTGAGAGGGGTTCTTTTTTTAATGTTTATTAGTCTTAATATCTTCCTTGTAAATAATACATTTTTGTTTTATATTAAAAAGGAGAATTGTGTTCATTATCTGGGTCAAAATCCCCGGGTTGGCACAGACACGATTCCTGATATAAACTTCTGTCATTTGCCTGGAGACAGGCAAATTGTTTTCTAATAGTTTCTATTTATTGGGAGAAGAAAGCTGGAAACACTGTTTTCAAATATAAACTTTGCAGTGTAATTTGGTTGGAGCAGTTTCTATCTTAACTCCTTATTTTGGTTTATAGTGCCCAGCATGATGACACCTGGGCAGGTCAAGCCCTTTGAGCATGTACATATATATAAAAATATATATATATGTGTAAGAGAATTTAATATGTGAAAACAGTGGGAGAACATGATCTACAGGAGCTGTGAAACAGGAACATACCCCTCAGGAAATCCCTCTGGAAAGTATGCTGGAAAAATGTCCCTTTGTGCCTGCCCTTCCACTTTCCCTTGGGGATTCACACTTCCCTGTTGGGCAGAGAAGACACAGGGGTGGCTGAAGTGTCTGTCTGACCCCATCCAGCTGCTCTTGTTCAAGAATATGGAAAAATCAGAGTTGACTCTATGTTTTTTTCCATTTTATATGTTTTGCTGCTCACTTAATGACATGAACTTTAAATGTCAGCTGCGCTGCTTTGGAATCAAACCTTTGGGCACACTCTGACCCTTATCCTCACAATAATTCAGCACTCCAGCCCTGCTTTGGGAAAAGCTGCCCTAAATCAATGCCTCCTCTTTGGGTACAGACAAAATCCACGTATTTCTTCCTCTCCCCCCACCCCAGCTTAAGTGGAATGGGACAGAAAATGCCAATGATTTCAGAAAAGCTTTTCCCTGCTTGTGCCAGCCTTGAGGCAACAACAGTTGCCTCCATCTCCTGCTTCCCCTTTCCCCCTCTTCATGCTAGAAAAAAGGATAATTTTTTAAAAAAATTATGTTGCTCCTATCTCTTTTTTTCTGCATGGTTTCCCCCTTTGGGCTCTGCAGCTTTTTTTGAGAAGCAGAAATCCAAGGCTGTGGAAGGGGATAGGCAAAGCCAAGGGTGGGTTTGAGGGGTGGTGAAGTGGGAGAAGGGGCAGAGTAAGACTGGAACTGATGGGAGATCCACAAGATTGTGTTTCAAGTGGGAATATGTGCAGTGTTGGCTTTGCATAAGAAAGCTCCTGCTCCAAGGGCTCCTGGTCCAATCCAGCTCCAGATTAAGAAATTTTAGGCTCAGGAGTGGAAGTGATGGAGCCTGTGGAGACGTGGCTGACCAAGCACATTGGAATTGCTCTCCAGGCTGTGATGGCCCTGTTGGGGATCTCCAGCAGCCACTTCAGATATTTACTTTTGGGTGGCTTTATCTTGAGTTGAAACCCTCCCTGGAAGACTCAGTGTTCATTCAGAAATCAAAAGGTGCAGGGAGTTGAGTTAAACTTGAATTGTGTGAGTGCTCCATGTCTTAGCTTACTTAGGTTGTTTCCTGCTTGGGAAATACCCCACTCCCCCACATCCTAATTGAAATTCCAGCAATTAAATAGTTAAACACGGTGTGTGTGTATAAAATCCATGTGTTTCTATAAATACCTCTCTTATCTCTGTAATGGTTTGGTTTGATGTAAATATTTTTAAATGTGCTTTTACATTAGGCTGGTTTTTATCCAGTGTGTGTGAGTGGAATTTGGAACTGGGCCTGGACTTTATACTCCTGCTCCTCAACGTTTCTGAACTCATGTGGAAAATTTCTTGACTTTTAAGTCTCCTGAGCATTTCTGCCAGTTTGGTGGGGTCTTCACTGGGCTGGGAACGCACAGAATCCAGAGATGAAGTGGAGCATTTTGCCAGCAGCTCTTGGACACTTCTGTGCTGTTGGGAACATCATTTAGTGGATTTTTTTTTAGTGCAGGAGCAAATCCTTTGTTCACAGATCTGAAGTTTTCTAGCACTGCCAGCTCTGTTTTGGAGAACAAAATTCCTCTCAGAGAACATGTGATATGGAAAATGATTTCTGTCAAGCCAAGTTATGGGCTGCATCCAGCTCTGGGGCCCCCAACAGCACAAGGACCTGGAGCTGCTGGAGCCAGTCCAGAGGAGGACATGGAACTGCTCCAGGGCTGGAGCCCCTCTGCTCTGGAGCCAGGCTGGGAGAGCTGGGGGTGCTCACCTGGAGAGGAGAAGGCTCCAG
>JBBMKD010000001.1:1062693-1120967 GCA_037834095.1 Argya squamiceps
GAGAGCTGGAGAGGGACTGGGGACAGGGGATGGAGGGACAGGACACAGGGAATGGCTTCCCACTGCCACAGGGCAGGATTAGATGGGATATTGGGAAGAGACTGTGGCAAAAACATTTTAAAAGAGGATTATTTCAGAGGTGTGGATCTGACTCAGAAAGGTATTTGCAAGAGTGTCACATAGGGTGAAATGCTGGGTGATCAATCTTCGTAAATTCATCACCTTCTACAGGGAAGAAGTTTCCCTGTGTGATATATTACAGTGTATTTAGGTACATCATGGAATCCCCAAGTGCTTTGGGTTGGAATGGACTTTAAAGGCCATCCAGTGCCACCCCAACAAAGGCAGGGATACCTTCCACTATTCCAGACTGCTCCAACCTGGCCTTGGACCCTCCAAGGGATGGAGTAGCCACAGTTTCTCTGGGCACCCTATGCCAGGGCCTCCCCACCCTCACAGGAAAGGATTTCTTCCTAATATCCAGTCTAAACCTCTCTGTCAGTTTGAGAATAGGCTTCATTCCCCCTTGTCCTGTCACTCCAGGCCCTTGTAAAGAGTCTCTCTCCATCTTTCCTGTAGGTTCCCTTCAGGTCCTGGAAGGTCACAGTTAGGTCACCCCAAAGCTTTTCTTTTCCATGCTGAACAATCCCAATTCTCTGAGCCCTTCCTGGCAGCAGAGCTGCTCCATCCCTCTGATCAGCTTGGTGCCTTGTCTGGCACTGCTCCAACAGCTCAGCAGCAGCAGCAGTGTGCTCTGTTCAAGGACTCTGTGGCTGAGGTGAGCTGATGGGAAACATCCTCCCTGTTCCCTCCACCTTTCCACAGCTCCTTCCTGCAGTGTGCTGCACATTCCTGCCCTCACAAAGGCCGTGCTGGCAGCAGGGGCCTTTCTCTCAGATGTATAATTCAGCCCCTCTTCCTGGTGTGCCAGCCTTGTTTGTGTTGATGAATGAATGTGCCCTGTGTACAACCTGCAGATTGCTCTGCTCCTGGAGTACAGTCCTGCTCAATGTACCTGGTTCTGATTAACTGCATTTGAATTTGGGAGTGTGCTTAATGAGCTGCACCTTTCACAGATTCTTTTGTTAATTCAGAAAAGCTGCCTGCTCTGATTTATGGCGCCAAAAGGGGTAAACTGCCATTAAAAGCATTAATTAGTCTTGGTTGACTGCACAAAGAATAGACTTGGTGTGAGCCAGTTTTTGATTTAGCCCTTTGATTTTTGCCTAAGCTTGTTAGAGGGTCTGTATCTCTGGCTGTCTCATGCTGGATTGTATAATTGGAATTTTTGTGTGAAATTCTTGGGCTGAAGGAGCAAGAGCCAATTATAATCAATAAAGTTGTAAAGCAATTGAGCAGAACTTTGCAGATATTTTAGTACAGAAATGTTCCTTTTTAACATGTGGAAATGATAACTTGGGATTGTCAGTTTGGCAGGAACAATATCCTGAGGGTTTGCTGTGAGCCCTGGGTAATGTTGGTAAACCTCAGGAAGGAAAATATTCCCAGGAGCCTTGGATTTGCAGTGCTTCAGCTGCATGTGAATCCCAGAATCCTGGAATGGCTGGGGTTGGAAGGGACACAAAGGTCATCTAGTCCAACCTGCTCAAGAAGGACCCCAAGAGCTGTGGGGATTGTGTCCCCAGTCCTTGGGATTGAGGATTTTGACTATCCCAGGGAAGGAGACTCCACACCCCTTCTGGGCAGCCTGTTCCAGTGCTTGGTCACCTCACAGTAAAGTTCCTCCTCTCATTCAGGTGGAACTTCCTTCATACCAATTTCTTCCCATTGCCTCTCATCCTGTTGTACCACCCAGCAGATCCAGGTGGTAGCACGGGTGGTTTTGTCTTTTCCTCTACAACTTTATCCATTTTCTAATCCAGGTTAATAGGAAAAAACCCAAAACCCCTAAATCTTGGAACACTCTGTGTTGTATCCTTGGAAATCCTATATTATAACATTGATGAGTGTATTCCAGTACATGGTAGTTCTTGTACTTCCCAATTCTGGCCATCAATTCTCCACACAGAAGTTTGAAAATTAATTGAAATGCAAATCATAGCCTAAGCTTTCTTTCCAATAGACTTTCCATAATTATGCTTGACTGCAAAAAAACAATTCCATTGCTATAATTTTGGTAATTGCCTCTGGTCTGTTTGAGAATTAAGATTTCCCTCTGTCTGTATAAAGTTTCCATCTCTCTTAGATATTATCACATTAAGTGCTCCATAAAAAGAAGGTGGGATTGGGTTTCCATCCCAACTTGTCCTTAAGGAGCCAGCAGTTGGATCCTCCAGTTCTGCCTTAATTTCCTGGCAGAACTAGAAGGTCCCTTCTCCCTTCCTTCTTCCTGCATGCCTGGAGAGATGATGGTGGTACGTAGGACTTTGAAGTATTGCACTGGAAATATCCTCTGGATATTCAGGGAGATGGGAACTGCCTTTAAAATGCATTTTTAGCAAAAATTGGTTCCTAACAGCAGCACGGATCTGAAATGACAGATATCTTTAGAGGCACAGAGGTATTTAAGAGCTGTTTTCCCTCCTGCCTTCCCTGAACACATCCAACTCCTTGGGGCAGTGAGTTTCCAGTGTTTGCTGTATTTGGCAGATGGATTTTTGGGTAAGAGTGAAAGCCTTTGAGCTTCTGTTTAGTGTTTCACTCTCAGTCAGCACATCCTTGGAGAGAAGTCCATCATGTTGGAAGCACTGGAACAGCCAGGGAAGTGTGAGCTCCCCGTTTCTTCACAGCCACAGCCTGGGCTTGGTTATTCCCAGCTCCCACAAATGTTCCCAGCTTTGTCTCTCCATTATTTGTTTTCCTTTCCCATTGAAGGAAGTGGTTCTTTCCAGTATGAGAAGCATTAAATTGACTTAAATGCTTTGTTTGCCAAAGTAGCTCTTTGAAGTGGATCTTTCAAGTTTCTTATGTGATCTGGGATTTGATGAGACACATTTTAGCCCAGCAATCTCATAGTGAGGAAGGAAGGGAGAAAGGGAGCGTGGAAGGAAGAGAAGGAACCTTCTAGTTCTGCCAGTTTTGATCCTAACTCACACGGTTTTCCACGTTCCCTTTTAACACTTGACTTGTGCTGGAGCATCCAGACGTTATGGGGTCATCCGTGGGATCAGCAGGATCTCACTGGTCAGCTTTTCCAAGCATGTCTCCAGCATTAAGTCTCAAAGTGGAAAGGTAATCCCCTCAGGAGGCTTGACCTACTCTTCAAATGACTTTCTCCTGCTCTTTTGAGGCTTTGGGTTTTATTTGGGTGGTTTTTTCCTCCTCATCAAGGCAGCTCATTTAATTGCTGTGACTGCCAGGCAGAAACCTCACTCTCACTCTTCCAGACCTCTTTTTTCTTCTTTTTCTTCAGCTCCTTCATAATAAAGTGGTTTTTGGAACAGGGCCAGGCCTTTAGCCCAAAGTGTCTTCTGGTTTCATATCAAACAAGGGACAGCACAGCCAGATTGCTTCCCTAATCCCTCTTCCCAAAGACAAAGGTGTCAGCACTGTCTAGACATTGGTGTTCCACGTGCTCATTCAAGGCTGAGGGTTCCCCCTCTCTCCTTTTCATCCCACATAATTGTTCTCAAAGCCTCCTAATCTGCCGTGGCTCAGTGGGTGAAATCCCCCATACAATTTGGGATGGGTGTGTCCAATTTGGGAGTAGGTGGTCTGTGCCCCTTTGGAGCAGAGTCAATGAAACAGGGCGAGTGAGTTCTTGCTGCTGTACAGACCAAGCATTTAAATCTCTTTTTTTCCCATATTCTTGCTGTATCCAGTCAGGAGATATTACACAGCAGCTGTTCTTAAACTTTTATTTTTCTTTTATGGTTATTTAATGCCTTTCTTTGGGTCCACATTTTGCAGCTTTTCCATGGGGGAGTGGGTCCTTACAAGCTACAGGTTTGGAGTAGGAAAAGTAACAATTTAGCTGGTTTCTTGGTCCTTTGAAATTTTCCTTTTACTGATGGCAGGTTTTGACCTCTTCTTTCTTTGGAACTGTTCTGCTGGGAATTTTATCTAATGGGACATCATTAGGATCCTGTTTAGCCTTGGATGTGATCTGGTTGTGTAATCGAGAGGTTAAGTACAAAAAAATTGGGAAAACTGCAGACAAATTGACAGCAGAGCAAAATCACAAATTCTTTCTGCCCAAAGTTTTCTATCATTTTGGAGCTCCTTACACACATTTATTGTCCATTTTTAGTATTAAAGTGTGAAAATAATGTTCTCCACTTCAAGGATTCTCTCACAGGTGTAAAATGCTTTTCCCAGTTTGTCAACATCCACGAGGAATTGCTGTCAGATCCATGAAGGTGCTGAGCCCCCACACTGAGTCCTGTGCCTGGCATGGATCTGCAGGTAGGTGAGATGCTGCTCAGAGCCACATCCACGTGGCTTTTAAATCCCTCCAGGGATGAGGACTCCACCCCTGGCCTGGACAACCCTTCTGGGGAAGAAATTTTCCCTGGGAGCAGAGCCTGACTCCCCCAGCTGCCCCCTCCTGTCAGGACACTGATAATTCCTTGGCACTTCAGCGTGCTCCTCGTGCCTGTCTGTCAGCCTTTCTGGCTGTCACAGCTGGGAACAAGGGGAATCGTTGTGTTTTGTGTGTTCTGTACAGCTGAGTGTGTCATTTCAAGTTAAAAATAAGGCATCTTTAATGTCAAGATTGCAAAGTTCAGGAAGCAGAATGGGGCTGGAAGTCAGTAACTGCACATTCAGTTTGTTCTATATTTGTGTGAGGCCCTTATCAGCAGGATTTCTGTCCAGGATTCTCTCCCTAAAAAGTCATTCATCCATGAAAGGTGTCTTGGTCTGATGGCTATTGCAAATGGGGGATAATTAATCACTAGTAACTTGTGAGGCCACCTAAAAATGAAGTTCCTTGTTTCTGCCCTGGGTTCTTCTCAGAGTTCAGCCTGGTCTAATGAAAGGTGCTCATGGAAGGGGTTGGGAATGAGATGGGCTTTAAGGCCCCTTTCAATCAAACCACTCTGGGATTCTATGGAAACAAGCAGCCCTCTGTATTTTTGGAGCTGCTGTTGCCTTGTCTTTGTGCAGGTCAGGTTTGAAAGGTGTTTCTTCGGCAAAAGTGCCTGGAAAAGAACTGATTATTCATCAGAAGTTACCAATAAAGGGGTTTGCTGTTGTTCCCAGGTGCTGCTCGCGGATTATTTTGCCAGTTCATTAAAGGCTTGGATAGGGATTTACAAGCTGATAGCTTTGGTTCCTCTGGTGGACTCGGGCTGGAGCCCCTAAATATTTTGCATTTAATGTTGAAATAACGTGGGATTTCAGAGTGAGAAGCCTTGTTATTTTAAAAAGGATTACAGGCAGAGAATTTGCAGACTGGGGACAGTAATTAGGTGTGACTGTGCTGTATGGGAGGACCACTGCAGCTCATTCCCTGTTATTCCTCCTCTCCATTTATGCTCCTCTTGTGGTGGAACGATGACCCCGGAATGTCACCAGCACACCCTTGGGGTCCCTTCCCCCAGCTGCCAGAGTGCAGGAATGGCAAATCCCCATCCCCACGGTGCTCACAGCCTCCCAGAGCCCCTCAGTGCAGTTCAGCAGGGACTCATTGCTGTGTTTGTCCCGTGCAGGGCCGGGCTGGAGAGCCTTCAGTCGGAATTCCCGGCGCTCTGCCAAGGCGCTGCATTGCTGTCCCAGCCCCCGAGCTGATAAAACACATCCTGACTGCACATTATTGCATCCACGGCATTGCAGTGCTGCAAGGGAGCTAATTAACAAGCCTAGGAGTTTGTTGGGTTTAGCCCTGGGGATTGCAGAGTGGGTGTGGGTGTTCTAAACTGTTAATCCATATATTTTACTGTTGGAAAAATTCATTTTCCTGAGGGTTATTTGGCACTGTAAGAGCAGGATCTCTGTAATGCAATCAGGATATCTTCTACATGAGAGGAAACATGTATTTTTTTTCCTCAAATAAAAAGACAACTTGCTTTGTGAGGAAAAAAAAATTCCTTTCACGACCTTAAAATAATTGATTGAGGAAAAAGAAAGCTTTTTGTTTTATGAAGGTTTTGTGTCTGCAGGATCCCAGCTGAATGCCATGTAGGAATTGACTGGTGCTAATGTTGATTAAAAAAAAAAATCAGAATTGCTTGGACACGGGAGGTTATCAGTCAAATACTGCTTAGAGAAATTGTTGTGATGTGCTGCCTTCAGCACCTCACTGAGGAGCAGAGATGGGCAATAAAGTGAGCAGAGTGGGCAGTGTAAGATCATCACTTTTCTCCTGATTATTTAACTAAATCAGTTTACAGTAGGAATATCTGGTGGTGAAATGAGAGGAGAAAATTATCCTTACACTTACATTGCCCTTGTTCTCATCCCCCTGCTCCAGAGCTTGCAGCCAGTGCAGGGAGAGCATTGCAGGATTCCCTGTGGCTCTGCCTTGCACCGTGTGTGTTTTTATAGAGGTCCTCCTCTTGTCTGCTCCTTTGATTCTGCCTTTTCCTCAGGAGGCCACACACAGAGCTGAACCTTCAGTTCTCGTCACCATTGTCATCTTTTGTGCCATTCTCTTTATCCTTTTCCAGTCCCACCTGTGAAATAGGTGTGGTTTAAAAAAAGAAAACCCAAATGATCTGGTTTTTGTATTGCTCTGCTGTGGCTCAAAGATGAGGGTCAGCCTCAGAACAGGCACAAATGACTTTTACTGGCTCTTAAATGTTTTTGCAGGCTGGTGAATTTAAAGCAGAGGGAATTAAAATGTAAATGTGCACCTGGGAAAGGGTGTCCCAGATCTGCTCAGTGGGGCCCAGCAATGGCAGCAGAGGAACTGAAGCCTGGGAAGTTCCGCCTGCACATGAGGCAGAACTTCTGCCCTGGGCAGTGCCCACACGTGGACAGATCACCCAGAGAGGAGTGGAGTCTCCTCACTGGGGATATTCCAGAGCCATCTGGACACAATCCTGTGCTCTGGGATGGCCCTGCTGCAGCAGGGAGGTGGCACCAGATGAGCCACTGTGGTCCCTTCCAGCCTGAGCCAGCTGGGAATTCTGTGATGTGGAAGACTCCAGAGCTGAGCTCCAGGTGATTTTTAAGAACCAAACAGTTTCAAATGTCATTCTTCCCTCAGATTGTTTTGTTTCAGTGATTGAAGTAACACTCCAAACCACCTTTGGATTTTAGAGAGTCCCAGGAGGGTTTGGGTTGGAAGGGACTTGAAAACCCATCCAGTTCCACCCCTGCCATGGGCAGGGACACCTTCCACTGTCCCAGGCTGCTCCAAGCCCTGTCCAACCTGGCCTTGGGCGCTGCCAGGGATCCAGGGGCAGCCACAGCTTCTCTGGGCACCCTGTGCCAGGGCCTGCCCACCCTCACAGCCAGGAATTCCTTCCCAATATCGCACCTAACCCTGCCCTCTGGCTGTGGGACACCATTCCCCCTTATCCTCTCACTCCATCCCTTGTCCCTACTCCCTCTCCAGCTCTTTTGGAGTCCCTTTAGGAACTGGAATTTAACTCAGAAATGCTGTTAATTAAAAAAAAAAGTGCAGTTGTTTAATGCATTTTTTAATCAGTTGGCCATTTTGTTTTCATTGCATGGAAACAAATATTACAGCATTCAATCATTTCAGAAGCTCCATCATAAGTGATTTTTGGATAGCCAAAAAATTGCTTCTAGGGGATCTTTCTAAAACATCAGCCACTGCAATAGGAGCAGGATTTATTATTTTATTCAGCACACACAGGTTACCTTGCATCTCTCAGCAGATGATTTCACTCTCTGCACTTCTCTCAGGGCTCTCTGAATCTCCCAACTTAATTATGACTATTATGAATAATTTATTCTCCACAAACATTGCTTTGTCTCGTCTGTCTCTCTCCCAGTTTCCTCTGCTGGTCCCTGTGAAGGCTCTGGGAGCACCTTGCTGTCACCCTTTTGGGAGTCTGAAAATCCCATGTTTAATACAGCCTGTTTCCTATTGCTTAACTGCTCCCTAATCCATAACATTCCCTTTTCCTGTTGTCCTATAACTTTAATTTTTTAATAGCGTCTCGCTGGGGCTTCTTTGTAAGTAGCTTTTTGTGGTGGTTTATTCCCCAGTTCTGGACTCTTTAGCCACAATTGAAGGATTTGGGTTGAGTTGTTTTGCTTCCCATGCTGTGTGTGTTTATCTGTGTGAGGGCACTGCAGCATTCCAGCCACTTTGCTTCATGGGAAAGGAGACATTGGCTAATTCCATGATAATCCTTAGGACACTTGTTAGGATAAGGACAAGTCTTGTGCTGTTACACAGTCAGTGATTTGAATGTGATAAAGGATTTTCAAACACATCATGGACCGGGTATTCTAAGTTTTCCCTGACTTTTAAAGTCAACAATATTTGGTTTTATTGACTTTAGTATATATTTGCTTTCTCTTTCCTTATGAAGTTCTCTGGAAATGTCCAATCTTACTTGGGATAAACATGGAGCAGATCTGTATTTGCTATTTTTACTTTCTAGCTTGTTTAAGGTGTTCTGTAGTTTTATTTAAGCTCTTCTTGGTTTGGATTTTGACTCATTTGCTTCCTATTATTTTGTTTTCCACTGAGCATCCTCCTCCCTGCTCTCTTGGTCTCCCATTTTTTGGAGGTTCTCTCACATTCCTCAAGCAGACCACAAGCAGAGTCTGTTGCCTTTAATTTTTTGGACTCTTCTTACATGAAATGATCCACATTTGAAATCCTCCTGTGAACAGATGCAAATTTCTATGTCACCCTACTCCTTTTAGAGAACATTGGCTTTTTCCCTGTCCCAAATAAGATTTTATTCTTGGCAGGGAAGAGCTGAAGTGCTGTTTGTTTGCAGAATTTCCGGATGACTGACAGCATGCTCAGCCCTCAGAGTCCTCACGGTAAACACAGCTCTTGCTATGGGAAAAATACATCAGAAATCCCAAAATAAAGCAGGGAATGTACAGTATTCCCGAGTTAGGAACACCATGTGTGGATTTTGATGGCAGTTTGTTTGATTCTGAGATGTAGGAGAAGTGATATCTTTCAGATGCGTTTCAGGGAGAGCCAGAACATCTTTTTTTTTCCTTTTCCTACTCATCCAGAAACACTTAGGAATGAGCAATTCCACCTATTTGTCTTGTTGATGGCTGTTTTCTCCTGGTATAAGGAAATACTTTCCACTTGTATTAGACCATTATCTCACACGGATGTGGAGCAGATTTCCATTTGCTGTTCTTGGCTGGGAAGGACATCATGAGAGAAACATGCAGGAAGCTGGGGAAAGAAAAAGAGAATTTGGAGTGCCTTAAGCTTCTGACTTAGCCTGAAAATTCCTCTTTTTTGGGGTGACTGGTGAGAGTAACTAGGGGAGACACTGTGCCACTGATGGGGGTGCTGCTGTGTCATTATTTTTATTTGGGCCTGGCAAAACCTCTTGGTGCCATTAGGATGCTGAGCCCCAGGATGTTGGGATGCCTTTTGTAACTCTACCAGTGCTAAATCTCTCTCTCAGAATAATTCCCAGCTCTTTCACCTGTGTTTCAGGAAGCCTTTCAAAAGGGAGTTGTTGGGTCAGATTGTCTTTCTCTAATAACTAGAAATCCCCTGGAATTTCTTGGTAAATACCCTGTAGGATATGCTCCTGGTGTAGGTGCCCAGCAAACTCTGGCCTTGGAATAGCTCAAAAGCCATAAGTAAATATATCCTTGGAATTACATTTTAAAATTGATTTTCATCTTTAACTCGTTTTGAAGTTAAAACCTAATTATGAATATTAAATTCAGGTTAAAGGATCCAATTTTCTTCTAGTCCTGCATTAAATGAGCTGCCAGAACTCACCTGGTGGTGACAGGTTGGGAAGGATCATTCTCTGAGCTGGCATCAGTAAACTGCAGACTCTAGCCTAAAACTGTATTTTAAACATTAATTTGCATAGAATGCAGGTCCTGTCTTTCAGAAAAAAAAAATCAATTACCTCTCCCCCAGCTGGCCCTGTCTATGATGAGACTGCAGTGGAAAAGCAGGATTCATGCTTTGGAAAAAGGGGTGTTTGCCAGATTCTCATCTGAATTGTAAAGAGCAGCTCTGGCTTTGAAATCAGCCATGAGTTCACGGTGCCCGTCCATGGATGAGTGAATGAAGGATGGCTTTGGGCAGTGTTGTCTGTTTTTCTGGTAGTTGGTGTGACGTGGGCCAGTGCTGGACATAAAACCCAGTGGAAAATTCCCCCATGTGTTTTGTGTTGCTGGAAGTTCAGGTTGTGCTGGTGGATTCAGAAGGGGACATTGAAACACGTGTTGGCAGCAGTTAAAAAGGACAATGTTTACTGGTCATCCCAGCTGGTCTCATCCCAGGAAACATCAACTGTTTGTGCTGCTCAAACCACTGGAACACTTCTGGAATAGGGGAGCTCTTGCAGCTGTCCCAAACTGGCATGTCAGTGGAGCACAAAGAAACTTTACCCTGTCCAAGGTGCCTTGGATGGGATGTAGAAATCTGAGGGATCAGAGAGAGTGAATTCCAGCAAAGCCATGACAGCCACCAGCCCTTTCTCAAATTGTGGCTGATTTCAGGGCCAGGCAACTCCTAAGTGGTGCAGTTGGCTGATTTAGTATGTTTTGGTCTTGTTTTGCTGCTCTGAACCAAGATCACTAAGAGAGAATTAATTGAGAATTAATTGTAGTACCATTGGATTAATTGTACGCTGGAGTTCCTGCCCTCAGAGTGGCTAAAAGTTTGTCTGGATTAGCTCAGGAGCAGTGCAACAGTCCAGGAGCATCCCTGTGGTCCCAAAGGCCCATATGTGGGGAAAAACTTTGGGATTTTGAATAAAAAATGAAAAGGAAATAGACACACACAGCATATAAATACTTTAGCCAGCGTGCATCTTTTCTGCAATCATTAAATACCTTGAAAGGATCCTTTCCAACCCAAATCTGTGGATGATTCTGTGATCCTGATATTGAGGAATGGTCAACTCCGCTGTTAATTACAAAATCCAGTGGAAGCTGAATTGGTGCAATCTGGTTGACCATCTTAGACTCTGCTGCCTGAAAAGTTTCATCCCTTTATTCCAAGGCTCCTGAAAGCAGTTACTCTGGAGTCATTTAGTTGTAACATGACCTGGCTTGTCTCAAAATGACAAGAAGTTTTGACTTTGGCAGAAGTTGCCAAATGGAGCCATCTGTTTTCTCTTTCTCTAATTGCCCATTCAGCCCAAACAGCTCCGTGGATCCAGGGAAAGCAGGGAGGGAGCAAGAGGGGCCAAGTGTTGGTGGGCTGTTCTGAGGCTCTCGGTGTGGATTGACACTCCATGGCTCTCTGGCAGTGGGGAGCCATTCCCTGTGTCCCTGTGTCCCTCCATCCCCTGTCCCCAATCCCTCTCCAGCTCTCCTGGAGCCCCTTCAGGCCCTGGCAGGGGCTCTGAGCTCTCCCTGGAGCCTTCTCCTCTCCAGGTGAGCACCCCCAGCTCTCCCAGCCTGGCTCCAGAGCAGAGGGGCTCCAGCCCTTGGATCATCTCCATGGCCTCTTCCTATCATTTAGGAATAGCCAAATTTCTTTGTTTTTCAAGGCAAATCTCTACAATTTCTTTTGAGTTTTGCTTTAAGTTTATAGATATTTTTAATGTGGTTCCAATGCTGTGGACAAGAACTTTTAACTTGCTAATCTGTGAATTTGCACTGATTATTGACAGAGGTGTGAAAATGAAATTAAATCACACTTATCCTAATAGAGGGTGTGTTTTGACCAGATACTGGGAAAAAAGTCTTCCCTGTGAGGGTGGGGAGCCCTGGTATAGGTGCCCAGAGAAGCTGTGGCTGCCCTGCGCCCCTGGAAGTGTCCAAGGCCAGGTTGGAAGGGGCTTGGAGCAACCTGGGATAGTGGAAAGTGTCCCTGCCCATGGCAGAGGGTGCATTGAATGATCTTGAAGGTCCTTCCAACCCAAATCAGTCTGGGATTCTTTATCTTTCCTTGTTCTTTTGCTGTGTCCAAACCTGGCAGTGTCTTTGTAGCATCTTTGGGTGAAACACCTGCTCTTGGCATGGTACTGCAGATGCAGCCAGCCAAAAGACGTGGAAGAGTGGAGCTGGAAAAATGATCCCTTGTTCTGCAAGTTCAGGGATCTGTGATGATTCATCTTCAGGCTGGTTGTAGCTGAGGGAGCAGAGCAAGACCCAGCAGTTGCTGACAGTGACGGGGGGAGCTGCCAAGGCACAGGCAGTGGCATTCCCTGGATTCCCTGGCTGGAAGGCTTTCCTCAGCCTCCCTGCTGAAGAGAGAATAAGTCTTTGGATGCTTGAAGGGCCTTTTCAGTGCATCTCTCCTGATTTCCTCTCAAGCAGACCTGCGACTTCATGTGTAATGTCACCTTCAGGTCTGTAGCTTCCAGTTAAACCAGTGCTTGTGCTTCACAGGGATCCATAGTCCTGATCTAATGCATAGGTTTTCCCCAATAAAGGAGTCATGAAATCATTCAGAAGTCTGGACAAGTTTAATTCTATGGAGCAGTTTTGCATTAACCTGAAACCTGTTAGTGGATGTCTTTGGATTGGTTGGTGATGGCTCTGTCAGGAGATACACAGACCCATATGAAGTCTCTAACTTGTCAGGAATAGGTGGGATATATGGGATATGGACTAGCAGATCACCTCATTAACCCAGTCACCCCAAAATCCTGGGCAGGAGGGAGCCAAGCCCACCCCAGCTGCAGCACAACTTCCCTCCCTCTCTCGGGAAGTGGGACTTGGGCAGGGACACCAGGTTACACCAAACCAGAGCAGGGCAAGGTGTGATTGCCCCGAGGCTGATGCTGAGACAGAAGTGATGTGCAGCAATAATTAACAGCCACTCAACTGAGTGATGTGCCCAGGTTGTGTAGGATACAAAGCAGGATGTGTGAACACCCTGCCGTGGGCAGAAGCTGCTGGAGCAGCTGTGAACCTCTTTTTTTTTTGGAATGTTGAAAGTTCCCAAACCTTTCCAGGGCTGCACATACTCACTGCTCTCATCACCCCTGGGAAAGTAAACCCCAGAGTTCCTGCTGCTCATCTGAAGCCCTACTTTGTTTTTTGAGCAAACACTGCACAGCCTTAAAAAGCCCAACAGAACAGGATGCTTTTTCTTTCCTGGTGAAAGCAAGTGTTAAAGACTGGATTACAAGATGGGAAATGGAGTTGTATTTTTATGTGGCTCTTTTGTAATTGCAGGATTATGTTGAACAAAGGTCCTCTTCAGCTACACCAGTATTTCATTCCCCTTGGATGCTGGTGACCCCAGGGCTTTCCTTACCACGTTAAACTCTCTGAGATGAAGTTTTTCACTCCATATTCAAGATGGAATTTCCTTTTTCTGCCTCTTAGTATTTTGTTAACCTATTTTAGGAATGATTTCTCTGGATTTATACCAAATATAGCAGCCATGACTCAGCCTCTGTTCCTAGCTTTGGACTCAGAGATGCACTTGCTGCTTTTGTATTCCCCCTGCCTCTGTAATTTCCCCCTCTAAATTTCTAATCTGGTCCCCCTGCATTCCTCCAGGAGTTTCCTTCAGTTTATATGGCTTTCCTACTGATCTCAGGATTTTCAGGATTGTCACAATATTTTATAAATGGGCAGCAGAAGAAGAATTCGGCACAGGGGATAGGACAAGAGTGGAATGGTTTTAAACTGAATTTAGATTAGATATTGGGAAGGAATTCCTCCCTGTGAGGGTGGGGAGGCCTGGCACAGGGTGCCCAGTGAAGCTGTGGCTGTCCATGGATCCCTAGAAGTGCTCCAGGTCAAGTTGGACAGGGTTTGGAGCAACCTGGAACAGTGGAAGGTGTCCCTGTCCATGGCAGGGGGTGGGACTGGATGGTTTTTAGGGTCCCTTCCAACCCAAAGTCTGGGATTCCATAATGCACCATATCCTGCTGGCTGTTAGACTGTCACAAAGCTCTCAGCTGGCATTTTTAATGTACAAGTGACAGATCTGGAACTGCAGTGTCCTTCTGGTGGCTCTGGGGAGATCCTGTTCCTCCACATGGCCCCTGTGGAGGAAAATTCCTTAGGAACTTCCTCCCCAGCATGGACTGTGCTCTGCTGGGACCACGGTGGGGTTGTGGCCTGGCTGCAGTCACGAACTCATGGCACACATTGTCCAAGAGCCACGGGCTGGCAGGCTGCACACAGTGGGATGCAGAAGGCTGGAGAGGCACAGGAAGCTTGTCAGTGATGCCAGCTCTGAATTCCAAGGTGGTTCAGGGGCTGATGAGGATTTTTTTTTTTTGAGCATCCTCTTAATTGCTGGTAATTGGCAGCACAGCCTGAGCAGTTCTGTCTCATGTTCAGTTCTCTGTTTCCCTGCTCTGATGTCTGCAGAAGATTTGCAGGATCAGATGGCAGCAGTGCAATGTAAATCAGGAGTTTTAGCATTTGTATCAAATATGCTCCAGCAGGAGATTGCAAGGCCTGGGTCAGCAAGAGCTCAGGAGTGTGGCTGTGGAGCTGCTGCTGTGATGGGGATGGGAACTCTGCTCTGTTCCTTCTGCAAGGCTGCCTTGACAGATCATAGAATCATGGAATATCCTGAGCTGGAAAGAACCCACGAGCATCAAAATTGAACTCCTGGCCCTGCACAGACACCCCAACGACCCCACCCTGTGCCTGAGAGCATTGTCCAAACACTCCTGGAGCTCTGGCAGCCTTGGGAGCCTGGTCAGTGCTCCATCTGGGTGAAGAACCTTTTGCTAATAATAATATTTTACTTCTGCCAAGATGTTGTGTTCTCCCATGAAAATGCAGAATAAAATCCTCCCAAAATGGTGTTCCTGTCCTTCAGTATCAGACCTCCCTTTCTCTTTCCAGCCAGTGGACAGGTATTTTACATCAGATGAAAGACCAGGAGAGGTGCAGGCACAGGTTTCGTGTTTTCAGAGCTGCTTTTAGTGTTGGCTGAGCTGCACAAAGGAGGGATGTGAGAACATCAATGGCAGCTTCACCTCAGCTCATCCACACCGAGCTGGAAATACCTGCAGGCTGGTGTTCATTTAAAAATTAAGAGTGGGAGCAGGGGAAACTTGGGCTTCCTCTGCCAAGGGCTTAAACACCCACGGAGCACACAGATGAACTGCTGCCTGTGGCAAACAGGCTGCCTGAGGGGGAAATTAAAAGTGCCACCCTAAAAGCCTTTGTAATTACATTTCCATAGCCCTCAGCCACACTGGGAGGACAAATCTGACACTGTTGTGCTGATACTGAAATCTGGGCATAGCTGGATTTTAATTTCCAGAGGGAACAGAGGGGGGTGAAGTGCATCTTCCTCTCCCTGTTTTGTGTATCTTCCATCTTCCTTTGGAATTGCACTGGGGGTGTTTTGCACATTGAGGGATGCTGGTGGGAGAGCACAGCCCCAGTAATGCCAGTGAGGGACACCTGTGCCCTGGGAAATTTATGTGGAAATACTTTATGGAGTGTCATTCAGTGTGCTCTGATTGCAAGTACAGGCATCATTCTGTTTAAATTCACATTGGTTAAGAAATGAAAATATAAAATGTATATTAGAAATGTGATAAAGGCGTATTATTAATTGAAAAGGAATAACCAGATAATTTTATAGTTATCCAAAGGAGTCAATTTGGGAAAAAAATATTGAGAAAGGGGGATCCTGGGGAAGTGTCTTGCTGTGTAACATTTGCTCTTTCTGAAGTGTGTATTCCCAGGCTCTGCAGATCGTAGAGGTCATGGCTACTCTCACAATTTGCCCTCCTTTTCTTTCCCTCAAGGACATTTTTTTCACTCCTGTTGCCTGGCAATTCCTGTGAAGATTGCCCAGGCCCTGCCCTGAGCTTTTCCTGTGTTCCCTGTGCTGGTCACATTGTCCAACATCTTAGGACTGCACTTCCAGAGGATGCACATCCAGCCTGGTTGCTCTTACTCACAGTGTGTGCTGTCTGCTGGGCTGCTTATTATATATTTAATTCCTTCTAGATCCCCTGTTAGTTCTTCTTTGCTGTTGGAATAATCTCTTAAAGCTGAATTAATCATTGAACAGAAACCAGAAACTCAGTTGCTGTTGTTTATTAAGGAAATAAAAAACATGCCACCAGTATTTCACAAAACATCTTCTGGGAATGCTGAGTTTATTTTCCAGGCATGGAAAAAAAACTTGTGAATTCATTAAAAAACAGAGCCAATCTTACCAAAATTAGTCCCCTACCAGACTGGGGGTTTTATCACAGTTATTATCAATTTGGGCATTGTCAGAGGACAGAGAAATCAGGAGAAAGGAAATCTGTCTCTTGAGTAGGTGATGTGCACCTGTTGTATGATTGATAGAGTTCATTTAAGATGAAAATTGAATTGTTAGGGAGAAATGATGGCAGAAAAAAGCCTTATTATGTACAGAGATGAGGCTTATCAGCATGAAAAGAAATGTGTCACAAATTGGTTGCAAATCAAAGGCCTGATTTTTTTTTTCTTCTTTTTCAAAAAGGCACAAATAAGGGTGTGCACTGTAAATCATGGGATTGCTGTGTAATGTGTGCTGGGATCTTTTGTGCAATATAAAAAGGCTTTTTCTCTGTAGAGTTTACATTATGAAGCTGTGAGTCTACAGACAACTCTGTGTGCTTAAACCAGGTGGGTTTATTCTGGCTACACCTGAATGTGTTGTAAAATCAACACTGAATTCTAGGAATAATTAAATTATCAGTCATAGGTACACACATGGAATTGTTAAACTTGGAAACAGCCTCCAAGGACATTGAGTCCAAGCGTTCCCCTGGCACTTCACCAACAGTGCTGGAGAGGGACTGGGGACAAGGCATGGAGGGACAGGACACAGGGAATGGCTTCCCACTGCCAGTGGGCAGGATTAGATGGGATATTGGGCAGGAATTGTTCCCTGTGAGGGTGGGCAGGCCCTGGCACAGGTTTCCTAGAGAAGCTGTGGCTGCCCCTGGATCCCTGGCAGTGCCCAAGGCCAGGCTGGATGGAGCTTGGAGCAGCCTGGGACAGTGGGTGGTGTCCCTGCCCATGGCATGGGTGGAACTGCAGGATTTTCCAGGTCTCTCCCAAGCCAAATCATTCCATGATTTTGTGATTGTTTAACCTACACATGGGTGCTGAAGCCCTGGGTTTTCAAGTGGCCCCTTGGCTCCTTGTGGCCTTGCAGCCAGGAGGGATCAATGTGAGAGGAGTACAGATGTTCACGTGGGAAGGACGATATTTGCTTGGCTGCTTCAGACTAAACCTTTCCTTTAAACATTTCTGAGCGACTTCCAGGACTTCTTTAACTGTTTTTTTGCTGTCAGACTCACTGTTATTTTAAGGAAGAAGGGAATGGCTGCTCTGCAATTTCTGCCATGCCATTCATTGCCCAAAGCAGTCTTATTCTCCTGATGGAAAACAAGGAAGAAAAGCTGGGTTTTCCAGCTGTCACAGGCTGGGGATTTAGTACTTCTTTTTTTCTTGATATAAACTGGAAGCTCTAAGCTCCTTCAAACTTCTCTTCCCACTCTTTAGTTTGGGAAGGTATGTCCAGAAATCTGTGAAAAGTGTTAATTGTTGACTTGCTGTGGCCTTTCAGCCCTTTCCTTTGTGCTGCTGCAAAAGCATTCCTGGTTTTGGCTTCCTGGGCTGGATCTATTCACTGGAAAACTGAACAAATGTTTAGGTGAATAAAAGCACTGCAAAATCCTCTGTAATGGCAGGCTGGAAAATTCTTGGCTTTTCCAGTGGTTATGAAGTATGAATATGCTAATTGAGTGCATATTGCATGTGTTAGAGATCATGCTGTACATGCAGTGATTATTGGCTCCTGTCCCTTGTACAGTGTCTGCCACTAACCTCTGGTAATTCCTGTATGGAATGTTTGACTTGTGTTTGAGGCCCAGGACAGCTTTACAGACATCTGTAGCCTTCATTTAAAGATTTCTATCGTGGTCATCTGTGTAAGCTTGCTTTCTGTTGTGCTGGTTATGTGTTGCTTTACTGACTGTTTCTGCAGGATTAGGCTCAGAGTCTATGAAAGGAAATGCCAAGTAGGACAGAATTCCAGTAGGATATGGGATGGATAAATACTAGAGCAGCAGGGCATAGGTGCAGAATCATGGAATCCCAGACTGGCTTGGTTTGGGAGGGATCATAATGCACATCCACTTCCACTTCAGTTGTTGAGAGCTGGACGTGATGAAGTGAGTCTTTGACATTTCAACCAACTATTTAATTTCATATTCTCACTTTGAGCAATCTTTATTTTGAAGGCTTGTCATAATAATTGCAACACCACTGCCTTTGGTGTGGGGTTTTTTTAAGCCTCAGCTGTCCCATATTTCCTTAGGAAGTTAAACCCCTGCCTGAGCTCTGCCTATGATTGTTGTGAATTTAATTTCTTAATTTGAGCTGTGTTTGTTCATCACTTGGCAGCCTTCCCCCAACCAGTCAGCAACTTCTTTTGCTTATTTTTCAAGGGGTACCAAGTTGCCCCATATATTTTCTGGGTTTTGGTGGGGCAACATCAAGCCCAACATAAATCTGGAGTCTCTTTTTCTCCTTCCATGTAGCTTGGTTTCCAGATGGAGTGAGGGAATGCCCTGTCTGCCTGTCCTGTGGATGGGGAAGACTTTCAGGCTCCTGGGCTTGTTAACACTGAGCCTCTTGCCAGCACGAAATTACAAAAAGAGGATGATAAACAAACTTCTTGCCAATGCTCCCTTTCTGCTGACAGATTTAGTCTGGGCCCTCCTTCATCTTCCCTGGTACTGCTTTGTTTCAGAACGAAGATTCCAAAATATTTAAGGAAGAAGGGACTATTAGGGAGGATTGATCTCCTCTGTTTGCACTGTTCATCTTCCTGTTTCCCAGTCTCTAAACTCCATCTGGACCCATCCATCAACGTGAGCAGAGGAAGAGAAGAAGACAGGGAGAGATTTGCTGTGCTGCCTGATGGGAAACTGGGGCTGGAGCTGCTCTTCAACCCTGCCTTGGATTTCCAGTCTTGACCAGAGCAGAAATCCCAGAAGTGACCAGAAAACAGGACCTGGGTGAACACCGAGGAACAACCATGGCTGGAAGTGACAAATTACAGTCAAAACCTGCACCACAGTTGATCTGACCAAATAAAGCCCAGGGAAGCCTGACCCATCTGTCATTAAAAGGACATCTCTGCCCTCATCTGATTTTAATTCCAGGAATATTGTATTGCTGATGTGCCAACTTTGTACGGTGTGATCGACTCACAGACAAATTTAGGTGTTTATCCTGTTGCAATCCATGGGAAGGAATAATGTTTTCAACATTCAGGATATGGCTTCAAAGGGATTCTCCCATTTTGGGGAAAGTAATTATAAAAATGGAGGGAGTGTAATTAGTGGTAGTGGTTGGAAATTTTGGAGCAAAACATAAATTAAAGCTTGTCTTTGAGGATAATGTGATGGAAAATGGGTATTACACCTGGATCTTGGTCCTGCCAGTCTGGTTTACCTTAGAATCATGGAATCATTTAGGTTGGAAAGTCCTCTGAGACCACTGAGTCCAACTGTGAACCCAGGGCAAGGCCACCACTGGCCCGTGTTCCCTGAACACTTCCAGGGATGGTTATTCCAACGCTTCCAGTGAGCTCTCCCTTGAACCCATTGCTGTCCTGCATCTTCTCTGCATCTGTAAAACAAAGCCAAAGAGGTGATCAAGTATTTCATATTTAAAGAGTTTGGAGGGGGGGAAGATTATATTTATTACTGTCAGAAATTGTCTTTTTGTGGATATCACTTTTGTGTCAGGTTGTTCTTTCTGACTCCTGCAGTGCAGCCTCTCTTAGGAGAAGGGGCAGTGATTTGCTGGGATAAGGGTCTAAAGCAGCTCTAGAAGGCTCAGATAAGAAAGATAACTAAGAATATTTTGTTTTGTTTTTTGTAGTGACTGGGTGATGTTGTGGGGTAGATGTTCATAATCCAGGCTTTTCCTCGTGGCCAACCCAAATCTCCCAAGGCAGTGCTTGTGGAAAGGAAGGAGCAGGGAGAAGTGCCTTCAAGCTGTGTGTTCCAGGAAGCCTTTTCAGCAAACATAACGAAGTAGGACAGGGAAGATAAAAGAATGGAGATAATCAGCTGGAGGAGGCCGTGGCTCAGTCGGAGAGCACCGAGTACAAGAGTACAGCAGGGTTCATCTCCAAAGGGAAAGTCAGCAAGGCCTCAAGTTAGAGAAATTAATAGGAATATATCAAGGAAGTCGTTTGAGAACTGCTGAGAGTGGTTTGGGACTCACTGGGGCAGATATGTTAGATCTTTAAAAAAATACATGTATTTATTGGTTACCTGCTGGTGAAACCCATCAGACTTGCAGATAAAAAGCTGTGAATTTGCAGCAAGGAGTTCATCTGCATTAAGATATTTTCTTCTCTGGAAACAAGTTAATATAGCCCCAGCTGTGCCAGAATCTTTTGGTTTTTCTCAGTCTGAAATTTCTTGTGGGGGAACTGGTTCAAGGCCAGGTTGAATGGGGCTTGGAATAACCTGGTCTGGTGGAAGGTGTCCCTGCCCATGGCAGGGGTTGGAGCTGGATGAGCTTTAAGGTTCTCCCAATCCAAACCAGTCCGTGAGTCTATGATTCAATCATTTCTCATTTATTTAGCCTCAGAGGGGTTTTTGTGTAAGCTCTGCCTAATTCAAATGGTCAAACACAAAATGCAGATATTTTGCCACTCACGTTCAGGTTCACCTGTGCAACAAGTGATCCCATCTTCCTAGTCCTTTTCAGGGAGGACAGGGATTTCCTTTACAATATTTCAATATGCAATCTATAATATTAAATTGAATTAATAACTGAATTATCATTTTTTGATCCTCTGGCTTTTAGGCAGATCATAAACTTCAGCAAACGAAAGGTCGAGATTTTTCCTGCCTCAGCATTTATTTTTTTGGGCAGTCTGAGGTCAGCAAATTCCCAAGTCAAGAGCTGCTTTGTGCTTATAAATTATCCATTTCATTTTTCATACAAGGAAGATAAAAGGGCTTGTTGCTGTTAGAGATGTCAGGCTTTTCTCGATTGGAAATGTGCTGATTTATTTAGTTCTTCATCTTAGAGGAAACAGTAGGTGATGAGAATGTGGCTCCTTGGGGTTTTGTCTCCCCGGATACTCTCCTGTGTCTCCTCAGTGAAGATCTGAGTGCTCCTGCCCTGGTTTGGAGGTGGATCTGATGGAAGATGCTGTAGGACTGTAAATGTTTGGGATCAGCTTTGTTTTCCCTTTGCTGGTTTGTGACATCAGGAAGGTCAAGTGCTGTAGTGAAATCCCTTGCTCCAAGGCATTTCCATGAGGTTTAGTTCTTTCCCTCCACTGGGGAGGTTGACATCAGCTGGGAGAGCCGGAGATGTTCACCTGGAGAGGAGAAGGCAATTCCTGGGATAGTGGAACGTGTCCCTGCCCATGGCAGGGGTTGGAGCTGGATGATCTTGAAGGTCTTTCCCACCCAAACCACTCTGGGTTTCCATGTGTCAGCCTGATGTGTTCATATTATATAAAACCCTGTTACATTTCCATAACAGGTTCAATATTTTGTTTCACATGAGAGATGTTCAATCCACTCTTAAGTTAAGGTGTTGCTAAAAAAAGAATAAATTAAAGAAGTAGCTGCTCACTGTGAAAATGAATCTCCAAGCTCGTGCCCACTGTCCCAGACTTTTTTGGGGAAAGGTGGGATATACCCTTGTAACTTGCCTAAATTAACCTTTAACAGATGAATTGGAAGGTAATTTAATTATTGTTTGGTGGATCCCAAGTGAGGGTCAAGCTTCAAACGACTTAAGTGAAAAATTGTCAGAAAATTAGTGGAATTTGCATGGAGTGTAAGGTCAGGAGGCCTTTTCATGTTCAAGGAGACTTTGGCTGAATATTATTAGCATGCAATTTGTATAAAATTCATTTAAAGAGGTGATGTGCAGGTCAGGGAAGAAAAGTATCTCTTTTCTTTGTTCATACTCTCTCATGTTGGTTCTGTGCCACCTGATGTGAAAGAAATGACTTCTGGCATATAGAGAAAATACCACCCTCTCTCCAGAGTGTTAGGAATGGGGCTCTCAAAAGGCATTGCATCCCAGTGCCACAAAAAACAAGGCAATGGGAGTTTAAAGGGAAAATCACCTTGACACAAGGAATGACTTGAAAGAAAACGGAAAAATGTCTGTTGCTCAGAACAGCTTCTGTTTCCATTGTTCACTCTTTTCTTTTCAAGTTCAGAGCTACTATTTAATTTTTGGAGAGCCTGAAAGACTCACCTGTCCGTGTCACTGTTTTAAAAACCCTGCAAAATGTATTTATTCCTCTGTTTGTAAAGATTTCGTTCCTTTGTTCTGAAAAGACAACAATAGGGAAAATCCTGTTTTTTCGATGCCTGCTTTATTCTTTAAGGTTTTATATTGGGTCAGAGGTTGGACTTGATGATCTTGGATATCTTTTCCAACCATAATGATGGAGGTTGCAAACCCCCCAGTGGAGGTGGGGGAGTCTGGGCACGGTGTTTCCAAAGGTACAAAATAAACCAGTGATGGAGGAAAAACAGTGGGATGAGATGTTCCCTGTGTCCTGTGTCTGTGGGAGTTTGGTGATCTGGTGATTCCTGATTCCCAGGGGTGGGGGACACGCCCATAGAATCATTAAGGTTGGAAAAGCCCTCCAAGGTCGTGGAGCCCAGCCATTCCCAACCCAACAGTGCCCCATTCCTGACCTCCCCTGTGGCTCTGTTTGCCCTTCATGTGGAGCAGTTGTGATGGGGGCACGTCCTGCACTTTCACAGGAAGGATGAAATAGATGAAAACGTAACCAGGCTACAGCCACAAAGTATCCCCAGACTGTTTGCTTGCAGCTTATTCCCATGGCATTCCTGCTGGACTTTCTCCTTGCTGGAGTCTCTCAGAGCAACTGAGCGTGGCTGTCTCAGGGATTAGGAAGCACTGGAAGCTCCTGCAATAGAGCAGCCCTGGTGTTTGTCTGTTTATAATTAATTTTTAGTAGTCTTTTTTGTTGGGTATTCATGGCCACAAGCGAACTCTGCAGGTTGTGGCGGTGCAGGAGGTTTAATTTTGCTAATCCTGTTTTATTCCCATTTCAGTGTAGCTGTTTCAATGCCACAACATGGTGCCTGCAATGAATTTCAAATGTATTTTCGGATGGCATTGTCTTGCAGAATGGGAGAGAAAATCATCCCTCCCAAATGCCGTTTGCAGGGGCTCTTTCCTGCTGTCTGGAAATCCCACCCTGCATACAAAGCAGGGAGGAAGCACAAACCTCTTCCTCACAAGCTCTCAAGCTCCCACCACGATTGCAACCTTTTTATCTGGGATAAAAAGCATTTTCTTTCATCCTTCTCAGGAAGAGTGTTTTGCTTTTACCATTTGGTACAACACCTAATGCAAGCCGCACATATGCAGTCTTTTTTTCCCCCAAATTAGGATTTTTTTTACACTCTTCACACACACAAGAGTACAGATGAAATGATGCCGGCATTGAAAAGGCACTTTAGAAAAGCAGCCGTGATTCCAGCCCTGTCTGGGAGCAGGTCCAGCTGTCACTGGGTGGTTTCTGGGGAGGAACAATGGAAAGGTGAAGAGTTACCCTCACAAATTTTATTTCATAAAATCACAGAATGATTTGGGTTGGAAACGAGGTTAAATCTCATCCTGTCCCACCCCTGCCATGGGGTAGGGACACCTTCCACTAGATCTGATGCTCCAGACCCTTCCAACCTGTCCTTGGGCAGTTCCAGGGGTGGGGCAGCCACAGCTTCTCTGGACAGCCTGGTCTTATACTGATCTTCTTAATGCTCTGCTGTGTGTTAGTGAATCCACTGATGGAATTCTGAGTCTCCCTGTCTGTTCCCACTTGCTTATAACCCTGATTTCCTTTGCTTTGAGAATGGCTCCTTCAGTGCTAACTTGGGGGTGGAGGGACAGCTAATTAATTAAGCACTAATTGTTGTCAAGTCAATCGGTGCTAACATTTAACGTTTGACTTGTTTACTCTCCAGCACTAAAGCGAAAGGAGTTAATGATGTAACAAATTGTGTCCCCATCATGAGGGACATGTCCGGAGAGAATGGTGTTATTTATGAACTGTAAAATAACACATTTTAACAAAACCCTCAGATTTTGAAGCAAGATGGGCTTGGTTCTGGTGTGAAATTACCACTAGATAGCTGTGGAGACAAATGCGTCGCCTAATAAAGCTTAATGACTGATTTTCCCATTAATCAGAATTGAGAATGTGCTTCATTAAGATAATTAACTGAGCCAGTTGCTTAACTGACAGTTAGGAGACACAAATTCCCAAGTCACTTGCTTTCCTCTTAATAAAACCCACAAGAAGCTGACCAGGCTTTGTCATCTTTATTGGAGGGAGGAGCACGAGTGCTGTGGAAATCTCCTTGCACACATAAACTCTGTGACAGAGTCTCCCTGGGGGACACGGGTGGGATGAGGGGGTGGCCCTGCCCAGCCCCACAGAGGATCCAAGCCTTGGCCTCCAGGTTTTCACAGTCAGCTCACGCTGAAAGCTCACCAAGACTTGCCCTTCCTTCTCCATCTCGCCAGCGGCAAATGGTCTTTTATCTGCTGCTCTCAGAAAGGTCAGGGCTGGTTTTATCACCCAAGAACTGCTCGCTCTTCCAAGGGGGAGAATTCCTTGCCTGACTTTGTGGCTCCTCCTCTTTGTTCATCACAAGCTGGAAGTGGGGTCATGAGTCCTGAGCCCCCCTGGAGCAGGGATGTGGAAGATGAATCTGCTCCGGGTACATTTGTAGGCAGAATATGCAGCGCTGGAGAAAGTTGTGGGAATTAACGGAGAGATCCAAAACTTGAATTATTAAATATGCTATCTGGTTGTAATGTCTGGTTGTAAATCCCTTCCTTCACAGCTCTCTGTGTCTGGAATTCTAACAGGGTGATGCTATCAGGACTCTGCACAGACAGCGACTCGGGAGCCAACGTGTGGCAACCGTCTCAACTCTGCTTTTCTTTTGTCCTCAGAGTTCCCGGTCTTCCACCATGAATCCTGTTTACAGCCCCGTCCAACCTGGGGCTCCCTATGGAAACCCGAAGAACATGGCCTATACAGGTAGGACAGGGGCTTGTGGCTTTTCCTGAAGTGTCTGTGTGTGCTGGTGGTTAATCCCTTCATGGGGGACAAAGATTTCCCATCGGGGAGTCGGACGGGAATGTGACTGGCAGGAAAAACCCTTCAGCAAAGCCAGTGCAGAGAGGGTGGTGAGAACTCACGCAAAGAGCATGCCCTGGAAATCCTAAGGAAAAGGGTCCAAAGGGGTTTTCTTTAGATTAACAAACATGCAAGCAGGTGCTGGGACAGTCAGCAGGAGGGCTTCCCTCGGGAGCTGCACTGAACCACTGGGGTGCACGTGCTGGAATAATCCAGCTGTGGAAATGAGGATCCCACAGCCAAGAGCCCCTTGTTTGGACAACATCCAGTTATTGTGATAGGTGGTGACTTAAGCTACATTAGTGACTGATTCTTTTTGATTTCCAGTTGTGTTGTGGTTGAGTTAATCTTATGTGGAAGAGCAAGTCTGATGTCTGTTTGAAACCTTTAGAACTGAGTTGTCTGAAAATGTAATTCTTAATACTTTAAAAAGGCCAGCCTTGAGGTATGTTTACCATAATTATGTAACTAGTGGGGAACTAAAGTGTACTGATATGGAAAGAGTTCAGTTGGGGGAGAAATGGTGCTTTGGAAGAAGAAAATCCCAGTTCAGGTGTATCTGGTTTTCCCCGTGGATTATGTTCACCTTGACTTGCTCTGATCTTGTAACCCCCTTACAAAATCAGCCCTGGAAAACCCCTTTTTATACCATTTTGGGGAATGTAATCAGCTATTGGGTGTCATGTTGTGTTAGGGCTTCCTGCTTTGTATTTGCATTGTCAGTTGGATGTGTTGACTTTTGCCTAATGTGTAGAGTTATTTGGGAATGTGCTTTTGTGGAGGAGAGTGATCACCAGCAAATGGGGATGAACATCAAATACTCTCAGCTACTTTGTGCATGGAATATTCTGGTTGAGTTTGGCAGCTCTTCCAGCTGGTGGATCAGTGGGGCTGTGAGGAGTGGGACTGCAGAGCAGAGAGTTCCTCAAAGGCATTTTGCCCCATTTTTATCCATCCTTTCTTCTTCCCATTCCAATTTATGCAGCTGCTTTGTTGGAGATACTGTAGCTTGGGGGAACTTTGGTCTCACAGTCAAAGCACGAGAGGCTTGAAAAAAACCAATTTTTGTGAAAAAGTCTCTTCAAAAATCTCCCCATTGTGAGAGGACTGTGGACTCCAGCAGTGCTTGGGTGATAGAACGAGCTCATAAGTGCACAGTTATTTTCCTACTCTGGAAATAACAGGAATTTTGTGGCTTTCCAGCACAAGAGGCTACTTCTCTCCCACTTTACTTTGATTTTTTTTGGCATGTGCTTAAAGCTCCACCTTAATATCCATTCAATGTACATTTCTGTATCTGCTTTCATACAATCCTGGGTGTCTTAGAAGCTGCTTTCTGGCACTTGATAAGACAATTTAATTTAAATATTGAGGTGCAGATTGGTCAGAATTTGGACCTTGACCTTTCTAGAAGAATTTTAGAACGACAATTCTGCTTTAGATGAAGGAATTAATAGAATTCCAGACTGGTTTAGGTGGGAAGAGACTTTAAAGCTTATCTGACTCCACCCTCTGCAAGGGACAGGGACACCTTCCATAGACCAGGTTGCTCCAAGCCCTGTTCAACCTGGGCTTGAACACATGAATTCTGCAGGATTCCATTTGGAATTAGTCAATGCCAACATTAATGGGATGTTGTCTTCTACAATAACCTGCTGGTTGATCACTGTGAAGTTCCTACTGTGCCTTTAACTCTGTAAAATTTGACTTGGCCAACTTGTGCCAGCTCTGATCCATGCAGGGATCAGGAGGAGGTGGCCCCCTGACACTGGTTTCATCACAAACCATCCATTTGTCTTCCAGAATTTGTGATAAATGCACAGAAATCAGTGGTGGATGTGCAGGATAATCTTGGAGGAAAAAGTTGGAGGCACATCAGACTGGAAAAATTAAAAACAATTAAAATTAAAACAAGGTCCTCAGTTCTGTCAATGGTAAAACAAAGAAACAAATGTAGGATAGCACAGCAGGAAAATTCCTGCTGCATTGTTCCATTGGCCAGGTGGAAGGTAAGGAGTCAGTGGGCTGAACCCTTACAGTGAAGTCCCAAAATAGAAGTCAAAAAGCATTTAAAAGAAGATATATTTTTTTTCCTGGGCAAATAATATTACAAACCCTTTAAAAGGAGATTTGTTTGAATATGTAACAAAAGACCCAAAGTTCTATAGCAGATGAGAAGGAGAAAATTTAAATTTTATCCTCTGTAGAGAAAAGACAGGCAACTCCTGGGGGTGGTCTGAGCAGCTGTGAAAAGAGCTGTGGAATAAAACTTAGGTGGGATACAGGCAGAAAGAAAGCAGGACTAGTAATCAGGATTCTGGCAGGTTGCACTCTATGCTTTTGTGGGGAGGTTTTGTTGTGCTAAATGTGAATGCTTTATACTACTTTATATTATGTTTATTATTTTTATTTCTATGATAGCTTCAGGCTGAAATAATGAGATTTAATCTGATTTTCTTCTCGATCTGACTTCCTTGTTGTTTTCTGGCAGAGTAGGGAGAGAGGTCCACTGCAAGATAAATAATCCAGTTTTTTCTGCCAGATTGGCTCTTAGGGAAAATAGGAAATCCTTGAGTTAGGGAGGATGGGAAATCCTTGGCATGTACTCAAGTACTTGATGAACCATCCGCTTATTCAGATTCTTGATTTTTCCATTTTGATCTTCCTTAATGGAAGTGTGAAGGACAGTTATTTCCTAAATCATTTTTCAAGTATGTTCTGGATTAGCTGGATTTTTATGGGAAATAATAATTAAGTTTCAGAAAGGAAGTTTTAAAACACAGTTACTTGGCGAGATAAAATCAGAATCATTCAACTCATAGGAGAAATGTTTATGAAAACAATCCCTGTGTTTGAACTAAGGGATTTATTAAGCACTGGTGGCTTCTCCTTCGTCTCATTTTTGGGGTCCTTACAGCTCCCAGATCTGTTGAATTGCACCTTTCTTCCTTTTTTTCATTGGAAACTGAAAGAGGAGGAGAAGAACTTCTGCTGGCAGTGTTTCCTGCTGCTGGATGAGCAGCTATTGAGCTGAGGGAAGGTGACAGGGGGAGAATATTCCTGCTGCAGACTGAGCTGCATCTGCCCAATGCCAGGTTTGTGCTCCAAGTCCTGGCTCCTCGTGCCCAGCTGGTGACGGCTTCCACTCCACTAATTCCATGGATTTTGGAACATCAGCAGCAGTGTTTCAGCCTTGTTTACTATTTAATTAAACCAGACTGTAATTAAGTTGGATCTTCATGTAAGCTGCTGTTTTAATTGAGGCTAATTTTAAAATGTATTTAAAGCCTCCAATTTGCTTTTTTTTTTGTTCTTGGTAGAATTCACTTTACCTGCCCCAGATGGGAGCTGCTGAAGCACCTGCTTTTCCTTTGGCAGGTTATCCTTCCCATTTCCTTGCACCCACTCCAGGAAGGCACCAGTGCTGCAGTAAATAGATTAGCCCATTGGTGTGGAATCAGGGATGAAGAATCAGTCTCTCCTGGAGCTTGTTTGACTTCAAGCGTGAAACTATAAAGTGTTTGTGATAGCTCACAACGTTTCCCCTCTCCCTACCAGGAGCTGATTAATATGCTGATAAGATGCTGTGATTCATGAACCTCCACTAGGCTGGCTCTGCGTTCAGGGGAGTTATTCCTAAATAATAAATGGTAATAAAATCCAAGAGCCCAAAGATGTGGAGCGGGTTGGGAAATCTCCGAGGGGTTTGCGTCACGTCGCTCCAGCTCACAGCATTTCTCAGCAGTGTGTGCTCGGGAGAGATGCTCACAGAATCCTGGAATGGTTTCTGGAAGGGACCTGGAAGAATGTCTCATTCCAATCCTCAGCCTTGGGCAGGGACTTCCCACTGTCCCAGGTTGCTCCAAGCCCTGTCCAACCTGGCCTTGGACACCTCCAGGGATCCAGGGGCAGCCACAGCTGCTCTGGGCACCCTGTGCCAGGGCCTCATCACCCTTGCAGGGAACAATTCCTTCCCAATATCCCATCCATCCCTGTTCTCTGGGAAGCCATTCCCACTTGTCTTGTCTCCAACTCTCCTGGAGCCCCTTTAGGCCCTGGAAGGGCTCTGAAGTTTCCCTGGAGCTTTCTCCTTTCCAGATGAACACCCCCAGCTCTCCCAGCCTGGCTCCACAGCAGTGACAGTTTCCCTGCATGAGACCCCTTTGTGCTCCTGAAGAGCAAGACACATCCCTGAGCTGGGCTGTTTGCAGCACTCCCAAGTTGAAAATTCCCAAGTTTTGTTATTTTTTTCTTCCCCAAGGTGAAACCACAACATTTGTGTGGACATAATGATGAACAGAGGGAATCTGTGCCCTCGGGCCATTGGTGTTGTTGGCAGGACAGGAGGTGAAGTATTCTCACGTGTGTTCCTGTCCTAATCCCTGTCATTTGTATTCATTGTTGGACCTCAGACACAACTGCACATGTGAGGAGTGACCTCATTTAGTCTTGATTGTTCCTTTTATTTATTGTGATGTTGGAAGTTGGTGGCCTTCAATGTTGTAGAAGACAGAACAGGAAGGATGTTTCGATAGGATTTCTGCTGTCAGCTTTTAATCCTCCTTTGCATACTCTCTGTGGGACAAAGATAATTCTAGGCGTGATTTCAGCCTTCCTTATTAACTTACAATTATAATTTGGCTGTATTATTCTCTGGAAATACTGGGCCTTTGGTGGCAGATCAGCTCTTTGGCCAGACAAACCAAGTTCTTTCACAACTACTCTGTGAAAGGGGATGAACTTTATATTTTTTCTCTTTCTTTTTGCCATTCCTCAGCATTTTCATGGGGAGCACTGAGGAGCACGAGGCAACTGGCAGGGTTGAGGTGCTCTCTCCTTACTTCTCCTTCTGCTCTAAGATGTGCATGCACATCAGCCCCTTCCATTGATTGGGAAATGCCACTCCTGGATTTAATTAGGTGATCCATCGCTTACCGGCTCTGTAAAACAGGAATTCTAAACCATGTTCAGGGTGTTGAATTGATTTCAGGGTGATTAAAAATGTATGAAGTGGATACAGTGAATATTTTTCCTCTGGCGTTTCTTCATGTTTATTAATTGGTGTGTATAGAGCAGACAGGAAAATCCTACTTGACTGGGAGGAGAATGAGCTGTGACTTGTGTAGGCTCTCATTGTTTTTATGTTGAAATGGGTGATTTTCATATGGGAATACTTCCAAACAACTTGCTGAATTCCTCAGTGTTGGAAGGTGCAGAGTTTCAGCACTGAGACCAACGGTGGATAAATCACCATCTTCCCAATGAATTAACTCAGGGACTTTCTTGAGGTTGTGAAAAGCATAAAACCACTAAGGGAAGGAGGGAGGAGTAGTTTTTTTGTTTGGGAGAAGAAAGCAGAAGGGTTTGGGTCAGATTCAGGATGTTTGTGAGTGGCAGAGGTGGCTCAGGGCAGTGGTGGAATCATCATCCCTGGAATTGTTCCAAAGCCATGTGGATGTGACACTTGGGGACATGGGGCAGTGGTGGCCTTGGCAGTGCTGGGGAACAATTGGTCTCGATGGACTTGGAGGTCTAAGGAGGGCTTTTCCATCCTTAATGACTCTGTGGTTCTAAAATAATTCATGACATCCACTCAGCTCGTTTGGAGATTGGTCCAGCTGATGCCAGCCTTCCAAGGGGTTCATACAAACTTTGGGAAACATTCCTCACTCCTTGTTTTGTAACTGTTTGGAGAAGGTTTTACAGGCTTTTGAGTCTCCCTGTGTTGTGAAGAAACAGAGTAGTCTCAGACCTTAAAAGCAAACAAAACTCATGTTCTGTTTTCCCAAATGATCTCATTGTGGGCCTTCTCCAGGCTCGGGTGAGTCCATGCAACTGGCTTATTTCTGCCTCATTTCTTGGCTGCAATATTGACTTTGGTTTTTCCTTGTGGTGGAAAAGAAACAGAAAGATTAAATGGCCACGCTTGAAGAGGGCTGGGGGAAAATTGTGAGCAAAAAGCATAGGTGGGAAAAAGAAAAAGACGGCCTTGGAAAGATGTTTTGAAGAGAAAAGTACTCCATTTAAAGAAAATAAAATGTGAACAGAGAAACTTCTTGTGTCTCAGTTGCTTTTATAGAGTACAGGCACATCTTGTTAAGTTCTTCATTCACCTGGGGAAAAGAGAAGCTTTATTTTTAAGCATGAGCCCTCCCAAATTTCTGTCTTAAATTGCATATAGACAAATTCTCACCAGTGCTTTTGGCTTTTAAGTCCACATTCAGTATTAAAATTGATAACTGAATGTTTTTTTGTTGTCTTCTTTCTTAGCGTGTGTATGTCAGAGAATGAGACTGTTTGGGCAGCTTATTAATTTCTAGTGTGTTTCTGAGCCGTCTTCTTTTTCTTTGTTTTAACCAAGATCAATTGTTTTCCATTTAAAACTTCTTTTTTCTGCATGTTCCCTTCACTTCCATGTCCTTTCCTAAGTTCCTCTTACTCTGCTCCTGAACAAGGAGCCTCTGTGTAGGAAGTCAAAATCACATTGGCCCTTTCAGCATCACAGAATCACTGAAGTTGGAAAAGAGCTTCAATATGATCCAAGTCCAGATGTTCTCCAGCACTGCCAAAGCCACCACTACCCCTTGTCCCCAAGTGCCACATCCACATGGCTTTTAAATCCCTCCAGGGCTGGGGAATTTGGGAACCTCTGCCACAGGTTCCATGGAGCTGGAGTGTGACCTTGTCATTCTGCAGGTTGGAGATGGGGGCTCATAAACCAGGATGGAAACATCTCCTGGCCCTGGCACCCCACATTTCAGGGAATCTCTCATCCAGATTTAAAATCTCACCCAGTCTTTTCCTGCATATTTCTTTCTGCCACTTGCAGTTCAAATTCATATGCTGGCTTGTTTTTCTCTGTGCATGTTTGCACCCCACACATACAATACCTCTTAAATCCCCAGGTGCTTCAATTAAATGATTGCAAATAAGCTCCGAGGCTGCCTTGTGATCCGTTGAAAACCCTTAATATTTGCTGCTTTTCCTTCCCCCCACACCTTTTTTTTCATCTTGCACAGCGAATAAGTGGTCAGATCCTTGTTATGTTTTTTTCAGGCTGAAGGTAATAAATTAAAATTTAGTGGCTTGACTTCTGCAAAAATGTTTTGAGATTAAACATTGAGTTTTTCTTCCCTCCTGGTGCACAATTATTTCTCACACCGGGCGCAGTCAATGTGATCCAGCACAGAGGTTTGTACAGACAGAAACGTGAGCCGGCCCAGGCTTGGAAAAGACTTTTATAAGCTTCAGAAATAATTCCCTGGTTTGTACCAGATCTGTTAATTACTGGGTCTGTTTTCTGACTGTGCTTTATACCTTAATATCTCATTTCTAATTTAATGGGGATCAGCTTTCCCGAAGTGGAGTGGTTGTGCTTATTAATCACAGAATGCCAGAATGGTTTGGGTTGGGAGGGACCTTAAAGATCATCCAGTTGCAGATCTGTTTCGCTGTTCTGTTTCATTAGACTTAACCTGGTGTGAAGCCAAAATCAGGTGTTGCTTATATGCAAATGCATTCATATACTTATTTTAAAGTGTGTGTGGCTGCCCTTCCCTCTCCCTGCTCTTGCTGGCTCTCAGCCTCGTTTCATCTGATGCAGTACTGGGCTAGAATTTTAATGTCTCTGCGGCCAGCGATGATTTATTAGATCCCAAAGCCCTGGCTCTGAGTGCAGGAAGAAAATATTGCAGCAGTGAGCTGCCTTGGCACTGCTCGAATAAATGAGTCCTGAAAGACTCTTTAGTGTTGCAGCCTTTTTTTCCCTTCTCCTCCCCTCGCTCCCACCCCTCCATCCCCCTGCCTGACCCCTGGATTTCTGCTGAGGGTGAGGAGTGCTCGTTTCCTTGTGGGGAATTTCCATCTCCGGGTCTTTTTACAGGAATGGATTTGTCAACGGCCTCGTCATGTAAAGCCCTTTGAATTCCCAGAATGAGCTGCTATCCTTCATCTGGGAGAAAAAATCAGCTTTTGTGGCAGCGTGCAAGGCTTGGTGATGAACTGGTGGTAGACAGGGAAGATCACGGAATTCCAGGATGGTTTGGGTTGGAAGGGACCTTAAAGGTTCCACCTTCTGCCACAGGCAGGGACACCTTCCACTGTCCCAGGCTGCTCCAAGCCCCTTCCAACCTGGCCTTGGACTTCCAGGGATCCAGGGGCAGCCACAGCTTCTCTGGGCACCCTGTGCCAAGGCCTCACAGGAGGAATTTCTTCCCAATATCCCACCTAACTCTGCCCTCTGGCAGTGGGAAGGCGTTCCCTGTGTCCTGTCCCTGTCACATCTTCCCTGTGCTGGCTGTGCTCCTCTCCAAAGCCTCTCCCCAGCCCCTCCTGCAGAGAACTGTCAGCCCAGCAGCCCTTCCTGGGAGCAGCTCTGAGTGGTTTCACTTCATCCACAAAATATTTTTCAGGAACAAGTGGAATAAAGAAGTTGGGCTGAAAAGGTGAGCTCTCAGAGCTCTAAGGTGAGCTCTACTGAGAGCAGTAAAGGGGAGGGTTTGGGAGGAGAAGTAATAAGTGAAACTTTGGAGCTCATAGTTACAAAATTCACTTTAGCAAGAAACCAAAGGAAATGTCTACTTTAAGCTTGATTTGTTGCCATCTCTTTACACTTAAAGATGACATTTCTGTGCCTCATCATTAGAGACCTCATGTTTGGCAGCAAAGAGCATCCATCTCCTGGGAGAAGAGGTTGATTCCGTGGCATTCCCACGAGATGTAAAGCACATGGTGACTGTAAATGAAATCACATAGGGGAAAATCTTGATACAGATGAATAATAAAGAGTTTCATTCAGAAAGATGAATGTGTTTAGGCATCTGAACTTCTGTTTGCCTCTAGTTCTTTTTATTTCAAATTAGGAACTCTGTTGAGGTGAAGACCATTCTGTGCTGTGCTGAAGGTGAAGAGGAGTGTGTTCTGTGCAGGCACTCTGTTGCCAGAATGATTTTTGTCTCCCCTTAAAACAGTTAAGGAAACAGTAGTATAATGAACTATCATAGTAATTTCAGGGTGAGCAGAGCAATTTTCCCCAAAAATAACAATTATGTTGTCATCAAACAAGGCATGGTTTGCTCTGAGCCCATTAATATAATTGAGGGTCTTATTGAATGTACAAGCAGCAGGTTGGTCACTTATACCCAACACCCCCAGCTCTCCCAGCCTGGCTCCAGAGCACAGAGACTCCAGCCCCTGGAGCATCCTCTGGGCTGGAATTCCAGATTATTTTCTCCTAGTCTGGGTGCCTTGAAAGCTGGACATTCTGTGATATTTAATGTGTTGTGAGCACTGATTTGAGAAGAGATTGTCAAGATGGGACTTGAGTCACAAAATCCCGGAATAGTTTGGGTTGGGAGGGACCTTAAAACCCTTCCAGTCCCACCCCTGACATGAGCAGGGACACCTTCCACTGTCCCAGGCTGCTCCAAGCCCTGTCCAACCTGGCCTTGGACACTGCCAGGGATCCAGGGGCAGCCACAGCTGCTCTGGGCACCCTGTGCCAGGGCCTCCCACCCTCACAGCCAGGAATTCCTACTCAATATCCTTCATCTATTGAAGGATTTTTAGCCCTGGGTTTTTTCCCTCCTTTCAGTGCTTCACTTTGGCTGTGGAGTTTTAAATTTTTCTTTTAATCCTCACAGTCCTTTATCCCTCCCTTGCTTCTCCCAAGCTCTCTGGTTCCTTGCAGGCACAAACGTGGAATTCTCCCATGGAAGATGCTGGATCCATTATGAATAAAGATGAAGTGGAAGTGGAATGCTTTTCTCATTAATTTAAAACTTTGGTTATCATGACAACAGGTTACAACTCTCTTCATTGCCATGACAATCTCCTGCAAAATTGTTAAAATGCTGGCTTATGGTTATTTTTAGTTTGTCCTCTATTCCCATGGAGACCAACTTTTCCTTGAAGTGTTTGATGCTTTGTGCTTGGGAGCCTTTAATGAGCCCCACAGAAGTCTGGAAGTCAGGGAAGGCAGAGGCCTCCGAGGTCAACCCATCCCTCTGTCAGCCTTCAGGGATGCTCAGTGCAGTGGCTCTGCTGCTGCTTTTGTTGTATTGTGGGCACTTCTTCTTTATTATTATTATTATCTTCTCTTGTGTGATTTTTAACATTTACATTTCCTGTAGTGCCCCAGCTCTTGTGTTCTTTGCCTACGACCCTATTTTTTATTGTATTCTTTGCATATCACCCTATTTTTTTGCATTAAATTCTGTCTGAAAACTTCACATTCTGCACAGGCCACTGGAAAAAAAAATCTACACTATAGAGGAGCTTGAACAGGACACATAAAGTGGTAATTTTTAGTTGCTGGGTTGTTTTGGGAAAAAAAAAAGCCACACAGAAATTAACTTTTCTGTCTGTCAATTTACCAAGAAGTTTTACTGGAGTAACACTTGCTCAATCAGCTGAACATTTACTGGCTTATAATTAATATATTACATATAATTAGTATATTACAGATTAATAAAATATTACAAATCACCTCAAGTAAAAAGGGAACTAAAACTACTTTGTGATCCTCCTTTGCCCATGGGCTTTTATTTTTTCCCCAAGTCCTCTGGCTGAGACTATGTAGGATTTTTATTTGTATCCATCACATCCTGAGTGAGGGTTTTCACTGAACTGGGGGATTTTTTTCCACACTTAATAACTGTTAGAGTTGTTCTGTAGTTTCTTAGACATGTTAAATTGTTGTGTCATTAATAGCAGCTGAACTCTGAGCTCCACTCAACCTTCCACTCTCTCAGGTTGCTCCAAGCCCCATCCAGCCTGGCCTTGGACACTTCAGGGATGGGGCAGCCACAGCCTCTCATACAGATAATATTTCTATCAATAATTTTAAACCTCTAGAGAGGCTCAGGAGCTTATCATTGATGGTAAAAATCTCTTCATAAATGGTGTAAAATCTTTCTCTCTCTGGGATAATGAAATCCTTTTGCTGTTCAGGTGACTGTGAATCTTTTTACAGCTGATAAGAGCAATCAGAAGAGGTTTTAATGCCTCTTGCTTGCAGAATCTCAATGCTCATCAGAGTCCTTTTGCTCTCTGGTGTGTCTGAGTTTGCATTTTCCATGCAGAATCCAAATAAAACATGATTTCTGCATAACACAGCCCTCATCTCTAGGACTGTAAAGGTTATTTTGGCAGCAGGATTTCCTGGGAAGGTTGATGGCTCAGTTTACTCTGCAGATACAAGGGAGAGTGTGAAATATGGTGGATTGTTGTAGCACTAACAGTGGAGGTAAGATTTTTATCAGGATATTGCTCAGCATCCTGTGAGATGCAAGGAAGATAAATCCTGATGCTGGAGCACTTAATTGAAATAATAATCTATAAATCCCTTTAATTTTTTTTTGTACTGCTACTTATAGAGGACATGGCATAATTACCCTGATTTTGTGTTGATGTTGATTACGAGGTGTGTGGCTGCATTTAAGTGTTCCCACAGAATTCTGGCCACGTGCTGTTCCCAGAATAATTCCTTTGCCCTTTCCATGTGTGGTAAAGAGGCCATTTAGCTTTCCCCAATCATTATTTTATTCTAATGGCTGTTAATTGGTAATAAAGGTTATAACTAATATATGTAAGGTATTGATAACACTGCTTATGTTTTTGGGATAGAGTGGGTTTTGGTCCTTGGATTTTTTGTTCTTTTCACATTATTTAGGATTGCAAGGAATAGAATAGAATAGAGCAGAACAGAATAGACCATTGCTGTTGGAAGGGATCTCCAACAATCATCTCATCCATCTGCCTGCCTAATTCAGGGCTGATCATGTTATTAAGGGCATTATTATTTGGTTTTTATTTGCATGTCTGTGACCAGTGAATTAATTTTATGAGACAATGTTGGTTATAAAATCCACCATGATCAGTTCTTTCTCCAACTTTGGGACCAGCAGCTACAGGGAAGTGCAATGAGAAATCTCCAGGCCTGGAAAAATGGGGTTTCCTTCCACTTGCACATAGCAGAAAATTCAAGAGGTAATGTGATTTTGGAAGGAAGGGGGAAGTTTTCAGATTTTCCTATGGGAATTGCCCAGAGAAACTGTGGCTGCCCATCCCTGGGAATGTCAAAGGCCATGTTGGACACAGCTCAAAGCAACCTGACCTAGTAGAAGGTCCCTTCCAATCCAAACCATTCCAGGACTTTGTAACTTCTCCTAAATGCAGATCCTACTGCAATGCCTTTAGGAGTAAACAAAGACACAGGAACAAAAAACTCTGGGCAAAATTTTTACACACCCAGGAGATTTTCTCTCTGTGATGACACACCCTGAAAATCAGGCTTGGTTTCATCAGCCTATTTTGATATTTTAGCAAAAAAATAACACCACATCAGGTTTCCAGCTGGAGGAGATGTTTCCCATCCTTGGTTTTAACTGAATTTGGGGTCAGCTCTCCCTTCAGGGCTTCATGAAGAAGCTCAGAATGAGGAGCAACATTTTCACTTTTGTTTTTCAGGGAAAATTTTCAGAGGGCAATTTTCTTCTTGCACCAGGAAGACACAAAGTGCCCTAAATCTCTGTGTATGTTCATGTTTGAGGAAAAGAGCCTGTGGAGAAAGAAGTCTTCAGGATCACGGGCTGGTGTAAAAGAGCAGGGAGAACTGGTGTGCAAGCAAAGGGAAATTCCAGAGGCATCTGTGTTAAGCTCAGGATCAAATCCTGCCGGGCACTGACTCAGCTGCCATTGATCCATCCCCTTGTTTGCCTTCCAGCTCTCACATTAAGCAATGGTTAAACCATCCCCGGGGCTCCCTTGACTAATTGACCACTCGAGGTGGTCCAGGTGCTCCTCGGCGGGTCCATCTGGCAGCAGCTCCAACCCATCTGGCCCTGCTCTGGCCTTGGAGGAACCTCTCCTGGGAAGTTCATCCCAAAATCGTTGCTGTCAGAAGTGTTTAAGGAGCAAAGTGAGGTACTGCAAAGAGCAGGAATTCCTGTCAGTCTGCAGGGCTGGAATGGCTTTGACTGTGAACAAATGCACGAGGAACAACAGGAGCAGAGGTTACTTATTGGAGGAGCCCAACTCCTGGGTATTTAGGAAGTGTGGATGTTAAACTTCTGACACATTCCTCCAGAGCAACTTTCCAAAGTAAATGCAAGGCCAGTCACCTTCAAAAGGCAGGGAATGTCACCCTGCATTTCTCCACCCACATTTGCCAAGCAGGGGGACTTGGCATTCTCTGGAACAGGGAGATTTGATGGATGGCAGGACTTCTAATGCTGCTGGCAAGCAGTACAGCTTCCATAGGATTTGGCAATGTTAAGAGTCTTTTATTTTATTATTCCCTATTTTTTGGAGAAATCTTTCAGGTCTCTCTCACTCCTGGTGTAAATCAAGAGCCTCCACAGGGAGGTGTCCAGATATTTCCGTGCATGGCACACATTCCATGTCCCCAGTTTACTGATCACTTTCCTGCTGTCAATCCCAACACATTTTTCCAGTGAAACCAAGGTCATTTCGATCCCTCAGCTGAAGAAAGAACCTGCTCACAGTTTAAAATCAATACTGGGGGTGAACTTAATTTTAGAAAAGAGGTGAAGCCGTGACCCCAAGCACCCACAGCTCTATCTCTGCCTTTGCTGTGTGGGGCTGGGATGATGCTCTGCCTGGGTTTCCTCCTGGCATTGCCCTGGTTATTCCTGAGTGCCTATGGCTCATCTGTCCAGGAAACAGATTTATTCAGCTCCTGTGAGCCCCTGTATAATCATCCTTAGCTCTGCATTGATGTGCTGAGCAAGTGAAAGTGGTTAATGAGAGGAGGAGAAAGGAATCTCTTTTTGACCCTGCACTGCTCTTGTTCCTGGAAGCAGAGGGGAATAATTAACATTCCAGCCAGGAATCCAGCTCCTTTGGCTGTGCCTATTGATGGAACGTGGGGGAATACAGGTGAACTAATTCCAACCAGCCACAGGCTTGATGTTTAGCTCTGCCTTTGTTATATAACAAGTTTTTAGGGCTTCAAAAAAAACCCCATTTCTGAGCAGAAATGACCTTCAAGGAATGGTTTAAATAAGAAAGCCGACGTGCCTTTGGTTGCCGGTGCACAGACTCATCACTTACATAAACAGGACAAAGGCTTTCATCTCCTTTTGAAGGTATTTGCATATTTATTGAGGCTAGCAGTGCCTTTTTCTTTGGGATCCCACTGATCTGGAAGTGAAGGACACACATGGCTGGAAAACCCACCAGGTTTCCCTGAGGTTCACATCAAACTCGGTTGTTAGTCCTTGAGGTGGGACAAAGTGTCAAAATTCAGCTTTGTTGTGAAATCATTAAACCAGGAACTTCTTGGTATTTCTATGCATTTTGTTCTTGTTGTTCAGCAACCTTCAAAGTATTTTTTTTCACCTGTATCCCTTGTTACTCTTTAAAAGAAAACCTTTGGGGCCTTGAAATTAATTTTGCTGTAGGTTCATTGAAATTCCTTTTCCTGTATGGGATTTCAGCCTTGCTGAGTGGCACATGACCATCACAGTTAGACTGATCAACAAAAATGACACCTCAGAGAGCTCTTCTGAGACAAATGGTGCTGCACACTCAGAGGAGGTGTGTGGAGAAGTGATGCTACATTGTTCCCTTTGCTTATGCCATTAACCCCATCCCTAGGGTGGTTTTGTGGCTGAAGGTGAAGCAGGAACCAAGATCCTTCATGCTCCAGTGGTGCAGGCTGTCCTTGCTCATCCTGGATGGAGCAGCCAGCAGCAGTTTTGAGGGCTCATGCTAAAAATCCCACAGAAAAACCCCGAAACATTGCAGTTTTGTTAACCACCTCTTGCCAGGATGGGAATTCTCCAGGCTGCAGGATGAGGTCGGTGCTATGGACAGCAAGGGGTGCCATAATTACACTGCACAGTGCACCTGAACATGGGCTATTGCAGTAATTAATGTTAAATGCTGGCCTGTAATTATAATCCAGCAATATTCCCAGCAGAAACCTTTGTGTGGAAGCTGTGAGGAGCTGTTCTGCATTGGTGACTTGGAAGTAGCTGGAAGAAATTCAAAACATCTTCATATAAATTACATTTTGGTCATGGTCTGCTCATCCCCGGGGCTTTGCAGGCACAGGTCCTCCTCCTCGACTCCTCCTGGCTCTGAGGCTGCTTTGCCAGCTCAAATTTCCCTTCTCCCATCCCCACCAGTGGGATTTTCCTCATGGACAACAAGTTGTTGTCCATGAGGAAACAGGTCCATAGGCAGGTCAGGCTCTGCTCGCAGGGAACAGGGTGAGAGGGAACAGCCTCAAGCTGTGCCAGGGGAGGCTCAGATTGGATATTAAGGAAAAATTCTTCATGGAAAGGGATGGTGGGTCCCCTCAAACTCAGGATTTTTTGTGATTGTGCATTTCTATAAAACCTCATTCTTAAGCCTGGTCCCAGGTCTTGCTTTGTGCTGCTCCAGCATTCAGTAGTGCAGGCAGGGATCAGGTGAAATCCCTGGCATTAATGTGTGCCCTCCACAAAACATGCAGGCAGTTTTGGAAGAAAACTCCATACTTCCCTTGCACATGAGCCAAATGAAATTATTTTCAGCAAAATTTTCCATTATTTTGTCTGATTTTCAGCATTTCCCTCTTTTTTTAATCATTGGCCAATTTATGTCAGAATGTCAGGACTGAGTCTGATTTAAAGCAGGCTCGAACTTGGTACATATCATTAAAAAAAAAAAAGAAATGTTTATGGATTCCCATCTGTTTGACTGGAATACACCTGGCTTTTGGGACTAGACACATGCCATGCCTAAATCCAAAGCTTTAGAGATAAAACATGACACGGGGATGCCTGACTAATCTGGAGGGATGCTGCTGGGATAAGATAAGGAACTTGTTGGGAATGGTTATTATTGTCTGGGGGAGGGAGCTGGCAGGGCACAGGCTGCCAGAAACACCTGATAAGGTCCTGCAAGCGTGGCACCCACAGCTCCTGCCCTGCTGGCATCCCTGCTGGCCTCGCAGGAGATAAACCAACATCTCTGACTGCAAGCAATCCCAAAGGACAGCAGTGCTTCCCTGGATTTGGTTCCTGATGGAGGCACTCCCTGCAAGGGCAGGTGGGGAGCTGGCAGGAGTTTTCCTTTGCAGGCAATTCCAGGAAAATCAGAATGAGCTGTTATTGGGATGATATTTAGGTTCCTGTTCCTTCCTAATGCTCCTCTGCAGCAGTTTCAGGGGGCTCAGGTATTATTCCTTTCAGTCCCATATCCACGCTGACATTCTCCTTATCTTTTAATCCCATTGACTGCTTTTTTGCCATTTTTCCCCCTCCATGCTTGTGGATTTACATCACCTTTTATAAATATTGTATAAAACACGATTCTTTTTCTGCATGAGCAAATAGGATTCTCTGAAGAACAGGGCACGACATCGTTTTAAAATTGAAATAGAGCACTGAAAATTGGCTTTTTTCCCCTTTAAAAACATGTCAGGTGTGTTGAGCAGGATGTAGAAAAAAACAAGGAAAATATATCACAGGGTAAAAAAGAGAAATCTTTGTGCTCATGATGATTTTGGGAGGAAAAAGAAAGATATTTTTAATGGGTAAATAAATCTCTTTTAATTCCAGGCCGCTGTTGAATAACTGGTGGCTGTAGTTGTTCCTAAGCCCCAGAGGGCTTAGGAAAATCCCTCTCCACCTCCTTCAGCTGCTTCAGCAGCTTTTCCATGCCTTCCTCAAGGTCTTAGCTCAGGGCTGGGGTTCCTACAACTCCCCACTTTGTCCCAGTTCAGCCCAGTTCTTTTCCTGCCTATTCAGCTCAGGATGTGACAGTGATGTTACATTTCATTTGGCAAATAAACCGAAAACATAATAACAATTCCATTCTATTTAAGGAATAATTAATATTTATTCTTGCCTCAACACCCCATTTGCCTGCCAGCCAGTCTGCTTGAGTTTAATACAAATTATTTCATTCAACTCCAAATGTTTCATTTCATTCATTTATGAGGAAATTAAAGGAAGTGAAGAGGGAAGAGAGATGCTAATTTTCATAAAATCACAGATTTCCCAGAATGGTTCTTGCTCTTTTTTGGGTTAACACTGGAACAGGACCAGAGTCCAAATGAATGTGCAGAAAGTTCAGTCCTCAGGAGATTTTTCCACTTGTCCCGTAAATTTGAAGCAGAGTCACTGGATAATTCAAGTTGGAAAAGACCTCTGGGAATCCTCAGGTCCAGCTGGGGTCAGGTTGGTCAGAGCCTTGTCCAGTGAACAGAAGTCAAGGAAGTTTTCCATTGCTTTGGCAGGTTTTCAGGTTTTGCTGAAGGAAGTTCTCCTGGCTCTGTTGCCAGGTTTTGAAAGCACAGGACTTCCAGAGGATCCAGGATGTTGTCCAGCTCTAGCTGGATGTGTGCACTTCTATATCCCTCTGCTCTGGAGCCAGGCTGGGAGAGCTGGGGGTGCTCACTGGAGAGGAGAAGGCTCCAGGGAGAGCTCAGAGCCCCTGCCAGGGCCTGAAGGGGCTCCAGGAGAGCTGGAGAGGGACTGGGGACAGGGGATGGAGGGACAAGAAAAGGGGGAGCAGAGCAGGAATAGTGTGAGCTCTGGTAATCAAAGTGCAGCACTTCAAAACTGGCCCCAGTTCCTCCTCCATGACTGGACCAAAAGCTTCTTTTAGTCCTTAAAAATACACAGTTATTCCTTTTCATCCTTACAAATTTTCCCTGGAAAATTGTATGGCTTTTATGGGCAGACTCAGCATCCTTTGCTGCAATAGCAGTCTGCACACTGGGTTGCTTGATTTTTTTGTGTTGTTTTGTTTTTTGGGTTTTTTTGTTAATTATTTTCCCAAAGTTTGCAAAATCTATGGACACAAAGGTTTTGCAGCTGGTGCCACTTTTTCAATGGATTTCCACATCCTCCCAAATTCAGGGAGATGAGTCACCTGGCAGGAAGAGGAAAGGAGTAGCAGTGCTGTCTCATCCCAAACACATCCTCATTCATACCAATGCCTTGGGATGCTGCACATTGTGTGTGGGGAACATTTGCTTTGTTTGGTTTTCCAAGGATATGCAATCAGTGGGGACACAAAAAGCTGGTGCTGCTCAGAGTTTCTGGGATAGAAAATGAAAGAGCAACAGCTGAGAGAAGGTGGGAATTGTAGTGGAACTGTTTGGGCTGGAAGGGACATTTAAAGCTCATCTCATTCCACCCCCTGCCATGGGCAGGGACAACTTCCACTATCCCAGGTTGCTCCAAACCCCACCCAACCTGGCTTTGGACACTGCCAGGGATCCAGGGGCAGCCACAGCATCTCTGGGCCAGACCTTCTCCACCCTCCCAGCCAGGAATTCCTGCCCAATATCCCACCTAATCCTGCCCTCTGTCAGTCTGAGTCCATTCCCTGTGTGCTGTCCCTCCATCCCCTGTCCCCAGTCCCTCTCCAGCTCTCCTGGAGCCCCTTCAGGCCCTGGCAGGGCTCTGAGCTCTCCCTGGAGCCTTCTCCTCTCCAGGTGAGCACCCCCAGCTCTCCCAGCCTGGCTCCAGAGCAGAGGGGCTCCAGCCCTGGGGCAGCTCTGGGGCCTCCTCTGGGCTCTCTCCAGCAGCTCCAGCTCCTTGTGCTGCTGCCCAGGGCTGGGGCAGCTCTGCAGGTGGGAAATCACCTGAGCTCAGGGGCACAGGGGCAGAATGTCCCCTTTCCTGCTGTCCAGGCTGTGGGATCAGCCCAGGACATGGGTGGTTCTGGGCTGCAGGGAATAAAGAAAGGAAAAAAAAAAGCTGCAGGAATAGCAGAATTTTCCCCCAGAGCCACCTCAGCTCTTTTTAGGGACCCATCTCTGCTCTCTAGCAGAGCACCCTTCTCCCAAGAGCACTGCCCAACCTTTTCCTACCTTAACTCAGTCCAAGGCACATTTTCTGTGTAACAGGGTGAATCAGGGCATCACTTAGCAAAAGCCCAGCTCAATTTTCTTCCTGGAAAGTGCACTTGGTCTTGCAGTTGAGCTCATCTGGACTTTAATTTCCTGATTAATGATCTTCTTCCTAGGAAGCAAAGTACCAATCCAAGAAAACAGATGATGGTCAAATCATATCCCTGTGCTGTCTGTCCCAAGTTGGACAAGGAAAGCTGGATCAGTGCACTGTGATATTTCTTGTGTGAGATTTTGCCCAAATTAAGAATCATGAGGAAATGCTATCTGCTCCTGTTAAAAATGCACATCCAGGGAGTGGTGAATGTGTCCCTGTCAGCTCCCAGCTTTTCCTGCCTCACCTGTGCATATTCTCCTTATTCTTTATTTTCACAAGGTGAAATGGAAAAGGGAATAAGCAAATTCAAGAGCCTGATTTCACTGGAACAGGTGATACTGATGCACACAGGTGACGTCTTTGGTTTTCTGACCAGATTCCTTCTGCATATTCAACCCATTGCTTATGACTGAACCTTTGGGAAGCAAAGACCTCCTTGAATATTCATGGAATTAGTCCTTGGAACACCCTGAACTTGCATACCTAATCAGGTGATATATTTACCTTCTTAATCCCTCCTGACCTTCTTCCCTATGTAAATGAGACAATTTGAAAGCATCTACTTCAGCACTGGGTAGGAGATCCAGCTGATTCCTCTTACAGTAATTGCAGCGCCTCTTCCCAAAGTTTCTGGGAAAAAAAATCTTCAATCTTAAATCTCACTTGGCTGTGCTATGCCCTTGACCACTAATAAATTAGGTTTAGCTCATTTCTGTTTCCTTTGAAAGGAACCTGCATCTGCATTTTTGGATTCAATCAAAGGTCTGCACAAATTCCACCCAGAGAGTGACAGAAAATGGCTTTAAAGTATTTTCTGCCAGGTGAGAGAGCAGCTCTCAATCACACATCTTTCTTTTTAATTCTTTTTGAAACGTTGAGAGATTGTTCCAGCAGTTTCCCTGGACATCCCTAATGCCTTATTTATTATCACAGAATGGTTTGAGTTGGGAGGGACCTTAAAGCTCATCCAGTGCCATGGGCAGGGACACCTTCCACTATCCCAGGTGGCTCCAAGCCCCATCCAACCTGGGCTTGGACCTTTCCAGGGATCCAGGGGCAGCCACAGCTTCTCTGGGCACCCTGTGCCAGGGCCTCCCACCCTCCCAGGGAACAATTCCTGCCCAATATCCCATCCAGCCCTGCCCTCTGGCAGTGGGGAGGCATTCCCTGTGTCCTCCCACTCCAGCCCCTGTCCCCAGTCCCTCTCCAGCTCTCCTGGAACACTTTAAGTCCTGGAAGGGACTCTCAGGTCTCCGTGGAGCTTCTTTTCTTAAGGCTGAGCATCCCCAGTTCACCATCTTCATTTTAGTAGGTAAATATAATAAATAAAAAAAACCCTGCAAAAATAAGGACAGGAGACAAAATAGTCATGGAATGATTGGTGCATGCTGAGATTTGGACTAAAAATGCCACATCTCACCCTACTGCAGGCAAGGTCTGGCTGTCATGGGGAATGAATTGAGCCCTGACACTGATTGGATTATCCACTCCAATAAAACAGGTTATTGACTTACACAGGTTAGAGGTGTTTATAGGAGACAGGAGCTGCAGCACTTCCTTCTTTTGCACTCTCCTGAGTGGAAATTGGAAACTGGAGTCACTTTTTGGTGCCCCTAATCATGAGGATACCCCTGAACTTGTTGCTGAGCTGAGATGTGATGATGTTGAGACTGTTGCCAGCAGTACCTGAAACTGTGTTGGGAGCATCTCCTCTTCCCTATAAAATAGCCATGGAGTCTTTGGGGTTGGGAAAGCCCCTCAAGACCATCAAATCCAACCATTCCCCCAGCACTGCCAAGGCCACCACTGACCCTTGTCCCCAAATGCCACATCCACACAGCTTTGAAATCCCTCCAGGGATGGGGACTCGTCACTGCCCTGAGCAGCTGTGCCAGGGCTGGACAACCCTTTCACTGAAGGAATTTTCCCTGATATCCAACCTAAACTTCCCCTGGCACAACTTGAGGACTTCTTTTTTGTCCTGTCCCTTGTTTCCTGGGAGCAGAGCCTGCCCCCCCCAGCTGCACCCTCCTCGGGGAGCTGTAGGTTGGAATTTGCTTCCCTGTAATCCTGACAGTGTTGTACCTCATTCCAGGAGATGATCACCAGGCAATGACCAGCTGTAATTTTCTGCTGCAGAAGGCAGGGATTCCTTGAGCAGGAGAAGGATAAATTCCATGAAAGGAGCCAGTGTCACCTGAGATGTTTGTTCTGGCACATGAACACTCTCAGCAAGCTGGGTGTTTACAACACAATCACAGAGAATTCGGGGTGATGCACAAAGGGAATGTTTGTTGAAAAAGTGGAAATGAGAATCATTAAGACAAGTCAACAGGCTGCTGAGAGGGATCTTAGGAGGGTGGTTTGAGGATGTGAAGAGAGGTAAAACGGGAGGTGGAAGTTTGGAAGGAAGATAAAGCTCTGAAGTTGCAAAAAGCTAAATGAGGTAATTTGTGCCGTTTATAAAAACTTCTGTGCTGTTGCAGAAGCTTTAGGAGGAATTTTTGATTCTGCTGAAGCTCTTCAGATCTTCACTTTCATGTTCTTTTTCATAATCTCCTTATCTTTTGATTTACCAACACCAAAAGGATCTTGCCAAGCTGTTTGAAACCATAAAGAAAGAAGCTGCTCTGTTTATTGACCTCTACTTGAAAGCTGGAAACCCTACTTCGATTTTTCAGATGTTTTCCTCATTTCACATCCTTTATTATTATAAACATTTCCCTTTCAAGCATGGGACAGGCTGAGAGCTGAAGAATTGCCAGCCTGGAGCAGGTCCTCAGAGTGCACCTGGTTCCTTCTCTCTGTGGCAGGAGTCTGGAAGTGTCCAAGGTCCATCCCAGAATGGTTTGGGTTAGAAGGGACCTTAAACTCATCCAGTCCCACTTCCTGCCATGGGCAGGGACACCTTCCACTGTCCCAGGGTGCTCCAGGACCCATCCAGCCTGGCCTTGGACAGTGTCAAGGATCCAGGGGCAGCCACAGCTTCTCTGGGCACCCTGTGCCAGGGCCTGCCCACCCTCACAGGGAACAATCCCTTCCCAATATCCCATCCAGCCCTGCCCTCTGGCAGTGGGAAGCCATTCCCTGTGTCCTTTCACTCCATCCCTTGTCCCCAGTCCCTCTCCAGCTCTCTTTGGAGTGTTTTTCCCAATATTTATTATTTTACACCTGTCACAAGTGGATTTTGTTGGTTGTCCTTTTGCTTATTCACCAACTTTGTGCAGTTGTTTTTTTCCCTTATATCCCTTGTGCTCTGTCTGGCCTGGCTGGTGCTATTAATATATTGAACTGGCAGGTCTCCTATTTTCCTACTCACTTTTCATTATTAGTCCACATGTCAAACGATTTTGATGTGTTTGGTTTTCTTCCACGAGTTAATAGAGAAGTAGTGCTACCCTGGGTTAATACAGAATTTATGGAGTGTCCTGCCTGAGCCAAGGGATCACTGATACCACAGCACCAGCACAAATCAGCTGCAGTGGGGACAGACAGAACACCCTGTCCAGGACACTGAGCCTGGGTCAGCTCAGGCAAGGAGCCTTTCCCCCTGTTTAAACCAGCAGGGAGCTGATATCTTTTCATGGAAGTGCCCAGTGATAGCAGCAGCAACGTCTGGAACATTTGATGGCTGGATCCCATGGCAAGGGACGAGGATGCTGCAGAGGGCAGATTTGTCAGTTTGGAGTTTAATTCTTCTCCCCCTTTGTTTTGCCTCTCATTCCTTTACCCCCTGCCAAATATTAATTTAAATGCATTCTCATTGCACTCTGGATTTCTTTTTTTTTTCCTGCCAGACTGTCTATGCTCAATTCCCAGTTAATTTTCCAGAGTACAGGGAGCTTCTTGGACAGGGAGAAAAACTCTTCTGATGTACGAGTCTTGCATTGAATCATAAAGCTCCATTTTGGGTAATCTTCTGGCAGATGTAACTCACTGTGGGAATTGTGTTTGTGGTTTGGGTCCTTGGGTCTAAGACAGCCCTTTCCTATAAATCATGAGGAAAGGATACAGGAGCTCTGGCTCTGATTGACAGCTCAGTCCCTCTCTCATTACTCCACTCTGGTTTATTTACCTTTTTCATTAAGCTTAAGGGGAGAATGGCCCACAGAAACAAAACATCAGGAGTGAATTAGCTTCAACAGGAATGATTAAAGCTATTCCCAAATTCTAATTTATCCCCTATTAGCAGACAAATGAGCACATGCTGACTCCATGCTCTTCCTCCACCACACTCTTCATTCCCAGTGCCACTTCCAATAATGGGAGGTCCTTTACACCACTGAGAACACAATGCCCAGAATGAATCCAGCACCTCGGAGGGGCCAAATTCAGGTGGAAAATATATTTCTATCTCATATATATAAACCTGTGCTTGTTGTAATTGCAAATATGGAACAAAACGACACCATTCCAGGGGAGAGAAGGCTGAAGCAGCAGGATCTAAAGTGCAGAAGAGGAGTAGAGAAAACATAAAATAACAATTATTGAATAGTTCTGTGTCAGACACTCTCGGGGTAGTAAATACCAGAAGAATTTGGTTTGGAAGGTCATGGTTTCCAGAAGGATTTGCCTGGTGAATTTCTGGGCAGGGAGTGAGGCTGGCTGGGCTGGCATTTCCCTTTTTGAAGGTGGGTGTGATGTTGCCCTTTTTCCAATCTCCAGGGACATTCCCCATCTCGGTGACCGTTGGGAGATGACAGAGTGGCAGTGACACCAGCTAGCTCCCTTGGCACCCTCAGGCCCATCTCATCTGGCACCAGGGACTTGTGTGTGTGTGCACATTGTTTAAATGGTCTGTAATTCATCCAGCCTTTGTCAACAGTTGTATTTCACTCTCCAGACTCTGCTCTCACAGATCCAGCCACAGCTTTCCACAGGATCCCTCTGATCCACTGAATAAGGCAAAGTGTTGAACTGGAAATTCAAATGTTCCTCATTTTTGTTCCTCTCTCTCCTCCCGTGGTAGCATGGCATTTATCCTTTTTCCCAGACTCAGTCCTATAATGCTGCCTACATCATCAAATAACCTCACTCCCCTGCTTCTCCTGCATGTGTCTCCTCTGGGTTCTCCTCCAGATCCATGGCATCCATTCAGCCTGCATGTGTCACCTCCCTGGGACATTAAAATATGACAGGACCTGCACTCCTGACCCAGGAGAAAGCACTGCTGTTGGCACATTTGTCTCTTGGAGTCACTGGATTTCTTGCTACCTACAGTGTCCATCTTCTGCCCCTTGAGCTCTTGAGACATCCAATAATGTGGGTGGTGAAGTTCCATGGGAGAGGAGGTGAGGGAAAGCATCCAAGACAGGCAGAGAAGGTGACATGGGTGGAGAAGGTGAACGTGAAACTGCAGGAAGGATAAACAGTCTGAGGGTTGCTCTGATCCAGACTTGGATGAGCATTTGAATCATGAGAAAAATGCACCTTTGGATGAGGTAGAGAGAGGATGTGGTGGAGCTTGGCCAGAAAATTGCTGCTGACAGGAAAAGCTCTCTGGGGCTATTTAAAGATGCAGGTTTGGCTCCTCTGTTTTTCACCATTTTGTGGTGTTAATTTGTTTTGCTGTTGATGCCTGACTGATGTCTCGCAACGCCTACTCCAGAGACTCTCAAATTAATTCCTAGTAGGATTTGTTTCACAGAATCACAGACTGGTTTGGGCTGGGAGGGACCTTAAAGCCATCCAGTGCCACCCCTGCCATGGGCAGGGACACCTTCCACTGTCCCAGGCTGCTCCAAGCTCCATCCAACCTGGCCTTGGACACTCCCAGGGATCCAGGGGCAGCCACAGCTGCTCTGAGCACCCTGTGCCAGGGCCTCAGAGGAGGAATTTCTTCCCAATCTCCCATCCATCCCTGCCCTCTGGCAGTGGGAAGCCATTCCCTGTGTCCTGTCCCTCCATGCCCTGTCCCCAGTCCCTCTCCAGCTCTCCTGGAGCCCCTTCAGGCCCTGGCAGGGGCTCTGAGCTCTCCCTGGAGCCCTCTCCTCTCCAGGTGAGCACCCCCAGCTCTCCCAGCCTGGCTCCAGAGCAGAGGGGCTCCAGCCCTGGGGCAGCTCTGGGGCCTCCTCTGGGCTCTCTCCAGCAGCTCCAGGTCCTTCTGATGTTGTTTATCATGGATGGATGATGTTGGGATGTACTTTCAGTAAGTGCTGAGGCTGACATGTGTTGATCTTGTCCCATCAAATAATATCATCTTTCCTGACGTGTATTTTTCTTGAGGGTTCTCTAGATGTGAAAAGCTTCAGCTTCTCCACTGAATTTGTGAGAGTTTTTTCCCTTCTTTCCTGAGAAAACGATCCAGTAACAGAGCACAGAAGGCTGTGGAAGGCAGGTTGGTGTTTGCTGTGTTCAGTTCATTTGCTGGAAGCACCTGGTGGCCATTTAGAGAAAGGGATAAACGTGGCAACTTCTGTCAAGCCCCAAAGGAAACACGATTAAGGCAGAATTGACAACTCCTGTTTCTCCAGCCATCATTTGTCATCATGCTTTGGTGAACAACATCAAGAGGAAAATACTTTGTTGTGATGTGGATAGAGATATTATTTATTTGTACTGGCACAGAGTGGCTTCAGCTGCCTGAAAACACAGCAAGATGAATCAGGCCTGTTGTTTAACTCTTGCCCAGCCAGGCTCTTCCCAAGTGTTATACAATTAAATTTTTGATTAAATTGAAAATTTAATTGAATTTATTAGCTCCAGGGGGTGGATGAACAAAGTTTATTGGTCCCACGTGGGAAACACAGGTTGATGTGCAGTGAAATGAGGAGTTCATGGATTGCACACTCCACTGCCCATCACTGCACCAATGCTCTTCTAAAAACCCACCAGGAATTCCATATAAAGTCTGAATTCAAACCATTAAAAAAAAATTTAAAAAGCAGAATTTTAAAACCCAAGAAGAACTCCAAACTTCCCGTTTTGTCTTAACATGGAGCCTTTTTGCATGAAGGAAGCTGGTGGCTTCTCCTTGAATTATCTAGCTCTTTGGAGTAGGGAATTAAGGCTTAAAGCAGCATCTGCTACCTATTAACATTTTTTCCATTGTGATATCACTGAATTAGTCCAAAGGATTTTTTTTTTTGGAGAAATCACGATATTTTAGAAGACATCCCTGCTGGAATCTGCTCCATGTCTTTGTTCTGGAAAAACTCAAATTTCTGGTCTGTGTTTATCCCAGAAAAGCACCAGGTAAAGTCAGGTTTGGGTTTGGCTTTTGCCAGCATTTCCAAGCAGTTCCCTTTCCCCATCTCCAAGGTCACGTGCCTCAAAGATGCAGCTGCAGGACATGGATGTCTTTACATGAATGAGAATAATCTCACAGATGGGGGAAGGCTGGGAGTGAGATAAAAATTACAGTATTAATATTTTTCCCCTTAATTCTGAAGGACGACGGAGCTTCATTATCCAATCTGCTTAAAATTGAACGACCTAATGAAATTTCACACCCACTAAATTTAATCATGGATTACTCACGTGGGATTTGAATCAGATAAAAAGGATGCTTCAGATATTTGGTAGCAATTGCATAAGGTAATAAAAAAGAAATCTGCAGTGTTCTTTGTCCTTTTCAGCAAATGTGAATTGCTTGACCTACTTTTCTTTTCTTTACTTTTTTTCCCTTTTTTCTGGTGTTCATGACCCCAACTTCCTCCTGGGCATCACTGAACAGTTGGTCCCACACTCATGTTCAAACCTGTGGATCTCAGGAGTGCTTCCTCCTGGATGTTGGGGATGCAGGTGGATTATGGCTTTTGCTGCAGCAGTTTGAGGCTGGGAAAGGAAAGAAATATTTTACAGTCAATATCTTAGCTCATGTATTAAAAGGCCAGGCTGATAAGAGGATCTTGTTTGGGGCAGGTGGGAGTGGATGATGGATTAAAGTTCTGTACAGAGCTCTGCTTGTGGCTGATGAATGAACTTTTGCAGATCACTTTACGCCTCCAAACCTTCCCTGCATGGATTTTACCCCTCCAAACCTTCCCTGCATGGATTTTACCCCTCCAAACCTTCCCTGTATGGATTTAAGTGGTGTTTGACTCACAGGGATGTTCTGACCTCCCCCAGAACTGGCAGTGTCTGTAGGAACCTTGACACAACACACACTCTGTGTTTACAACCTGTGTTTGTGCCCTCCTTCACTGTGCTCCTGCAGAGCTGACCAAAGGGTGTGGAGGGTTCTGGAAATAGCAGCTCTCTTGTATTTTTAGTGGGACTGTGGGATTTGGGGCTATTCTGCAGCATCTACTTCAGGCAGCACCCCAAGCACAGAGCAAACCCAGGCCTTGCCCTAGAGGCTCAGAGAAGTGGAGCCTGGAGTCATTTTTGGGAAGTGTACAGTCAGAGGAGCCTTTGGAAGAGATGTTGGGTATTTAGGAGAGCTTCTGGATTTTCCTAGTGGGAAGTGGAGCACACAGAGTTGCTTTTTGACTTGCCCTGAAAGAGCAGCACAAGCAAGGCTGGGGTGCTGGGGGAACCAAGGAGATGGTGACTCACTGTGGAAAAAGGGTGTCTCAGCGAGGATTAAGTGATGGAGAACCTTGAAATAAGCACAAATTCCTTACTTTTGGTAGAGGAAAGGGAATTAGTCAGGTTGGATAAAGGGAGAAAGGCATGGAAGAATGTTACACACCAAGAGTTTGGAATCTTCTCCCAGCAGTTGAAGACAGGGATGAAGTTTTCAGTGCAAGGGACAGGGAAGATGCTGGATACAGTCAATGGAAAAGTAATAGAGGCTTGTGGGGAAAACTCCTGTATTTCTACTCCCTGAGAGCTTCAGCTGATGGATTGGCATCCCTGATGTCCATGAAGAGATGAACACAAGCTGAAATATTGTTTGGACAGGATGGCTCAGGTCTGTAGGAGACACCACTTGAGTTTTCTGTTAGGGAGCAAAGAGCTTTAAATTCCCCTTTCAGGAAAAGCTGAAGTTGGAAAAGCCACTTCTTGATTCAGAGCCTGATTGTCCACAATACAAAAAGTCAGTGGAGGAATGGCTCAAGAAGGAGAGAGAAGCAGCCTTTGTTGTCAGATCTTTCCTGCTTTTGGCAGAATGATTATTCTGAAGCTTGCTCAGTCCCTGCTGGGGGTCCACTGGGTGCCCTTCATCCTCAAAAAAAAACCCAGGAAAAAATCAGGTTCAGACATATAAAAGGATCCATCAACCAACTGAACAGCAACTTCAAATGTTTCATCAAGGAGTAGGAAATCCCATCACAGCTGGATTACCCACAAGCTTCAGGGTTCTTTAAGGTCAAAAAGCAGTGAGGTCGTAGGGAACAGTGGGAAACAAGGGCGCTGAGGCCTCCTCTGGAGGCTGCTGGGTCTGACTCCTGTCTTCCACACATGGCCCACAACATCTTTGTTCTTATAATCCCCTCCCACAAACACTTTGCAGGCTTAGAGGATTTTTTTTTTTGTTCCAGTCCTTTCACACAGCCAGAATTAAGGGAATTTGCTGTCTAAAAGGTATTCTGTGGTCTTTGCAAACATTTTGATGTTCCGAGATGGTGTGAGAGCTTTTGCCACAATTCTCCATCGCCCTGCAGGATGATGCTGGGGCTTTTTTAATGGAAATCTGTAATTTTTTCCAGGAGAGGTTTACATTGGATATTTGGAAAATTTCTACATAATCAGTGTTGTCCAGCCCTAGCAGTCACTGATCCCTGAAGGGATTTAAAGCCATGTGGATGTGGCATTTGAGGACGTGGGGCAGTGGTGGCCTTGGCTGTGCTGGGGGAACTGTTGGACTTGATGATCTTCGAGATCTTTCCCAACCTCAACATTTCCATGCTTTTGTGAAGCAAAAGCAGAGTGTTTGGATCTGTTCACTGCTACCAGTGGCAGAAAAAATCTCCTCCATTGCCAGTTTCTTAGGAAATAAATAATCAGTGGTTTAAATCAGATCGGTGCCAGTCACAGATTGTACAACCTGTGTGGAAAACACGTGTAAGGCCAAAGAGTGAAGGCAGTGATGGATCAGGGGGAGCTGAAGCTCACAGAAGGAGTTGTTGATGCAGGAAACAGGGGAGCTTTTTCCCTCCTTTTTCAGTCTCCTGCTAACACATACCTGCTTTACCTGCAGAGGAGTTCACCCCTTTGCTTGGGAGACACCCCTGCCTATATTTACTTGTGCTGCACTTTTAAAGCCCTGAATTTACTGTTTAATATAAAACCCAAATACAAGGCTGTCTCTTCCTGCAAGGAATGCAATTTCTTTGTATGTGTGATGTGCCAGGGGTGTTCCTCTGCTGAGGAGCTGCTGATCAGGGGGTCAGTGGTGGAGGGTGGAGTGGCTCATTAGGGGTATTTCAGAGTCATAAAATCACAGGACAGATGGGGCTGGAAGGGATCTTTGAAGGTCATCTTGTCTAAGCATCCCACCACAGTCAGGGACACCTTCCACTATCCCAGTGTGCTCCAATCCCCATCCAACCTGGCCTGGGCCACTTCCATGACCAGAGCCTGAAGAAGTGTGGCAAGTGGTGGAAGGAGGAACAGCAGGAACTGTGGAAGAGGAGAGAGTCTGGTCTGCTGCAGGGGAAAGGAGGAAGCAGCAACGACATTTTGAATGGGTGTTTTGAAATATGCTGGGAGTTAATTTTACCCAGAAGCATTTGACATGAATTTAGATTTGAAATCAGCCTTTGCTCATTACCGAGCGACTGATGAATGCCAAATCAGGTCATTACTCTTGGAGTGGGTTTTTATCTTCTCCCATTATCTGGTTGCTCAGATCCTCTTCATTCACAGTTGTCTTTTCTGGATATAATTGGGTTTAAAGCAACTAAGAGACCAAATGAAGTGTTGATAACGAGAAGGACTGTTCATCTCTCCAAAGATGGTTGGCTTTTTTTCCCTTTCTCCTGCTCCTGGTGTGCTGAGGGCTGCTCAGCAGTAGTTGTTCTAAGCTCTATGCATTCAGATGTGTTCCATCACTGTCAGGATGTATGTACTGACCCTACCCTCCCTGCTGGAGCACATGGTCTGTAGGAATTTGCCTGCAGAGCTGAAGTTCCTCTGTCTCCATTCCTGAAGGCTGTTCTGACAGCTCAGCGAGCGCTTGGTGGGAGAATAACAAAACAACCTTAATACCTTTGGAAACTGAACTACCTTGTTTAACTCAATAACACTGAGAGGAAATTGGTTTCCCTTCCTAAAAATGTCTCCTCTCCTCCTGGAGGAAGGGATGAGGTTTCCATTTATCAGAGCAGTGGAGATCAACAGGAAAATGTTACCGAGTTCCTGCGGCGCTTTTAATAGAATAAGGAGGCAGTGCCCTTCAGCTGTTCCTTAGCCAAACAAAATGTTTGGTGAGCCTTGCTAATCTATCCTGGCAGGACCAGAGCCACCTAACAGCAGGAAATGTCACCATGGCCAACTGCTAAAATAATACTATAATTGTGTAATTTGTATTCCTGCGGGAGAATCCGGCCATGTGCTCCAGCAGCTCAGATCCCCGTGTGCTGGGCTGATCCCTCAGCCTGGGCAGCAGGAAAGGGGGATTCTGCCCCTCTGCCCCTGAGCTCAGGTGATTTCCCACCTGCAGAGCTGCCCCAGCAGCACAAGGACCTGGAGCTGCTGGAGAGAGCCCAGAGGAGGCCCCAGAGCTGCTCCAGGGCTGGAGCCCCTCTGCTCTGGAGCCAGGCTGGGAGAGCTGGGGGTGCTCACCTGGAGAGGAGAGGGCTCCAGGGAGAGCTCAGAGCCCCTGCCAGGGACTGAAGGGGCTCCAGGAGAGCTGGAGAGGGACTGGGGACAAGGCATGGAGGGACAGGACAAGGGGGAATGACTTATATATCTATATATGTATATATATATAAACCCGTTGTGCTGCTGGATCCCCACTGAACGTGACAATGTCACTGTGTATTTTTTCTCTCCAGCACACAAAGCTGCCCCTCTGAGTTTTCAGGCTGCAGTATTTTCCCACATCTAAATCAATTTTGGTCATGCCAAGCCTCGTGCTCCCACGCTGTATCTTTACACTAAATATCCTACTCCCACATCTTGTCATTTTTAAAAACGGGAGCATGGCCCAACAGGTCCTGAAGGGCTTTTCCTCTCTTTACACAGAGCTTTTGATTTCTGGAGCTGTTTGAAAGTGTCTGAGGGCTTTCAAGATAAAATGCAGTTGTCTCCTTTTCACTCCTCTCTGGTCAGCAGTCAATGCCTTTGTTTGCAGGCATAGCTGAAGTGCTGCCATTCCATTTGAAAATCCCATTAATCTCATGCATCCAATGATAACATTAAAAAGCAGTACAATATATGGTTGGTTTTCTACAAGCACCCCATTATTCAGGGAACACACATGGCTCTGTGGGAACAGGAATTTTGGGGGATTTCACAGGGAACTGGAGGGAAATTTCCCAGGCATAATTTCCTGCCAGGATGTCCCTTTTTTACTCCTAAATCATCTCCAGTTTCCTGCAGGCACTCCTGGCAGGAAGATGGGACTGCTGACATGGCTTTGAGTCTTTATCCCCAGGTAGAGAATCCCAGACTGGTTTAACTCAGGAGGGACTTAAAGTTCATCCCATTCCACCCCTGCCATGGACAGGGACACCTCCCACTGTCCCAGGCTTCTCCAAGCCCCAATGTCCAGCCTGGTCTTGGACACTTCCAGGGATCCAGGGGCAGCCACAGCTTCTCTGGGCACCCTGTGCCAGGGTCCCACCACCCTCACAGGGAACAATTCCTTCCCAATATCCCATCTAAACCCACCCTCATTCAGTTTAAAGTCATTCCCTTTTGTCCTTTCACTCAATCCCCTTGTATTTATTTATTTCCCTCCAAATTCTTCCCTTCACACAAATAGGAGGGGCTAGGTGCCACCTGATTCTTCACATTTTCACCCATTACAACGTCAGCTGAATGGCCATGAGAAATAATTTGTATTTCAGCAAGAACAGCTTTGAGTTGGGAACAAATTTAACCATCACATTAACTACTACATTTCTCTTAAAACACAGGAAGGTTTCTTTGTACCGTGTGGCCTCCCCACGTTGTTTTTTTTCCCCCATATAAACTGATGTTCCCCTTTCTGTGGGGATTTAACTCTCTTTGTCTTCAGCTTGTACAGTTCCTTAACTATATTAATCTCCTATTTCCATCAGAAGAGATTTTTGAAAGTCTTTAAGGATATTTTGCACAGGTTGGAAGACTCAGTGAGCTGCCAGCTCACTCTTCCTTACTCCTCAGATTTGTAATTCCCCAAAGATAAAGCAGCATTAGGAACAGTCCCCAGTTTTCTCTGGAAAGTAATTTCTGATTTCCATATTAATCAAAAATAGCTTTACCTTCGTCCTGCCCTAATCCTAGGAACAACACAGGAAGAAGATTACATTCTGTAGATGTCAGAAAAGCAATTAAAATTTGCACAGAGGAATCAAAGGGGGAAGGAATCTCACCTCTTTATTTTGTGAGCTGAGCAGGGAAAGACCCTGACCTCAAACTGTTTGTTTCTTATTGGCTCCTTTTCTTTTGAAGTGCCTGCCAGAATCGTCTTTAATATTGCAAGATTAAAATACTGGGCTTTCAGTAGACTGAGAGGGTTATAATGATGAGAAGAGACATTTAAGGAGGGTGAGGATTGGCTGTGAAGAGCCTGGAATTTGCAGTTGGAGAGGTGAGTGACTATTAATAGCTCTGTCTGCAGAGATGGATATTCCTTGATCCTCACAGGGCTGAGTGCATGTCCCTGGGGAGAGCCTGCAGCTCCCAGGCTGGAATAAAGGAGGCCAGGAGAGAGAGGGGGAAGGTGAGGAAGTGCCTGCCATGCTGGGTGGCAAAGGTTCTGATGCACAAGTGTGGAAGTGCAGGGATTTGGGAGGTGTGGGAGAGCTCTGAGAAGCAAAATCTGTCCTAGCTGACAGCAGGATTGGGAGAGGAGCAGGGGGAAATATGGTGGGGGTGGCTTTTGGGCTTTGAACTTGGTGACCTGTCACATGTCACCTGCCTGGGTTTAGCCAGGGTATCCTGTGGGTGAAGCAGGGGGTGGGAAGGGAGGTGGGATGTTTGCCTTGGCTCCTGGGGATGGGGTCCCAGCAGGTACAGGTTTAGGTGTAGGGGAGAAGAGAAAGACACAGCAGTGTGGGATGGGATGGGATGGGATGGGATGGGATGGGATGGGATGGGATGGGATG
>JBBMKD010000001.1:1121067-1162243 GCA_037834095.1 Argya squamiceps
GGGATGGGATGGGATGGGATGGGATGGAATGGAATGGAATGGAATGGAATGGAATGGAATGGAATGGAATGGAATGGAAGCCCTGTGGAGGCTGTCCATGTGGAAAGGGCAAAGGAACACACAAGTAAATGCTGCTGGGGTATGGACTCTGCATGTAGGATGGATTTCCAGGATCGTGCTGCTGCTCTTACCTTTGAGGAGAGGGGATTTTCCCAGAGCTGTTCTCCTAAACATCTTTTATTCTCCAGTTTTTCAGGTTCCTGCAGGGTGAACACTGAAGCTGCAGATATCAATTTACACTGACTGAACCTTTGAACTGAACTCAGTTTGCAGCTGGACTGATTGTTGTAGATCCCTTCCAACTGAACAATTCCATTCTAATCTCTTCTGTTCTTTCCATTCCATTCTTTCCTTTTAGTGAGCACATCTAAGTGTTCTGTGGAATGTGTGACATCATACCCACAATAATTCTCTTCCTGAAAGGCTCCTGCTGTTAAATAGACCCATTCTGGAAATTCCATTCCTCCACTTGGCTGATAACCCTGGACCAGTCCAAGGCACTGTGATCAAACCCTTGTTTTGGATCCCAGAGGCCTTCTTTTGTATTTATTGCAATAAATTTCTCCAGCAGCTCCATGTGGCTTATGACAGTTCACTGAACTTTTTGTCCTGCTTTCCCCATGCATTACAACTCACAAAAATATGATCATGGAATGACTTTAATCAGATGGGATATTGGGAAAAAATTCTTCCCTCTGAGGGTGGTGAGCCCTGGCACAGGGTGCCCAGAGAAGCTGTGGCTGTCCCTGGATCCTTGGAAGTATCCAAGGCCAGGCTGGATGGGGCTTGGAGTCACCTGGGATAGTGGGAGGTGCCCCTGCCTTTGGCTGGTGGTTGAAATGAGATATTGTTTAAGGTCCCTTCCAACTCAAACCAGTCTGGAATTTTATACAAAATATTCTGCTATAAAACCTTGCTTCCTATTTTATGGCATTAAAAGCATTTTTGGTTGTGACTTGCAGCCTGTGAGAGCTCTTTTATAAAGCTATTTTAGATCAAAACTCTTGAGGTATTTCCGTGTTAGTTTATTTTTGATAGGGAGAAAAACCTGCTGCAAAAAGAGATGGTTGTCTTTGCATTTTTAAAACTTACTCAACCAGAGCTGTGGCAGTGACAAACTGGCCTCAGGTCATTTCTTCTCCTTGACATTTGCAGGTCAGATACATTTTCCAAGCTGTGGCTGCCCCTGGATCCTTGGAAGTGTCCAAGGCCAGGTTGGACAGGGCTTGGGGCAGCCTGGGGTAGTGGAAGGTGTCCCTGCCCCCTCCAGGGGCTTGGAATTGCATGAGCTTTAATGTCCCTTCCAACCCAAACCATCTGTGATTCTGTGATACTTTGAACTAACATACATTTTCTGAAATGCTTCCAACATAAATTTAGAGAATTCCAGGCTTCTAATAGAGTTCTCATTAATTTGTTTTACTGGAGATTAAATGCTAAAAGTGAGTTTTTCAGTGCTTGTTATATTTCTAAATTTCTTTGCTGTTGGTCCTGTAATTTTTGAAAAGGATCAGAGCAGTAAGCCCAGTTCTTGATGGCAGTGCTGAGGCACTGCTTGACTTCAGCTGAATTTTGGATCTCAGGTCTCATTTTACTTTATTTAAGGACAACAGCTTAGATTTGAGTATGGGTGACCTGGGGAAGCAGGGGTGAGTGCTGCACGTTAGAATTCCACCCAGGAAATGAAGCTGGTGTTCAGTCGTGGTTCCCCTCAATTTATTGTGGTGAGGATATCCTGCAGGACAATCACTGGGATAAATTAATTGTAATGCATTGATTTTGTCCTGGAAATCTGCAGAAGTTCATTAGCATTGAACAGGAGCACTGCCTGACCAGCTGCCTGGTGGGTATTTGACCAAAATAAGTCATTTTCTGTCAGCAAGGACACCCGAGATGTCACCGTGCACTGAGGTGACATCAAACTGTGTTTGACCCACTTGGTGTTTGCCAGGTGTCCTGGAACTGGCACTTCCTTGTGTTTAAAAGAAAGAGCAAAATCTTTAGGACTTTTTCCTAAAGCTGCTCCATTTCCAGTCTGTTAAAACCAGATTCCTGGAGAAAATTGCTAATTTCTTTAGGCCATGGAAAAACTTCTTCAGAGCCTCCTTTGCCATTACAGGCAGGGATATCTTCCACTATCCCAAGGTGCTCCAAGCCCTGTCCAACCTTGGACACTTCCAGGGATCCAGGGGCAGCCACAGCTTCTCCAGGCAATGTGTGCAAAGTGTGAATCCATAAATAGCTTAGAGAAGAGGAATTGTCTCAGTGTTTTATAGAGCTGAGGATTCAGAGTAATTTAAATACATTCTTTACTTAGAGCTTTGAAAACAACCCCATACAATAAAATTGCTGTTTCTGCTTGCCCTGCTTGGAATTAGACCAGGACTTTGTGGATGACAGGAGGTCTCCGACGTGCTGAGATGGAGTGGGAGGCACAAATCCAGGCAGAGGAGGATTTCAGGGGATCTAAAGGGAAAGCAGCACCACTGCCTACAGAAGCACTGGTGAGGGACTGTGTGCTGCCAGTCATGTTGTGCCAGGATAAATAGAAACTTGGTTTATTTTACCTATTTTAGTTATTTTTAAATGTAGACACAACCTCAGCCGATCCTTTATTTACCAACTGTTCCTGTTAACATTTTTAGGCAGAAGACAAAAGCTGCCAGGAGTTTTGGCTCTGTAGAGAAAACAGGTTGCCCAGAGCAGCTGTGGCTGCCCCTGGATCCCTGGCAGTGCCCAAGGCCAGGCTGGACAGGGCTTGGAGCAGCCTGGGATAGTGGAAGGTGTCCCTGCCCATGGCAAGGGTAGTAAACTGGATGAGCTTTAATATCCCCTTCCACCAACCACTCCATGATTCTCTCCATAATCCACACTTCTGTGTATATATTACTATTTTTCAGTTTCAAGTGCCTCAAATGATACTTTCTGAAGTATAATTGATGCCATGAATTAATGGCAGTTTTATACTGTTGGTTTTTTTGGTAACAATTTTTAAATCCATCCGAGAGATTCCCCTGGATGCCTCTTCCCTCTCCTGATGTGTGCTCCTCACTTAAATCATCCCTCAGGTTCTGCTGGTAAAACTGAAGCCTGCTGATATTCCGAGTCCCAAACCATAATTAGTCATCTACCCCTTTTTAAGCTGATTTTTCAACCCAGCAGCCCCCAGTACAGAAGGGGGCTGATGTGAAACCTCTGGTTTAATTTTGCTCGACATCGTGCCTTTCACTCCTCTAACTTCTGAGCTTTTCTCTTTGTCCCTCTCCCTTTTCCATCCCAGTCCATTACTCTAATTTGCTATTCCTGGAGGGAACTGCTGATCCTTTCTGCTGTTTCCCAGCCACGCTGGATGTGTTATTTTTAAGGCAGCCTCAGTACCTGCAGCAAGATGACTCATTTTGGATTTGCCAGGTCCCCACGTTTCTGCTCCTGGATTGAAATTCTGAGAGGATTGTCAGGAGCACAGCACAGAATCCCCAAATCCTTGGAGGGTGTTAAAGTCACAACTATTCCCTAAACACAACCAAGCACTGCCCTGCTAAAATGAGGGGCCAGAGAGTGCCCCAAGGACCTTTAATTCCCCCTGTCCCTGGAAGTCTCCAAGGCCAGGTTGGAGGGAGCTTTGAGCAGCCTGGTTTTTTAAATCCCTCCAGGGATGGGGGCTCCACCACTTCCCTGGGCAGGCTGGGCAATCCTTTCCATGGAGAAATTTTCCATCCTCCTCCCTCGCTCTCCATCTGCCATCCATCCTGAAAGTCACAGGGGTCTCCCAGTTATCCGTGTGAAATAATTGCCCTGCACAAATCCTGGGATTTTTTTTTTTTTAATACAAGCCTGCCTGCTTCCCTGTGTCAAAACCAAGTAAAAAAATGAGCTGCCACAAATGTATCACTTTTTACCTGCCTGAGCAACCAGGAGGATGCACCTCAGCCAGAAAATGTAATTTATTTAATTAGTAATTGCTTTGCTGAGTTGGACTGGTGTAGAAATCCTTGTTTTAAAGCAAGCAAATGAAAACTGTGCTAAAACATCCCAGGCTGTCACCCCTCAGCTGTGGGGTTTGTTATGTTTGGAGTTTCTTCTGGGCTTTTTGTAGGGAATAAAATATTTACAGGATGGAGGGAAGGGATTTCTATTTGCTTTTTTGTATTTAGTTTTTTTTTCTTTCCAAGCTTTCTGAAGAGATGTTTTTGCACCAGAACACCTGGTGGAAAAACAGAACTCTAATTCAAGTATTCCCAGAAATTAGTTGGGTTTGTGGGGTTTTTTTTTAGGAGAGGGATTATAGGACATGAACATGGTTTATAACAATTCTTTAGGGGTTGAAAAATTTGGTTTATGAACCAGAAGTAGTAAATGCTGCACGGCCCCATGATTCCAGTGCTGTTCTTCCTCCCTGGATTTTGGTGAGTTGGGCAGGAGCAGGTGGGGTTCTCAAGGCTCTGGTGTAACAGTCAGGAAATGTCATCCCAGCTTTTGGCTGGAAAATCAATGACAAAAACCTTGAGATAAGGGGTCTTTGTGGGATCACTGTATCCCTGCTGCCTTTCTGACAGAACCTTTGCTCTTCCAAGCTGGTGAAATCAGATTTTATTTCCACCACAGCCGTTTTTTTAAACAGCACTGTGGAGTTTTGCCAGTTCAAATATTAGGGATTCTCAGCTTCCCCCAAGCACAATTTGAATCTGATCTCCTGGCCCAAATATATGTGAGACACCCATTAAGCCTTTTAACACCCCAAACCTGCTTTTGTTAATATTCTCTGTGTGCTCCATCTGCTCCTGTGTTTGTCCATAGCCAATGGATTTGAGAGCAATTCACTTCTCTGGTCTGAGGCCAAAATGTCCAAAATACCATATGGACATCAGAAAGTTAATGAGCATTTAAAATTTTCAATATCTAAGGCTGTTGTGATCCCCAAATGTGAGTGTTCCTCGTGTTTGGCCTCTTCTTGTAACCCTAAATATTTTATCATTTTGAATCTTTAGCTTTGCAAATGAAAATCACTACATTCATACTTTGAAACTGGCCCTTTGGGGCACTAATTTGATTTATAACATTGTTGTGACTGTTCTGGAGCTGCCTATTACTAAAATGAGCTGAAATAGGAAATTCGGTGTCCCCAGAGATGTTGTTTAAGGGTATGAATCAAGGATGAAATCAGGAGGATGCTGCCAGTGCCAGAGGACAAAGTGGAGTGTAAAAGGCAAAGATGGGAGCCAGGACAATGTTTGTGCCAGAAGGACTTAATTAGTCATTTAATTGATGGATTATTGATTAATTGATTAATTACCAGGCAGTTTCCGTTGTGTTAATTGTTGATCATGCTCAGGGCAGTGCTGGGCACCTTGGCTTTGGCCACACACTTGGAATACCATTTTTTCAGGCAGTTCCAAACCTGGCTAATTCAATTCAAGCATTTTGAATAAGAAAGACTAAAAGCAAGGTGCTTTTTGCCATCATTTCTTTCAATCCAAACCATTCCAGGATTTTATTTTGTACCCAGTTGTTGCAAAGACCAACTTGGCAGAAAAAAGGAATTACGATAGACAGAAAACAGGCACAAATTCCCAGTTCCAGGATCTAGGAAGGCATCAGGAATGCAGAGTGGAGCAGTTGCCATTCCTTAGCTGGAAGCACAGAGGTTTTGCATGGACCACACTCTGTGACAGAGCAGGAATTACAGCTGGAGCAAAAAACTGGGGCTTGAACTGATTTAGCTCCTGGCTTGGGAGCAGAGCTGAAAAGGATGGATTGAAAATTAGCCAGATGAACAAGTGCATTTTGGACATCACAAAGGGCTGTTTTCTGAGCAGTTATTGTAAATATCTTGCTGTAACCTATAACCTGAGGGCATGGAGAGCATGAAGTCCAGCCTGCATTTCCAGTCCCAACTCCTCCAGAAAGGTCCTTCACACCCCTCTAATGCTGCCATAAAAACTCTGCCAGAGCAGACCAGGAACATCCCAGGTGAGGCTCTCCTCACCCTCCATAAATTCAGGGAAATGGCAAAGTCATGACTGAAAAGCAAATGAAGGCATTCCTGGGAGTGTCCAAGGCCAGGCTGGAAGGGGCTTGGAGCAGCCTGGGATAGTAGAAATTGTCCCTGCCCATGGCAGGGGTGGAACTGGATGAGCTTTAAGGTCCCTCCCAACCCAAACCAGTCTGGGATTCTAACACTACATGGTCTGTTTCAAGCTCAGCACTCTTCTGCCTCTTAATTTATTTTAAATCTTTCCAGCAAAATATTTCCCTGGGGAACATTATTGGATAAGGTTGAGCCACAATTGAGTATTTAAGAAAAACTGCAAAGGAGCTTCTTTATAGCAGGCTTCCACTTTCTGTGGAGCAACAAACCCTTGTATTTTATCAGTAGGGACTGTTTAGTCCCTACTTTAGATTCTTCAAACACAGAAAGAGGCAAATCATTGCAAGGAGAATCAATACTGCACAACTTAAACCCTTTTCCAGAACTTCTTTCCCACAGAGCCTTGTCTGAACACGGGAGAGGATGTGACACATGTCTGTGGCCCAGAAGTGATATTGATTGACAGTCTGACAAGTTCTGTCACTCTGGTTTATTTATAGTGTGTGCACTAAGCAATCAACAATCTCTCTAATATTTTTGGACAGTTGCTCCCAGTTTTCAGGATGAGTTTTGCTCATCCAAATGCATCCCATACCCAGACAGCTGCACCAAGGCCTGGGAGGTTGTGTTGGATGTGGGTGGGAAGTAAACCTGAGGTGGAATTGAAATAAGAATGGATAAATCTCTTTTGTCCAACAGCTTGCAATTTGAACCTTAAAAACAGGACTGAAAGCAAGTTTAGTCTGAACAAGAGAAAATCAGGGCAATGTGTGTCCAAAACAGCGCTTCTGTCACCTTCTTAATATCTTTTTGGGCTCATAAATTCTCCTAATTCCTGACATGATGAAGGAAACAGCTTCCAGCTGATGTATGGCATCACACAACCACAAAGTCCCATGGAGGAGCTCAGAGTTCTGTGAAAAATCATCGCTTTCCCAGCCAAATTCCCAAGCAGCCAGGATTCTGCAGCTCCTCAGGGCAGGCAGGCCCCCCCATCCATCCCCTTGTCTTTGACCTCCAGCTGGGGAAAGCTCCTCCAGGCAGGCAGGACCCCATTGTGTCAACACTGTGACCCTGAGGAGTGGAGACAAACAGGCAGTGCCACGTGCCCAGGCTGTCCTGCAGGGGACTGGGGGGTTTCTCTCCACCACCCCATGCCAGAGGCCCCTCTGCCACTCCCAGCACTGTCAGCCCTGCTGTCTTAGGAGTCTGTGCAATATAAAGGAAATGGGCATCAAAAGAACATATTTCCTGACAAATTCCTGTGGGTTTTGTTGGGATTTTGGGTTGGTTTCTCCATGAGGTTGCAGTGGCATGGTTGTGTTATGGGTGATGCCCCTGGAGCTCCTTGGGCTCCGAGCATTGTAAATGTGAAATGTAGATGTAAAATGTGGATAACCCATAAGGAAAATTCCTTGTGCTTTCACACAAATGGAATTCAGCACCCCCTGGATCAAGCTGTGATCCTGGGGAGGGAGAGGAAGGAGACAGAAGGAGGCACAGACATCTTCTCACCAGAGAGGACCTGAACTCTTCCTTCCTCATCCTCTGCTCTGCAAGTCCAGAGCTGCCTCCCCCTGTGTAATGTCTTCACAATCCTGGGAATGTGGAGTGATGGGATATTGGAAAGGAATTCCTCCCTGTGAGGGTGCCACAGGTGCCCAGAGAAGCTGTGGCTGCCCCTGGATCCCTGGCAGTGTCCAAGGCCAGGTTGGACATTGGGGCTTGGAGCAGCCTGGGACAGTGGAAAGTTGGTTTTGCATGGCTCTGGGTAATGAGCAGGAAATAGTTGCTCTTTCTATAAAGGGAAAGACCCTTCAGGGGAAAAAAGGATCAACTGTAAAAGGTCTCCAGAAGTGAAATTGTCAAATGTGAGAGCAAATCTTTTTTTAAAGCTGTTGCTGTGTCTGGTGCATCCACATTCATTTGACTGCTCCACTCTTGGGCTGATGAGGCTTGAAACAGTAATAAGGGGGTGGCATTTTTTCATGGGAACAAATGTATTTATTATCCTCAGAGCCTTCAGAAATGCTGGATTCTCAACCATCCATTAACTTGCTCTTCAGAACAGTCCCACCCTTGCTTTCAGCTTTTCCTCTATTTTTACATCCATTTAGCATGAGTGGGCTGGAGCAGCTTCATGGCAAGGCAGGGAGTGAGTGATGGGGTGGCTGTGGTTATGTGGGATGATCAGTGGGAAATGAATCCTGCTCCAGCCCCTGGGCTCCTGCAGCAGCCAGGTGCATTTACCTGGGCTGCTTGTCCAAGGAGAGGCATCAGGAGAGGTTTGGGTGGAACTTGCCATGGAAATGTGTCCCATCACACAAATGGATCTATGTGATGAGGGAGGAAAAGAAAGGTGATCCCATCCTCCCTGCCCTGAGCTGGCAGAGCAGGATTCACCCAGAGATGTTTTACACAGTTCCCACTGAGCAGGGAAGGTCTGGCAATGCCCTGTGTAAGAAGCTGCTCAGAGGTCACCTCCCTAAATCCCATGTGCTGAGGGATATTCCCTGGGGCCAGCTCCCCACAAGGCAGCAGGAGGCCTAAGCCTGGAGCTCTACAGCTGTGTGAGGAGCCAGGCAGGCTGGGAAAATCCCTCTGGAATGAGATTGGCTCCTGCCATGGGAGAACAAGCTTTGATGGCACCCCTGCTGCAAGTCCTTTCGGAAATACTGGAGCTCCTCATCACTGGGGGCTGGTTTGTGATGCAGGATGAGTTCCCAGATGTCCTTCTCAGCTCTTTTCCCTGTGTCCCCTCTCCATCACATCTCCAGGCACATCCTTTCCAGTGTCACTGCTCCCAGCAATCAGCCTTCAAGGGCCTTTGCTGCAAGTCTGGCTGGTGGAGACTTTGGTGGAGCTGTGCCAGGGAGCCTACACGGTGTCTGCTCTCTCATTTCTCACTTCTGGGGTAATTCCTCAAGTACCAGCTCTGCACATTCATTTCCCAACATGAGATTCTTCTGCAGGAATAAATTCCCAATGGCTCGAGAGGGAACGGATTTACAGCTGCCTGTAGTTGGAGGCATGAAGTTTCTCACGTTTTTGTCCTGAGAAGGTGCTTGTAAATCCTATTTTTGAAGAGTTTCTGAGGGCTGGGCAATAAAGAATGAGAAATGCTGGATGGGCTTAAAATAGAACATGAAAGTGTTTTGCTGGGGAAAATGCTTTGGCTCCATCTGGCTGACCCGAGGAGGTGATCATAAAGCAGAAATGTTCCTGGGGCTGCTGCAGCTTCGGAGCTGTCACTCAGCAGAAACAAAGAGGGGGAAGTGGTTAATGGGGTTTGGAGGGAGGGTTGGTAAACCAGAATCACAGAATCAGGTTGGAAAAACCCTCCAAGACCTCTGAGTCCAACCATTTCCCCAGAACTGCCAAAGCCAGCACTGTCCCCGAGCACCACATCCACATGGCTTCAGGCATGGGGACTCACCTCTGCCCAGGGTGATAATAAAAATGTTCCAATATGTAAATAATAAAAATATTTACTCACCTTGTATCAATGAATGCCACAAGAGGGGCAGTTCTGTGTGGCTGCCCGGCTTTTCCTTCCAGGGAATGTTGGTGGTTAATGAACTCTCAACTGCAGCAAGTGTGGAGCTGGAGTCCTTGGGAGTTCAAGGAGTTGAGGTGTGGTTTTACAGTGCTTTGTCCTGCCCTTAGATAAAGGACTTTATCATCTGTCCCTGTAAAAATCCTTGTGACAGGGCCACTTTCAGGAGTCTGTGCTGCTCCAGACTGGCAAAGAAAAAGAATGAAGGAGAATATTTTCTCTTGTCAATGCTTGTAGCAATTAAGGCTTTGATCAGATAATGGTCAATGAAACTGCTCTTGAAGAAGTGAGATGGCACATTCTGGAATTCAGTGTTGTAAGGGACAATTCCCAGTGGGGGGAGGCTGAGACATGGACCATAGCACAGGCTCTGTAGCCAAGGAGAAGCAAATTCTCTTTTCAAGAATTTCAAGAGAACCTTCAGAGCCTTAGCACTTGTGTGTGGTCATTGTTTGGGTGTTATTTAGATGATTTTGATACAGAAACATTTAAAACACATGAAAAATTAAAGATGGCTTTTAAATATCTACTTGGTGCAGCCTCGTGTGCTTTTTGCTTTGCACAGTTATTGTGTGGTGATTTTTAAAGCAGCTCAGTCAGTCCTTCCCAGAGCTGGAGTGCTGTGTGTTTTCCTTGGGGAGGAGATTAAATGAACGCTGCCTTTCTTACTCCTATTGATTGTGGAGATGATATTAAATTAAAATAAGCCACAAAACAACTTTGGATTTCTTCTACGAGGAATCTAATACATTTTGTTCAATATTTTTCATCTCATTTTCTTTCCTCCTGCACCACTGCAGAGCCTCAAGCCCAGCAGAGACAGAGTCCTGTCTTGTGTAGATTCATAGAAAGTAAAGGATATTTTCTTTCTGTTCCTGACATTTTCATGTCAGATGTTTTTGAGCCTCTTGCTGTTATTTTTCATTCAAGGTGATGAGGCAGGACAGAAGTGGCAGGAGGAGAGCAGTGTCAGCAGGAGGAACAGGAATTTGCAGGAGGTCTCTTAGGTTTTCCAGGAGGAAAATCAGAGCAGGATGAAGAGCTGACAAACAAATCCTAAAGGCCCAAAACCAATAAGATATAAAAATTATAGGATTATGGGATAGTTTTGAGTCAGAAGGGACCTTGTAAAGGTCATCCAGTTCCACCCCCTGCCATGGGCAGGGACACTTTCCACTGTCATGGGTGCTCCAACCTGGCCTTGGACACTTCCAGGGATCCAGGGGCAGCCACAGCTTCTCTGGGCACCCTGTGCCAATGTTTGATCACCCTCATTGTAAGAAATGTCTTCCTCATATCTAATCTAAATCAACCCTCCTTCAGTTTGAAACCTTTCCCTTTGTCCAATCACAACAGACACTACTAAATAAAAAAAATATATCTCATGTATTTTTAAACCTGCTGGATTTTGAGTGCTGGGAATTTCCAGGCATGTTTCTTCTGGCAGAAATTGCCCCAGATTCTGCTCCTTTCCTATTTTTCACTATGTCCACAAAAAGGAGCAAACCACATTAATTTTCCTGTACCTTTCCCATCTCTGCGTTGCCTTAAAATAGAAAGGACAAGTTTTCTTGCTGGAGGTCAGCACTTATCAAAGTTTATGAGATCAGAGTGGGAGATAGTGCAGAGCAGGGCTTCTTTTTGCATCCAAAGCTATTAAAGCTTCCTTGATAGAAATCCTATTTATCTGAGCCGAAATGAATCCAAACCCAGCCATAACTTACCTTCAGAACAACAAAAGATACCACGGGAAGGGAGAGTCCTGCCAAGCAGAAAATAAACCCCAAAAAAGGAGAAAGACCAATTGAGTCTTCAGGCCTGGAGGGTTTTAAAATAGATGTGGATGTGGCACTTGGGGACACAGGTTAGTGGTGGCCTTGGCAGTGCTGGGAGGTGTGGTTGGACCTGATGATCCTGAAGATCTTTTCCAAGTGAAACAATTCTGGGATTCTGTAAATTCACAGTTACCTCCATCTGCCTGAAATAAATCCTCCAGTATTTGGATGGAAAATCTTACCCAAAGCCACACCTTTCCTGTGGTTTGATTTATTTCAGGCTCTTTTTTTAATGTATAACCCCAACGTTGCAAATTTTGGTCTGAATAAAGGAGGTTTTTTTTCCCTGAATTTGACAGTGGGTGAGAGCTTGTGGCACCTCAGAGGGCACAGGTGAAACATTTGTGAGCCCACAGGATTGTGTTTGTCATGGCTGGTGACTAAGGACTGTTAATTAAGGATTATTACTAAAGACTGCAGCAGTCTGTGGGATTCAGGCCTTATTTGGGGGGATTTTCCAGCAGCAAAGGTCAGAAAAACCCCTTGGAGCCCCGAGAGACTCATCTAGATCCCTTGCAAATGAGCAAAGGGCTTCCCAAGACCATGGCACACACAGCCATCATCATCTGGAATTAGGATGGTCTTTGGGGTCCCTTCCAACCCCAACCAGTCTGGGATTCCACTGAACCATGTGCCAAGAGGGTAAAAGCCCATGGAGAAACACAGGGTGGGAGAATTTTAGGGAAAATGCACTTCAAGAAGTGAGCTGGAGTTGGTTTAGCAGCCCTGGCCAGATTGTCAGGAAGAGTGTGGAGCAATGAATGACCTGGAAAAGACATGGTTATCTTCTAATGAGCTGGAGAGAGGGATATTTCTGATTTAAGATCCTCATCATTAATGCTCTGCTTGCAATCACTGGATCTGCAAATAACTTTCTAAGGAGCTTCTTGATTGCTGAAAGGCTTTAGATATTCCTGGGTATGATGACAACAGACTTCTGTGTAGCCTAAAAAAAATTTAAAAAAAAATCTGTTAAACTGCTGCTTATCCAACATTAACTACAGCAATTTTTAATTAACCTGATTTGGAAGCCAAATATATCACTGATGAAAATGAGAGGGTAGAACATCCAGTCATTTATTCCAGTACAGTGGTCATGATTGTTGAATTAGATTTATTCAAATGAACCTCAACATTTTGCCACAGAAGTCAGTGGTGCCAGGGTTTGAAAGCAGTGGGATCTGGGGCGTGGGAGGGGGGACTGTGCTGTGGCTCTTTTGGTGCTCAGAAGAGGAAAGTAGGGACCCATGCTGGCTTTTATTTAATAAAATAAAATATTAAAAAAGATGGGTGTAAATCCGCTGCTAATTACCTCCTTCCAGCCTTTGCTGGCAGCCAACAGCCAGTATCAGTGGGGCTTGGCATGGAAACACTCTCCAAGGGTCATTCCATTGGCTCTGCTCTGGGATGATGGCCAAGGGGACACACAGATAAACCCAGTGGTGACGCACAACAGAGCCAAATTGTCCACCAGCAGAGCAGGATTAATGTGTCCCATTCACCCTGCCAGGGGGATTTACTCAGCAGCACCTAAGGAGGGTGGAGTTATTGGGGTGTTACTCTTTTCAGTAGGGAAAACTTCCAGAAAATCGAAGGAAATGGAAAGCATAATGGTGACCAGACCCCAGGGAACAGCTGGAGCTGTGCCAGGGGAGGTTTAGGTTGGATTTAGGAAAAGATTCTTCCCCCAGAGGGTTCTAGGCACTGCCCAGCCTCTCCGAGGCTGCCAGAGCTCCAGGAGGGTTCGGACAGCACTGCCAGGGGTGCCCAGGCTGGGATTGTTGGGGTGTCTGTGCAGGGCCAGGAGCTGCACTGGATGATCCCTGTGGGTCCCTTCCAGCTCAGGAATTGTGTGACTCTGTGGAAAAGGAGCAGAGCCAGGTGCAGAGGTTGTGTCTGTGGTCTCCACAGAGGACAGGAATTTCCAGTGAAGTAGGACTTGGATGCTGGACACCTGCACTGTGTGGGTGTACACAGCTCTGGGGTGTGCCATTACTTCCAGCCCCCCAATTCCATCACACAATTCCCCTGAACTCCCTGTGACCTCTCTGAGTGAGGCTGATGCAAACTGAAGATGCTCTCTGACCTTCCCCAAAGTGCCCATTAAAAACCCTGCCTGGCTCCAGAGGTTCCAAGCGTGTTCCTTCCAGGTGGCCTGGCAGGTAATCAGGGCCCTCCTGGGAATGGGATCGTGCAGCCATGGGTGAACACAAGGCTGGCATGTTTTCCTGCACATCCCTGCCTTCCCTTCAGCAAGAAACTCTGCTTAATGGAAGTGCTGAGCTCTCCAAAGTGCTGCCACACAGCCCAGGAAAACCTTTTCAATACCTCTGTGCTGGTGGGGTTTTTTATTACCTGAATTCCACCTTCAGACAGTGGATTTTTCCAGCAGTTTTCCCCAAAGCACAGTGAGACACCTGCATGCTGCATTCTGATCCTTGTTTCCTACAGGGAAAAAGGTGAAATATTGATGAAATCTGTGGAGCACATTCAGGGTCCCTCCTATTCCCAGAGAATCCAGCTGTGTTTTCCCTCAGCGGCCTCACACAGGGTTTTGATTGCTTTTCAGGGGTGCTGTCCTTGCTTGATTCTAATCCTAATTGCTAAACTTCCTGTTTTTCTCTCCTTTCAGGTTATCCAACAGGCTATCCCACTGCTGCCCCAGCCTACAATCCCAACATGTATCCAACCAGCAGCCCCGGCTACGCCCCAGGTAAAAATCCTGAAAAAACCCTGAGAACATTCCTTGCTCATCCATTTCCAGGCACACATTGGAGATGAAAAATAATATCTCACCCTTCCATTCAACTTTTGGGTGCTTGAGATGTTTATTCTGAATGGTTTTTGCCTCAGAAGAGCTGCAGGATTTAAACACTTCCAAATGAAGCTGCTTTTTGAGCTCAACGTGCAGCAGGAAGAGGTGCTTGCATAAGGAACACAAAGCTGGACTTTGTGCCAGTCTTGCTAAACCCTCTCTCCCCTTAATTGCCAAGTTTTCAGTCTCCCAGTTGTCATAAAATCAGTGGATCCCCATGCTCAGGCACTTTCCAAGGGTGATGAAACAGGAATGAGGAGTTTGTTGCCAAAATCTTTTGGTTTTGTCTTCTCCACATCACAGTTTACACAAATTCCATAAAACTGTTTATTGTGGATGATTCTGGAAGGGATCTGTTGTGTTTTGTTTGGATTTATGTGCTTTTAATAAGGTCTTTAGCTGCATTTCTTCCCATTAAAGCCTTAACATGGAACATGAAACATTTTTTTGTTCCCCTGGATTTGTGCTGGCCACCCTCAAATTCCCCTGCAGGATAAAAGACTGGAGGAATTAAATGAAAACAACTCCATAGAATAGGAAAAAAGCCCATAAATTTATTAGTAGCTTGTTCTGCCAGAGGCTGGCAATGTCCTCCCTGCTCAGCCAGGAATGTAAATACTGCAGCATTCCAGCGTTTTGGCCTGGATATCATAAAATGTCACTTGTCCCCAGTCGTGCAGGCAGCAGCTCCTCCACTGAGTGGGGAGATGGCCAAGGGAACACCCAAGTGAGAGGAAACCCCAAATCACTGCAGGACAGGGATTTTTTGGGAGGGTCTGTATTGCTTCTTGTACATCTTAATCACCATGCTTGTGGTGGGGGAGTTTCCATGAGAAAATATATTGAGACAACCCTCAGAAAGAAATGTCCAAGGCCAGGTTGGACAGGGCTTGGAACAATCTGGGATAGTGGAAGGTGTCCCTGCCCACAGCAGGCAGTGGAATGACATGAGCTCCAACCTGAACAGTCAGGAAAAGCAGGAGAGAGCAATGAAACACAGGGATTACCCTGAAATTGGGCTTCTCCCAGGCAGGCAGCAGCAAAGCCTTGGACATTCCTTCTGGAGCCCCATCCTTCCAGCCTGTCCCCTCCACCCAGCAGAAGGGACACAGTGAGAGCTCAGCTCTCCATCTGTCCTGCTTTCTCCTCACTGCCTTCAGAAGCTTCCTGAGGATTGTTCCATACAGAATAATCCCCCCAAACCTTGTTAGTCAGCAGCTTTTCCAAGATGTTGGTTGTTTCCTACCTTTGTCCCCATGGCTGTGGGTGTCCTCTCATGAAAAATGCTTTGATTTCTGCTCTCTTTTATCACTACAATCCTTTGCAGAAAGCAGCTCTGCGGATTCATTAAGCCTGGAGTTGCTGATTATTATTATTTTTTTTAAGCTGTGCCAATTATTGTGTGTTGCTTTAAATTGCATGATGTGGTCAATCTTCTTTGTGCCAGTCAGCCTTTTGTTCATTCCCAATGCTCCCTTCTCAAGTGCAATCCTAATCTTTCCTGACTTGCTTTCCCTAAAAAAAAAAATCATCTAATCATTTTTGTCCTCCCTCCCCAGATCTTTTTGTTGCACAGCTTAATGCTCAAGCCAGAGAGCTGCCACGGCAATTTGACATTTAAATTTCATTCCTCTGTTTCTCATCCTTAAAAAATGCTTTTAGTGATTTCCATCTTGGAAATCTCCTGATGTCCAGAGAGCTGACAGGTTGTTTTGCATGGAGAACAAAAACCTTCCAGTGGGTAACGCAGCTAAGCACTAAACTAGGGAGGAAACTATGAAGATTAAAATTCAGAAATTAAAATCGGAATGAAAGCGCTGAAACTTTTATAGAGTTTCCCATAAATCTTGAGGCCAAGTTGGAGAGATCTGGTTTAGGTAAAGGTGTCCCTGCCCAAGGAACTGGAATTGTCCTTAAGGTCCCTTCCAACCCAAACCATTCTGTTGTTCTGTTGTAAACAATTTTTACAGCTCTTGAAATCAATACAATTTAATATCAGCAGGATATTAAACCATTTTAACCACTCTGCAAAGCAGGAGCAGGCTCTGCTGCTCAGGACCTCCCAGCACCAAACTCAGTGGTCCCTTCTCAATGGAAAGCAGACTTCCAGGAGGGAAAAAAAAAGAGATATTGAGAGCCAACTGATGGAAAAGAAGTACTATAAAATCTTCCAGCAGTGGGGACATGTGACAGTGACAGCATCCTCAACTGTGTTAAATGGAATTGGGCTGAACTAATTCTGTGGTTCAGTGGCTGAGTTAAAACCTTCATCAGTACAGAGAGTGTTTCCTCAAATTGAAGGAGCTGCTGTCACACAGGAGGCTGGAAAAAACCTGGAGAGGAATGTGCTCCTGGTGTCCTTCAGGCACACTGGGAATCAGCTTGGGGGTTAAAATCTTGGACTTCTGAAACTGCAGACTAATTCTAAATATGTTTTTAAGGGATTTTAGACATTGAGTCTAAAAAAGAGAGAGATGCTGCATGGTCCCAGCAGAATTACTGCTCCTGAACATCCCATCCATGGACAAGGTCTTGTTCCAAAGCTCCCAGGCTGGGAAGGAGGTGGTACCTGCTGGCAGAAATCCCTCCAGCTCACTAAAAACCAGTCACAAACCAAGGATTCATTTGATTCTCCATATGGAGATTGACCAGGGAAAGGTTCCCCTCAGTGCTGCTTGGAACAGAGGTTGGGAAGGATGGGAAGAGCTTGTGTTTTCTGAATTCTTGGGATGTAGCTGCAAGCAAGGTTGGAACCATTGATTGGAACCATTCTGTCCCAGCTTGATCACCCTCTCTGCTCCACCCTAAAGATGCTCCTGCTCACTCCCAGATGTCTCTTGCCTCAAACCTCATGGATTTTGCTGGATTCCATGCAAAGTCTTGGTGGGAGATCAACCCCAGAGGGAAGATGATTCCAGTGTTCAAATCCCACCCACTTTTGTCCCTGATGTTCTCCAAACACTCCCTGATGCTTCCCTGGAAGTCAGTGATGCTTGTGCTCTTCTCTTGACCTCATGGTTCCCAAAATCCTGGGGTCCATGTGGGAAATGAAATGATGTAGTGACCTGAGCTTTGTAACAGCATCAGAAGGAATCAAGGAGAGGAACTTGGAGAAGTCTGGGGTCCCCTTGGTCCAGTCCTCTAGTGAGGAAAGGGAAATGGTAACTGGATTTCTCCCTCTTGATTTCTTGATTTCTCCCTCTCCCAGTGCCAAATTTCTAGTGGATATTTGTGGTGTTTAAGCCCAAAAGGTGTTAAATTATTCCCCAGATTATTCCAAAGGAACCCTACAAACAAAGGCTTGAGTTGGACTGGATGATCCTTGTTGATCCCTCCCAGCTGAGGATGTTCTGTGATTCCATCAATTCCTTTCCATTCCACTTCAAGTTCCTGCCTTGTGTGATTTTCCTGCTGCATTTTCTCACAGTTTTTAGAGGGAGACACATGAGGCAAAACACCAGCATTGCAAACTCATGCTTGCAACAAGCCTGGTTTTTTTAGAACACTGTTCTTAAAAAATCCCTTTTAAGTATGCAAAAATAAGCATCTAAAATCACTCTGCTGTAGAGACACAATTAAAAAAAAATAAAATTATGTATGCCTTCATTAAGCCTGGTGCATGTTCCCTCGCAGGCATTCTGCCTTCCTCATGGTTGTTTTGTTTTAACTTCCTTCATTAAAGCCTCCCTTTTTATTTTCCTGAAAGTAGGACGCACACTTTGCTCGTGGAGGCTGGCTGAGGCTGGAGCTGTGTTTATTAATAATGCAGGGCAGAAGTAATGGCTTTGCAGTAGTGCCCTCACAGAGCAGAACTGAAACCAGCCTCAGAAATTAGGGAATCTGTGTGGGAATGTCACGGGACAGGATGGAGGCTCCAATCCCCCATTCCTGTTTCTGGATCCTGCCTGGAGGAAAGGCTGCTCTGCAGAAGGAGGTTGGAGCATCAGCAGTGCTCTGAGCCATCCTCTAGAGGTGCCCAGCAACTCCTTGGGGACAGTGGGTCCCCTAAGGGGTATCTTGGGGTCTGGGGAGGTGAATATCCTGTGGTGCCTCAGGGATTTCCAAGCATTTCCTCAAGCATTGGTGCCTCAAGCATTTCCAATGCTCCCATCATTCTGAGCACTCAGGCACGGGACTGCCTGGGGAATTAAGCTTATTGCAAGCTTTGTTTAGGGCTGGAGGCTGTATCCATCACAAATGAGGTTGTCAGAGGGAAGCAAGATACCCTGCAATGGTTGGAAAGGGTTCATAGTTTTGTCTTTTCCACTTAAAATATGTCCTGAGCATTTCCATGTCATCTAAAGGTGCTGTCAGGAAAACAGAGCAGTCCCAGTGCTGCAGTCCCACAGCTCTCATTGTTTGTTCAGCTCCCACTGGTTGATTTGCCAGGGATTAAACTGGTAATGAATAAAACCTCTTTATTTTATTTATTTTTAATTGAGAGAATAAACCAAATCCAGAAGATTCTGGTTGGAGGTAGCCCTTAAATGATATTAGAAAGTCATGGCTGGATTGTGATCCCTGTGAATTATTGCAAAGGACCAGGAGGTATTAATGAATGAATGAAACCTCCTTGGTCCACCTTTTGTGTAGTTTTAAGTGATGGATTCTCCGAGGATCCGTGATTTAATAAGGAACATGCAGAGCTATGGCAATATCTCCCAGCCATCTCCAACCCAAATTGCCTTGATTTTGTGGCAGGTTTAATGTGGAGAGGGAAAACCACAGAGGAAGCATTCATGTAACATTGGAATGAATTGTCTCATCAGTCTCAGAGATTAAAACCTCTGTGAAATCCAGAGGCAAAAATGAATCTGAATCTGAGTAAAAGCACAAGTGAAGGAATGTTTCTGTCACAGCACTGGGAGTTGCTCTCTGGTGTGATGTTCCTGAGTGCAGTCTACCATGGAAAATAAAGCAAGGCAGCCTGGAAATCCTTAATAACTCCCAAACCTTTGGGAGAGGGCAGAGACTTGGAGCAGAAAATGATCAGTGCCTGAGTGGAGGAGAAATGGGGCTTGAATCTCTGACTTCCCACAAAGCTCCTGGTTTTCTGTTCAAAGAGGAGGAGGGAGGGGCAGGTTTCCACATCTCCAGCAGTGGAGCAGCATCCAGGTGGATCTCACACCCGTGAGTGTCTCCCACAGCTGATGATGGCCAGTAAAGCAGCACTGCTGGGTGTTCTCTGTGCTCCCCATTCCTGTCTGAGTCCAGGAGAGTCTCAGGAGGGTGTGGTGGACCTGCAGACTGCAGCAGTGCTTCCCTGCACTCTCTGGGTAGTGGATTTCCATCCACTAGGATGTGTTGTGCTGCTGCAGGCTGTGGCCCTAGTGCCAATTCCTCCTCAGCCTCCTCAATCCCTCACTCCCAACTTCCAGCCCTGTGACAGTCCAGATGTACAGCTGTACCTTCAGAGAGGGTTAATTCAGAGTGTGAGCAGATGTGGAGGGTGTGAAACCTCTTTGCTCACTCTTGGGACTCCAGGAAGATTTCCAAGCCCTGACCAAGCTGTGAAGTCCCTTCCCTGGGGCTCAGCACCTCAGGGGTGGTGGGAACCTGGGCGGAAGGAGATTAGCAAGGTGATTCCAACGTGACATAAGTGTGGGAAGTTGTCTCTCATTGCTCTGTGTGACACCTCTTCTCTGTCTCCACTCAAGCCACACTTCTGATGAAGCAGGCCTGGCCCCAGACCTCCTCGTCCTGCGCCACCGAGGGCACCTTCCACCTCCCGGTGGACACCGGCACGGAGAACAGAACCTACCAGGCTTCTTCTGCAGCATTCAGTAAATAAACCTTTCCTTCTGGGCTTTCACTGGGTGGCTTTGTGCCTGTTTGCCTCCCCTGCTGGCCCTTGATTTGTGGGCAGGGTTATTTGGGATCACAGAATCAAAGATTGGTTTGGGTTGGGAGGGGTTTAAAGGCCATCTTGTTCCAACCCCCATGGGCACCTTGCACTAGACCAGGTTGCTCCAAGCCCCATCCAACCTGGCTTTGATGGATTAAAACCATGAAGGATCATGAAAAAGGAGAGCACTGACCCTCCTGCTGTTCCTGCAGAGGAGGAATTCCAGTGGAGAAGGTGAAACCTCTCTCTTAGCTGAGTGTTTGATCCCTGGGAGCAACCTGGGGTTGTTCACAGCTGTTTATCTCCAAAGGGACATTGCTCCCTATTCCCTTAAAACTGACAGAATCCCCAAATAAAGCCTCATTTTCAAGGAACATTGTTGAAACTCCCACCTTGTAATGCAGGCTGGCTGAGCAGGAGCAGGGGGAGGAGATGCCTTTAAGGATGCAGTCAAACAGGCTTTTCCAGTGCAGCCTTGACATCTCATCCCTGAAAAGGATAAGTAGTGCCTCCAGGAGGGCTGATAAGATCCCTGATAAACCCTGAGATGCTTTCCCTGGTATGTGGGGTGTCCTCTGGCCCCTGTCTGACTGTTCCCTGCTAAATCTGGGGCATGAGTGGCGTGGGGTCAGAGTGTTCCTCACCTTCCAGTTACTCCAGACTCCTTTTTCCTACTAAATTAAATCAAACACACATCAAGATGAGAGGAAGAAATAAATTTTTTTAATGAAAAGAGCTATTAAAAATAAATATTTAAAAAGCCTTTGGGAGACTTTCTTTTGGAAAAGGGATGTCCCTGCCATTCCTTGGGGTAGGGGCTGAACACCAGGCACAGTCCAGCCCTCGGAGCATCTCTGGGGCCTCCTCTGGACTGGCTCCAGCAGCTCCAAGTCCTTCTGCTGTTGGCCCCAGGGCTGGGGCAGCTCTGCAGATGGGGTATCACCTGAGGGAGGCAGAGGAGCAGAATCTGGATGTGGACATCCAGTCGGTTCCTTTCCCAGCTGAGGAATCCTGCTTGTGCTGAACCCTGGAAACAAGCGGCGATGGCAACACAAAATTCCCCACTGAACTCTTTCCCCCCCCAAAGCAGCCTTTTATAGAAAAACATTTCTGTGCAATCCAGGGCACTTGTGAGCTGGAGGATCAATAAGGCTGAGATTTCTCGAGTGACATGAGGGATTTAATCAGCAATTTTAATAGAAGCTGGAGCTTAAAGGCTCACTGCTGCTGCACCACAAAGCGGCAGCAGCACGGGCCACGCCAGCCTAATCCTAATAAGGTGTTAGTCATAATTAGGTTTTAAAATTATCTGCCAGACAGAGAGGAGCCTCCATCATCTTGTGTCATTAAACCTTGATTTCACATTGTTTTACCTGCAGGTTGCTCTGTTTTTTCCCCCAGTTTATAAACACAGCAGATTACATCTGCCTGGGCTATTATGTTTAATACCTTTTTAATATAGGAGATAAATTGTCCGTAATGCATCAGTCAGGAAACCACTGCAAGTCTTGGAATTCAAAGTGGTGAATAAACACACAAGCTTGTGCAGGTCCACACCTCTAGACACCCCTCAGAAATGAAGTGTGAGGCTGAGAACTGGAAACCTCTGAGATCTTTGAAAAAACAAGTTCAGAATAGAGAAAAAAATCCATTAGATGGAAAAACAGGAGGTTGTAGGTTACACTGGGTTCCTGATGGAGGAGATTCCACTTCTGCACTGATCAATATTTCAAACCTTTTCCACTTCTCATTCAAAGATGGTTGCTCTCCTGCTCATGTGAGTGAGGAAAAGAGTCACAGCTATTCCCCTTGTTAATTAACACCTATTTTTTCCAATCTGCAGTAATCAGGAAGGGGTGAGATGCTGTTTGGGAGTTCCTAAAAGCTCTGTGTGTTCTTCACACTGTTTCAGTGCTTGGAGGATGATGTGGGACTTGGAATCTCGGCCTTCTCTAGTTGCTGAACACTGGTGGAGTAAATAAATTAAATATATTTGAGTGTTTTGGCTGGGCTGAGCCTTGACTTCTCTCCTCCACCCCACACGGTCCTGGGGGCCTGTTTGCTCACGGGGACAGTTTCTCCCAGCCCTCCTGGCAGCCCTGAGCAGCCATTCCAGGCCCTGACTGGGATCCCCTCTTGTCTCTGGCAGGGTACACTGCGGGGACCCCCTACAAGGTGCCACCGACCCAGAGTAACAACGCCCCTCCTCCCTACTCGCCGTCCCCCAACCCGTACCAAACCGCGATGTACCCCATCAGAAGTGCCTACCCACAGCAGAACCTGTACACCCAGGTAGGTGCCACCTGCTGTCCCCTCTGCCACGCCCCAATCCCCATCAGCTTCCTGCAGGCCTCTCAGGGCCAAGGGATCATCCTTATCTTGGTGGGATGGAGGTGCCCAAATCACCCTGACATCCCTTCCCACTGAAAATCCTGAGCTTCTCGGAGCAGTGTGGCCCTACGACTTCCCTGGCTTTTCTTCTCCTCTTTTACCTTGAATAACCAACTTTCCCAGCAGCTATAACAACCTCATGGAGGGATTTCCCTGTGCCTTGCTGAGACTGGAGCATGTGACTGTCACCAGGAACTGCATAAGCCTTTGGGGTCCAACCCACACCTGCACACTGGTTCCTCTCCCATCCCAGCCACAGAATCTGCCATTTGTCCTGTCAAGGTGCCACCTTTGTAGCTCCTGAAAGAAAGAAGGGATGGAATAGTTCCCCTGCACCTCCTTGTCCCATTAATCCAGACCTTCAGATGTTCTCTAATGGCTTTCACTAATGCACAGTAAAATCTCCCTGTTGCTGATTCAAGTCCTGTTTTTTTTTTCCTCCCATGCCTGGTTCTGACAGTGTTGCTGCCTGTCCTGGGGACAGCAGTCCTCTCCCTCATGAATCTCCTCATTTCAGGCCCTTCATTACTTCTCATGTGAAGCTTTTCTGTTGATTCCTTTTATTCCCACACATCCTTCTCCCCGTGTTTCAAAGCCCTGCGACTCTTGGCAGCCTGGATTTTGGAGCCCTGTAAGAAACCCAAGAAGATGACACAATTCCTGGACCCAATCACTTGGGAATCATCCAAGAACCACGGCTTGTCCTTTTCTTCCATCTCTTGTTCCTTTTCTACACCAGGAGCCGTTTGTGTCCAGGCTGTGTTTCATCTCATCGAAGGGAGGCAGCACAGTTTATCCTGGATGGATTGACTCTTTGCCTTTTGATTCCCTCCTCATCCATTCCACATAGCCACAGGTCTCCAGGCACAGGAGCCCATCCATGGGAAGCACCAGCCACCAGCCCTTGGTCTCCTGTTCCTTTTCTACACCGGCAACCGTTTGTGTCCAGGCTGTGTTTCATCCCATCAAAGGGAGGCAGCACAGTTTGTCCTGGATGGATTGACTCTGACTGCTGATTCCCTCCTCATCCATTTCACATATTCACAGGCTCAGGTCTCCAGGCACAGGAGCCCATCCATGGGAATCACCAGCCACCAACCCTTGGGCAAGCGCTCGACTTACAGAACTGTTAGGTTGGAAAAGAACCCGGAGTGATGGTGGGATTATTTTTTTTTTTCTCTTTTCCCTCTTCTCCACCAGGGAGCTTATTACACCCAGCCCGTGTACGCGGCCCAGCCCCATGTCATCCACCACACCACGGTGGTGCAGCCCAACAGCATCCCCTCGGCCATCTACCCGGCCCCCGTGGCCGCGCCCCGCACCAACGGCGTGGCCATGGGCATGGTCGCTGGCACCACCATGGCAATGTCAGCAGGTAAGGAGGGAAAAACCCTTCCCGTGCTCTGGGGGCTGCACAGAAAAATTCCCAAGTGCTGCCTCAGCCTTGCAAGGGTGTACATAATTCAGCTGCTGGTTTTGCTCGCTGGTTACGGCTCCTTTGCGGGCAGAAATGCAGTAATCTGCCCCAAATCCTGATGTGACTCAGCAGGTTTGACTCACTCCTGCATCCTTAGATATATTGTATCTGTATCTGTATTGTATTCTGTATCCTTAAATATATTGTTCTTCCCTGTCTGTTCTGTAAGTGAAGGAATAACCAGGTTGGTCCATCCTCAACCATCCTCCCCAGCCCAGCCCCTTGGAGCTCTGTGAATCCACATCCAAGACCTATAGATCCCATCCCATCCCCACAGATCCCATTCCAGCCCCACAGATCCCACCCCAGCCCCTTAGATCCCCAGCCCTACAGTTCCCAGCCCCACAGCTAGTTGTATTTCTCTCAAGCTCTGTTTTTTTAAGACACTTATGGTCATGTTTTTGTTTGACAAAATGAATGTTAACCTTGTTGTATCTATCCCAGTTCCCCTGCATTTTATGTGCAGATTCTAACTGCAATTAATTGATAGTACATTAAGTAGGATAGGGGCTGGTTTTATTTTTTCCAAAGCCTGTATTTTTCTCCTGAACAATTCTTAGGATTGTATGTTGAAGTATGCCAAGAAATGCATCATTCATCCTTTTGCATCTGCATTAGCTGTGAAACAGGAGTCTGTAATGGGACACAATCCCTATTCCAAGCAGAGATATTGCAGCCTGGATGTGACAAGAACCACTCTGAGAGATTTACTGTTGCTTATACTGAGAAGTGGATAAATGTAATTAGTGCACGTGGGATGTGTTAGAATTTCATTAATAACTTGTAGAGAGATACCCAGAAACTGAGAATTTGGTTTGAGCACCCAGTTGCTCCCAGAAAAGAGCAGTCCAGAGCTGTGTTCTGCCTCCCTATGAAGGCACTGTGCAAATTCTGGCCAAAATCCCTCTGTTGACCAACTGTAGAATTAAAAAAAGGCTCATCTTAATTTTCCCTGGCGATCTCTTGTGTTTTTTCCTCATCTCCCTTCCAGTTTGTTTCAGATATGTGCAGAGATTTACTGTCCCAGTTTAGCCCAGTGCTTTCAGCAGGTAGATATCAGCAGGTTGTGGCCAGCTCTGCTACTGCTCTTTAGGAACAAAAAACACTGGAAAAAAACACGGAAAACCCTTAAGGTTAAGGGCCAGAGGTAGCATGGAAAATCTGCTGGAGCTTCAGGTGTTCTTACTCTGTTTGTGGTGCTGGCTGATCCCAATCACATGAGTACAGCACCTTCAATTCAGGTCTGGCAGGCAGAAGAATTATCTGGGAAAAGGGAAAAGAGAAAAGGGAAAAGGGAAGAGGGAAAATGAAAAAGGAGGCAGCTGATGCTGTTCCTGCCCCACTCTACCCGTGGATGCCACTTTCCCTGCTCTGTGACAAGTGTTTGTGTCCCTGCAGGAACCTTGTTGACCACCCCCCAACACACCGCCATCGGAGCACATCCAGTGTCCGTGCCAACGTACAGGGCTCAAGGAACCCCCACCTACAGCTACGTACCTCCACACTGGTAAACCACTGGCCAATCCATGTGAGTGCTGCCTCCTGCTCTGAATGAGCCTCCAAACCCCATCCACACTGGCCTTGCACACTTCCAGGGATGGGGCTTCTCTGGGCACCCTGTGCCAGGGCCTCCCCACACTCACAGGGAGGAATTGCTTCCCAATATCCCATCTAACCCTGCCCTCTGGCAGTTTGAAACCCTTACCCCAGCTCTATTCACTGCATTCCCTGACAATGAGTCCCTCCCCATCTTTATGTCACTGGAATATTTCTTTTCCCCTGCTGGGAGATCACGCTGTTCATTAGCACTGGGGTTGCGTGCGACTGCCTGTGTGTTCCTGGCATGCTCAGGATCCCAGAAATCCCAGCTGCTTGTTCCTGGAGCCCTTGGCCCATCATGCCCAATTACCAGGACAGGCAGTTGATGGGAACACGATGCTGCCCAGGGAGGCAGCAGAGATCCCATCCAGCCCCGGGGTTATCTAAAATCTCTCCGTGCCACACAAATTACACTGGGCTAATCCTGCCCCTCCCAAATTGGTGTGCAATTAGCAGGGAGCATCCCATCTGCATATTTGTAATCCTCTGCACTGGATACCTGCTGCTGCTTTCCCAGCTCCCTTCCCTGAGAAACTGCCCACAGGGAGGCTTGAATTCCATATGGATCAGCTCCACGTGGCACAGGGGTGCAGAGAGGAGGAGAACATCCTTCTGACTCCCTGTTTCACGTGGCACAGGGGTGCAGAGAGGATGAGAACATCCTTCTGACTCCCTGTGTTTAATGTATTTGCTCTCTTCCAGATCCGGAGTCAAACATTGTATGCAACTACACAAGTCTTACATCGGTGCTGCGGCCGCCGGGCTGCAGCGCCTCGTCTGTTTGCAAGAACAAAAGAAAAAAAAAAAAGTGCAAGGGTCACTTTATGCATTCTTTAGTGGTTTTTGTAAAAGCTGCTTTTTCTAATCTTCTGCCTCTTTTTTTCCCCCCTTCCTCCCCCTCCCACATGAATTGTGTAACACACATACTGACACTGAGCAATAGTCAAGTTCTCTCTTCGGTCCTATCATTTGAAAGCTCAGAATCTTCACTTTTCCAGCATTGCCCAGCTGAGTGGTGCAAAGATCCCCCCACTTCTTGTTCGTTTGGGTTCTTTCTGTTATTTTTCTGTTGTCGTTGTTGTTGACAAGAGCCTAGATTTTTTTTGGCTAGTAAGAGTGGTTGATGTTCAGGGTACTATGTGAAAAGCACAGCGCTGGTAGGCAGGCTTATTCCGATTTGGTTTGGGTATTTTTAGTTGAAGAATATAAATTATTCAATCTTCCATAACATATTACAAGAAAATTGGTGTCTTCCAGATAGCTGTCGTGATAGATTATAAATGCATTATCTGCAGTGGAATTCTGAACTCATCCCTTCTTTTTGTAGGAGTAAGAGAATATAAATATAATTAGCGACGTAACACACTTGTCTTAGGAAGCACGAGGACTGGTCACCAGCGGGTCTTTGGTCTGCTTTTTCCAACTGGGCAAACAGATTGTGGGTGGTGGGAAGGGAGCAGCAGCAAGATGTGTGCCCTGGGAGCATCTTGAACCTCTTGGGAAAACGGGATGCTCCCCCTCAGCCACATCCTGGGGCAGTGTGAGTGAGAGGGCAGCTCCTTCCTTGTGTGGCTGCAGGCAGAGATGTGCTGGGCAGCTGCTGAGGGAAGCAAGGAGATGTCCAAAGGTTGGGCTGAAGAGCTTCTCCAGGTCCAAGGGTTGATCTGGAGAGCTTCTCTCAGTTTAGGGTTTGGTCTGAGGAGACCCAATAGGTTCAGGGTTTGGTCTGAAGAGCTTCTCCAGGTTTAGGGTTTGGTCTGAGGAGATCCTCCAGGTTTAGGGTTTGGTCTGAAGAGCTTCTCCAGAGTATGGTGGTGTGGGAAAAGAGGGTGTCTGGTTGATGGAAATGAGTCTTCAGGGCAGGGCAAGGGGAAGATGGGTGGCTTCACCTTGCACCCATGGTGTTGGCAGGGCTGAGATCAAACTGTGCTGCCTGCATGGCAGTTGAGGTGTCCTCCTCCCATTCTTTGGGTTACAGCTCCAAGATTTCCAGGAGAAATGTTCATCCAAGCACAAATACCAGCACCATAGAAGAAAGGCCGGGGAGGGGGATGATGTCTGGCTGCTCTGCTGGGAGAAGTGGGAGAGGAGGAAGCAATAGCAATAAACACGTCGCCTTCTTCACGGGAAGGCACCTGAGAAGAGGTGACAGCAGGGAAGGTGATCCACAGTTGACATGGACCAGGATGGAGGACACCAGGCACGCAGAGACTGTGGGCATCAGGGTCACTCTGGGGGGGGTTGGCTTACCCGGGGACATGGGGACAGGAAGCTGGTGACATTCCCCCTCGGGATGTCCAAGTAGAGCAATAAGTTGTCTTGAGGGCAGCAGAGGCAGTTTGGATTTGCAGACAATGCTTGTGGCCAGTTTGTTTTTAAATCCTTGTCACTAAACCCAGCATAGAAACAAGGTTTTTGGGTTGGTTTTTTTTCTTTGTTTCTTTGTTTTTGTTTTTTTTTAAGACAAAAGCTTGGTTGGGTTTTGATTTTTGCCTCAAGTGTGCCAAAAGTGTTTCATGCTCTGGGTGGTGTCTCCCAGCTTGGCTTCTGCTGCCACCGGGAGGAGCATGGGCCAGGTGGGGACTCACAAGCCTGGGGATCCCAGGAGGACTTTCCCTCCCACTGGTTGGTCCCAGGTGGTTTGTCAGGTCGGGTGTTGGTGTTGGCACTTCTGTTTGGGGGTCATTTGGTTGATTGTGCTGGTTTTGAAGGAAATCTAGAGCAAAGATCTGGTTGACCTCCTCAGCCCCAAGGGGAACAAAGTGGGGGAGGACTGGAGAACAGTGCTGTGGGGTGGGGAAGGGGCACCCTTGGGCTGCACTTGGGGTTCCTATAGAGGGAAAGGAGAAGGAAAAAAGGGAAAAAGAGCCAATAATCAGTGGATTCCCCATTTGGCTTGGCAAGGCCAGGGATTAGTAAAGAGCAACAGGACCTCGGCAAATAACACCATCACATCATCACTGTTTGTAGCACATTGCAGTTAAACCTGGGCCAAAAAATCCCCAGTAGATCATAAGAATTGAACACTTCTGAGATCTCCTTTTTCCCCTGTCTCACGCTGACTTTGTGTTACATACCAGGAGTTGTCTGTCAGCATTCAGTCAGGTCTCCCAACATAAAAGTGCTCTGGTTTGTGGGGTCCAACAAGCTTTGGGATCCCAGCCTGGGCTCTGCAAATGACCTTTCCCAGCAGACACCATCCCACCATTGTCCCAGACACCCTGCACCACTTTAGGAACCACTGCTAAAATTTTGCCCCATGTGTGGAAGGATGTTGGGTTTTCTCCTGGAAAGAAAAAAAAACCATTAAATGTGATGGAGAAAGCCCCAGGAGCTGAGCGTGGTGGATCACCCAGTGTTCCCACTGATGAGACCCGACATGGGGCAGTTGGGTTTTAAGTCCTTTGCATGGATCAATAGCAGATCCAGTGCTCCTCATCCCATAACTCCCAGGCAGAAATACTCATTCACTAAGGTGTGGAGAGGTGAAATATTTGCCACCTGTTGGGCCCGAGGCTTTAGTGAGGACATCTGGTTACCAGCCTTGAGCCACTGTGTGGAACCAGGGCCACCACATGGCTCTGGGGCCACCACAGGGTGCCAGGCTTGGGTAACTCCTTCTCAAGGTGGCTTCACAGGGCTGTGGTGGTGGGGAGATGCTCCCTGCCCTTTCCTTGATCCCAAGTCCTTCCCTTGGTCAAGTCATGGCTCGAGTGAGGCTCCCGGGAAGGTCACAGTGGGGGACACTGGTGGGGGCCACCAGTTTCTCAAATATTTCATTCCAGCAAAGCTTTGCTGATGTTGGTTAAGGAGAAAGGTTTTCCACAGTGAAGGATCACACTGGGCATTAGTGGGGAAGAGCAGGAGGGGTTAAACCATCCTTAGCAGCCTCTGAAATGTCAGAGATGAAAATTCCAACTAAAGAGGAAGGAAAATAACTCTGGACCATTTACCCATCCCTGCCCTTACCTTTACTTCAAAACACAAGCTGCGATGTCAGATCTGGGAGGAAAATAGGATTTTAGGGGTGGTGGTGACGCCCAAACTCCAGGAGCCCCTTGAAGCCTGAGGCCATCATGCCTCCATGTGGCTGAACCCTCCAGGCAAGGATTTGCTCCTGTATTTTATGAATAATAAATCCCTCAGTTCAGCATTGCTGCAGTTTTGGGATGTAATTCCCAGGAAGTGTTATTGAAGGGGTTTGTTTTAATGAGGGATGTTCAGAACATCAGGTTTTCCTCCAGCCACGGGCAGCCCACTGAATCTGGTCCTTCCCACAGAGACTCCCCCTGACTCTTTGCCATCCCCTCCCACATCCCCACAGGGAATGTGGGATGATGTGGTTCCCAGCTGGAGGGCATAAAATGGGATCTCCTGGTTTTTTAGAGGGGTGGAAAACAACAGTTGAGGCTTTATTTTTGGTAAAATCCAACCAGCCAACAATAGCAATAAGAGCTGCTGGATACCCATAAATCCAGGTATTTTTGGTTTTTTGGTGTTTTTTTTTTTAATTGCCAATATTTTCAGGCCCTCCAAGTCTCGTCCCCAAACTGTGGTGACCATCTGCCCATCTTCCCTTCACTTTACTCCTGAGCCAGGATCAGCCTCCAAATAATTTCTCTGCTGTGCGTTAGCATTCCCTTAGGGGAAAAAAGGGAAAATAAAGCCTGTGACAGAGCTTGGGAGGGAGAAAATCCTGGAAAAGGCATTTCTGTGGCATGTTGCACCATGGCACTTGGAGATTCTGTGGCCATCAGGTAAAGGAACTTGTGGGAATGTTTGCAGGGCAGGAATAGCAAAATTCTTGGTTTGACAGCAGCGATTCCCATTTGGAAGTGCTCGACTGTGCTGCTTGTAGGGAATAATCTTGATGCAACATGGCCACCTGCAGCCTCCCTGCGTCCTCCTGCAAGAGATGGAGCTGGGAGATGGAAGTTTTCTGGGGGCAAAGGGGTTCAGGATCAGGGGAGGGATGTGTAGGGAAGCATGGCAAGGTGCAGGATCACACCCAAACCCTCCCGTTCCCACAACACGGCCTCAACCCACACCAGGCTTCCACCCCTCTTTCTATGTAATGAATTTTAAATTAATTTTGACCACCAGACCAGCTGGTCTTTAAGTATTATTGGACCTCTTAAATAAAAATAAATACCAAAAAAAAAAAAATTTCCCTGAAAGAACAACAACAACAAAAAATTTAAACCCAAGAGTAACCACGTCTTCCAAGTCTACATCTCACAGGTGTGTAGGGAACATGGCCTTGGACTGATGCCCTGGAGAGCCCCACAGCCTCAGTTTGTCCATGTGAAGTGTAAATTTGGGGTTATTTTCCTGTTTGTTTTCTGTTCTGGTTTTGGTTCTGAAGATCAGGTCGTGATCTCCCTGACAGATTTCAGCCAAGAGTTTGTAACTGTACGATATTTACTGTAAGATGTAGAACATTCGATAACTATTAAAATGTTTCCAAAAAAAAAATTAAATAAATAAATAAAAGAGCCCGAGAGGGTTTGGTGGTTGGTTTTTTTTGGCACGGTGATGTCGTGGAGAGGTGAACGGGACCAGCCACAAACCCTTTTCAGGGTGGATGGTTGAGGTTGATGGTCTCCAACCCAACCTTGGGTGGGTTATCCCTGTGATCCCAACATGGCCAAGCCAGCGTGATCCCACAGAAGCAATTCCTATGGCAAGTGAGATGCGTGATCTTCATGGTGAGCATCACCACGGTGTGCTCCTGAACTGAGACTTTGGAGAGAGATGATGGATGGGTGGATGCAGGAGACCAGCTTTGCCCAGAGCAATCCATGCCCCAGCTGGGTTGTTGGGAAGGGGGGGGGAGTCATTCCAGTGATCCAGTGATTTATTATCCTGCCATGCTGAACGCTGGCACCAGGTGATGGAGGGAAATCAGGAGTTCATGATGGTCCTGGGAGAGTTCAACAGACCCAGAGGGTGACCATGAAATGGCATCCAGTGTCCTCTGTGCTTCCAGCAGAGCTGTGTTGTGGCAGCATGGTTCCCAGAGATGCTGATTCCTGGGGCCACCTTCCCCGCTCCTGGAAGTTACTGTCCATCAGGCCACCACACCGTGGCCACCATCAGGCCTCAGGGACAGAGAATCCTTCTCACCAGCTGAGCAGGATGCTGGATTTGCTGTGCTGCTGTTGGACACCTTGGTGGCAGGAGCAGAAGCTGAGCTGCCACCTCCAGCACTTGGCAGCTCTGAGTGGGACTGGCTTTCACACAATGCCTGGTGTCCTCCATCCCCTCCACGGGGTCTTTGGGCGTGTCACTGACCCCTGAGGCAGCCCCCAGGCTGTGGAGGACAAGGGATGGACCACAGGTGAGCCTGGATTGGGCCCTTTGCACCACCCAAGGTGGCAGGACCCACTTGGCATCACCCATCCATGGCTGTCACTTCCCAACCCGAACCTCCCCTGGCAGTTTGTTGAGGCTCTTTCCCCTTGTCCTGTCCCTATTCCCTGGGAGCAGAGCCCGACCCCCCCAGCTGTCCCCTCCTGTCAGGGACTTGTGCAGAGTCACAAGGTCCCCCCTGAGCCTCCTTTTCTCCAGGCTCAGCCCCTTTCCCAGCTCCCTCAGCCTCTCCTGGGGCTCCAGACCCTTCCCCAGCTCCGTTCCCTGCCCTGGACATGCTCCAGCCCCTCCACGTCCATGTCGGGAGGGCCCCAGAGCCGGATGGTCACAGCAGCAGCAGCGCTGCTGGAGGAGGGGACACAGGACGTGAGCGAGGGCACATGAGCCCGTGCAGCTGCCCATGAGTCAGGGAGCAGCCCCCGGCCGTGCCACCCGGTGCCAGGCCCTGCCAGCGCCCTGCAGCGAGGGACACCCCCTCCCTCCTGCCTCATTGTGCCCACGCTGTGTCCCTACAGTGTTAATGCTCCATTTCCCAGCCTCCAAAACCCCTTTCTCCAGGAAGCAGCCCAGGGCTCCCCACCACCCTCCCTCCACACCCTCTCACCTGGTGCGTGCTGTTCCATCCCAGGGGTCACATCCCGCTGCCGGCGGGGAGGGGACCACGGAGGGGCTCCCCCATCACCTCGCTCCTCACCTCAGGGATCCGGGACACCCGAAACCTGTTGGGGAGTGTCACATCAGCCTGTCCCCGCCCTCCAAAGGGGACACACACCGCGGGGCTGTCCCTGCTTACCTGCCGATGGAGAGGATGGTCACCTCGCTGGGATGAGCCCCTGGTTTGGGCGCTTTGGTGGCACTGAGCGGTGGCAGCACCTCGGGCCACTTCTGGCTGCAGCGGGCACACGGGGCCGGTCCCTGCACCGTGTGCAGGTGCTGCTGGTGGTGGCAGGCGGGGGGAAACTGAGGCAGGAGGTGCAGCCTGGGGAGGGGGGAAACACCATCAGCGTGGGGGTGGTCCCACCATGGGGGGGTCCTCAGTGCAGCCCTAGGGGACCCTTACTTATTGAGGGGGGCACAGCTCGGTGGCATCAGCTGCTGCCTCTGATGCTCCTTCAGCAGCTCCTCCAGCGCCGCTGCGTTTTCTGTGTGTGGGAGGACACCAAGGAGTTGGGGGTCACGGGGCTCTGGCCCAGGTCACCCCTCCTCCCCTTCCCAGGGACCCCCCGACCTTTCTTCTCGGTGATCAGCCGCACCAGCACCCCGATGGTGTCCTCGTTGGCATCCTCCAGCTGGTAGATGGAGCTGGGACCTGGAAGGAGAAGTTGGGAAGTGAGGGAGAACTCGGTGATGGGGGATAAAGCACCCCAAGGCCAGGCGGGATGCCCTGGGACAAGGAGGACAGGAAACCATGGGAATGGGCTGAGCCAGATGTGGGATCACCAAAGCTGTCAGGGCACAGCCAGGGCTCACCGGTGCTGCTGGGCTGGGGCTCCTTGCTGGCCGTGCAGTGATAACCCCTCTTCTTCAGCAGGTTGCAGACCAGGATTCCCAACAATCCCATGGCACAGAAGACTGGGACGATGGTCAGCACGGCTGCCTGTGCTGCTGCTGCCTCCTCCTCCTCTTCCTCACCCAGCAGGGTCACCCGTGTCCCGTTGGTTCCCGGTGCCCGGCCCGGCGTGTCGGGGCTGCGGGCTCGCCGCCGGCCTGTAGGGAGGCACGGGATCAGCCTCAGAGAGGGGCTTTGCTGGGATTAAATCCCATTTCCCCAGGAGCCCTGCACCAGGCTTGGACCCCAGCAAGGCAGAAGCCGCTTGTGTGGTGAGCAGAGGTGTCCTCAGCTGCCACATCCCCGCAGGACATGGTGCCCCATCCCAAGGGGGACACACACCCTCTGGCGTCCCCGGGCCGAGGGCGGGCACAAGCTCCTCCATCACCCGCGGCCCTGGGGTGGCACCTCCGGCTCCAGCACCCACCTGGGCACCCCGGGGTGCTGCGGGGAGCAGCGGCGCAGGGCAGGCACCGGCCCAGGGGATCCCTCTCCCCTCCAGGGCTGTGAAACCTGCGGGGTGGGAGGGGAGGGTCAGGACACGGCCCCCGAGCCCGGGAGGGGCTGGGGCTCGGCGTCCCCCGGGCTGGGCTCACCCCGGCAGGCAGGCTCCGCACCGGCTGTCGCTCGCCGCTGTCCCCGCTGCCACCAGGACCCTGTTCCCGGCCCGACACTGGGTGTGAGCGGCGCAGGACGCGTCCCCCAGCGAGAAGGTGCCGGGGGGACAAGCTCGGCACGTCCCCGCTGGATCCTGCGGGGAGGGAAAGGGGGATGAGCGACGGGCGGGTCCCGCAGCCTCCCTCCGGCCAGAGGTGGGCACGGCTTACCCCGGTGGGCTCCTCTCCGGGCGGGCATCCCGCTGTCCCCTGCTCGGGGCCACTGCAGCTCCCGGGTCTGCTCAGCACCTGCGGGAGGATCAGAGCGCTCAGTGCCGGCGGCTGCGGCTGCCCCGCCGTGTGGCTGTGGCGGCAAGTGCCACCCTGTCACAGGTGATGCCATCGCCTGCCACACAGCCAGCGGACGGCCTCCTCCAGTGGGGTGAGGGGTGAGAACTCAGTGGATGCACCACGATGGATGCAAACCCATCCCCATGTACTATACGGCGGTGGGGTGGTGTTTGAGCATCAGAGCAGCAGAGGGATGGGATGGGACAGATGAGGCCATACTCACCCCCAGGACGGTGACAAGCCACCAGTGCATCCTGCTCCTCTTCGTCACCCAGGGAGACCTGCCCAAGGGGGAGCACCAGAGTCATCATCCAGAGAAAATCCCACTGGAATAGTTATTTGGGGGCCCTTTTTCTCCCTTCTGGGATGCTGCAACGCATCTGCCTAAATATCCCTACAGCAGCAGTCCTGAACCATCCCGCAGAAAGCTTTTTAGAGATTTTATGGAATGCCCAGCATCACCCCTTCCCTTGGAGATCCCAGCTCCATTCCAAACTGGAAAGGGACCAACCTCAGCAGGGAAGTCACACCATTCATGCAAGGAGCAGATGATGCAAAACAAAGTTAAAGAAAGGTTTTTCCTGCTCTGGAGGAAATCCTTTTGCATCTGTCACAAGGAAATGAAGTCACTAAAAAAATTTAAAGAATATTTAAATAAAAAACTCGAACAAAACAAGAGGTGTTTCCCAGAGCCTCATCCCCCCTCTTTGGGCTCAGCAATTGGTTGTTAAAATTAAAATCTATGCTGACAGCACAGGGGAAGGAAGGAAGGAAAAAATAAATAATAATTCAAACCCGGATCCAGCCCCCACATGGAAATCCTGCTGCCTGCATGGAAATCCTGCCACCCGCATGGAAATTCCCCCCCGGTCGTCACGGTCCTGTGAGAGCCCCGGCAGAGCTTCATTACTGCCTGTGCCTGACGAGTTTCTCCTAATTAGTGGCCAGCACCACCCCGAGATGCAGTTAATTACTCGTGAGGGGTGTCCTGGGGATGAGCCAGGTGTTCATAGGATGTTGGTGGGGACAGGATGGCAGAACCCAAAAGGAGCATCCTCCGTACTCCAGTTCCCTCCAGTAGCTCCCAGTACAGGAGCACTCCTTCAGGGTGCTGGCATGGAGCTGGCCAGCCCAGCTCCTGAATCCCCCTGGGATTTGGGATGTGCCCCTCGAGCATAAAGGGGTGGTGATACCCAGGCAAGCTCTCCACCCTGTATTCCAATAAAACTCGAGTTTAAACCTAACGTGAAGCATTTTAATCCTCAGGGGCTGTGCAATTCGAGCACTTTAGGGACACGCCAAGATGTCTGGGGACAGGCTCTGCTGGGGAAGGAATGGCCTCGGGGGGGACAGGAAGGTCCCACCTGAGGGACCACGAGCATCCCAGCTCACCAGAGCATCCCAGATCATAATAACTGGATCTAAACACCACCAGGAGCAGGGGTAAAGCTGATTTGAGGCCAAGCTTAATCCAAGGATTAAGGACATCCCTCATGAACAAAACGCTGCCATAGGGGTGCAGGGGCCAGAGGGTGCCAGCTCCTGGTTGGCACTGGAGCTCTGCCCAGCACTCAGAACCCGATTTTTGGGGGCAGCTTGGGGCCATCCCAAGTGGAGATGGGGTATGCAGGCACAAATCTTCAGCTGGTGATGCTGGGAAGCCCAGCTGCCCTGACACACTCCCAAAATCGACAGAATTTGCCCCTCCAAGAACCGGGGGAAACCAAAAAGAGTAAGCCCACCAGTGCCAGACCTGGCTGCTTTTGGGGACAACTCCAAGCTGCAGCAGCCCCGGGCCCCATCTGACTGCTGCATCAATGCCAACACACCAGAAGAAGCGACTCGGTTTTGGAAACCTCCCCTAATCCCTCGGGATCACATGAGCACTTTATTCCCAGCCGTCCTTAGCACAACCTGTAACCTAAAACTGCCCGCTGGGATTCCAGCGAGGGCTTCTCCTCCCTGTGGGGGAACAGGGTTTCAGCCGATGGCTCCCGCAGACAAACAGAGGGAAAAAGGAGCAACTGTTCGGAAAAACTTCGGGGAACAGCTGCTGGAGACAGCCTTGGACAAGGAGGGGATTGTCCGGCAGATGGAGCGAAACTCGGCATTACCACAGCCCGGGCCCCATCGGAGCTGCGGGAACAACCGAGCCGCCACAGGATTCCAGCGTTAGAGTCAAATGATCCCGGGGGAAGCGCTGGGATGGCGCCCAGCCCCGGCAGCGGCACGTCCCGGCCCCGTTCCGGGGCGCAGCCCCGCGCCGCAGCATCCGCAGCATCTCCGGCCCTTTGGCCCGGAGCCCTGGGATTTTCCAGCTCCGCCAAAAAAAGAAAAAAAAAAAAGAAAAAAAAAAAAAGAAAAGAGATCCTACAGTGCTCCTACCTCTTTTCCCAAGCAGCTGCTGCTGAGTATTCCTTAACCTACTTTTTCTCCTCTCCACCCTTTATTTTAACCTACTTTGGCGCTGCAGCAGCCGCAGCCTCCCGGACCCGCCGGGCTCTCCCCAGCGCACCCCGCTCCCTTAGGCGGAGCTCCCCCAAAGCTTCAGGAATAAGGCCAAGACAAAAACACCGCCCACCTTCTTTAGCGCAAAGCGGGGATCGAGCACCCCAAAAAGCACCAGATCCCCGCTCCTTGCACAAGGCAAAGCTGCAGAAACCCCGACCCCAGACCCCCCCACGGGGGAATAACCCTTTAAGGGGGAATAAGCCGAGCCGCCCCAGGGCAGAAGGGGTGTCCCTGTGCCGGGGGTGTCCCCTACCTGTCCCCACCGCGGAGCCCCCGGGCTCCCCCCGGGGCCGCCCCGTCGGTCGCGCCTCCTCCTTATGAATGAACCCGCGGGAGAGCGGCAGCACAAGCCCCGCCCCATTCCGTGACGTCACACGCCGAGACCACGCCCATGTAGTGTCTGGCCACGCCCCTCGCGGGCCCCACGGTAGCGCCACCTCCCGGCCGCGGCGGGGACTGCGGGAATTGCGGGCGGGGTTTGGGATGGACTTTATCCCACCCGCGGGGCGGGCTGGAGGGAAAACGGGAACGACCAGATCCGGGTGGGTTTTACCTGCCCAGCAGGAATTTAAAAAAAAAAAGGTGAGGTTTTTTTTCTCCCCCATGTGGGCTCGCAGGGGACAGTCATGAGTATTGCTTTCTTACCCGTTTTCCTACCTGTCCTACAGCACAGCATGCCTTGTCCTCTTCCCTAGGGGACAGCTTTCCCACAGTGAGGACACCTGCTTGTCGTCAGGCCTGGTGTTCCCTCTATTCCCCTCGGTTTCCCCAGGAAAAACCAGTTTTGGGTTTTCCCAAACTCCCTGTCTGTTCACCCAGGGAATGCCACATCCCCATGCTCTGCGGCACAAGGGCTGGATATCCTGATATCCACCTCAGGGTCATCCGGGACAGAATAACTGCACCCCAGTGGTGGAAAGGGTTTCTTCCTCCCCACCGGAGTCTTCACCACCAGTGGCACCAGTGGGTGACATTCCCAGTGGCACCAGTGGGTGGTGTGAGCCGTGCCTGTCCTCACCCTGTCCCCGCCACCCCATCCCGAGGTGAAGGATGAGACCACGCTGGGATCATTCTGGCACGGGTGACCTTTAATAACAAAGAGCCCCCAAGTGACCGAAATCCCCCCCTCCACCTTCCTTTCCCAAAATATCCTCATCGTGCCAATTATAGCACACACCCACTCGCCCCGCTGACGGACAGACGGATGGCTCCATGTGGGATGGCAGCATTCCTGTCACTCACCCAGCTGTGTGGGACTGGGGACACCCTGATTCATCCCTGCCACCACGGTTGTCACGTCTCCCATGGGGACAACAGGGTGTCCCAATCTGGGAGCACTGATCTCGCCTGGATCCTGAGGTGAAAGCAGGAAAATGGCGAGAAAAAGGGTAAAGGGGGGAGGGTTGGTCTGGCACAGTCTCATTTTAGGGTTCCCCATACTGTCACCCCGTTGTAAGGGTGGGGGGACAGCCCTGGTGGCTGGCAGGGAACACAAGGATGACTGTTCTCACCCAGAGATGCTTCAAATGGCAGCAGCCCCTTCATCCCACTTCCCAGGCTGCAAAATCCCACTGGGAATCACAGAGAAGGAGTGGGGAGGACCCAAATTTCCTTCCCTCCTCCCCTGCATCAGCTCCTCCCCTCCATCAGCGCGGTCCAGCTCCACCAGCGGGGTCAGGCTCTCCCTCGGGGCGATGAACCGGGAAGTTTTAACCCTTCAGCTCCGGAGCGGAGGGACTGGCAGTGCGGTGATGACGCCCCTGAGCCCCGCAAACCCCCAAATAAATAAGGATGTTTATATATATATAATATATATATATATTTAAAACAAACGAACAAACGAACAGAGCTATCTGGGTGCTGGCGATGGAGCGAGCGGGTTAGCGGGAGGCCCGGGCCGGGGGGGACACCGCGGGCGGATTGTCCCTGGGGTGGTCCCGCGGCGTGGCCGGGGGTCCCGGGGGCCGGGGGGGAGGGTGACAAGCCCGCGCCCCCCCGCCCCGTGAAGCAGGCACACACAAAAACCGGAGAGCAAGGCAGGTTCCTGGCTGTCGGGCATCCTCCGGCCGGTCCCCAGGGATGCTCGGTAACGTCCTCCTCCTCCTCCTCCGCGCCTTCCCAAGCAAACCCCCGCCCCCTCCCCATCTTCTGGAGGCCCCCGAAGCGCTGTGTGTCCCCCCACCCCGAGTCCAGTGCGGCGGCCGGGGGGACGGCGGGGGGAGCGGGGCTCATCCCCCCCAACCCCGAGCACACAGAGAGCAGCCGGGTTGGAGATGAGAGGTGCTGGGGCGGGGGGCGGTGGGCAGGGGGCCGGGAGCCCCCCTCTGCACACAGGGGGGCCAGCACCCCCCGTTCCTGGCCGTGGGGGGGGTCACGCTCTCCAGAGGAGGAGGTGGTTGGTGCTGTCGTCCCGGCCCACGGTCTCGCTGCTGCTGGTCAGCCGGAAATCCTCGTAGCCGTCCCCGCCGCTGATCACCAACATCTTGGGCTTGGACAGGGCCAGGGCGGGGCCGCGCGGGCGGGACGGGTCTCGCTTCTCGGCCTCGCTCGGCTTCTCGGCCCCTGCCGAGCGCAGAACCACAAATGCTGTCACCTGTGTACCTACAGCTCCGCCGGTCCCCGCCAGATCCCACCAGCAGCACCTCAGCATCAACCCTCCACCACTCCCCAGGCACCGCATCCTGCCCCCAAAACATCTCTTCTCATCCCAACAGCCCCTCCCACCCCAAAGTGGCCCCTGGAACCCATCAACTCCTCCCTTCAAAACCGCTAGCCCCCACCCCATCTCCTTCTCCTCCCCATCCCACCCCTGCCTCAAAGCTGGGCAGGATGACGCCGTGGGAATTTGGGTCTCCCCAGGAAATTTGGGGTTGCTCACGCTGGTAGAGGGCAGTTTAGTACCCAGCTTCCTCCTCCCCCTCCCCTGCCAGTTTTTCACCCTGGATTTTAACAAGGCAAGAATGGAATGGGGCACTCTGACATTTCAAGGCTACTCCTGGTCTCCCAGTCCAGCATTCCCAGCCCCACAAACGCCGTGCCCTGCTCCTGAGAGGTGCCACGCGTGGGACACGGCAGCCACCCCACCTACCCGTGTCCCTGGGCAGCGGGAAGAGCAGGTCAAAGCCGTCGGGCAGCTCGATGGCCGTGAGGAAGCGCACATGGCCCGTGTGGCCCTGGGACAGCCCCACCAGCGTGGGCGCGGCCTTGGCCGACACCGACAGCGTCAGCACCACGCCGGCGCTGGTCCCGATCCACAGCAGGTCCTTGCACACCAGCAGCGCCGTGATCCGCAGGCAGGCGGCCTTGTGCTGCCGGATGATGGCATCCGAGCCTGCCGAGCATCCCGGCCATCAGCGCCTCATCCTGCCCCACATCCCCCGCAGGGATCCATCCCCAGGGGGATCTGCGGCACTTGGGACATGGGGAAGGGACCTCACAACCCCTCCCTGGCTGGTGGCATCACATTGGGTTGATAGGACAAGGGGCAATGGATTCCCACTGCAACAGGGCAGGGTTAGGTGGGATATTGGGAAGGAATTGTTCCCTGGGAGGGTGGGCAGGCCCTGGCACAGGGTGCCCAGAGCAGCTGTGGCTGCCCCTGGGTCCCTGGAAGTGTCCGAGTTCAGGTTGGCCATTGGGGCTTGGAGCAGCCTGGGCTAGTGGAAGGTGTCCTTGCCCATGGCAGGGGGCTGGAATGAAGTGATCTTTAAGGTCCCTTCCAACTGAAATCATTCTGAGATTCCATGCTTCTGTGATTATGGGATTACCACCCCCTTCCAACACGGGATTATCCATTTCCCCGGAGGCTCCCCTATTTCCACAGCTGCCTAACACGAGCACAAGGACTCGCATTCCTTCCCCAAACTCAGGATCCTAAACTTCCCAGCACCGGACGCTCCAGGGCATTTCCCAAGGGCACCGGCACCCACTTGGAGACGCGTCACTCACCGGCGAGCATCTTGTGCACCGGCGGGGTGATGTCTGCTTCTGCCAGCTGCTCGTAGGTGGTGGCGTGGTAGAGCCGGACCTGGGAGCTGCCCTGCAGCGCCAACCACACACCACTGCCCACGCTCACCATGCAGGTGGCGACGCGCCCGCCGTCCTGCCCCCCCTGGAGCGTGTGCTGCGGGG
>JBBMKD010000001.1:1162270-1179770 GCA_037834095.1 Argya squamiceps
CGCCGCCGCCGCGCCTCCCACCGCGCCTCCCCCCCGCCGCCGCCCGCGGTACCTCCTGTGCCAGCGTGCTGGTGTTGAGGACGATGACTCGGTTCTGGCAGCCGCACCACAGCTTCCCCGCCACCGCCACCATCTTGGTGATGGGGCTCCCCGGCGAGCCCAGGGACACGGACTTGGAGTTTTGGGGGTCCCAGAAGCGCCCTGAGAGGGTGGGGAGAGTGGGCTCGGTAGTTAAATTGTTCCCCAAAGAAAAGGTGGTGGCTGAAGACAACTTTCTCCAGATCACCCCTCAGAGGGCACATAAACTGATGCCACCATGGGGTTCCACAGCAGGCAGGGACCTGGCAGGAGAAGGATGCCCACCTCCACCTGCCTCTGAGTGTGGTGACTCCAGCATCCCTCCAGGGATGTCCCTTTCTGTGGAAGTAGGGAAGCCACCCTGAGCATCCCTCCCCAGGGGTTCCCCAAGCCACCCCCCGACAGCCACCACTTTGGGGCTGCATTTTTGATGTCCCAAATCCAACCTCACCTGCTTCCCTCTGGTACACGACGAGCTCCCCATTGGCCAGTGACACAAAGACCTGGTTATCCAGGTACCTGTGGGGACAAACCACCTTTGACATCCAGCTACAAAAACCTGCTCAGCCACCCCAAAACCCCCTGCTCTGACCCCACCCAGAGCTGGAAATCCCCCTTCCCCACTTACAGGATGCACATGACTGCAGCAGCGTGCTGCATCTTCATGCTGTTCTTCCTGTTGCGGATGTTGTCCGAGGACTGGTACACGTGGATGCTGCAGGAGGAGAGCAAAGCTTGAGGCTCCCCCAGGAGGAGGAGCCTTCCCGTGTAGGAATTCCCACCCCGGGGGCGTACCAGCCATCCTCGGTGCCCAGCCACATGGAGCTCTGGTGGGCCTCGGGGTCAAGGCTGAGGAGGTCCTCGAGGCTGCCGCGGGTGAAGGAGCCGCGGCTGGAGCGGCGCAGGGCCCGTCCGTCCGTGGGGCTCTCGCCGTGCCGGCTCTGCCCGTAGGTGCCCGTGATGGGCACGAAGCCAGGCTCCTGCTCCTCCTCCGAGCTCGTCGTCTCCACTGCTGCCTCCTTGCAGCTCGGGATCTCTTCATCTGTGCAGGAGGAGGAGGAGGAGGAGGAAGGAATGGGTCAGACCACGACCATCCAACACCCTCCAAAGTCATGGGGAAGAGACCACGGCTGTGGGATCCCAGGGGATGCTGAGCCCCAAAACCCACAAGGTTTCATCCAAACCTCCCATCTCACTACCACACTGTTGGGCTGATGTTTTTCAACATCTCTTTTCCCAGGCTCAAAAGCCTCCACCTGCAGATTCCCCCGAGGAATACAAGGTAGAGAGGCCAAAAAAAAAAAAATGGAGCTGCCCATAATTTTGGGGCTAAAAAGTGTATTTCTCCCCAAGAAGGATCTGGGGAGGAAGACTCACTGCCGAAGCTGGAGGAGATGGTGGAGTGGCTGGCTTGGCTCTGCAGCGTCCCAGAGGGACTGGGCGAGGACTCGTCATCCGTGTCATCGCTGTCAAAGGGCACCAGCTCCCTGTTGCCGCCGTCCACGGGCTCCGAGAGCTCCAGCGACGAGCCCGAGATGGAGATGTGCAGGCACGGCTGCGGCCCCGCGTCCTCCGGCTGCGCCACGCCCAGCTCCGCCGAGGGGCTGCCCAGCGGCTCCGTGCGCTCCCTGCCGCCGCCGGGGAGGGAGGGAGGGAGGGAGGGAGGGAGGAGGGAGGGGAGAGAAGCAGCTCCAGCATCGCCCTGCGCCCGCCGGCTCCGCGGGGCCGGGGAGTGTCCTACCTATAGGCGCGCTTGAGGCCGGGCACGGAGGCGATGCAGAGGATCCTGGCGGAGCAGACGGCGATGCAGGCCTCCACCGTGGGCTCCTTGCGGATGCTCAGCAGGCAGACCTGCCCCACGTAGCCGTCGCTGTTGCAAACCCAAACCTCGTGCGAGCTCTCCGGGCTGCCGTGGCTGGGAGAAGCGCAGGAGAACTGCGAGGGAGCAGGAGATGGGGTTATTCGGGACTGATGCAGGTGCTGGCAGCATCTAGTAACAAGACCACTGGGATGGAGAGGAGCTGTGGGATGCTTGAACCCAGACTTTGAGTACCTGCATCCCACTCCGCGTCTTCATGATGGGGATGGCTTTGAGGAACTCCGGGTCCAGGCAGTTTTTGCTGGAAGCTGGGAAAATCAGGTTGGGGGATCAAGAAGTGATGGAGGAAAGGGGTCACCCCCAGCAGGGTAGGGGGGATGCCAGGCCCACCACCACATCCACCTCCCCCCTTCCTGCTGTTACCCAGCTTTTTCTTGGCATCCTCGAAGGCTTGCTCGAAGCCGAGCCGGGCGTCAGGGTTGGGGAACTCGAAGATGAAGGACTCGGTGCCGTCAGCCTTGGTGGTGCTGAGCTCCACCTTGTTGGGGGGGAAGGCCATGCTGAAGGACAGGGACTGCTTCTCCGACAGCTCCCGGTGGATGGCGGCCATCAGGTCCTTGATCACATCATCCAGGCCCTTGGGATGGGGACAACACTTGAGCTCTCAGGGACGGGCCACCACAAGCCATGTGCTTGATATAACCCCCTGTCCATCCCCTGGCATCCTTCAGAGGCTGCCCCAACCTCTTTTGTGGCTTATGGCCACCAGCCCTTCCACAGGTTCTCCCCTCTTGCTGAGGACATTCTGTGTGGTCCCACTGGGAATGCATCCAACCAGGGGACAGCTCCAGGGCCACCACCCCCATACCTGGTGGGGGAAGCTGAGGGTCTCTGACAGCTTGCTGACTTGCCCCAGCGTGTTGAGGTCTTCATCCAGGCGGCTGATGCTTTTCTGGATGCTCTCCCTGTTGGTGGCTTGTGAGGCACCTGCATGAGGACACACGCACAGTGTTATCCCCTCCCTCCCTGGCACTACCAGCCAGGGGGAGCGATGGGTTTTGGGGTGACATGGGACACTCCAGCAGGCAGTGACAGACCTTTGACGATGTCCACATCCTCCAGGGGCAGCTTCCAGAGCAGTTTGTACTTGCTGGCGGTGTCGATCACGCTGGCCGCCGTGTACCTGGGACATTGGGGGGATGGCTGAGCTGCACCCACAGCCAGAGCCCCCCAAAGCCAGGCCAGCTGGCAGGGACACCCAGGGCGTGTCCCCAGCCTGGTGGTACTCACAGGCTCATGGAGCTGCGGCGGAGCGAGCCCGACTTGCGTTTCAGCGTGGTGCACACCAGCAGGTCCGAGAAGAGGAAGAAGGAGCGGTCCTTCTTCCCACCCACCGCCTTCTGTAGGGCAGTGGGAGACACCAGGGGGTTAATGACCATCCCTCCTCTGTGCCAGTGCTGGGAGAGGGCCCTGCCTCAGTTTCCCCATGTGCTGCCTTGCCCTTCTATCTGTCTGTTCCATCCATCCATCCATCCATCCATAGCCTCCCATGGGCACACAGGAGCCTCATGACCCACAGTCACAGCCTCCCCCTGCCCCACCCAGCGTGTGGTCCCATGGGCCCTGCTCTTACCACTTCCACGACCATCTCCTGGCGCAGGAACCTGCGGAGCGGAGCCTGGAGCTGTGGGGACAAGGAGACCCGTGGGTGGGAAGCCATGGAGGGGAGCTCTGTGGCCTTCATCCCTGCCCCTGCATCCCCCAGCTCAGAACTGGGACCCCAGTCCCTTCCCAAACCCCCAGGAGCCCACCTAAGCCGAATGTTGATGGGGAAAGCTGGATTGGAGGAGAAAACAAGTGCCCCAGCCTGGGGTGACCCAGAAAGAGCAGAAATTTCGTGGAGAAGGAAAGAGCTACCCCCATCTAAGGCCCCCCACACGTACATCCTCCATCCCTTCGATGTGGGACTCGATCTCCTGCACGATCCGGGCGTTCCTCTCCACCTCCTCCGCGCTCTTCATGCCCTTGTTGATCCTCTCGGCCACCTGCTTGATGTTGCGCTGGGCGTCGATGAGGAAGGGGTGGTCGGGGTGGTCCTCTGGCGTGTGCTTCAGCAGGTCCTGCCACGGGGACAGAGCTGGGCTGTCACCTCTGCCAGCCCCTGGACATCGGCAATGTCATTGCCTCAGCCCCTCCCAGGCTGTTCTGGCTGCTGGGGATGGATCCAGCCCCAAGGAGGGGTGGACATGTCCAGCAGAAAGGCTGAGGGTAAGGGGACTGCAGCAGGGTGACTGTCCTCAGAGTGACCATCTCCAGGAGGGCAGAGCCATGTGCACACCTGGGGACACCAACTTTGTGACAAGGGGTGGGAAAAGGGGTCAGGAGACACCTGAGAGCCCTGAAAGCTGCGTGGAGGTGAGGAGCTGTGGCCTCCCCCTCTGCTGGTGTGACACTGCCACCCTGGTGTCACCCACCTTCACCAGCAGCTCGTATCGCGGGATCCTCTGCACCGGCTTGATCATCAGGTCAGACAGGGCCTGCTTCTCCTTGTTCTCCCGCATGCTTTGCTGCAAAACACCCATGAGGGACAAGGATGGGCCCCTTGGTGGGTCACAGCAGGGACACAGCAGGGACACAGTGTCCCACCAACCCAGCAGCACCCATTTTGGTTTGGGGTCACTTCCTTCCACACCATCCGGACCGATTCTGGTTCATCACAACAAAACCAAGAAGGTGGGGGGAAAATTCCCAGTCTGGCAATAAATTTACTCCCATTAACTCCCATCCTGCCTAGATCATGGCCAGGATCTACAGAGACAGGAGCCAGGACCCACCTCCAGGAACTTCATGAACGCCGGCCGGGCTTCCTTGGCGATCCTGACAGCATCCTTGGCGTTGAGGAAGTTATCAATGTAGGCAGAGTAAATGTTCACCAGCACATCCTTGGAGAACTGGGAGGGAAAAACAGGGCTAGATCCAGCATGGACCACGGGCATCCTGGGAGAGCCTGGAAGAAGCTGCCCCAAGGGTTAACTGTGGCTCTGGGCTGGCGCAGGGAGGGCTCACCCGCTGTCCGCCCACCTCGATTTTTCAGCCCTGACGTTTGTGCTCCCGAGGCAGAAACGCTGCAGAGCCAGCTGGGAGCAGCAGCTCCCACCCTTATGCTAAGCAGACAGCAGGCCTGGAGATCGTCTCCTGTTCTCCATCCCAGGCCTGCTTGGCCCATCCTTTCATCACTCCCCTGCCTCCTGCTCCGAAACCTCTGCTCTGGGGCCGTGCCCAGGAGCGGGCACACCCGCATTCCTGGGGGGAATCACCCTGCCAGGACCTACCGACTGCACCAGGAGGTCGCCCACTTTCTGCTTCTCGTGCCAGTTCTGCACACAGTCGTGGATCTGCTCCAGGAACTGCTCGTGGTGCTCCAGCAGCTCAGGGATCTGGTCGAAGATCTCATCCACCAGAGAAGGGTCGCACAGCAGGGAGTTCTCCGGCTGCTTCAGTGGTTTCATGTATCCCTGCAGGCAAGCAGAGGCACCATGGAGGTTTCCTCTCCATGGATCCATGGAGGTTTCCTCTCCCTCCCCAGCCAGCTCGGAGCTCTCAGCCCATGTAAATATGGGGATGGATGGCATCCTGCAGCAGGGGGTTCCTCCCGGGGATGTTGGGCTGTGGGACCCACCAGCAGCACCAGACAGGTTTTGCAAGCCAGCCTCCCTGGGTCCCATCCCACTTAGTGAATCCCCACAGCCGTGTGGAGAGGAGGACAGGCCTGCACAAGGAACCTGCATAGCACAGGATCCTCTGTCCCAGGGCCCTAAGAGCTCTTTGCTGTCATGAGCCTTCGTCACCTCCATCTGCCTGACCTAGCTTGGAAATCACAGCAAGACGACCCAGGGATCCAAATGCCAGTGTGTTCCCAGTGGGATTTAGGGTGTTTGGAACCAGGAGGGGCTGGACCAGCAGGATGCATCCACTGGATCACACCTTGGACCACAACACAATGGCCAACGAGCAATATTCAGGGGCAACAGCAAGGCTGGGTGGGTGGCTCTGCTGTGACACCCCTGCCCTCCCTCCAGAGCTGCAGAGCGGAGCAGTGTCCCTGGAATGGGAGAGATGGATTTGCAGGGGACCCAGCAGGATGTGGAAGATCTTCTCAAGCCCCTTGTCACTCCCTCAGTCTGACCAGTGGCTTTCAGGATGTGTAGAGGACCACACAGCTGAGCACTGAGGACAAGACCCATCTCCAGTGGCTTCAGACATCTCCAACCAAGCTGGTCAAGGAGGAGCCATTCCCCAGGGATCACGTTCCTCAAGCGGATGCCACATGTCTCGTGGAGACCCATGTTCCATCCTGGAACCAAATCCTGACCAAATCCATCCTGAGGGTCCTAACCCCCTTCACCTGCTCTAAATGTGTCCAGCACCTCCAGCAGGAGCTGGGATGGACTGTGCCATGCATCCCGTGCTTCCCACATGGGGGAGAAGAGCATGGAGACAGCCCTTGCTGCAGCACACAGGGACAACAGGCAGGGCTTGCCCATCTGGCTTGGCTGGAATGATGCTCCAAGGTGGTCCCTGTCCCATGCTATGTGCCACCAAGGCATGGCAAGGATCTGAGCACCTCATCCCAGCTGAGGCAGGGAACTGGGGACACCTGGAGCCCTGTGATCCCTGCTAAAAACCATGTCCCCTTCAGTGGCACTGTGCCAGGACAGATCCCATGGACAAGAGCTCAGGCATTAACAACCTGTGGCTCCCACCTGGTCCCTTCCACCTCAGAGGATGGCACAGGCCATGGGACAGACTCTCTCTGTGTCAAGACCAGCAGGGACACCCCCCAAACCCTGTACAGTTCTCCCCCAAATCTCCCCTCTCGCCCCTCTAAGCCCAGATCTGCAGAGGCAGCAGCCAGTCCTGCAGCACATCTGTGTCCACCATGGGGGCCTCCTGTGGGGGATTTATGGGAGGAGCCCCTGGCAGTGTTGGGATGGGGTGCCCCATGCCCTTGTGGACTGTCCCAGAGGTCCCACAGGCACTGCCTTTGCAGAGCTCAGAGTTTCTTGGTGTTTGCCCCGGCAGGGATGTGGTTGGACAGCCCACACCTCGGCCAGGTGATGTCTCCAGGGCGTTGACCATCATTAACCTGCTGAAACACCTTCATTAACATCTGAAACGTGGGGTGGACCCTCCGGCCAGGCTGCTCCAGGGGGGTTGGAACCAGCTCAGCAAAAAAAGCCTGAGAAAAACCTTTGGCTCAGGTTTGCAGGTGATGGTCCGAGCAGGAACAGGAGCATGAGTCAACAGGGGATTTCAGGGGTCCCCCATCATGGCAGAGCCATCAGAAGACAGGGTGCAACATGAGGAAGAGCTTTTGGAAGGCAAGCATGGCGAGAGCCTTGGGGACACGATACCTGCCAGGTGACAACACCCTGAGAATGTCACAGGCTCGCTCTAGGGATGGAGGTAACTCCCACATCCCGCTCTTGACACTGCTGTCACAGTGCTCCCACTCCTGCTCCTGCTGTCCCCAACATCCCCCCCGTCACCCCAATCCACCCCGGTGCCACACAGGTCCTGGCACAGCACCCACAGCCAGGGCTCTGGCTTGGGGTGACGACGGTGACCCCGTGCCATGGTTTGGGGTGTCACACCCCGGCCGTGCCACCTTACCTGCATCAAGGTGCGCAGGGACTCCACGTAGGACTGCTCGGTGTCCAGCAGGGTCATGATGACGTGTTTCCTCATGTCCTGCCGGGGGGGAAAAGACACACGAGCGTTTTGGGGTGACCCGGGGCGGGGCAGCTGCGTGCCGGGGCTCGGGGCCGGCACCGGGGCTGGCTGGGGAGGCTGAACACCGGAGGAGCCCGGCTGGCGTCCAGCTCCCCTGCGCTGCCTCTCCACCCCGATGGAGGAATCCGGGAGGATTAGGAAGTACATGACACCGAGCGCACAGACGCCTGGTTTCCTCCGCGGCCGCGTCAGGAGCCCGCCCTGGAGCTCACAGCCCTACATGGGTCGGTGCCGGAGCCCTCTGGCTCTCCAGCGGCTCCGCTCCGAGCGGACCCGTAGGAATTCGCCTCCCGCCCAGCACCCCGGGCACCCTGGGGCTGGGCTGTGGCCCCACGGGGGGCGGATTCATGGGGCACGGGGCGGTGGCGGGGCGGGATGAGCCGCCAGCCTCGGGAAGCAAACGGGTCGGGGTCTCCTTGGCTGTGGGACCCCTGGTGTGTGCACTCCCTGCAGCTCAGCCTGGGGGCCCAATGCTCCAGAGCCCAGGGCAGGAGATGCCCCAAAAGTTTTGGGTGTGAGGTGTCCCAAAGGCTCTGAGTGCAGGGACACCCCAGGAGTTCTGAGTGTGAAATGCTTCAAGGGTGTTTGTGAGACACTCCAAGAGATTTTGGTGAGAGATACCCCAAGGGCCCTGGGCCCCAAAAGTTTTGGATGCAGAGATGCTCCAGAGGTGCAGCAATACCCCAGAAGTTTTGTGTTTGGACACTCCAGAGATTTTGGGTGCAGAGACACCCCAAAGGTTTTGCATGTGAAGGTGCTCCAAGAGACTCCAGGTGCAGAGATATCCCAAAAGCTTTTGGTGCAGAGATGCTCCAAGTGCCCTGGGTGCACAGATACCCCAAAAGTTTTGCGTGTGCAGAATCTCCAGAGACCCTGGATGTGAGACACCCCAATTGCCCTCAGTCTTGTGGGATGAGCCCCTGTCCCCTGGACACATGGGGCTGTGTCCTGCCCAGCTGTGAAGCTGCTCTGCAACCACAGGAAAAAAGTTTGACCATCCTCACCATGGAGAGAGGCCACCATGCCCCTCATGATTCCCAGGGAGCAATGGAGAGGGATTCTGGCCAGATCCTGCTCAGTGCTCTAGGACAGAGCCGTGCCTCAGTTTCCCTGCTCCCCACCAGGCTGTTCCCACCAAGCACGGGGGAAGCTCTTGTCTAGAGCCAAACGTTGGTGACGGGTCCAAGTCTCTCCAGGAATCAGGAAACCATGGTGACATTGGAGTCCTTGGGGACACCAGCTGGGCCCTCCCCACTTGGTTAGAAGGCTTATGAACACTCTCACTGCTGGATTAATTTGTTGTAATTATGGATGGACAGGCACTCACTGCAGGACAGAGCTTAGGGGAATCTGATGCCCCGAAGTGCCTCAGTTTCCCCGACCCTCACCCCGCCTGTAGTTCCCTGCTGCTCCTGTCTTTTTCCTGGAGCCGTCCCAGCCCAGCACAGAAGCAAAGGATCAGGCCCAGGAGCTGAACAGGCTCAGCACCACACGCTGCAGCAGCACTGGGGGATTTGCAGCAGTGGGGAAGAGCAGGATGAGGCCCAACTGTTGGCAAGGGGATTTTTTTCCACTGTTACAGCACCAGTATTACCCCGACAGGGGCAAATTCCCACTGGGATGAGCAGGAGCTGGGGGTAAGGCACCGTCCCAGCAGGGCAAAGGCAGGTTGTGCCCCACTGCATTCCCCAGCAAAGCCTCCCCGCTGGGGGGCTGGTGATGCCTCAGGCTCCATCTGCTCTCCCTGGGGACGCCCCCGCCTCACCCCGGCCTCATCCTGCCTCCCCCGGGCTGCTCAGCACCCTGGGGATCAGCCCCTGCCGCCATGGGAATCGGGGTATTTCCCACCCGCCGCCGCCTCCGCGGTGTAAATCAGCACGGGGGGGGGCAGTGGCAGCGATGGCTCCTGCCCCCCCATCTCACCCTCTCCGGGTGGGAGCATCCCCCCCTCCCCGCAATCCAGAGAATCCCGGGGGTGTCGAGCCGAGGATGAGGATGGAGGCACGGTTGCCACGGCAATCGCGGCGCAGACCCCACAGGTGCCGGCTTCTGCACACGTGTCCAAACATGACGCATCCCTGCACCCCCCACCTCACCCCCGCATCCCACCGGGCCCCGTCCCCGGGTCCCCGCTCCGTCCCCGGGACCCCTTTTGGCATCACCTCGTTCCCAGCGCGGCCGGCGCAGCCCTTCTCCGGCAGCTCCTCGGCCGCCCCGCTGAGCCCGGAGGTGGCGAAGGCCGCGTCGATGCCGTCCCCGATGTCTCGCATGTCCTCCAGCGCGATGGTGAACTGCGCCAGAGTCCTCACCATCTGCAGCATGCGGGTCCCGGGGGGTCGGTCCGTCCCACGCGGCCCAAGGAATCGCGCAGAAATCCCCTCTCTATCTCTCCGTCTCTATCCCCAGGTGTCCGCCCCAGCCGGAACGCTGCGCCGGGATGCGGCGGGGAGGGGAATAAAAGCGAGGCGCTATTTATATCGCCGGGGTTCGGTGTGGATGTGCAACTACGGGGATGTATAAAAAGCGCTCCCGCAGAGCGGCTGTGCGGGGTGCGAGGCTGCGCCTGCGTCCGCGGCCACGGCACAGGGTCCCCGGCCCCCGGAGCTGCCCAGGCACGGGCTGGGAGCGCGGGGAGCGCGGGAGGCAGAGCCGAGCCCACACAGACACGGGCAGGGCCGGATCCCGCCGAGGGATGCCGCTGGAAAGGATGGATTTGCCCAGGGAGGATGCTGGGGGTGGGGTGCTGAGGAGCTGATGCTTTCCTGGGGCCTTTTTTGGGGAGGAGGGGGATGCATGGATGATGTTGGGGTGCTCAGCATATCCTTAGTGACTCCACCCCTGTGAATATCCCCCTCCCTGACCTGGCAGACAGGGAAACTGAGGCACAGCCCCTTTCCCCCACGGCATCACCACCTCAGCACCCACATCCCTGCTGGCCGGGTGATGCATCCTGCCCAGATCTGTTTGTAACGCTCCCCTCCTGCTTGGTTAATTAAATCTAATTAGCCGCTCACCCCGTTTCCACAGCAACGGCGTGCAGCAGGGCTGCATCCTCCCGTTGCAGCCAGTAAATTTCCTCTTGGAAATGAGGATGATGAGCATCCCACCCCGGGAAGGGTGCGTGGCAGAGAACGGACCACTCGGGGAATGCAATGAGAGCTGCAGCAGCTGTCAGGGCACCCCGGGCTCAGGGAAGAGGGACAGCTAATTGCAACCAGGTAACGAGGCTATTCTCAAGGCAGCAGCCCCTGCTCCTGCAGCTGCAGTGCCCTGGTCATCCCAGCTGTTGGAATGTTGAGTTTATTTGGTTTGCAATCCCAGATCTCTTCGGGTTGCAGTCCTGAGCTCTTCTGGGATCCAATCCCAGACCCATTTCTGCTGTAATCTCAGATTCCTTTAGGCTGCCATCCTAGAACCAGTTTTATTGCAAGTTTGGATCCATCTGCATTGAAATCCTGGGTTGTTCTGAGCTCCAATCCCAGATTCATTTTGGTGGTAAACCCAGACACATTTGGGCTGCAATCCCAAAACCACCTCAATTGCAATCCTGGGCTTATCTGCACTGCAATCTGGGATCCATCAGGGATAAAATCCTGGGCTCTGCTAGAATCCTATTGCAAACATGCTTCTGTTGCAATCCCTGTTTTATTTGGGTTCCAATTCCAGACTAATTTCTGTTGCAATTCCAGATCCATTTGGGTTCCAATCCCAGAACAAAACGGGTTGCTAGTCTAGGTCCATCTGGATTCCAATTCCAGACCCTTCTGTTTGCAATTCTGGGCGCTTTTGGGTTGCAATCCCAAACCCACCTGGAGTGCAAATCCAGGCCCAACTGTGCTACAACACTCTGGGCTGCAATCCCAGACTCACTTATTTGCCATCCTGGGCCCCATCTATGTTGGAATCCTGGGCCCATTTGGGTTCCAATCCCAGACCCATCTAGCTGTAATCCCAAACCCATTCCTTTGTAATTCCAGAACCATTTGGGTCGCAATCACAAACCCACCAAGGACTCACACCTGGGTCCAGCAGCATTGCAATCCCAAATCCATCTGTGCTGCAATCCCAACCCCATTCATGTTGCAATCTCAGACCCTGCAGGGAAGCAAACCTGGGTCCATCTGCACGGCAATGCCAGATCCATTTGGGCTGCAATCCCAGAACTGCTCATGCTGGAATTCTGGACCCACCTAGGTCGGAGTTTTGGACCCGTTTGGGCTGTAACCCCAGATCCACCTGGGCTGCAATCCCAGTCCCATTCCTCTTGCAATCCTGCACCCACCAGGGATGCAAACCCGGGTCAAACTGCATTGCAATCCCAGGTTCATTTGGGTTGCAATCCCAATCCCATTCCTTTTGCAGTCCCACCAAGGATGCAGTCTTGGGTCCAACTGCATTGCACTCCCAAATTAATTTGGGTTGCAATCCCAATCCCATTCCTTTTGCAGTCCCACCAAGGATGCAGTCCTGGGTCCAACTGCATTGAACTCCCAAACTAATTTGGGTTGCAATCCCAATCCCATTCCTTTTGCAATCCTGCACCCACCAGGGATGCAAACCCGGGTCCAACCGCATTGCAATCGCCAATACCTGTGGTTTGCAATCCCATTCCCACTCCTCTGGCAATCCCAATCCCATTCCCCCGGCAGTCCCAGCCCACTCCTGCCGCAGTCCCTGCCCCGGTGCCGCTGTGACCCGGCGGCTCCGCCCGCAGCACCGCCCCCGAGCCCTCCCTCGGGACCGCCCGTCCCCGGGGAGAGCAGGGCGATCCCTCCACCGCTGGAAAGCCTTTCCCACTCCCTGGACGCCACCCTTGGATGAATCCCTTCATCCAACCCCGCGGGAGCGCTGCGAGGAGACTCCCCGGTGTCGGCTGCGCGTTCCTCCCCTGCGTTCGGAACCCTCGCTCAAAGCCACCCGATCCCTCGGGATGTGACATGGAGGGAGGGAGGGAGGACGGCTGGAGAAGGGTTAAACCCGTCCTGCCTGGCGCCGAATCCCGCTGTGCTTTCGGGGGCCCGGCGGGGGTCACCTCTCCATCACCCCGGAGCGATGCCGGCCAGCCGAGCCCGGACCCCCCTGCAGGCGGCCCGCAGCCCACAGGAAATTCCTGGGAGTGTTTGGCCACTCCGACAGCGCTGCCTATTTTTAGGGCTGTCTAAAATATGAGCCGGTTATTTTTAGCAGCGCGGCTCTTTGTAAACACCTTTAGATTTCCTTTCGGACCAGCCCCTGTTGTGTTTTTTTTTTTTTTCCCCCAACCTGGGTGTTTCCTCCCCTGAAACCCCAAACCCTCCTTGGGAAACGCGTGCCAGTTCCTTGGGATGGAGCCAAGGGACTCATCCCCCATCCCAAGGCTTGTGCCAGCGTGGCAAAATGCTCCTGAAACCCTAAAGATGGAGAGGATCTGGCCGTGGGGGTTTGGGGGTGATTCAGCAGCACCCCAAACCTGGGATAAGGGGCCAAGGAAAGGCCTTTTCCCAAACCCCAGCTTTCCCTCTGACATTGGAAATACAACCCTGACAAGGATGGGAACTCTCCCATCTTGATTTACTGTATTTTTCAATTAGGCTCAGGATGCAATCTCATCATTTTGCTTTTCCCTGCACAGGAGGAGTTTGAGCATCCCCAGGGATTTTAAAGCATCCTAAAATATTTGGGAAAGGCCATGGTATATTTTGTCCTGCCTCCACCCCTGCAAACAAAGAGGCATCGATGGAGGAAAGTCCTAAAACATCCATTTTTTAAACAAACAAAGGCCAAAGGGAGAGCAGGAATGTACATTCCATGAGGAATCTCAGCCATCACACAAATTCTGGCCCTTGAGCCCAGGCTGAGGCCATGCACACATCAGTGCATGGACTGATGATGTTTTCAGCCACTCTGAGGACTCCCTGCACTCTCCCAAATCCTGGGAATTTGCTCAGTGTGGGAGGGAGTTCCTTGTGCTGTCACCACCCGTCTGGGATGCTAAAATCACATCCCATGGGAAGGAGGATCTCTGTATCCCCAGAGACCATCCCAAAATTCCCACACCCACAGCACTCGGTGTTTCTCTCTTTCATTGGTGTAATGAGCTGTGCCAGCACCCAGCCATGTTCTCAATGAGCTGCAGCAGGGACTTTACCCCTGAGACCCAGTTCTGAGGTCAAAATATCCAAATTTAGGGGGGAAATGGAGTGTTTTAGACCCCCTTGGGAGTGGGATTTGCTGCTTGGGGCCTTCCTGCTGCTGCTGAAGGAGGAGCTAACCCTGCCTCAAGCAAAATTATTCCCACCCCTCCAGAACACGCCAAAATTTTAAGAGTAAATAAATACAAGCTGTTTTTCCCTCATTACAGCTCGTTCCTGCTGCCAGCTCCTGATGGGAGATTCTCTAGGGTGTCACAGTAGGGTTGTCCTAGGAGCCACCTGAATCTTGTCACCTTCTTGAAGTCACCACTCCCAGTTTGAAAGAATCTGGAATTTCTGCACCTTTTCTTTCCCTGTATGCTTGCTCCCAGGGTAGATCCCACTAGAGGGAGCTGGGACATAGTGGGAGCCACTGGTGCACGGGGACAGTGCATGGTGAATTCCCAAGCTGAACGATTTTAACACATCCTCAGCTCTATTTCTACCAAAACCCTGGAAAGAAAAGGCTTGGAAATCAACTGGACCTCCTTCCATCCATCCCAATGCAATGAGCAAACACCTCTGCAACAAACAGCATCATCCTGGCATGTAAAATTTCCTCGTGCAGCCAGAAAAGCCCCTGGCTGGCACCATCTCCCAAAACAGGATGATGCTATTCCATCCAATCCTGTATTCCCTCAATCATTCAGCCTCTGGCAGGAAACCACTCGGGGGAAAAAAAAAATCACATTCTGTCCTTTTGGGAAGTATTAAAGCAGGAGGTGTGATTGGGTTTTGTAGGGTTTTCAAACCTCAGCAGCCTTTCCCTTGGGATCAGTGACGCTCTGCCCTATGTCCCACACGTGCCATGAAGTTGGGGGCCACACGTGCCATGAAGCTGGGGGATGGCAGCCACCAAGGAGAGGATCCTGGGTGCCAATCACCTCCATTCCATAGTGCCAGACACCTTTCTGGGACATGTCAGCCCATCCCTGGGTGCCAACCACTGCCATCCCTGAGCACAAGTCACCTCTTTCTCCAGGTGTCACCTCATCCCTGGCTTCCAACCTCTCCCTCCCTGCTACCAGCCTCTCATCTCTGAATAAGTCAACTCACCCCTGGGACCACCAGGTCCTGGGGAAGCCACTCCCATGGGAACAGGAGGATCTGTGGCACAGAAGAGGGGCTGTGCCCAAGCCCTGCCCGGAATCACATCCGGGGCTGCATTCCCTCCCTCCCTGCCCAGCCTCTCCCTGCTCTCCCACGGGTAAGGAAAAGTCCTAGCTGCTCTCCAAAGAGTAACTTCTTGAAAGGAAATAAGAGCATAAATCAGCAGCTCTGATTCAGCCCCGCTTCAGTTACTAATAATATTCCCGTGTTTATTCACAAGCCCGGGGCTGGAGATGTTTGCTTTTCCCTGGGCCGTGGTTTTTCCCAGGCTCCCAGCTCACAGAGGAGCATTGATTTGGTCGGGGATGCTCCCATGGAGAAACCCGGCAGCACCACCGCCTCCGGGATGGGGAGGATGAGGAGGAGGAGGAGGAAGAGGGGGAGGAGCAGGGCAGCTTCAGCCCCAGTGCACGGGAATTCAGTTGTTTTCCCTTCTTGGACTTCTCGGCTGCGGTGATTCATCCCGGGAGGACACGGTCTGGCTGCAGCTCTGCTTTTAAAGTGTGAGGAAAAAAAAAAAGGGGAATAAAAAATAAAGGACTTGGGGCGATTTTTCCAAGGCAGGGTGGGAGGATGCTGGGCATCCCTGTGCTGTCCAGGGGAGCAGCACTTCTGGTGGGATGAGGAGTGGGGAGCTGTAGGAGACACATCTCCCAAAGCAACAAAAATTCCTCCTCTAAATGCACAGTGGGGCTTTTCCTGTGGGATTTTCACTAGAAGATTTCTCCCCTCTGCCAAAATTCGAAGGTCAGGATTGTGCTGGTGCATCTCCTACATCCTCCCTGCACTGCTGGCAGCATCCCATGGATCCCCCCTCTCCATGCCCCCCTTCACACCCGATCGGAGATGCTCACCCCAATTTAACCCTCCCCAGCCACCATCCATCCCTTGGCACGTTTGCAGGCCCTTACAAAACCAGTGGTCCAGGGCAGGGCTGGGGGCTTGTGGCCCCCTGTTTGCTGCCAGCCTTGGCCGAGTCCTGGAGCAACTTTCACCAAATATGGAAGGTTTTTTTTGCCTCCGGTTTTCGGCACGCAGGCCACGGCCCAAGAGCGCAGCTTTCCAGATGCTGAGGTCAGCCCAGCTCTTCTTCCCTCCCCCTGCTCCTTCCCTGCTGCCTCCCAGTGGGCTTGGCCCCGCACCCACCAGGACAGGAGTAATCCCACCCCCTCAAGTCACTGGAATCCCTGGATCCCCCACCAGCATCCTGTGCTGCTGGCACAAGCCTGACCTCACATCCCACCCCACCCCAAAAGCAATGGTTATTAGGATTTGGGGGGATGAGCAAGCCAGGGAGAAGGGTACCCAGTGCTGGCACTCCCTGGCATCACTGCTGGATGCCAGGTTGGCCACAGGTGGGTGGGAGGTGCCCTGGCTGCCTGGTGGAATGGGGCCAGAAGTCTTGGGATAGCCAGGAGGGAGCCAGCCTGGCATGCAGGGAGTGATGGGCACCAGGAGGTGTTTGGTACCCAGGAGCTGTTGGGGATCCAGGTCTCCACGTGGAGCCAGAATTCCAAACAAACCCAAAGCCAAGAGGTATCCAGGAATCAAAGATGATGGGTGCTCAGGAGCTGATGGCTGCTCAGGAGCTACCCTGGAGCCCATGGGCACCCAGAATCCAGTGGGGACTCCCTGGGTACCCAGGAGCTGATGGATGCCCATGATCCAAAAGAGACTCTGGGCTCCCATGAATCCACAAGCACAAAAAGGACACCCAGGAGCCAACAGACATTCAGAGGCTTATGGGCATCCCAGGAACTGATGGATGGCCAGCATCCAGCAGGTAATTAGCAGCCCACAGACACCCAGCAGCCAGTGGGCACCCAGAGGGGATGGGGATGCAGGAGCTGATGGATTCCTAGGATCCAACAGGTGTCAGGAGTCCATGGACACTCACAAACCCAGAAGTGATCACAGGCCCCCATGAGCTGCTGGCCCCCCAGGTCCATGAAGTCCATGGGCACTCAGAAATGTCATCTGGCAGCTGACAGATAGCCAGGAGCTGACAGATGGATCCTTGGGATCAAACAGGTACCAGAAATCTGTGGGCACCCACAAATCCACAAGCACACAGGAGCTGATGGACACCCAGGAGCTGATGGAGGAGGTAGGAGACCTGAACACCCCATTCCATGCCCCTGCCAGGATTTCTCCTGTCCCTCCTGCCTGGATCCATGTCCTGGAAGCAGCTGAGCTCCACCCAGCTGTGCCCCACAGACTCCGTGGGTCCCCTCAGCCGGCTGCAAGCAGGACAGCAGGGATCTGGGGAGGGGGGGGAAGCACAGACCTCGCCAGGAACGCCCACAGCCCACGTCACATCACAGTCAAGGCGAGAGGTGACAGCTTCCCTGCCCTGTCATTGTCACGGCGGCGCCCCGGGGTGGGAGGAGGGGTGGAACAGGGGGGGGTCCAGCATCCACTGACCTGCTCCAGGTGGGGACGATGGGGGGACGAGTTCCCTCTCCGCTCACCGAGGCTCTGAGCCATCTACATCCCATCTCACCGGGCTTTTGGGCAACCCCAAAAAAAT
>JBBMKD010000001.1:1190149-1229775 GCA_037834095.1 Argya squamiceps
TCCTCCTCCCTCACCCCCTGCTTTTTTATTTGTTGCATTCAAATAAACTTTCCTCCCCGGAGGCGGGGTTTGCTCCCGCAGAGGGGGAGGGTTGAAGTTTTGCTCCCTTTTAAAAATTATTTATTTAATTCTTCTTCTTTTTTTCTTTTTTTTTTTTTTGGCGGGGAGGTGTGGGGGGAGAGGAAGGCGGCTTTAGAGCTGCCCTCTCGCTCCCAGGCTAAGCAAGAGTACCTCGCAACCCCTGCATCTTTCAACCCTCCCTCCCACATCCTTCCTTTCGCCCTGCATCCTTTCTTCCACAGCCCCCCATCCCCAGCATCCTTCATCCCCCTTATCTTTTATAAGGAGGCTTATAAAAAAGAGGGAGAGCGACTTTTTACATGGGCATATAGTGATAGGATGAGGGGGGGACAGCTTTAAACTAAAATAGGGGAGATTTAAGTGGCATATTGGGAAGAAATTCTTCCCTGTGAGGGTGGGGAGGCCCTGGCACAGGGTGCCCAGAGAAGCTGTGACTGCTCCATCCCTGGAAGTGTCCAGGGCCAGGTTGGACAGGGGTTGGAGCACCCTGGGATAGTGGAAGGTGCCCATGGCAGGGTGTTGAAATTAGATGGTCTTTAAGATCCCTCCCAGTCCAAACCGTTCTGTGATTCCCTCCATCCCTTCCCAGATTTTTCTTTTTAGGTGGAAACAGGATAAATCATCAAAAATGTGAGTGCCCATGAAAGATTCTTCCCATTGCAGCAGATTCCTCCAGACCCTGCTTTGCTCATCCTGGGGAAAAGAGAACACCTTGTTCCCACCTTGCAAAGCTCTCCAGCGAGGCACTGCCCCGTGAACAGACTTTCTCGTGGGTTTTCAGCATCGCTTGTCAGCGCTTGCTATTTGAAGCCTATAACCCTTTTTTTCCCCCGAGCCAGCAGATTTGTTGCTGGGGATGTGAAAAATGAAGGTGGCTGGGACGGCTGGTGGGTGAGCTGTGGCCTTGGAGACATGGATGGGGCTGGAGAGGTGTCCTGGCCATGTAGAAGATATTGCTGGCTCTGACCCCAAGGCACAAAAAAAAACCAGGGGGAAGACAAAAAAATCCGACACCTCCTGTAAATGCATTTTTCAGGACCTAAAAAGCGCCCGCAGCAATGCCGTGAGATGCTCCACCCCGGCACGTATTCCTTCCCTGCCTCTCCCCTCCCACCCTCTGCCCTGCTTCCCTGCTTCCCCCAGGCCTGGGTGTCTCCTGGATGCAAGGATGTCCCCACGATGTCCCCCCCAGCTGGCATTTTGGGAAGAGCGATGCATTCATTTCATCCCCGCTGGGTTCTGTAGGAGCTGTTTCTCAGCTTCGAGCAGCTGGCAAGCAAAGGAGATTTGTTGAAGAGTTCACCCCATTTCTAAGGCATCCCTTTACTCCCATCACCCTGGCTTCCAGGCATGGTGGTGCCAAGGGAACTGCTGAAAGGACCCTAAGACAGGACAGGACATCATGAGATCCAAAGAAAGCTCTGTGTGTCTCCTCCTCTTAAAAACGTTCCAAATTAGTGATGCCAGTATCAGGAACATCATCCTGAGGCTGTTGGATGTGGCCACCTCAGCCCATGCAGCCCTTGCAGCCACTACCAGACTTTTTGGAAGCTGATTAATTTTTATTCACACCATAGCTTTATTGTGGTTGGATTTTTCCGGCCACCTCCTCCCATGGGTCCTATCCAAGGCACTGGGTGCTCTGATGGTGCAGGGCTCCTCCCTCCCTCCCTGGAGCCAGGTGGACACCCACAGATCAGCCGGATTTCTCCAAATCTAAATATTTTGCGCCCTCTCCTGGGTCCGGACGGCGTGGCCCGGCCCTCCCACCCCGTCCACTTCCTCCTGGCTGGGAAGAGATGGGGACATCAGGCTGGGGTTGTCCCTCCAGCCACTGCTCTCGCAGCCCCCCCAGCATTTTGCCCTTCCATTGCAGGACCCCAAAGATGCATCAGAGGGGATTTGAGTGCAGATGAGCCAAGGGAAAGCACAGGGCTGCCTTTGCCTCCTCCATCACATTCTGTGCCCCAGAGTCATTGTCAGGACAGGGACACAGCTCCTGCAAAACCAGGTGGTTTGAGCTAATGCTGCTGCAGGATCCCTCTCTGTTCCAGCCCAGCTATGATGCTGAGATCTCTGAGCATCATCCAAGAGCCTGTGACTGCTCTGGACACCCTCCTCATCCTCATGACAGCGAGGAGACATACTGGGACTGCCAGCACTCGATGCAGGTACCCAAGAAGACACTGTGTACCTGCAAGGACCAAGTCAGGATGGAGCTGCATGCTTGGCCAGCCAAGCTGGAGGGGTGCTCAACCCTGGAGATTTGAGGGAAATTACTTAAATCCACTTAGGTGTGATTATTATTATTAAGCAGACATGAAAAATGCAGTTATCCATATTTATATATTTATATATATACACGGTATGGATACATATACTGTGTTCAGGCAGAGAATTTCTGCACTGCAGAGCCTGTGCTGGGCCATAAAGCTCCCTCTGCGTGGATATATTCTATGTCTGTACATACAGTGGGTGTATACACCCATCTGAAAAAGAGCAGGGAGTTAATTCTATACATCCTATATGTTAGAGAAGACTTGCAGAGAGATGAGTGGTGCATCCACCTGGCAAATCCCTCCTCGCTGCAAGGAGAAGGAGCAGCATCCCAACAGAGGCTGTGGGAGCACAGCTCAATCCCCAACCCCGTGGAGAGGCCAAGGCAGCTGTGGGATGTATGGTGACATGGCCAGGACTCTGAGCAGCAGTTCTCTGTGGCATGCATCTCCCAACTCCAGGCACTGTGTCCACATGTGCTGGCTCTGATTGTGGTGGATCCTGGTTAGGAGGTGGCAGCAGGGCACCACTGACACCAGCATGGGCCAGATGTGGGGTGCTGGGCTAAGCAGGGAGCTGGACTCAGATGAAGGTCCCCAGGCAGGTGACAATGCTGCTGGCTTGTGCCTAACCCAGCCCATGGGCATGGCTTCAGTGGGAAGTCCAGCATGAGTGTTCCAGCTGCCCTTTCCCTGTTCCCAGTCTCTCCGGGGTGCTCCTCCACCATTCTGCAGCACCAGCAATACCACTGAGCCTGGTATTGTCCTCATTATGGGCACTGGGGGACAGGGATGTCCCAGTGTCACACAAAAACCACCCGTGACACTGATCTTGAGCTGGAGGAAAACACAGCCCCACAGTGTGGGCTGAACCTAACCCTCCCCAGCCTTTGCAGGCTGTCCCCATCAGGGAATTTTTAACTGGCTATGAGGACAAATCATCCCCCAGCAGCTCATCCTGAGCCAGGGATGTGTCCTCCACAGTCCCATCTTGTTCTCCACGGTCCCAGTGGATTTTTATTGCATCAGTGGCTTGACTACCAAGGTGCTGAGCTGCTCCAAGTGAGCAGCCAGGGAGAGGAGCTGTGATGGGGTTAATACTGCACCACTGCAGGCTGGAGATGGGCTGAGGGTGCTGAAAGCCTGGAAGATGCCACCCTCCTCTCCTCCAGCGTGTCCTCAGTGAGGCCATCTCTGCTCCATGGAGCTCAGAGCCGGAATCGCTCCGTGCCTGGGTGGCACCGAGGTGGCCTCGCCCCCACCTAGGAGCCGTAGGTGACGCAGTGGTCGTGCCGCCACTTGGAGCTCATCTTGTCCAGGAGGTAGCGGGTGCTCTCGCGGAACTTGCGCTGGGTGAAGTAGAAGAGGATGGGGTCCAGGACGCTGTTCATGCTGGCGAAGGGCCGCGTGCACTTGTAGGCGATGGCGAAGGCCTGCAGGGCCGGGCAGGGCAGCGCGGGCGAGGAGCGCACGATCAGGTAGATGGTCTTGGTGAGGTGGAAGGGCAGGAAGCTGATGGAGAAGACGATGACCACGATGACCACCATGCGCACGGCCTTGTCCTTCCTCTTGTGCACGGCCAGGCCGATCAGCTCGTCCTTCTGGCACAGGATGCGGGCCATGCTGCAGTAGCAGGCCAGGATGGCCACGAAGGGCAGCAGGAAGCCGGTGAAGGTGAGGGTGATGCCGTAGGGGAAGTAGGCCGCGGAGCGGTCGGGCGCGCTCAGGTCGTAGCACACGGTGCGGTTCCTCTGCGTGCCCGTGGAGGCGAAGACGAAGGTGGGCAGGCACTGGGCGATGACGATGAACCACACGGCCGCGCACACCAGCCACGTCAGCTTCTTGCCCTTCTTCTTGTGCCACGAGGCCAGGGGGTGGCAGATGCCCAGGTAGCGCTGGACGCTGATGCAGGTGAGGAAGAAGATGCTGCCGTGCAGGTTGGTGTAGAACTGGAAGCGCACGAACTTGCAGGTGAAGTCCCCGAAAGGCCAGTAGTCCTTCTGGGTGTAGTTGTAGATGAGGAGGGGCAGGGAGCAGACGTAGAGCAGGTCGGCCACGGCCAGGTTGAGCATGTAGATCATGCTGCGGCTCAGCGCCTTCCGCGCCAGCCAGATCTGCCCGATGACCACGGCGTTCAGGGGCAGCCCCACCACAAACACCACCGAGTACACCAGGGGCAGCAGCACCTGCTTGAACTCCTCGTGGTAGGTGCACGAGTTCCTCCCGGTGCTCACAGCTGTCAGGTTGGCCATGGCGGTGTCCCCGGCTGTCAGTGTCCCCTCTGCGGGTGTGGCCCCTCTACAGCACCTGTGAATGTCAGAGGGGACAGCTGGTGACTCCTCTGTGTGGTGTCACACATGCCCTCACAGGATGAACCTGGACCAGTGCTCTGCAGCTTGAGGCCTGCAGTGTCCCAGTGTCCCCCGTGTCCACACAGGATGGAGAGCAGCCCTGAGGACGATTTGGGGGTGTTGGTGGATGAGAAGCTGGACATGACCCAGCCACGTGCAGTCATGTGCAACCCCCCATGCCCTGGGCTGATCGCCCAGCATGGGCAGCAGGAGAGGGGGGATTCTGCCCCTCTGACCCTGTGCTCAGGTGATTTCCCACCTGCAGAGCTGCCCCAGCCCTGGGCCAGCAGCACAAGGACCTGGAGCTGCTGGAGAGAGCCCAGAGGAGGCCCCAGAGCTGCTCCCAGGCTCTGGAGCCAGGCTGGGAGAGCTGGGCTACCCAGAGAAGCTGTGGCATCCCTGGAAGTGCCCAAGGCCAGGTTGGACAGGACAGAGGTGTCTCTGCCCATGGCAGGGGGTTGGTAGGAATCTTTAAGGTCACTTCCCACCCAGACCCTCCTGTGATTCCATGATGATGGATTTAGGGGTCTAAAGAGAAGGTGAACCCAGAGTGAGTGGGACCGCACTTGCCACCATCCCAGCTCCACTTCCCACGGCACTTATCCCCCACGGAAAGGTCTGCACAAGGCCAAGCCGCTGCCAGCCCCCTCCGGCAGAGGAAATCGCGGCAGGATGCGGCGGTAGCCGGCGGCACGGCTTCCTGCGCCTCTGCAGGGGGTGCCAAAGCCCTGCAGCCGGCCGGGCTCAGCCCCGGGATGCCACCGGCACGGAGCCCGGCGCGACCCCCGCGGGCACTTCCAACCCGTAACTGCACCGGTGACAACCAACCCAGAGCCTTTTTTAGTTCAGTGGGCTCAGAGAGCCCACCCAGTGTCCTCTGGGCTGCTCTGGGCAGGGCAGGAGGATCTGCTTTCCCCGGAGGCTGAGAGCAGCGGGACAGATGTGGTCCCACAGCCGCAGGAGCCCCCTGCCCCAGCCGTGCCGCCCGTGGGTGCCGCCCGGTCCGGGAGAGCCGATTCTCCTCTCTCCCCTTATTCCCTGCCCTGCCAGCAGCCCTGGCCGGGGGCACGGGGTCAGCCCCCGCTTCCCCCGCCGCCCTGGGCACAAACCTGCCTGGAACGGGGCGGCCTCTGGGACGGGGAAACTGAGGCAGGGAGGAGGTGCCCAAGCTCCAGCCAGGAGCGTGGGGAGCAGGGCGCCAGGGAAAGAGAGAGAGAAAAAGAGTCCGCGGGCCACTCCGCCAGCTCGTACCCCCTCTTTTGGGGTGTTTGGGGATTCAGCAACCCCCAGAGCACAGCCCAGCCTTGTTGTCAATGTTGGGGACGCAATTTTGGGGCTTGTGAATCAGTCCCCCTGCCGCTGCACATATCTCCTTATCCCCCTGATACCCTGCTGAGTCCCCCTGCACCCCGATTCATCCCCTCACACCCTATTTGAGTCCCTCTGTCCCCTCACTGAGCCCTCATCACCCACCCGTGTCCCACTGTGTCCCCTAAACCCTGCCGAGACCCCCTGCACCCCACTGAGCACCCCACTGCACCCCAGTGTCACCCCAGGCATTTCCAGCACTCACCTCTTCCAAGCCAATAAATGCTGAACTTCCCTATCCCCTGGGACCCCCCCAAAGCTCCCCCGGGACCCCCCAACCCTCCCTGGGCACCCAGGGCTGGGGCAGCACCCACGGGAACCTCTGCCACCCCTCTGTGTGCTCACAGGAGCACAGCCAAGGACACTGGGGACAAGGTGGCCAGGAAAAGGGGTCTTGGGGGGACTTGGGAGCCCCTTTTTCCTGCTGGGGTGCCCCGGGGTGCTGGGACCCCCTCCCCTGTCCATCTGTGGGTGCTGTGCTCGCCCTGCTGAGCAGCACTTCCCTTTCCTCTGGGCAGCAGCGTTTCCCCGGGGAAAGGGGGAACAGAAACCCGGCTGGCAGGGTGGGCACAGGGCTGCCTGGGGTGGCTCTGAGTGGCACTGCCCGGCTGTGACATGGCACAGATGCCACCAGGGCAGGGGGTGCTCCTGCCCGCGGGTGCCAGGATGTATATGCCCAGGCCATTATGAATTATTTGGTGTTTTCTGTAATTTTTGAATTTTCCCCCTCTTTTTTTTGGCTGCTTTTTCCTCGTTTTTTGAGTCTTCCCTCCATTTTTGCCTCACTTCCCTCATATTTTGCTCCTTCCAAGTATGGGCAGAGGTTGGGCACAGGGAAGTCCCCTGGCACTGTGGCACCAAGAGGGAAAAGATGCTGCAGCTGTCCAGGTGCTGCAGTAAAACAAGGGAAACTGAGGTGCAGGCACTGAGTTTGAAGTGAACCAGTGTGGCCTAAACCCCTTTTTAACATCTTTTTCCCACAAAACAGCCCTTGGAGGTGTTGGCAGGCCATGCCTAAGGCTACCTAGGCCTTCAGATATGGAGGGCACCCAAATAAAAGGAGGAGCAGCCAAAAAAAAGGATCCCCCCCAAAAAATAGCAAATGGGGAAAAAAACCCCTCTTTATAAGGGGGAAACAGCACTGAACAGCAGCTGCTGGGTTTGGAGGGATGGGAAAGCAGGAGGAGAGGAGGAAAAATCCCTCCTGATCCCAGGGAAAAGCCAGACACTGGAGAATCCCCATCCCAACAGTATCCAGGGCCTGCAGCTGCCCATAACCCCCAGTCACAGTCTGCCAGGACTCACCAATTAATGAAACCAATTAATGAAACCACACTGAGACCCTCAGCCTCAACCAATTTCTGTGCCCAAGGCATGTTCCTACCTCATTGTCTGTCTGGGTGGATTGTCCCAGAAGTCCCTTTTCTCACCCCAAAACCCCATCATGGGAATGAATCCCTGCCAGATCTTGGGGTGATGGGGTTGACACCTCCCAAATCCACAGGAGTTGGTGCCCTGCCACCACAGGGCACTGTGGTGAAATCCACTGGGAAATGAGACTTTCAGGGGGAAAAAAGTGGGTGCCTGTGGTGTAAGGAGGGGTCAGGATGGGGTCACCTTCATCCCAGAGGTTTAAGATACCTGCAGAGGAGGAACAAGGACCAGGGGAGAGAAGTGGGGCTGCTCTGTGGCCAGATGGGGAAGAGATTAAAAATAATCACCAGCAGCCGCCAGCTTCCCCCACACGTGCCCCCTGTAACCTCTTTGCTTTCAAAGTGAGCCCTTCTCCAGTGGAATTAGCTTTAATTAACACCCTGCTATTGATTTGAAGGGGGATTCTGCAAGCTGGACACAGTGGGAAAAGCTTTTGGATGTTGCTGCCCTCGCATAGGATGTGGGGGAGGACTTCCTCCCTTGGAAATCTTCCTCTATGGTTTATCTTTCCCATTCTGGTGTCTGTGGCTCGCTGGCAGGGCTGGAAAGCTGGGCTGGGTGGAAGTGAAAGCTCCAGCTCAGCGAATTTCAAAGAGCATGAAAGGGGGATGCTCCATCCTGCATGTCACTTGGCCAAAGCCACCACATCCTTGTCCCCAGACACCTCCTGGCTGGATAAAATATCTTCATCTGCCCAGTGGGGACCCAGGCTTGGATGTTTTGAGGGAAATCTCCATTTAGTGAAGCCTGAGGGTGTAACCATGTGGAAAAACTGGGACAAGGTTGGGAAATTTGGGGTACTAAAAATGGATTGTTGGGAATGGGGCACGGGGTGGTGGCAGAGCCACTCCATCCTTGGGTCACCACCTTCATCTTCCCACAATTTGGTCCCCCATCATAAATCAGCACCTCAGGGAGGCTCTGGGCAAGCTGGGCTGTGATTCCCTGCTGGAAAGGGAATGATTAAGGCGACAGGGAAGGTGCAATGAGCTTTCCCAGTCTTAGCTGGCCTATACCTCTATAAATAGAAATAGAAATAGAAATAGAAATAGAAATAGAAATAGAAATAGAAATAGAAATATAAAATATAAATATAAAATATAATATAAAATATATACATCTATACATAACTGTACCTCTGCACATCTCTCTACATATATATCTCACTACATCCAACCAAATCTATGGCTCTGCACACACACACATTACATATTTATAAATATACATCTCTCCACACACACACACAGACACATACACAAACTTCTACACTCCTATACACAAATGTATGTCCCTGAGCACATGGAGTCACACTCATGTTGACACATAACTCCATCCATATATACAGAAATATATTTATATTATACACATGTCTATGCAGACATGCTCATGTCTAGGAATATATTTATACCTCTGGATGTATATATGCATAAATACGTATAAATATATATAAAAGGTAGAGGCCAGGCTACTGGCACTCACTGCAAAGGTGCCAAGGAAAATCAGGTCCCTCGGGCAGATTTAAGCACATTTATGTGCAAAGCAACCTCTGGCACGGGGCTGATCCCTGTGGATGCCTGAGGGATGCAGGCACGTCCCAGACCGCGAGAGCAGAGGGACAGGGGAGAACCCACCCTGTGCCAGCCCTGCCGGGGGGATCACGGTGGGATTTTAAGCCCTGCTCCACGGGAAGAGCTGCCAAACCTCCTAAGGAGCAAAGTCGGGCAGCTTCCATTCGGAGTGGCTCTGGGATCACCCCAAACCCCAGCCGAAGCACGGATGTTCTCTGGATCTGACCCCATTCTCCCCTGTTCTGCCTCATCCTGCCCAATCCAATTGGATCTGTTCGGGTCCAGTCGTGCTCAGTCTGCCCCATCCTGCCCACTTTGGTCTGACCTTGTTGGATCCCATCCTGACGGGTCCAGCTTTATCCCCTTCGGGTCTGATCCTGCCCGGTTCACTCTGTCCCGCTCGGATTCCATTCGATCCTCTCCCAGTCCGGCTTGTCCCGTCCCCCCCTCCCCATCCGCGGCATTTACTGGCAGCGGGATGTGCCGGGAAAGAGCGGGTTCACTCTGATCCTATCAGGTCCCATCCTGCCTGTCGGGTCCCTTCCCACCCGATCCATTCCCATCTGTCCGGTCCAGTCCCGTTTTACCCAGCCGGGTCTAACCCTGTTTGGTCCCATCCTGTCCGGTCCAGTCCCATCCCGTCCTTCTCAGCTTCACTCTGACACACTTCAATTCCATCCTTTCCCGGTTCGGCTTGTCCCGTACTCCCGGTACGGGATGCGCCGGGAGGCAGCGGGTTCTCTCTGACCCTGTGGGGTCCCATCCTGCCCTTTCCAGCCCCATCCCGCCCGGTCCAGCCCCATCCCGCCCGGTCCGTTCTGACCCACCAAGATCCCATCCTGCCCGGTTGGGTTTGATCCTTTAAAGTCCCAACCAGCCCGGTTTACTCTGACCCCGGCGGGTCCCATCCCGGCCCGGTTCGGCAGATCCCATTCCCACCGTTCGCGGCACTTACCGGCAGCGGGATGCGCCGGGAGCCCGCGGCACGGAGCGCTCGGAGCCGCCCCGCTGCCGCCGCCGCTCCGCCCCGGGGCCGCCCCGCTCCGCCCCGCTCCGGCCCCGGCACCTGCGGGAGGGCCCGGAGGGGGCCGGGGAGGGGTCACAGCTGGGCTGGGGCGAGGCAGGGGGGCAAACAGCTGGGCTGGGTGAGGGGCAACATGCTAGGCTCCCGGGGCAAACATCTGGCTTAGGATTTTGGAAGAGCATCTGTATCAAAGCGGGTGTCGGGGTTCTCCCGACAGCCCCGAAATTGGGATTTACAGGGTGGGATGCCCACGCACTGGGGAGCAGCTGGGTTGTCCTGGCCCTGGGTGTCGGGGACAGGGTCTCCCTGCGGCACCGGGTCGCAGCCGAAGGGGTCGGTGCCTCCCGTACTCATTAACCAGGCGGTCAAGGCTCCGCGCTTCCTGAGCAGGGCTATTAAAGAGCAATAAGGCAAAGAACCCCGGGGGGAAGGGTTGGGTATGGAGCGGCAGATGCATAAACAGCGCTGGGATGCTGGGATTCGGCGGGATGATGGGCTTGACCCTTCCTTTCCCTGGGAGCCCTCCAGAATCATTCCCTGCTTTCTCTCTGGGGGTTTGTGATGGGTCTCGGTGGACGTGGAAGGGAAGGAGGTGCCTAAGGCATTGCCCAGGTGATGGAACTCCCTACGGGGCGCCTCCCCAGTGTCATCTCGTTGAGCAGGGGCCCAAACATGCCCTGAGAGGGTTTGGGTTGTACAGAATGGATGGTGAAGTGGAATGAGGCATCTGGATGCTGCTGCAGTGGACAACACGGGCTTTCATCGATCCTGGCGTGAGCCCACGGCCAAGCCGGGCAGCGTGGCCACGGGAGAGATGGGCTCTGGCAGGATCTGACACAAATATTTGCAACCACAGCCAGGCTGGAGCCATCCCTCACATCCCAGGGCTGCCCGGGCTTGTGGGGCTGGGCTGGTGATGGCTCGGTGCCCTGGTGAAATTCCCCGCTCCCTCAGCCTCCACGGGGAGAGGAAAACTGGGGGGAAATGTGCATTTCCCCAGAAAACACACCTTGTGCAAACAAGCCCAGCATCCTGGGATGGGGAGCCCAGGACTTCCCGCAAGCATCCAGGGAATGCAGCAGAGGATGGATGCAGCTCATCCCCCCCGCGACAGTGAGGGCATCTATCCCACCTCCAGGGCTGGCTCTGGCTTTGGGGAAGGCTGGTGTCCTCCTCCCTCCCGGTGCCCTTGCAGGTCCCCAAGGTGAGCAGCCGGCTGTCCTGCTGTGGGGACACTGTAAATAGTGGTGGGAGTGTTAAAAAACAGAAAATATAATAGTGGCTCCTGGCTGCCTGCCAGCTCCAAACGCCTCCACTGAGCCATGAGCCCAGCCCTAGAGCACCTGGAATTAATGGGAAATCCCCCAAAAATGACATTCTGGGGGCTGAGCAGGGATAGGAGAGGCAAATTTGGAGGCATTAACTGGGTGTAAAAAAAGAGATTTCAAGCAAAGAGTTGTTTTTATGCCTCTTTTTATTCACACAAAAGGATCATTGGGAAAAATAAGTGAGGAAAGGGACTAGCCTGGGTTCCTCTTGGAGTCTGAGTGAGTGAATTAATCCTTGGCAAAAAGGCCTGGCACGGTGGCTGGATTGGAGTTTCCGAGCCCCTGGTTTCTGTTCTTCTGGCTGGAGGTTGCCAGTAACTGCATTAGCTCCTGAGTGCAGGTGACCTTTGCCACTGCTGCTGCCGGGGGGAATTGCACCTTCCCACCGGTGTCCAGGCCTCCAGCTGCCAGCAGAGCCCAGGATGGTTGGATGTAGACAGCAGCATCCGTGCTCAAGGCCAGGGAGGCAGTTTGGAATGGGGACCGTGGTTTTTCAATGCCTGCAAAACCTCTTGGAGGTGAAAAGCAGCATTTTTCACATGCTGAAGCTTTGTGAGAGCCTCGGGGCTGGGATGTCCCCACCAGCAGACACTGGCTGTCCCCGTGGGGAGCTCAGAGCTCTCAGGTGGTTCCCCAGCACAGACATGCAGGGATCAGGCTGGGTCCCTTCAGCCTCGGGCTCCACCGCGTCTCACCAGACCGGAGACGTCTTGCATGAAGAATTTCATTACATCTAAAAGCTGTTTATAACGGAAATGGAGTTAATCTCTCATGTCCTGACAACTCCAGCTTGCCAGGGTGAAGGATCTGGTTGAGCTTGCTCATGAGGAGGTCACATTTGATGACAACTTTCTCTTTTTAAAGCAGCTCAGAGGACATGGTCACCCCAGACTTCTCCATGGAACTTCTGCTATCCTAGCACCTTTTGAGTCCCTGGATTTTTGGCAGAGAAGGTGTTTGGTGCAGAAAGTCTCACCTCCTGAGGTCCATTCTGATGGAGCCCTGCATCTTCTTGCTGCAACCAGAGTTCACCACAGTCAGAGCAGAGCAGCCAGCTGGGGTGAAGTCAGACAAGTCCTCTCACTGCTGGAGTTCTGAGGTGGAGAAACTGGTCACCCTCCACTGCCATGAGGGGTTCTTCACAATTCAGACCTTCACAATTTGTACCTTCACAATTTGTGGTCAACTTTCCCTCTTTGAGACAGAGCTGGGGTTCTGAGATGGGGACATCTGCAAACTTAATGGTTGAGTGGGAATCAAATTCCTCCAGGTTGGCCACAATCCCTCCTTTGCTCCTTGCCCTCCATCCTGAAAACCCTTTTGGGTTTTCACGTCTCTGTGGCTCTTCCCATCCAGGGAGACAAAAGGATGTCCAAGAGTGGGCTCGGATCCCTGTGGGGACCTGGAGGATCTGTCCATGCTGCCTGGGGGTGATGGTGGAGCACCTCACATCCCTTTGGATCACCAGCTCCACTTTCCAGGCCATATCCACAACAAGGAATGAGGAGCTTAAAGCACATGGGACCTGGAGGTGCCTTTGGGATTTCCCATGCAGGAAAGATTTAGAACAACTTCCCTCAACTCATTGTTGTTTCCTTATCAGTTTGTTTGCTTTGGCTGTTGGATCTGAGGCAATTCAGCAGCTGGAGGGCCTTCTCTGGGAAATGATTGATCCCAATTACAGCAAGGGATCAAGTGTGGAAATGCTGGTGGAGATGCCTGCACCATCCCAAGGAGACCACACAGCCAGGAGGTAAAACAGTTATTTTGAGGTTGAAACCCAGAGATGAGCCACCCCAAGGAGCTCCATGGTCATGGTCCATCACCATAAAGCAGGGACAAAAGCAACTGTCCCAATTTGCCACTGTGTGGGCACCCAACATTTGGATCTTATGGATGGGTGGAGACAGCACAAGGACAAGATGACTGAATTTCACCAGGAATTTCGTGCAACACAAATGAAATGTTTTACAGTAAAAACTGCTTGGTGCAACTTCCTGTTGCCTTCATAGGAACCCTGTGCTCAGTTCTGCAAACAATAAGGAATTTTCCGTGTGACTTCCAAACCATGGATGGAATCACCCAGCTGGATTGATGTGCAATTTTTAGTCTGTGCATTTTCATAATGGGAATTTTAAGGTATTTTCTTAAGTCATTTTTCAGATCAATTGAAGTTATTTTCTCACTAATACTATTAAATGCAGCACTGTTGACTCAGTTTGCCCATCCCTTCGCCAAAGGGCTGTGAGGATGGGGATGGGGATTCCTGAGAACCCAAAATAACTTCAAGGCATGAGGCATATCCCAAAGGGACCAAAGCCTTCCAGGAATTCAAACTCAGAGCATGGATCATTTGCTTCCCAAGAAAATGCAGGGATCTGCTCAAGTCTTGGGCTGGTTCTCTTTTTCCTGCAGGTGGATGCATCACATCCAGCCACCACAGCAAATATTTAAGACACACTTCCCTGTTCCTTCCACTGCAGAGGAAACCAAACTGGACATTTATTTCGGGAAAAAAACTGTTTCATGCCTGGCATCACTGATGATGTTTTCTGTGCAGGCTACTCATATGTCTTTACTTCTCCCTTTCAATTCTGCTTCTCAGAAGATCACGCCGTGCCCTTGAAGAAGATGAAAGGGGAAGGCATGTCCCAAGTGATTTATTTTTTTTTTTAATTCCAAGAATTGGTCTCTTTCTCTTAAGAAGGGAAAGACTTTGTTGTTTTTTCCTTTTTCGGTGGAAGAGCAGAATTACAAAGACAAAGCAAAATTTAGTCACAGTTTTCTCTTCTGTCATTCACAGGTGGGCAAAAAAACATCCATCAGTGCTTGACCTAAACCAAACGTGATGGTAACATTTTACAGGAAGATTTGGGAGATATCCCAGGTGATAACACCCCTTGATTCAGGGATAAGAGGTTTTTCTACTCTGCTTGCTGGGAGATGACTGAACCACCACTTGTTGGAGGTTTTACCAGGAGCAGCCCCACAGAGGGACATTTCCATGTCCTCCATTCCCAAAGGGGAATTATTTCCATTTCTTCCCCCACCTAATCTACCAGAAAATCCCTTGGATCTGTTCCTGTGCAAGCAGAGAAGGACTCAAAGCTCCAAATAACCCACTCAGGGCTCGCTGTAGGGTTTGCGTGGTGTAACAGGCAACATTGGGTGCAGGAATCAGGGATGTGGGGCCAGCTCTGAGCCCAGGACAAGGAGGGGCACAGGAACAGCTTCCCAGGATGGGCTGGCTTTCTGCAGGGACGTGGTGCTCGTGCAGCGCTGCTGGGAGCAGCATTACCTTGGCAGCACCTCCTAAACAAAGCTGAGAGCAGAGCCAGTGCCCAGACACTTCGTCCAAACACCGGGGGGGAAACCATAACAAGGGAAATGCAATCCTGGGGGGTCCTGGCCATCAACTGTCTGCATTTGGGCTAAACCAGGCACGGCTGCTGAAGCTTCTCTTCTGGTGTGGTGGCTTGCATGTCTTGGGGGTTTGGGTGGGTGGTATTGGGATGTTTGTCCAACACAGGAGTGTGGCCAGGAGGTGCTCAGGGATGCCCAGGAGATGCTGATATGGATGTCAGGGGTATCTTTGGGGGGCTTTAAGACCATTCTGAGCAAGGAGGTCTGTGCCTGTCACTGCTGGGAGTGACAGGGTGGATTGGGGAGCTCCTGTGCTGACCCCAGTCTGTGCCTCAATTTCCCCAGTTGCACAAAAGGGTGAACGCCCAGCTTTCAACTTCCAGGTCTATAAAACCCTCAAACAGAGGGTTGGGAGGTTTTATCCCAGGTCTGCCACAGGTGAAAGCAGCAGGCAGGGCCCTCCTCCCCTCCACCCTCCAGTCCTGTGCCACCCGGGACACCTGAGACCTGCCCCAGCCAAAAATGTTCCAGCAGGTCCATCCCGTTGGGGATGTGTTGCAAAACCAAGGCACTGGCTGAGTTCTGCACCCCGTCAGGGAGGGAGGAGGGGAATCTGATGAGAAACAAGATCAGCTCGTTGCCCTGGAGCTTGCGTGTGCTGGCAGGCTCAGGAGCAGCGAGTGACCTCACTCACAGCACCTTTTGCAGTGTCTCAGCCTCCTGAATATGTTTTTTAAATCATTTTCCTGCAAACAAGGTTCTATTCTGTTCTTTTCTATTCCAAGTTATTATTTTTAAATCCCCTTATCGAGGCCAGGAGCTGCCAGTGCCTGGGTCACCCTCTCTCCAAGCACGTCAAACCAAGAGTCCTGATCCCAGCAGGGTGGTGACTCCTCCAACTTAAGGGATAAATACCCAGACAAATCTGGCATAAACAGAGAAAATGATGAAATGGGTTTGATTTAATATATCCAGTAATCCTCGGCATTCTCACTTCCTTCCCGTTATTATCTGATGTGTCTTCTATTCCTGGACTCTCAGAGAAATTTGCTCAAAGGAAAACCGAACAATAACAGACAGGAGATTAAAATAAAACCAGAAAAATAACGGGAATGATGGGCAAGAGGTTGGTTGGGTTTCCAGGAAGGTTCAAGGGAATCTCCTGTGCAGGAATGTTACTGTGCCATCCTCCAAATCCCCGTTGGAGGGGGAGGTGAAGGTGCTGTGTTCCCCTCAGGAACAACGGCTGGGCTTGGGCCCCCTTGGTCCAAAGGGGCTCATCCCAGCAGGGTGGCTGGAGCAGGAGCCCTGGGATGGCCTCTGGAATGTGCTGTGGTGGGCTCTGTCCCTGACACGTGGCTCTGAGCATGACTTATCCCACCCTTGTCATCCAGAGGCCAAGGCGGGCTGAGACCAGCCGGCCATCATTAAGCAAATCATTAAATCTCAGTTTTCCAGGCACTTGGACATCTGGTTTTTAACCCAGCCATGAGAGGAAATGGTGGTTTTCTCCCCTAGGATGAGAGCAGGTGCAAACCACCTTTGGCTAAGCATCCTCTGAGCATGGCACAGCTTGTGGTCTCCTCTTGGCCTGGCACACCTGGATGTGCCTCTCTGCTCGGTTCCAGAGTGAGGGCTGAGCTGCATCCCATCTCCTCCTGGATGAGACTCCAAATGTCCCAATCTCTGGGATTTTAGAGGTACCACGTGGCCCATGAGTCCACACAACAATGGCCTGGTTTGGCCATTCCCAGACTGGGAACCTGCAAAGAGAGCAGCACTTCCCTGTGTTGGTGTGTGCTCAGGGATTTCAGTCTGCAAACAACCAGCACAGCTTGGCCCCCACTCTGCCAGCTCCTGGATGTGTTCCTCTACTGCCTCTTCTTCCTCTCCCTCTCGTTGTGTCCCAGCAGCTCTGCTCCTTCCTCCTCTCTGTGCTCATCCCTTGCTGGGCATTAACATGGGACAGCCCCCAGGTGTCAGGGACATCCCCGTGTCCCTTCCCAAGGGGTGGGGACCTGTGTGCTGACAGGCTGAGTCCTCTGGGCGCCTTCCAAGCTGATATGTCCAGGGGATTGTATTCCTTCTGTATGTTCCCAGGAATTCTTTGTTGGTGTGCAGGTCCTGGAGAGAACAACCATGTCCACATTGCTTCTAGGACTGTCACAGAGGTCCTGGAACTGTCACAGAGATGCTGTGGTTATCACATTATCCTAGATTGTCATATCATACTAGGAGTGTCACATATTTGCTGTGATTATCACGTTGTCCTAGATTGTCACCTCATCACCCTAGGAGCAGTGAGGAAGACACTTCTGCACCAGCAGGCAACATTAAAGGGATGTCTGGTGTGGTGGTGAAGGCAATCAGCCTGGCTTCTCCTCCTCCTCCTCCTCCTCGGGAGGTTAATATTGATCGGGTTTATGAATTAACTTCCCTCGGAGCGAGTCGGCAGAGCCGGAATGGGGACATTAAACACAGAGCTGGTGGCCTGTGACTCACAGCCTGGCCCTGAGCCAAGGCAAGCACAAGAGCAGAGGCCTGGGCAGGGCCTTGGGAATTGTTCACTGTTCACATCCACATGGTCCTGGAGAAGAAACCAGATGGGTCCTCTCAGTAAATTCGGCTGAGGCAGGTGAAAAACTTCTCCCCTTCCCAGCTCTGGTGCTCAGGAGCTCTGTTCCTCAGCAAGAACAATCCATGGAGAGAGGCCACTGGGAGGATAAACCTCATCCCTGAGGGCCACCAGGGTCCCACGGTGACACAGACCTCATCCCGGATTTGGGAAGGTCCCTCTCCTGCTCCTGCAGATTACCAGAGGTCTCTATTTCTGAGGAAAATGAGTAAGAGTTGATTGTCTCCTTTTGGGTAGGAATGGATCAAAGAAGTTTTAAATAGTAAACCTGTCCTTTCCTCCAGTTATTTCCCTCTTTATCCCCCCTCCTGGCTGCTAGGAGGTTTGTAAACATTTATTAAAATCTGCTTTGACATGTCACGCTGAGTATTTCCTTTTGGCCAGCTTCTTACACGTTTGCTTCCAACCAAATTCCCATACAAGGACAACGGGGAGCCAAACCCCTTTCATCCCTCACAGCCTGCCCAGAGCCCTCTCAGGGGCCACAGCTGGAGGGCAGGGAGGCTCAGACCTCCCCAGGGTCCTGGCTCAGGCAGATCCTTTGCTCTGGTGGGCTGAGGAGGGGGACTGTCTCCACTGGCTGTTTGCAAGGCACAAATCCAAAGGCAACAGATGAGGTGAGAATAAGAAAACGGAGCCAGAGTCTTTGGAGTGGTATCCAGGTGATGAACACCAACTGAAATGTGAGAAATCCTGTTTGGATGTAAGAAAATGATTTTGCTGCTGCGAGGGTGGTCAGCTGAGGTTGTGCAGATGCTCAAAATGCATCTTGACGTGGCTCTGAGCAACCCACTCCCAGTTCCTCCCCCCTGGTGCACTGGACTAAATGTGTCCAGAGGTCCCTGGCAGCCTCAGGCCCCCTGGAAGGGAAGGAAGGAGAGGACACCCTCAGGAAATAAACCCTGTCTGCCTGTGTGGGAAGGGGGGAGTCTCTCCCAGGCCTGGGAGGTGACCAGGGGAGTCCTTGGAGCCACAGCTGGGTGTGATGAGGATATGTCTGACCCACACTTCTGCGTGATGGAGGGGCTGCTGGTTCCAGCCCTTCCCAAGCCTTTTTATGCAGCTTTCTCCCACACACCACAGTGCACACCAGGAGTGCAGTGCCCTGCCTTGACTCGTGCAGTGGCCCTGCAAGGACACGGTGAGCTCATCATCCTCCTCCCTCCCCATGAAATCCCAGACATCCTCCAGATGTTCCACGGAAGGATGAGCACCACGTTTTTGTCATTAGATCAGAGAGAAAAGCTCTGGCTGCAGTGGGTGAACTTGTGCCCTCTGCAGCAGGTGCCAAAGCCCAGATGTTCACAGCAGGGGCAGGGATGAAATGAGGGAGAAGACTGCTCCAGGAGAAACTTCTGGGCATGGTGGCTGGTTGACCTGCTCTCCTTGGAGAGGGACCCCTTTCCAGCTGGTTTGGAAAGGCAGCACAAGCTCCTCTGGAGATAAGGAGCACTGGGAAGCACCTGCACCTCTCACGCTCCCCTGCACAAAGAGACATGGTGGCATCTGGTATGGGGAAAAAATAAAATATTGGGCTGGTGAGAAACTGCGAGGCTGGAAAAGGGTTTGTGGCATCAAGAGCCATCTGCTTTGATAAAATCATAGAACAGTTTGGGTTGGAAGGAACCAAAGTCCAAGCCCAGAGGTTGATCAAAGCCCCATCCAGCCTGATCTTGGGTGTTTCCTGTGATGGGGCATCCAGCACCTCTCTGGGAATCCTGTGCCAGTGTTTTACCACCTTCATTATTAAACAAAAACTTCTTGTATCTTATTTTCTCTCCTGTTTTCTTCTTTCTCTGCCATAAATCCTCTCACAGCTCATTGGCCATGGGTGCAGAGTGAAGAAGGGAGCAGGGCAGGGAAAGTTGCTCCAGAGGGACAATCAAAGTGCTGGAGCTCAATGTTTTCCCAGGAGCAGTTCAGAGGTGTGATGTCCCTCTGCTCCAGCTCCTCACCATTGTCCTGCAGCAAAATCAGCTTTTCTGAGGGCCTTCAGCAGCTCTAATCAGCTCCTCCCTTAGCCCAAACAACCCCATTTCTGGCTCCAGCCTGTGCTTGCCCTCCAGGGCTGCTTGGTTCAGTGCCCTTGGGGGCATCCTGAACGTTTCACCCACTGTGGATAAGGGGACAGGGTCACTGTGTCCTTCACAGGCTGTGCAGGGGGCATGGCTGGAGGTCCCTCTCTTCCCAGCACACTCCTAACATTCCTCTCAGCCTCCTGGTTTGAGAATGGAAAGTGGAGAGACAAGTGGTGAAAAAAAATAGGGGGGGAAATGGGTACAACCATGTATTTACTGCCCCAAATCACCCCCCCAAGCTCACCCAGCCTGCAAACCCAGCTGACAGGGGAGGGATGTTCTCCCAGTTTAAAAGGGTTCCCAGTTAAAAGTTTCTCCCAGTTTGTAAGCACAGAGAGAGTGTTTGTGGGGAGATAAGGGCTGGTACAGACTCAGGGAGCTGGGCTGAGATAAGAACTGCCATTGGCTGAGCTGCAGAACATGGAATTGTTTCAGCTCCAGGAAGCTGCATCCAGGGCCAAGCGACTCTGGACTGCACCAGAGATAGGAGAGGAGACACTCTGCCAGCCCTGGGGGCATGGACAAACCCTGCCCCTCTGGGACTCAGTCCAAAATCGTGGATGTTCCAAGTGGATCCCTTTGCTCCACTGCCCTTTGCATCCCCGGGGTTACAAATCACAAATATTAATAATTATAACTGAGCATCTCCCAGCACCTTGATCCAGGCTCTCTGTGGCATCGTGGCTGGATGCAATACCATGCTCAGGGTTGTTCCCCTTGGGAGATCACTCTGGCATTGGGTGTTTCCCTCCCCTTGGCCTTGGGTGGAGGTCAGATATTCCATTTGCTTGGTCCAACATTAATGGCTGGGCTTGATGATCTCCAAAGTCTTTTCCAACCTTAATGATTTTATGATTCTATAATGTGCTGCAAACTTTTCTCTCCTCCTTCCCTCCCTCCCAGTCCATATTCTTTGATTTCCACACTGTTCAGGTTGGTGTGCACTGAGCAGGTCTAAGCATCCCTGAGGATTTGCCTGATTCCCTTTCCTTCAGGCTCAAGAAGGATCTTGCTTCATTTATCCCTTCACCCAACAGTAAAGCTCATTTTCAAAGGACAATGCAAGTCCTTAATGCCACAAACCAGCGATTTCTGAATATTTGGGGACAAGGCTTGGGATTATGCAGAGCTGTTTGCTGCCTACCTCTGAATTACAGTGACCTCCCACGAGCAGCCACAGTGGGAGCACCAGGGAAATGCCAGTGCCCCAGAAACACTGCACACAAACAGCACAGAAAGCCAAATATTTGTCCTTTCATGCTCCCCATGAGGCTTCCTCCTGCACAGCTCTCCTGGCCCTAGACTGGGATGAAAGGGAGGGGAAAATGTGGAGGGGAAATAATAACAGGGGCAAACAAGCAGCACCAGCATTTGAGCCAGAGCCTGGACAGTGAGCTCAACTCCTTTTTGTGGTGTTTCCTAGGACACCAACTCTTCTTCCCTGCTAGTTTTAGTGGGTTATTTCAACCAGGAATTAAGATGTGTTGCTGATACCAGCCACATTTCTGACCACAGCCAGTGGCAATTTGTGTGTTTGCCCTCGGGACACAATGCCAGAGAGGTGCAAAAGGGGTGGTGAAATACAGATCAGAAACCCCAAGGAGCTTGGAAAGCAGAGCTGATGCTCCAGCAATGTCTCTAAGGATGGATATCCATCCACTGGGTGCAGAGGAGCTGCTTGTCTCAGTTTGGAGACTGGGAATTGACAATTCCTGAAGTTTCAGCTTTCTGGCCCCTGTGGGGACAAGGGATCCTAGAAAATCCTGGAGAAACCCTGTGATGAGAAGATAAAACAGAGAGAATGCAATAACAGAACATTCTTGTGTTCTCAAAGTTGGTTGTATTTGATTTTGGAGGGGCAGATGGTGGCTTTTCTAAGGCAGCAGGCATTCATGAGCACACTGGAGTGTGTTTCAGAGAATCATGGAATTATTTGAGTTGGAAGGAGCTTTAAAGACCATCTTGTTCCAACCTCCCACTTGACCCCCAGGCCCTGTCCACTTCCAGGGATTCTGGAGCAAGGGCCCAGGGTTTCAGCTGCCTCTCTCTGACCACAGGCTCATCATTTCAGGCCCTTCCCACCCCTGCCTCTGTGGTGAGGAGCAAAGCCTGCCAAGATGTGACCCCCCAGGTCACCCTACTCTGGACTTTGTGTCCCAGTGGCCCCTGTGGCTTCCCAGCTGGCACAGCCTGGCCCATAACCAGGGACAAGGAGCTGCCACAAGGTCAGGAACTGTTCCATCTCCTTCCTCCTTTCCTCTGGGCTCTGGGGAATTTCCATTTTTGCTCCCTGGATGATGTTCAAACCCTCAGGCCACACAGAACAGCAGCAACGAGGCGAGCTGGTGTCAGGGAACAGCGTTTAGGGGACAAAGGAGATGTCCCCATCCTTGTTCTCCATGAGGATGGAAAGGTTAGGAAAGGGGTTCATCTCTGAGGACGCCCAAGATATCCACATGGGTTTTTTTATCTCTTCAGGTGTGCTCAGCCAAGCAAGGAGTTGCACACCTGGAAAAATGATCTGGCTGCATGTCAGGGGTGTTTGCTGTGCCCATAACATTTTGGCAACACAAAGAGGGACTTTGGTGTAGCTGCACAAGGCAGCACTTTTACACCCTTGTGTGAATTCACAGATTTTGAGCTTCCCTGGGCAAAAAAGAAAAGGCTATATCTTGTCTTGGGGGGGGCAGACACACCATCCAGCCCAGTAAATTTGTAGGTCTTGTACTGTTAAAAGCTGAAGATGCTTTTCCTTCGCTTTTCCTCTTCTTCTGAAGGATCCATGCACGAGCTCAGGGTGCTGCCACTGAGCTCTGGGTGGCCAAGCTGGGACAGGCAGAGCCAGGACGAGGCATTTGTGGTGCCACAACACTGACCAGTGACTCTCCAGGGCTCAGGCTGGGAAGTTAAAGTGTCCTGGTCCACAGCCAGAACAAATATTCCTCTTAGGCTCATCAGACTGAGGCTACATGTCTGGAGAGTCACTCCTGCCCCGAGTCTGCTGGCTGGAGCAGAGAGGCTGTCCCTGGAGGACAGTGGTCAAGGGGCACCCAGAGGTGACCACAGTGGCAAAACCTCAATCCCCAGAGTAGAAATGTGCACAGCCATGTGCTCCTGACTGAAGCACTCTCTGGGTCCCACTAGCTCTGGCTGTCCCAGAGCATTCTGTGTGTCAGGGAGGGTTCCCCAGCACCCCCAGTTCAGCCGGGCTCTCACCACCTCCACCAGCCTTGCCCTGGGAAGATGGTGATGGGGGTGATATCCTGGACCCTGGCCTAGACCATGAAATATGAGAAAAAGTCATTTTCTACAGCGATATTTGAGAGAATTTACTTTCCCTCTTTTATTGAGACCATCCAAGAGATGCTTCTGCTGCAAGAGGCCCTGGATTTTCTTTGTAAAAGCCCACTGCAGTTCAACCTCTGTAAAGCCTTTAAAGCTCTGAGATGCTGGAATCCCTCCTAATTTAGCCATGAATTAGTGCTCTATCCTCAGAGAGGACAAATTCATGGACAACCCATACGGTTGACCATCCTTGGGCCTTATCTTGATGGGTTGGATTTGGCCCAGCTAAACTCCTGCCTGGCCATGGTTGGAAAGTTGTTTGGATTTAGCAGAGAAGGTTCAGTATTGCTGCAAAGTATTTTCAGTGGGGAAAAATTCCCAATACTGCAGTGCTTGACTGCAAAAAGGGAAATGACAGAGAAATGAGGAAGCTCCTGAGAATTAAGCAGCTGAACAGGATGAAATGTTTGCAGAGCGAGTGGAAGTGGGCTGAGGATGCAAATGCAAAGCACTGATTCAAAAAGTGAGCCAGGGCAGTCAGGTCCAAACAGCAGGCTGAGAAATCTCACCAGGGGAAAGCAAATCTCCTGCAGAAGGTCCATGGCATGTCCAGATGGGAGGCATGGGAGAGGTGATGGACACAGCAAGCTGAATGTGAAAATCCACTTGAGTGTGGGGAAGATTTTGAGGAGCAACTCACTGAAGGCTGCAAAAGGAGTTAACAGGAAGCAGAGCCCACAGTGCAGAGCTGCAGAGCTTCGTGGTGGTGGTGGATAAAATTAATTGTGCTGAATTGCACAGTGCTGAGGAGGTGGCAGCATCTCCCGCGAGCTGTCCCTGCCCTGCTGTTCCTCAGGGAGATGGGCTGGAGCTCTGACAGGCCCCGAGGGGGAATGGAGACCTCAAACAGGGATTAAACTCCTCATGGTCGTAAAAGATCTGGCCAAGATCCAGGGCCAAGATCCAAGATCACCTGGATGGAACAGGAGGGGTTCCAACCACCAAGACTCAGCCTCCAGCACCCACCTGGAGGAGGTAGTGTGACGTGTGGAGGTTATAAAAGCAGGAAAGTTTCCAAAGCAGGGGAATTTTCTGGAGATTATCTAATTTACCCCACCTCCTTCTCACAAAATCCTGCAGCCACAAAAGCAGGGTGTGATTCAGAGCAGGTGTCACATTGCTAATTCCTTCCCCCTGTCCCTTTCCCAGTGGCCTCTGCCAGCAGTGGGGCACTGGGCTTTATGCAAACATGCATGAAAAAAATGCACAATACATCTCAGAATACATAAATATATATTTATATATATAACAGGTTTCACAAGACATTTGAAAAGCCTCGCTGCTGTCACCAGGATATCTCCAGATATCCGTAGGAAATTCCCCAGTGGGGACATCTCTGAATGACAGCCTGAGAAACACAAAAGAGGCCCTTTTCAGTGGTACTAAACCATGTCATTAAACCTGAGATTACCTGGGGTCACTTTGGTATTGTGCACATTGTAAACATTTGCTCTTACTGGAAAAGGATTTTTTTTTTTTATCCCTCCTTGCTTTTGTGAGCACTTTATCTGCAGGGTAACGAGGGCGCTGAGTCTTTCTCTTGCCTTTTTTTCCTACTAAATCGGGTTTCTTACAGTCTTCAGGCTGATCCTCCTCCCACACAGGGTCGACGTCAAGTGTGCGTCCACCAGTTTCACAATAATCCCATTAACTTGGAACCGGACAAAACCCACAAGGCCGGCCCTGGGTAAGGCTGGGGCAGGAGGCATTCTGTGACTGGGTGGCTGAACCAAAATTTGGGAGGAAAACATGATTCCGGTCAAAGGGAGGTCAAAGCCAGTAGTTTCTGTTGATTTCTTTTAACCCTTGCCAATTTTGGTCAAATAAATGAGTGGAAGTTTTTTGTTTGGGTATTATTTTATCTTATTTTTTGGGGGGTTGAAAAAGTTTTTTTTTTTAAATGAAAAGTCAAGTGCTTTGTATCAGAAAAGTAGGAAGGGGAATAATTCTGTCTCCCAAAATGATGATGTTTTTCTGGGAGTTGAGGTATTTATTTATAGAAATCACAGCATCATTTGGGTGGGAAGGGACCTTAAAGATCAACCAGTTCCACCCCCTGCCACAGGAAGAGACACTTCCCACTATGCCAGGCTGCTCCAAGCTCCATCCAACCTGGCCTTGGACACTTCCATCCCCATCTTCTCTATTCCTCCCCAAAATATCTCCACCCTCAACTACACATCAGCCTGTGAGCAGCAGAGCAGCACCTTGGTGGTAAATCTTTGTGTGGTGGAATGATTCACCCTCCTTGGACGTCACCAGCTGGATCCATAGCCCTGGGCTGGGAATGTCCAGATTAACCATTGCACCACCACTGGCATGGCTTGGACCCAGACTCCTCCAAAGCAGCTCTTTATTTTTGGGGGTATGCCCATCTGGATGTGGCCACCTCGACTGCCTCAGGAGGGTCCATGGGGTCCTGGAGGGCTCATCTCTGTCTTGTGGGTTCATATTGGGGTCTTGTGCAGGTCACAGCCAACATCTCTGCCAGGACAGGCTTTGATCACCCAAACCAAGCATCTGATGGGCCAAAGCAGGAGGGAGGAGCCCCCAAAACACCAGGTGCCCCCAAAACACCACGTGCCCCCATCAAGCAGGTGGCTGAAGGAGGAACTCAGAGGGGGCAGTGCTCTTCCTCCATCTATGGGCAACCAGGAGGAAGAGCAGCTGCTGCAAATCCAAACTTGCAGCACATTTCAATCCAGCTGCCTTCTGGGGATGCTCAATCATAATGGGGACAGAAAATGGAAGTGTTTTGGTGATGAGGGGGATTTTGATGCTCCAAGGGATTGTTGGAATGTGCTGCTCTGGCTCCAGGCTTTGTGCTGCCTCACATCACCAGCCAGATACCGAAATGCAGGGACGGGTTGCAACATCTGGGAAGCATTGCCTGGGAAGGGGTGATGGATTTCGAGGAAATGACATCATAGAGTTTGGATGAGGCTCGGGATAGTGGGGTATTAATCACCACACGGAACTGGCATCTTGGGACATGGGCACTCTCTGCTGCCCACAGCCCTGGCTTGAGGCACCATCTTCACTCCAGGCCCACAGTCCCAAAGATTCCACCCCCCTGGCACTGCTGTTGCCCCCCACACCTGGTACTGACCACAGAAGGGTCCCTGAGCCCAGACCACTCTGCTTGGAGCCCATTTGCCTGAGGAGGAGCAAATGGGGAGGCAGGGGCTGAGAAGCTGCTCCAGGCCTTTTGAGACTTCCTTGGCAACCCCTGGTGGTTCCTTGGATGCTGTGGTGCAGAGGGGTGTGCCAGAGGGGTTCTGGGCCAGCATGGGAGTGCAGATGGGCTTGGAAACATGGGCTTGGGAATGCTGACGCTGGTGATGGCTCAGTGACAGCGATGCCCACCCACCCACTGCCCCCAGTGAGGTATTTTTGGGCCTCAGCCCTGTGAGCTCATCCTCAGAGGATGCTGGAGGGTGAGACATTGGAGTATCGGCATCTTGCTGAGCACGGGGCTGCAGAAGCTATTTAGGGATGATTTGGGTCATTTAGCAACTCCCAGCTGGGCTGTCTTGACTCCTTTACCCAAGGAAGGCCAGAAGAGTGTGGATCCTCTGAGTACCACCCCTTTTTTGCAGCCTTTCTCCTTGGCCCTGCAGGCTGCGGTGACAGGATGACACCACAGGGCTGGACACCCCACACGAGTTCCAATCCCAAAGCTCTGGGGCTCATTTGGGACCAGATGGACTCGTTCCACAGGCCATGAGGGGCGTTGAACCCACACCCTGTTTGCAAACAGGCTGTGCTGGCACCCACGTGGTGCCTTGTCCTGCTGCCAGGCTGCAAAAGGCACCCAAGTCACGGAGCAGGAGCAGGGCAACAACCGCATCCGGCTGGGGGAGGTGGAGCTGCTGACCTGCAGAAGGATAGGAAAGACTTCCCATCCTCTTGCTTCTCAGCAGAGGAGGTTTGCAGGGAGTTTCAGGGCCCAGATGAGTGACTGATCAAGGACATCTGAAATAAATTAATTTCCAAAGGCAGTGATGGTGGGGAAGCCCCACCATGACGAGCACACACCAAAATCCTTCCCAATGTGGGTGTCATGGGGCCTCCACCTCCATCCATACACACCCATCCTTTCCCAGTGGTGTCCAGCCAGTTTCCAACCCACTTACCCCAGCTGGGAAAAAGGATGGCAGCATGTTAACCATCAAGGCTTCCCTTAGTGGAAGGGATGGAGCTGGAACAGCAGGTGGGAGACTGGATGATGAGTTGATGGACACCAGGCTCTTCCCCTATCACTAAAACCACAGATCACATGAGGGGAAACCACACAAGGGAAACTTCAAAGTGAACAGAAAACTTCCCCATCCTCTGGAAAGTCCCACGGATGAAAATCAGGACCCTGCCTTGAGTGGCTGTGAGTGCCACAATCCCAGCCTGGGGACAAGGACCCCGCTGCTGGCACATCCCCTTGGCACCAGCAGAGGACTCTGCTGCTGCAGGTTCAGCCTATTCAGCTAAATTGTTTCTCCAAAAAATAATAATAATAAAAAATCAGCCCAGGATGGATTTTGCACTGCTGGGCCCAGGATCTTCCATGTACCTTCCACCATCTCCCAGGGTCCCCCACAGGCTGAGATCCCAGGTGGAAACTCCTCACATCTTCCTTTCCAAGTTAAAAGGCTTGAAGGCACCTTGAGGCTCTCCCAGGATTTAAGGAGGGATGGGAATGGGGTTGTGGCAGTGCCTTTCCCCAGTGAGTGGCAAAAGCAGAGAAGGGTCTGGTGGGAGAATCTCCTGCTCTCCCACCAGCAGCAGCAAAGGGGGCTGCAAAACCCACCCAGTCAGGACTGGGGATGCTGCAAAAGCTGAGCTGAGACCCTGCAGCTCATCTCGTGAGTGAGGAACCACAGCCAGGAAGATTTCAGCTGGCTGGGAGGATTTGTGCAATTGCTGTTCTTGTATAAATTAGGTTTTGGGGGGTTTTTTTTGGCTGTTCTGAATGCTTTCCTCTGCCCTTGGGAGATCAGGCAATAGGCACGAGGGTTCAACCCTTCTCCAAACCTGGAGCACGGAAAAGTGGGATTGTGGGCATCTGTGTATTTATACACAACACATGCATGTGTGCCTACATGTGCACAATCCACTGCTCCTCAAAACACAACCCAAAATGTTGGTGCTTAGCCAGGGCTTAAAACTGCAGGTATTTGAGGAGAAATATGTATTTTTTAAAAGGTATTTTAAACTTGCATGTTTTCCTGAGCATTTATTTGTCAGAGTCTGCAAATATTGGTATGGAAGCTGTGAAAGTCTTCACATAAACTCCTGACAAAGCTGGGTGATTGGCGTGTTATTTCAAACACCCACTGGTTTGGTTTCTCTCCGAGCAACTGCTGCCTTGGCCCATCCATATTGGGGGAATTTCTGCAATAACATTGGTTTGTGGGATTTAGGAATTGCCCCCGAGTTTGAACACAGCTTTGGCCTGCACAGTGGCTTTGGGCCTGTCACCTTCCCTCACAGTGTGAGGGACACTGTCCTGCTCTCACCTCAGAGTTTGGAATGGGGGAGGTTTCTCTGGCGTCTAAAACAAATTTTGAGCTGTGACAATTCCTTTGACTCATTCTCCTTCATGTCACAATTTCCTATGAAATTTGTGGGAGCTCAACAGTGTGGCAGCTTTGTTCCTGAATCAAACTGGCCAGACAGATCAGAAATTACTCGGAGAGGGCAGACAGACTTGTTCCTCTGGATAATCCAGCCCCAAGGCAGAAAACCACAAAAAAAAAAACCTGGAGGAGACAGGACTTGAAAGAAGAAGTGGATGCAGCAAGTGTTTACAGTGACAACACGGCCTGCTGCCTGCCACTGTCCCAGCAAGGGTCTGCTTCCTAGACAGGCATGATCAGGAAGGAAAAGCTCTCCACTTGGATGCTGGGAAGGCCCAGCAGAAGTGTACATCCCTCAGGCAGATTTGTTTCCTTGGCAGGAAACCATCAGTGCTCTTAACTTTCGCTTCCTGCTCCCTGTGTTAAGGGATATTTAGAAAAAGTGGTTTGTAACCACTTGGAGTGGCTGGCTGGCTTTTTTATGCTTGTTTCTCTGCACAACCTCTATGCTCCCCATCAGTGGTTGTTTTTCTTCCTTAATTCTCATTCCTGGGTTTGGCTGACTCAGTGCTGGTATGAGCTGTGCAGAGTCATTGCAGTAAAGATTTGGGAATGATGCTCTAAATCCCAGAAGTTAAATTAATTAATGGATGAGCAGCCCTTGATCCCTGGGCACTGCCCCCAGAGAGAGACCCCAAAACCTGGGCTGAAAATCAAGAGGGGTTTGTCAAAGGGTGCATCCTGAGATATCTAATTTAGCAGTTCTGGGGCTCACAGAATAAATAACTCATAAAGCTCATATAAATAAACTCATATTTCTTTGGCTATTTCTTTGGCTTTGTGCTTTTGAGACTTTGTGTTTTGGCAGCTCTAAGGGCTACAAAGTTCTTGGAAAGAGTAAGCAAAGCAAAGCTTTCTGCCCTGGTGCAGGGGACCATGAAGGGCTTCTGTCCCACAGGGGGGTGATGAGTGACTGTGGCTGCCCCTTAAAGACAGGGCTGGGAGATCAAATATAAACTGATTTGAAAACAGCTTCAGGATGAGAAGTGAAGGAATTCATAGAGCTGGAGAGTCATGGAATCACAGAAGGTTTGGGTTGGAAAGGACCTTTAGGATCATCTCATTCTAACCCCCCTGCCCTGGGCAGGGACATCTTGCACCAGCCCTGTCCAGCCTGGCCTTGAACACTTCCAGGGATGCACAGAGCAGTGGGTTTCCATAAAATTGTATTTATAGACATCATCCATATCCCTTGGAAGCTCCTGTCTGAGCTGCCCAGATTATTCCTGAGCAGACTGCAAAAGGTGACTTGGCCACAGTTTGGAATCAACACATCCATGGAGCTGAGTGTGTCCTGAGCCTTGTTTCACTGAGAGAGAAAGGCCCAGTGAAAGCCAGGCTGGGGACCAAGATAAATTGCCAACCAAATGAAAACTACATTGAAACCAAAGGTATTTTTTCATGGGGACTGTGGTTAGGCTCAGGAAACCTTCTCCTGGTGTCTGCAGGGAAAGGTGAGGAGCCTCTGAGAACTAGAGGTTTCCAACATCTTGGTTTGGTGGCTTCTGAGTGGCTGGGAGAACCAGAAAAACAAAAAAAAAGGTCTGTGGGATGGGAGGCTAGTTATTTTGAGATTTGTAAATCAATTACCTAATCTAACAATTTCTTCTAGTCTTCAACAAGAGCAGCTTAGGAGAAGCTACCAAGACCATGGAGGCACAACCAAAACTGCTGGCTATTGAATTTGTCACTCTCCAAGGGGTTTTGTCCCCTGTGAAGCCCTGCCATGACCACAGAGCTGTCCCTGCACCTAGGTTTTGCCAGAACTGCTGGCACCAGCCCCATGAAAATCTTGAATCAAGCGTGGAGATTGAATCCATTGAATTAAATGGAGACCAAGATTCACAGAGTGGACATCTGTACCTGGAGCTTAAAGTATTTGCATGGCATTCAACAACACACTTTCTACTCCCAATACCCATCTTTGTACATATCAGAGGAGACAGCAGAAAAGTGCTTGTAGTAGAAATAAACTCATTTACTATCAGAAATCTGAGGCGTTTGCACGTTACAAAAATAAAAATGTACAGTCACTGTCATAAAACTCACTTTTTTTTTTCCTCTCTAGTATAAGTTAGTGCTTTTACAAACAAAAACAAAACAAAACAAAAAGTCTAAAGCTAGATTTCCAGCTGGCACCTCTCCAACCACTCTGCATCTGGCCAGTGGGATCACTTGGGGATGAGGATCACACAGGGACACCCCTGATGGCACTGGCAGTGCTGCCCAGGGTGGTGGCTCCAAGCCAGCCCAGAGGGAGGTGGGATTTGCAAGCAGGACCTCAGGAGGAAGCTTTGGGTATGTTTTTGTTGAGTTATTCCGAGCACGTAACGTGTCCAAGCTGCTTTTTGGCAAGTGTGGGAGACAGGGCAAGGCCTGGAGTGATGTTTGTACCAGCCCAGTGCCCCAGCTGAATTCATTCCTCCCAGTTATTTGTCTCGCCCCAGTGACTGCCATGACCCTCACCATAAAGCCAAGCTCCCTTCACAAGAACAAAGGAATAAAGGTGCCGGTCCTGTCTTAACCCAGTCCTGTCCTAAACACACTCGAGGGTGGGATGAACCACCCTACAAATGTCCTGTTTGTCTTTGCCTCCTGTGCTTGTGACATTGTTGGCTGGGACAGGAGCTCCCCACTGGGGGTGTGAGCACAGGAACCTCCCAGTTAGCCCTGAATGGTCCCAGTCACCCGTGACTGAACACAACTGGTGACAGGGTGACGTGGCTTTGTCTCCACCAAACCATGTCACAAGGAGGAAGGATGGGAGAAACTAAGGAGTGGTCTGAGGTCTTGGCCTAAGCCAACATCAAATGCGTTTGCCCAGTCCTGGAATAGAGCTTTTACAAAGTGTCACTCATCCAGTGCTGCAGCCCAAGCAATTTTCATTTCTGGGGGGGAGGGAAACCATGGACCTGAGTTCTGGGCTCTCCAACACAACAATTACAGGGAAAAACACCCAGAGCACCTTCTGGTGAAATGTTTCGTGGACATTTTTTCCAAATCCAGGCAGAATGGGGTTAAGCTCAGCATCACTTGCAGCTCCTCAACCCAGGGTTGAGTGCTGGCAAATTTTGTCACCTCTGAGGGACAGCAATGGGGACGTAGCAGAGCTCAGCCAAGGGGATGCACACTGGTCTTTGCTGCTGGGCTGGAAACATGATTCACCAGGAAGGGGGTTAAAAACAAGACATGAAGAGCTACCTTAAATTTTAATGAGCTGGAGATGATTATTAAAGCCAGCAGCTGGAAGCTGTAGGGTCCTAAAAGCTTTTAAAGGGTGACTGCTGCTGTTGGGAAGCACTAATGGGTTTTTTGGAAGATGTTGGCCCTGCTGGAGAAACCTACAGGGGACCTGCTTGATGGTACCAGTAAACTCCAGTGGGCTGCTACCAGTGCACTCCAGTGGGATGGAATGTCCATCAGCACCCTGGTTAATGAGAAGCCAGCCCTTGGACAGGAGCTGGGAATCCCATCCCTGCTCTGCCAGCTTGGAGCTGGGAGAGCATTTCTTCAGGGATGCAAAGCTGTGGGAGACTCTCTCCCGCTCTGGGTGATACTTGTCCTTGACATTTGCACCAAGCTGCTCAGCAGAACTGCAGCTGACTCTCCTCATCCACCCAAAGCCTTTCCTGCCTTGCCAAGGCACAGAGGAACTCCAGCTCCCCCTGTGCCAGGCAATCTGCAGGCGGAATTCTTTAGGGGAACCTTTCACACACGGTGTTTTTGCTTTGGAAAAATGATTCAAGGCACTCAGGGCACGATTTTTCCCCCAAATTTGGTCACCTCAGCGTTGATCAGAGGGGCAGGCTGGGATGCAGAGCCAGACATCAGGGTTCACATGTGCAACCACAGCTGCATCTTCCTGAAAAAAATACTGCAAAAAACAAGCAGAGGAACGTGTTTGACACAGACCACGCTGGAGAGGGTGCAAGCCAAGGCACCCCAAACACCCAAAGCCTCGGGCTTTAGAGCATCCCGTGCTCCCTTCACAGCCAGGATAAACCCTTCTGCCGAGGAGCAGAGCTAGGATTTCAGATCCTTGGAGAGTGTCTCTGTGTCAGTGCTGGTTCCCAGGTGATTGTTGGGCACGATGCCCAGCGCCACCTCGTTCTGAGGCTTCACTGGCATTTTGTGGCCAGCAAACTTCATAAATCGTTGCCCTGCTAAGAAATACAGAATGGGATCCAAGCAGCTGTTGGTGCTGGCCAGGGGACGAGTCACCTTGTAGGCCAAGTTGATGGCATTGAGGGTCTGGCAGCTCAGGTCCCAGCTCCGGAAGGAGTAGTACAAGGTACGGGTGACGTGGAAGGGAAGGAAACAAACGATGAAGACCACCAAGACGATGATGATCATCTTCACCGACTTCTTCTTGGAGCGGGACAGGCGGGAGATGCCGCGGGTGGGCTGGAGCAGCCGCCGCGCCATCAGGCAGTAGCAGACGATGATGATGAGGAAGGGGATGCAGAAGAGCAGCACCAGCATCACCGAGCTGTAGATGACAAACTGGCCGAAGAGCTCCTTGCTGGAGGTGTCGTGGCAGGTGACGGTGTCGCCCTTGACACTGGTGGTGACGAAGAAGAGCACGGGGGACTGGCAGGCCACGGTCACCGCCCAGACGGCCGCCGAGACGCGGCGCGCGTGGCGCACGTGGCCCCACTGCAGGGACTTGAGGGGGAAGCAGATGCCCAGGAAGCGGTGGATGCTGATGCAGAGCAGGAAGAGGATGCTGCAGTAGAGGTTGGTGTAGAAGAGGAAGCGGACGATCTTGCACAGCCCCGCGCTGAAGGGCCAGTTGTCCCCCATGGCGTAGTAGTACACCAGCAGGGGCAGGGAGACCACGTAGAGCGTGTCGGATATGGCCAGGTTGAACATGTAGGTGGTGGAGGCGTTCCAGGTCTTGATCCTGAAGATGAAGGCGTAGAGGGCCAGCAGGTTGAGGAAGAGCCCCACCACACACACGATGCCGTAGGAAACGGGCAGCAGGACATATTTGAAGTCCTCAGCAAAGACGCACTTGTAGGGGTTGTCATCCGTGCCACCTGGGTCTGAGGAGCTGTTGATGATCCTGGTCCAGGCTGGAGGAGTAGTGAGGTTCTCCATCACCCTGGGGGGAAAGCCAAGAGGCTGTAAGGACATGGAGACAAAGGCTCAAGAGGGCAGCACATCACTGGCCACAGACACCATGGCCTCATGGTGCTGGTGACACAACTGAGTATGGGCATGGAGGAATTATGGTCAGGTGGATGAGGTGAGTTTTATTTAACCTCACTCTACATCTGGGTCACAGAGGAAGAACTGAGCTGCTTTAAAGTCACCAACAAACCCCAGGCCACATGTAGGGGTCCACCCCAGACCTCCTGCAGCCCAGTTCAATGTCCCAAACTATCCTTCCCACCAGGTTCACACAGAAATTTGGTCTCCTGCATCACAGAACAGGAAAGATGCTCCATTCTGTGTCTAACCAGCCACGAGAAGTAACTCAGCTGAGCACCATTAAAAATGGGCCCTCCTAAATTCCAGGAGCTGGAAAATTTGAAAGAAAGGATTAGAAAGTGGAATTTCAGCAAGCAATCCTCGTGACTGGCCCCCATTGCAGAGATCTTCAGCTCCTTCTGGTGGGGCAAACCTCACGACACCCTGAGGCCCTGTAATCAAACCTTGCCAAAAGGAGCATGGTCTCCACCACAGGGGCTCTGCCTGGCTTGGCTGTTGATGAGGATGAGGGGTCTTTAATGGGTTTAGTGTTGGGCTGATGGTGGCCAGGTCACAGCCCTGCTCCCTGGCCTCGAGCCCTGCTTGTGCAGAGCTGGTTTCTGCATGGGGCTGATTAGCTGGCAGGAGAAAAATGGCCTTGAAAGGGTCTCTGCAGACACACAGAGCCTGGCCTGTCTGTGAGGAGGGACAAGGGCCCTTTTGTGCCCTGGGCTCTGCTGACACACGATCTCTGAGCGAGCCCGTGGGTCAGGAATCAAATTCAAATGCATTTCCTCCCTTCCCGTAAGAGAAGCTGGGTTGATGTCCCTGCTGTTCCCTGCCTTACGGGAAACCTGTGGAAATGAGGGATGAATCCAGCCCAGGAGCTCAGGGACCAGGAGCTCCTGCAGGAGAAAAGGTCTGAGGAAAGGTGCGCCTGGAATGAGTGCGCAGGATGTACCCTGACCCAAACCTCACCAGGATTTTAGGTGGAAAAGAGCAATCCCAGCCTTTTTAGGTAAAGGGCTCAGCTCTAACCTGGTGCCACCATGCTGAAGGACAGTGTGGCCATGCCCCTTCTTGCAAAATAAACACCATATCCAGAGCTATCCTGCCCCTACCTCCAACTCAGATCCTGTAGGGAAGGAGGCAATGACAGGCTCCTCGAAGCTGCCAGCCTGGATGATCTCTCACCAAAGTAAAGCACTTTGGTACTAAAAAGCACCTTTAAAAAACATCAACTGATTGCTGAGGGAGAAGGGATGAAGTGATGCTTCCAGCCCATAACAAGGGGATAATTCCAGTCATTGCTCCAGGGACTGGATCAAACAACCTGTCCAGAAGTGCACTGACACCATCCCTGATGATGTTTCCCCCATCCTGCTGCTTTCCCCTTGGAACAGAGCAGGAACAGTGCTGGCTGAGGCTCACACTTCCCAAGGACAGGGGTGGAAACCACACACACATTCACACTCCAACTAATCTGCACTATCTGCAAAAACCCCAATATAACTTTGAGAACCACTCTGTGATGAAAATCAGGAACCAGCACTGTCCTGGCCTCGGGGTTTTGCTTTTCCTGCACTCACTTCAGCTTTGCTCCCATTCTGCTTCCTCCGAGTCCCCAGCAGTGTGGCTGTGGATGGAGAGGGTTAACAGAGCTCTGGCAGAAGGGAAAACATTTTCCAGCTGCTGTTCTCCGCAGTTTCTTCCTTCCCTCTGAGCTCTGCAGATCTGTGGCCAGGCAGGCAGAGGTGGCCCGCAGACCTGGCAGCTGATGAGAGAGGTTGGACAGGCCACTGTGGCTGAGGGAAGCCACACAAGATGCCCTTAAAGGCACAGGGAAGGGTCACAGAGTTCCAGAGGCCTCAGCCTGGCATGGGATTTCTCCATCTGCATTCCCTCTCTCCTCTGCACATAACCCAGCACTGATGGGGGGAGATCACCCTGAGTTCCAGCTCATCTTCCCACAGGCTCCTGAGACCCCAGTGAGAAATCCCAACCAAAATCCAGCCCTAAGCCAGAGACGTGCCAAGTTCCTCATGCCCATCTTCAGGATAAGGAGCAAACAGTGTCTGCTGCTTGGTTTGAATGAAGCCTTGTCCTTGCTGTCGTGCTCTTCCTCCTTTTCCTTCTGGGAAGGCAAAAGCCTTTCTTTTTCCCCTTTTTTTTACCCTAGCTCTGCCCAGAATGCCTAGGACAAAACCTGCTGTGTGTGCCGGGCCCGTGGCTGCAGTCCACCCCCTCAGTCCAGCCCTGCTGCATCTGCAGGGAGCGAGCTGGAGAGGCCAGGGCCAGCCAAGGGATGTGAAGGCACAAGAGCTGGCAGCTGGCACTGCCCTTTGCTGTGCCCAAGGCTGGCACAAATGCCAGCTCTGACTGTGACACCCTGGCAGGGAGGAGGGGAGGGCGAGAGCAGCAGCAACCCCTGAGGATGCCAAGTGGGATAAACACTGCTGTGATCCCCAAAAACAAACAAACCACAATGCTTTGGTGAGAAGCACCTGCATCTGCCTCATCACTTCATCTCCCAGACCTTTCTGAGGTCACAGTGGGAGGTTTTTTCTCTAGCATTGGATACAGATGACCAGGCACAGCTTTTTGGGTGCCCTCCAGCCATCCACACACAGTTTCCTCCATGCTGAACCACGTGCAGGTTGCAGGGGCTGGACCACTCTCTGCAGTGTGGCCTTGGACGTGTTTATCCCATGGAACATGGGAGGTTTTTCCCAGGAAACATGTACCCTCAGCACGGGAGAGGAGCCTGCTGATGAGAGGAGCCTGGGTAGATCACTGCCCTCAAATAAAGTAGCCACAGGCATGTGCAGGTGAAGTCAGCATCCCAAAATGCTCCTGTAACTGTATCTGCCAGGGATATTGAGATCAGCCAACATGGGAAAGGAGGGGGCTGTCACGGGAGAAGGTCATGGGCAGCTGAGGGAAGGGCAGCACTCCATAGGGACACCACTGAATTGCCAAGTCAAGGCCTTGACTCCTGATTTCTGCTCCATTTTTCAGCATTCCCAGTGCCATCCCAGCTGTGTTTCGTGCTCAGGAATCTGCCAGGCAGCAGCAAAGTCACTGAACACAACAAAGCACAACCAAATCAGGGCTGCGATGGATACGTTTCCACAGGGGGCTGATGAGGTTTAATTGGCCTTCCCAAATAATTAATGTGGATTAATTTACCAGCAGGACCTCACAGAGGCAGCCCTTGCTTCTGCCACAGCTCCCATTGCTTCATGCTGGAGGTTGAAACCACGATGCATTCGCTGCCTTTTCTCCCTGACTCCCTTCCAAAGGACACAGGGAGAAACGTGGGTGTTTCCCCTGCCCTAATTCAGAGGCATTTAGTGGACTCATCAAAATCCTCGCTCTGGATCAGGAGCTACTCTGGGAAGCAAACGACCTGGAATCGTTTTTCACTGCTCTGGGATTGTGGTTCAAACCCTCTGTGACCAAAAGCAAACAGGCAGCTTTGGAGGGCAGCTCCACTCCAGAAACTGAGCTGCTCCACTGAAGCAGCCACGTGCCTCAGTTTCCCCTCCTGTCGCCAGGCTGAGAAACAGCAGAGTTGAATTTGTTTTCTCCAGGAAAAATATTTTTCTGGGGGTGTTTTGGTTTCATAGAGGGTTTTTCATTGACGTGATCCAAGCTAAAAAGGGGAGAGAGAGTCTGGAGAAAAGATATAATGAATTCAAAAGAACTTTATGACTTTGTTTGGAGGTCAAATAAAACATTTTGCGTTGAGAGAAATCACTTCTTCTGGGAAGTTCTGGTTTCCCCCAAGAAACTCCCTGAATTCCTCCCTGAACCAATCCCCCTTCCAGCCTTCACTTCCCAGGGGATACCAAAACCTCCCGCCTTGCTCCACACCATGGGAAATCAATCAGGATTAACCAAATCTGTGGCTTTAAAGTGAATTAAAAAATTAAATTGCAGTGAATTAAACCCATCAGTGACATTGGTAATTAAGGCCACCTTCATTCAGTTGGACCTGACTCAATTCCCAGCACGGCAGGGCTCTGGGGATGGATCCTTCTGGAAGCAAACATCAACCCTGGCCAATATTTAATCCTTTCATCAACACTTCCCTTCCTGCTCCAGCAAAGGCGATGCTCCCTGCCTGTTTTTCCCTGCTGTGGGATTGGGGTGGATCCTATCTGAGCCCTCAAACTCCCAGTTTTACTTATTCCATGGGGGAAAGAGAGCACTTGCCTCCTTTAGGCTTCCTGGAGGTAGGAAGGTGGTGTTTTTATCAGGAGTTGGACTTTGGTGCAACTTTGACGCTCACTGGAGGAAGCAACAGTCAGAGAGAAGAGTGTGGGACCAGTGTCTGGCCAGGCAACCCTACAAGCTTCATATCTGGGAGAAAGGACATCTCCATGGAGACCTCCCAGCCTCCTGCCCACACCAAAGGGAGTCACAACCACCCTGGAAAAACCAAAGGCACTCTGGGGGTCAACCAGGATAACACAATTACAGGGCACCACCAGAAAACCCCGCAGGGGGTGGGCTTTGGGGGATGATTTCTTGCTCTTCCCGTGGAGGCAATGGGGTCTTTGCTGCATGGGAGGTTCCCACTCAGGTTTTAGAGGAGGGAGCTCAGCGTGGCCGGCAGCACGCTCGGCTGCCAGAGAACTATTCATGGCCTTGGCTTCGTGTCAACAGCCCGAGATAAAAATCGCACTGGGCAGAGACAGGATAAAGTCACTCCGTGCCCCAACCGTCAGAAATCCTTCTGGGGGTTTTATAACCCACAAAACCCTGGGATGTGGCCACGTTTTGGGGCTCAGAGCACTCTGGGGTCTCTCCCTCTGCACTGGAGCCCCTTAACCCAGCAGCCACTCTTTGCCTGAGGGAAAACAAGAGGAATTTGGTGGTAATGAACGACCCAATTTTGGCAGCAGTGACCACCCACCATCCCCCAATGCTGGTGGCCCTCCAGAGCTGTGTTTGCTGCTCCTCACCTCCTGTACAGGAAGGCAGTGGGTTGCCAAATGGCTTTTGCAATAAACTGATAAGAAAACTGGAACAGAGAGAGAAATAAGACGTTTTGCCCCTAAAGTTGTTCCTGCAGTGATGTCAGCCAGTGCCCAGCTCTGGGAAGAAGGGTGTTTTGGAGCTTAGGAGTTGCTAGAAGGAGTCAAACAGTTTGAAATCAGAGTGTCACCCTTGCAGTGTAAATTAAAATGCTCCCAAAGAAAGCTCAACACGCAAAGAGGTGGAAAAACACATGGAGCAAAGCAGGGAGCCAGCTCCATGGTTTAACCAAGCTGTGTACAGGAAAACACGGGTAAACAGCCACTGAATTCCCCAGGGAAGGGAGAAACTGAGCAGCAAAGATACTATTGTGAATTAATGCATTAAAAAAATCCAGTAATTCAGGTAAAGAGGAGCAAAAGGAGCAAGAGGCTTCCCTGAATGCCCAGTTTGAACCATTTGTGCCAGCACCCGCCCATGCCAGCGACTCCCTGCCGGCTGCTGCTCCCACCGTCCTGTCTTGGGGCACTTTGGGGCAGTTTTAGTGGCACTTTAGTGGGAGCAGTGTGGGGGGTTGAGAGGAGGAGAGCAGGAAAGTCGGGGTTTGGTTCTGTCCATGCACTCCGTGCTTTGGGTGCACCGGGACCCTGTGTCACCCCTGTCACCCAGACAGCAACAAGTGCCACCAGCGCGAGTATGAGCATGTGTGCGTCCGTGTCCATGAGTATGGGCACACGGGGCTGTGTGTGTGTGTCCCACCCGTGTGTGTGTGTGTGTCCCCATCCCTGTGTCCGTGTCCCCTTCCCCCCTGTGCCTGTCGTGTCCTCCCCACCCGTGTCCCCATTCCTACCCCATGCACGACTTTCCCAATCGACTCTGGAGGTCGCCGCCCGTCCTTCCCTTTCGTGGGCAGGACACGGAAGGTTGGACACCCCCCAGGACATCCCCCCCCGCTCCCTCCATGGT
>JBBMKD010000001.1:1229889-1245324 GCA_037834095.1 Argya squamiceps
CCGCTCCCGGTGCCGCCGGTGCCGCCGCCGCGTGTGAGCGGGGACGGGGCGGGCGTGGGGCTGCACCGCCCTCCCCGTGCTGGGAACGCGCTTGGGACGGGGCAGGAGCAGGGCCAGAACTGCCCCGCCCGGGGTTGGGACCGCCCCTTCCCCCGGGGACGGGACAGATGATCTCCTCTCGGGATGGGAACGTGTCTGGGATCAGCGCTGCGGTCGGGACGGGAGTCCGACCGCCCCCTCTCTTTCCCCCTCCGGGATGGAACTGTGGATGGGATCATAATTAGGGCTAGAGAAGGACCCCCGCGCTCCCTCCGCCGGAGATGGGAGTGGGGATGGGATTGGGGACCGGGACCGGGACCGGACACCGAGCGCTCTCCCCTTTCTTCCCCGGGAATGGGGCCGGGATGAGGGCTGGGACAGGTGACCCGCCCCCATCCTCCAGAAATGAGAGCATAGATGGCATCAGAATCGGGACTGACGTTGGAGGCAGACGATTGCTCCCCAATTCCTCCCCCGGGGATGGGGCCGGAGTTAGGACAAGGACAGGACCCCTCCCACCTGTCTGCCCCGGGAATGGGGCCATGGGTGGGACTGGAGCTGGGACTGAGACAGGACTCACTTCCACGGGTGTTAGGGCCGGGACTGATGGCAGGACTGGGACGTTGGGACTTTTCATCGTTGCTGGAGCCAGGAGGAAGTGGCAGAAGGTTGGCTTCAGGTTTGCTCCCTGCTGTGTCTTCCTTGAACTGCTGTCCCCACAGAGCCCTGGCACGACCCAGCCTCCCAGGGAGCTGCTGGGAGCTGTGGAGGGCCACCACCACCTTCACAGCCTGCCCTGTCCTGCAGGTGGCTGCTGCCCAAGGGAAAAACCTTCAGGTTTTGGGGGGCTGGAGGGTTCCTGGACAGGAGCAGCCCCACAGGATCATGTGCAGGTGGCCCCATGAGCATGGAGCGAGCCCCAGTGCTGGCCTGAGTGTTCCCCATCTGTGTCCCTGGGTGAAAGCCACATCCTCCTTCCCCAGCAGGATCTGATTTCATGTGGGTGTCCTTGGGACCCCTGGCTATGGCTGGGGGGCACCATGAAGCCCCTGACGGAGGAGAGGAAGGACACCAATGGTATCTATTATTCAACAGCAGAGAGTGGCAGCTGGCTAAGGAGGTATTAAGAGGATATGAACTCCTGGCATGGACACAGTGCTGCAGAGATCTTGCTCACGGACCTCCATGCCAGAAAAGAGCAAAAAAAAAAAAATATTCCTGTTTCCTTCTTCTGATGTAACTTGTTTAAGGAGGGAAAACAATACATCACATCACAGCTATTTGGAGCTGATAAGGGAGGAAGGACAGGCCTGCTGCTTGCCCAGAGGGAGGGGGATGCCTGGGCAGAGCTGCTGAGTGAGGCTCAGCTGGGTGAAGCTGCCCAGCAGTGCCCTGGGTGCTGAGTTCAACCCATCTCTCCCAGATTTGGAAACACTTCTTGGGCGAGGGCTGGGTTCACCCAACCTTGGTTTCATCCTCCAAACCCTTGGCCCTCCCAAGGAAGGATGATGTCCAGAGGTGATGGATGGACGTGTGGATGATGTCCAGGGACTTGTTGCTGTCCTTGCATGAGCTGTGACCCGTGGGGTGATCTCTGCTGCTCAGCAGCCCTTGCCTGGCGCCGTCTCCCCCAGCCTGGTCCTCCCAGGTCTGAACACCCGCAGCTCGTCCTCTGTGAGATAAAGACAAACAACTCAGAAACAAGAGGCAGGCGCCTTCCTCCTCTCCAGGGGTGATTCATTATGGCCAGGCCAGCTGAGAGGTCTGCTTGGTGCTGGATGCTTCAGCAGGCCAGAGGAGATGTTTTTCTAAAAGCTTCTTTGGAGCGGGGAAGTGGTCCCCTGGAGAGTCCTCTTCCCATCAGACCTTTTCCGAGCCTGGTTGAAATCCCAGCAGTTTCCAGCAGGCAGGAGCTTCTCAGTTTCACTCCCCACTGCAAGGAAAAACCTTTCCTTTGCCTTCCTTTGCTTTTTCTCACTTTTATCTGCTTTTTTGGGCATGAGGGAGATGGAAGGAAGGTATCAACCCTAACCCACCTTACTCATTTATGTCCTTCACGCAGGTCACTTGTCACCCAGAGGACCCAAAACCAGAGCCTCCCTTGCCCCAAATCTCCATTTCCCAGCTCCACAGCAGCTCAAACAAGCTCGAGGAAGAGGCAGATGTTTTAAATCCTGCTGAAAAGTAAATGATTTGTGCAGCTGCAGAACAGAAGACGGAGGCAATACCCAGCGAGCCGACCTGGAAAGCAGCCCCACGTTTCCCTCCGTGGCTTCATTTTTCAACTGTTTTGGCAGCCCAGCAGGTTTCTAAGACGCTTTCAAAACATTTCCATGTTGACTGGCGGGCAGGAATGTGATACAGGAATGGGTGGACCAGGAAGGTCAGGCTGGCCACAGCAGAGCCTGCGCTGCACCCATGGGTGAAGCTCAAACATGCAGGGAGGCACCGGCTGGAGGCAAGCTGGCATAAATCAAATCTCTTCCCTTTTTTTTTTTAAATTTTTTTAGCCTTTTATTTTGTTTTTAAAGCCTTAGGTGCAGCAAGTAAGAGAGCTTGGGAGTGTTGGGCTGAGCCTGCAGCCCTGCCCAGTGTTTGCAGGTGGGAGAGGAGAGGGTGAGCACTCACCTAAATCCTTGCAAGTGCAAACTGATGCCCTGATCCCACCTCGATACTTCTGGTGGTGACCTGGCTGGTCAGCTTGAGGCCATTTCCTCTTGGCTGTGCCAGGAGCCAGTCCCTCTGTCCATCCCTCATGCTCACAGTCTCTGGGGGAGCCTCCTCCTGCCCCACCCTGAGGCTGCAGCACCCTGGAGATGGTGCTGGGTGGGTGCTGAGCACAGGGAGACACTTTGCTCCCTTTTCCACCCTTTTCCCACTAATCCCTTTAATAGGAACTGACAAATGGATGCAGACAGGGCACAGGGGACATTTGCTCTCTGGGGATGCTGCTCCCTGGGGAAGAGGGAATTGGAGGAGACCCGAGGCACATGATGCAAGCAGTGAGCCTGGAGCACGTTGCTTCAGTGCAGGGAGGGCTTTGTTCTGTGGCTGTGGCCATCTGGGTGGGGATTTTCTCTTCTCCCCAGCGGTTGGGGATTTCTTTTAAGCCCAGCTTTCGCTTCCTCCCCACTGTGCACGTGATGTCTCTCCCCTCCTCCTCCTCCTCACCATCAGGAGGGTGATGGAGGTGCCACTCGCTTTTCCTCCATGCTCCTGCATAACCCAGGTTTTCTGGAGGGGCTTGGAGACTCCAAGTGCATTTTCCCCCCCTCAGGATGATGCTTGCAGAGAAGGGTAGGGGTGCTGCCAGGACCTCCCAGGCAGCAGGAGCTGCCTGCCAGGCCCTAAAACACAAGCATCCCATTGTGGCCAAAAATGTTGCTTCTAAGACCATAAATAAGTAAAAACCTCACACCAAGGCAGGTGTGTTAAAATTAACCCATAGCCTTGGGCTACGTGTGCTGTGGGTTCCCAGATTCACAAAAAAGTCACAAAACTCAACGAGGTCAGCTCTGGCAGGGTCATCTCTGCTCCTGCTGACCCCATTGATGGCTTTCCTAAGAGCGGAGATGCTGAGTTTTCTGCCAAATTTCATGACACTTCCTCTTCCTCTGGGACTGCCTAGAAAATAGTAAATAAGACAGATTAAAAAAAAAATCAAAAAACAAACCCATTCAAGGTCTCATTCAAGAGGGTTTGAGGAAGTTGCAAGAGCAGGAGCTGCTGGAAGAGGTGTCCTGGAGGACAGAACTTGCTGCTGGAGGAGGTTTTGCACTGATCCTGGCATTCAACAACACAAGTAAACATAAGTCTTCAAACCAAACCCTCCTAAAACCAGCAGCACTGACCCATCCACATAATGGTCCCAGCCTAAAATAGTGCTGGGAGAGGGGCTCTCCTGAAAAAGGCTCCTTTCTCCTCATTTCCCTATTTGCAGAGCTGCTGAGGAGCTGTGCAGGAGTGGCCCAGCCGTGCCTGGACCCCTGGCAGCAGCTTGGTGGGATTCAATGGGCATGGGCAGCTGGATTGTGGCATCCAATCACCCCAAATTTTGTGGGGTTACTGCTTGGCTGACCCACCAGAAGCTCAGCCTGGGGGTGGAAACACAGCCTGGCACCACGGTGGATTTAGCTCCAGCTGGAGATTGGTTCCAGGGATGGAGTGGCAGGGCCCCCAGAGCATCCCATGTCTCCCATTTTTTCCTGGTCCTCATGAAATCCACAGCAAAGAAAAGCCACAGAGAGGCTCAGGAGCAGGTTCCCATTGGTGCAGGAGAAAAATTTCCAGTAGTTCTGTGGGCCATTATTTTTGCTCTCAGCTCCCAGCAGTGAGACCACGGAGACCAGCACAGAGTCCCACCCTGGAACATCTTTGTTTCAAAAAATATATATACTTGTTCTCACTACGGGACTTCTGAAATCACTTCCTTCCCCTTCTGCTCCAAAACAACCCTGGTGTCCTCAGGGGGATTCCCTGCTGAGACACCCCCAGGGATGGCCCTGGACCCCAGAAAGCCACTGCTCCCTGTGGATGCCACGCAAGGAGGGTGATCCTTACCCAGCTCAGCCCAGAGAACAGGAGGTTTGCTCAGCCCCAGTGAGTCCAGCCCATGCCTGCAGCCCCCTTGGAGATGCCCATCTAAATGAACTTCAAATAAATTTTATTCGGTGTTCACCTCAAATGGGTGAAAGAATCACACCAAGTGTCTCTTTCAGAGCCCAAAGTGATCACGTGATGATTTGAGGGATGGGTGAGGATGGGGAGGGCACCATTACACATTCCCAATGTCCCAGCAAGGCTCCTGGGTGACCCATCCTGCTTCCTGCCCTTTGGGAGAAGGTTGGTGTCATCCTCCTGCACTCATGTCATCCTTTAGCAGCTTCCCCATGGGTACAAACCCTGTTGGACGAAAACCAACATTAGACCTGCTTCGACTGTCAATAAAAATAACAGAATCACTGAGGCTGGAAAAGACCTTTAAGACCATCAGGCACAACCATTCCCCAGCACTGACCCGTGTCCCCAAGTGCCACATCCACATGGCTTTAAACCCCTCCAGGGATGGGGACTCCAGCACTGCCCTGGGCAGGAAAACCTCCCTGCAGAGGATGGATGCAATTCAGCTTCTCTGTTTTAAAACCCCTCCATCATCATTATTTATTTTAAAATTGCATTTTCCTGTATTTTTTCATTTAACACACCAATTAGACCCAAACTGGGCTCTTGAAGCTCACCCTCAGGAGTGCAGAGTTGCAGAATTCTGTGACTCCTGTTTTCCCACCTGGAGCAAAGAGGGAAGGTGGGAAATTTTGAGTCCACATGGATTTGTCTCACCCTGAAAAGGGAAACCAGCCCTGCAGCTCATTCCCAGCTGGAGTCCTTGTCAGGAGGCCAGTGTTGTTATCTAGGGCCTGGCTGGTGTTTCTCCTTTGGACCTTTGCCACTGCAGTTAAAATATCTCTCCCACCACTCCCAGCATGTAAAGGTCACGTTCCAGAGATTAATCTGGAGCCTCCCAGGCCGGCTCCTTGGCTGGGGATCCCTGTTGGGACCAGCATGGAGCAGAAGCCTGGGGATGCTGGGTGTGCACTCCCAGTGCTGGGGATCCCCTGGCCAGGGGTGGGCTTGTCACCAGTGCCAGCTCCAACATCCCATGTGAGCTGGACATGGAGCTGTGGACAATTCTGAGCTAAACAGAAGCCAATCCCCCTGGTCAAATGGTTAATTCTGTGTAAATCTGCTCCCAGCCCTCAGCCAAGCAGTCCTGGGAAGTCCAAGTTTACGAAACAAGCTTTGGAGGCATGGAGTTTGTTTGACCAGCTCTTACAGCTGGTCCTGCACATGGTTTTTGTCCAAAAAAGTCCTGGAATGACAGGAAAGGGTTTCCAAGTTAAATACAAGAGGAGAGTAATCGAGTGCTTAATGAAATGGGTATCAGTGAAACCATCTCTAAGTGAAGGAATAAGTTGTGCCTAAGGAGCAGAGGATGGTGGGCAAGGAGAGAGGGAAAGGGGAACACAAATTCCATTATCCCCAGGGAGAGAGGAGTCGATAGTCTGTGGCAAAGGAGATGGGAAGGACAGTGGGACCTGCAGTGTGTCCTCTGCAGAGACACAAACCTTCATACCAGCATCCTTTTCCCAGCTGGACGGACCAAACCTGCAGCACCCAAATGTGCATGAAGCAGCTTAGGACAATACAAGGTTTCCTTCCCCATATCTCCCAGGGCTGCTCCTGGTGTCAGCAGAGCTTTTCCAGGAGAGGTGATGGTGGTGCTGGAACTGCTGCCTTCATTCTCTTCTTGTGATGAGGAGACCTCTTTGAGGGAGTCTTGGTTATCCTGGCAGCACTGCTGGCATGGACACCACTGATATTCCAGGCTGAAGATAAGGGAAAACTGTCCCACCACAAGCAGGTTGTGCAACCTCTGTCCTCAGAGCTTTTCAAAGCCCAGCTGAATAAAGCCCTGCATTAACCTGATCTGACCCCAGAAATGTCCCTGCAATGACCAGGAGGTTGGACTGAGACCTCCTGAGGTCCTTTCCAACCCAAATTATCCTGTATTCCTCTGATCCAAGAATCCCAAACACATCAGTGATGGAGCAGCACCATGACCTGGTTTCCTGTGGCTCCGCTGCCCTGAGCTGTGGGTCTCTGTCACAAACTGGGGGAGTCATGGGGAGTTTTACTGAGGCCAGCAGAAAGTCAGATCCCTTTCAGCTTCCACATGGACTTCACCCTGCAGCCTTCCATGAAATCCAGTATGTCTGTACTCTGATCCCTGCAGCTGGTGACATTTAATGACACTCACCTCGGGCTGGTAGCTGTCATTAAAACTGAACCACAGCCTCATGCAGAAACAAGAGTCTCATTGCCACTGGGATCTACCTTTTCCTGGTTAGGAAACACCACGAGGAAGACCCTTTCCTCAGCTAAGAGCCTGCAGGTGTTTCCTGGTGATTCCAGGCATGGGGGCTGTCCAAGCTGTCCCTTTCAATGAGTCAGTCATGGGGTGTCCACAGCAAAGTTTTGGAGACACAGATGGAACCCTCAGGGCTCTGTGATTTTTAGAACAAATAGATCCTCTGATAAGAAAAGCCCAGGCAGAGATAATTTTGGGAGCAGGTATTTCCAAGGGAAGTGGATGGAGATTTCTCTGCAGATAGATAATCACCAGGGAGAGGGATTGCCTCCAGTTTACACAGCAGTGAGTCACTCACCTTCCTGTGGCAGGAGGAAACCCTCGGCAGATTGGCACTCCATGAACCTTTCCTTTGTAAGGAGGCTGCTATTCTGGGACACAATGCTACAATGCTCTGCTTCTTCCCCTGGCCCTCAGGGCCAGCAGAGTGGGCTGGGAAATCCCCAGCACAGTGGAGACCCTCCTCATCACCCCACCTTCCTGCCCCACCATGGAGGGATGGCAGCAGCTGGGAGCAGGGGGGAAATGGGCACCTCAATCCCACCTCAATCTCAATCAAAAGTGGGCAAGGCTCAATCCTGGTGCTGACCAGGACAAGGGGGAATGTCTTCCCACTGCTACAGGGCAGGGTCAGATGGGATATTGGGCAGGAATTGTTCCCTGGGAGGGTGGGCAGGCCCTGGCACAGGGTGCCCAGAGCAGCTGTGGCTGCCCCTGGATCCCTGGCAGTGCCCAAGGCCAGGCTGGATGGGGCTTGGAGCAGCCTGGGACAGTGGAAGGTGTCCCTGCTTATGGCAGGGGGTGGAATGAGGTGACTTTAAAGTCCTCTCCAGCCCAAACTATTTGGTGATCTTCCATGAGGGCCGTGAGGAGGTGGGATGTGATCATCTCACACCAGCATGGTTTTAGGGTGTGTGGGAACTCTGTTCTGAACTGCTGGGTGCTCTCTGCTCTGAAATTCAGCTCTCACTGAGAAACCCTAAACCCCAGCGAGGCAGAGGATAAAGGGCAGAACTGTGGGACCAGCATCCACAGGAACTGGGGCATGAACTCTGCACCATGTCCTGGCATCCCCAGATTAACTGGGGCTGGGGGGGTTATCTGCTGTCTCTCCTCCAAACCTGACCTTCCATGAGGTCAAGTTTTATCTGGGACAGGCTTGACTTCCTCCAAGGATGGAGATTTTCCCAGTGGGACCTCTCCAGCTCCTCCATCAGCCCTGCCTCTCTCAACCCAACCATGCTCCCCAGCCTGGTTCTGCTCCCAGACTCCCTGAGCATTCCCATTCCATCATGCAGGTGGTTACAGGAGGGATGGAGATTGCTCAAAGAGCTCTTGAGCCTGTCCTGGCACTCCAGGACTCCCTGGAGTGTGCAGGAGAGGATCTCCCCAGTGCAGCTGCAGTGGGACATGGCATGTGTGGGGTCCACAGCTCACAGCACTGGGTTAACCCTTCACATCCCTTCTCCTCCCAGCTGTCCAGAGGACAGCACTTAGGCCATGCCCCTCTACCTCCCAATGACATCCTGATGGCACCTGGTGTCCCCAGGATGCCAGTGAGGAGTGAGCAGACCCTTGGGGAGGAGTGGCACCTGGGGACACAGAGGGTTGACTAAAACAAGGGTAGGACAAAAGGCTCTGTTTAGGTCTCAGCGAGATCAGAAGCAGGTTGGTCCAAGGGACAGCCTATCCCTGGGAAATGCCTTTTGTGATGGGCAAAGGGATGCTCAGAAGACAAAAAATATTCCCACATTCTGGCCCTCCCAGGCAGTGCTTCCTTCCCGACCTCGGCTGCTGAATCCACCTCACCCGGAGCACAGATGTGTCAACAGAGCCCACCTCAGCCGTACAACCACGGAGTTACCATGTCCTACACACACTGCTGTGCATCCCAGATGCCACCCCAGAGCTGGGAGGGCAGCGTGGGGCTGCCCAGGGCGTTCCCACCTCGGAGGGTTCTGTGCTGGTTCCAGCCCGAGTTGGGACACGCCGCCGCCAGCAGCCCAGCGTGGCACAGCAGCTGAGTCAGAGGAGCTCTGCAGCAGGGCCAGCCCTGCGTGGCATTTCTGGGAGTCTGGGCATGTAGAAGAGCAAACATGGGCAGCAAAGTGTGCCTGCCAAGTCAGCAGCAGCGAGGACGGGGGGAAAACATCCTTATTTTGGATGGTTTGGATGCATCCGGGGGCACACCTGGGAGATCTGGGGTGTTGTGGTTTTGCTCGTGCAAATGCTGGTCAGATCATGGAATCATGGGATGGTTTGGGTGGGAAGGGACCTCAAAGATCACTCAGTGCCACCCCCTGCTTTGGGCAGAGACAGCTTCCACTATCCCAGGTTGCTCCAAGCCCTGGCCAATGTGACCTTGGACACTTCCAGGGATCCAGGGGCAGCCACAGCTTCTCTGGGCACCCTGTGCCAGGGCCTGCCCACCCTCACAGGGAACAATTCCTTCCCAATATCCTACTTAACTCTGTCATCTGGCAGTGGGAAGCAGTTCCCCCTTGTCCTGTCCCTCCAGGCTTTGTCCCTCCCCAGCTCTCCTGTAGCCCCTTTAGGCACTGGAAGGTGCTCTGAGGTCTTCCCAGAACCTTTTCCTCTCCAAGCTCTCCCAGCCTGGCTCCAGAGCCCTTTCCCTGGGCTTTCTTAAGCTACACATTCCCAGATAGTCATCTTCTCTCTGCAGGGCCAGTATAAAGCTTAACCAAGCTTATGTTTATGCCTCCAAGTGCTGGGACTTTCCAGATTTAAGATCTGCATTTATGGATGGGCAAAGCAAAGGGATTAAGTATTTCACGGCGTTAAAAGCCGGCACAAATTCCTGTTTCATTTCCCCTGTGACTCAGAGATGAGCACTCACTCCCTGGCATGGCTCTCGTGTTTGCCATTGTTCCCCATCAGCTGTTCCTGGGGAAAAAGAACCTTTCCCAGGGCAGGAGCAATGCCCTCAAAGCAGGAAAAACAATTTTCACTGGGAAAAGGTGAAAATCTCATAGTGGAGAGGGGCTGGTTTTATGCAGGTGATGTGTAAACCCAGCTGCTCAGCTGAGCCCAGGTTTATTTAGAATTATTAAGGTTGGAAAAGCCCTCTAAGATCATTGTGCCAACCATTAACCCTGACCCTCCGTGTTCACCACCAAACTGTGTGCCCAAGTGCCCTAATTCAGTGCTCTCAGGCACTGATAATCCACTAGGGTTGAACAAACTCATCTTTGGGAGGGCAACGTGAGGCTGTCCTCTGCCTTTTGATGAGAAACCAGCCCTGAATTTGTATTTGTAAGGTGTTTATTGCTGCTTTCTGGTGCCCAGGCTGAAAACTGTAATCCAAGCTCATAGAAAACTCAAACCACTCAAGAGATGTCCATTTTCACAATTGGGATATTAAATTAGGGGATTGCTTATTGTTAAAATGCTTTGATTGGTAATTACAGCCATAATGCTCGAGGAGAATAAAAATCCCTGGAGTCCTTTCTTATTCTTTTTCACATTTTGGGGGTTTCACCTCTCCACCTCTCTAAACCTCGCCCTACAAAAAACATCATTTCACTGGCAAAAACAAGCAGCAGAAGAGACCAGCTGGCAGGAGTGGGGTTGATCTCTGTGCCTTTGCTCATTTGCAGCAGGGATAAATCACTTTTTGTCCTCAGCACGGAGCTTTGTGGTCACTTTGCTTCAGCAAGCAGGACGCTGCAGCCCAGAGCATTATCTCTGGGAAACGGAGAGGAATAGGAATTAAATCAGCTGGAGACACATCAGCACATTGCTCCCACCACTTCTCCTTCTTTCAGGAAGCTTTGCTTCCCCTTCGTGTGTGAAGATCCAGCTCTAAACCCACATTTGTCCCACACCCACCCTCCAGACGGAACGTGCCAGGCCATGCACAGAATGGGGGGAAAAGTGGCGTAAAATTGGTTTACGCCTCACTTTCAACTCCATGTCCAGTTTCACTTCCTTCCTAGCCTTGGCAGAGGATAGGTAACTCCAAGATCTCCATGGCTGGTGGCCTCTAAGGCCACACATTCATCTCCTGATGTCCTCTCCTGTCTGCATCAAGAAGCTTCCTCCTCATCCAGGTCAAGTCTCCTTTACAAAAGGAGATTTTTCTTAGGAACTTCCTCTCTGCTTCCTTTACTGGCACGTCAGGGGAAGACTTGACAGACATCTTTTGTTTGGAAATGGTGCTGGGAAAAGGGAATCCAGGATTTTTACCTTTATTCTTCACCATGAGAGTGATGAGGCCCTGGCACACGTTTTTCAGAAAAATTGTGGCTGCCCCATCCCTGGAAGTGCCCAAGGCCAGCCAGACTGGAGCAATTTGGCAGGGGGTGGAACTGGGTGAGCTTTCAGGTCTTCTCCACAAACCATTTTGTGACTCCATGATTTGAGGCTGCATCCAGATCCCAAGGTTTGCAATTCCCCTTGGCCGAACAAGAGCCAAGCTCCTGGGCTTGGCAGCTGGGATTGTTTGAGGTTGAAAGGGGCTTTTCTTCAGGAAGGTCACAGCTTCTTCCCTGCTTCCCTGGCTGTAGGAAGAGAGGTGGAAAAGGGATTTTAAGGCTGGCCAGGGTGAATGGAGGTGTCTGCATGAGAAAGCACCCAGAGAAACTCAGTGCCAGGGTGGAGGAGGTGGCTGGTGCTGATAACCAGGGCTGCAATGGGACATGGCCTGGTGGGGAACACTGGAAAGGAGCCCTCCCTGTCCAGCCCAGCAGCTGTGGGCTGATACAGTCCCTGTGCAGCTGAGCCCCAGGGACAGCAGTGCTCTGATAAGGGCAGGGAGCATCTCCATCATCCTCCCAAACTCTGGATCCCAACCAGCTCTTCCCACAGCACTCCTGACCCACACACATCTGCTCTGGATGTGCCCTGACCTTCCTGAACATCCACCATGGATGCAGAAAGCAGTCCAGCAATCCCTTTCCCTCTGCAGCTGTAAATAAGGAGGAGGAAGGCTCCCCACATCTTCTCCCAGCCACACAATAGCCTTGAGCCCTGTGAAAACCCCAAAACTGCTCTCAGACACATTTTTGCAGAACCTCCCTTCAGGTGATTATTCACTCTCTGTCCAAGATGGAATTTTTCTCAGCTGCCCTGGAGGGATCATAGAACCACAATGTGGGTCATACTGGAAGAGACCTCAGAAATATAAAATTTCTAAGGGTGGGAAGGGCCTGTAAGACCATCGAGTCCGACCATTACCCAGAACCACAATTTTCACCTTTGAACCACATCGCCAAGTGCCACATCTACACATTTCTGAGCACTTCCAGAGATCCAGGGGCAGCCACAGCTGCTCTGGGCACCCTGTGCAAGGGCCTCCTCACCCTCCCAGGGAAAAATTCCTTCCCCATATCCCATCTAACCCTGCCCTCTGTCAGTGGAAAGCCATTCCCCTTGTCCTATCACTCCTTGACTTGTCCAAGGTCCCTCTGGAGCACCCTTGGAGCCACTTTAGGCACTGGAAAGAGGCTCTAAATTCTCCCTGGAGCCTTCTCTTCTTCAGGCTGAAGAGAAAACTCTGAGCAGACCTTATAGAAGCCTTCCAATGGATACTCAGCTCCCCCCATCTCCTGCCCTTCACACGACACCATCCACCTGCAGATAAAAATCCCCCAGTGGGAGCAGGCAGGGATGGACCCGGCTGGGGACAGATAATGCTGGGATCACAGCAATGTGCCCCGACAAGTTTCAGGTTACACATTAACATGAAAAGCGGGAGGAAAGTGACGCACCACCAGGCAGGGAATTTACAGCAGGACTGGGACAGCCTCATCCTGACGTGCTCCTGACAGCAGCAGGGCTCTGTGACATGGACACACTGAGACTTTTGGGATCAGACCTGTCTCCATCAGGCCAGAGCCAATTCACACTAGGATTTGTCAGTCTGACAAACTTGGACTCCTCAAGGAAGGTGTGGGAAATCAAATGGGGACTGTAAGAAAGATGAGGACAAACTTCTAAGCAAGGCTTGTTGTGATAGTACAAGGGGTGATGGTTTTAAGCTGAAAGAGAGGATTTGTCAGGCTGACAAACTTGGACTCCCAAGGAAGGTGTGGGAAATCAAATGGAAAGATGGGGACAAACTTTTAAGCAACTATCACTTGTTGTGATAGTACAAGGGGTGATGGTTTTAAACCAAAAGAGAGGAGATTTAGTTTAGACACAAGGTGGAAGTTTTTTATAATAAAGCTGGGGACATCCTGGCACAAGTTGCTCAGAGAAGCTGTGGCTGCCCCTGGATCCTTGGAAATGTCCAAGAGGAGGTTGGATGGGGCTTTTTATCAGCAGAGAAGCCACATCCACTTCAAAGCACCAAGAAGCACCTGGCTAGCCTTGGAAACACAGCCACAGTGGCATGGGACAAAGGGCAGACACCGAGTCCTGCTCCAGATGTCCGGATGCCTCATGTTCTTGTCTGGTCAGATGCAATCAGAGAAAGAGCAGGAAAGCTGCCAGTTCCTGCAGGAAAACAAACCCCATAAACCTGCTAAGCGTCCCTGCTCTGAGATATTTACACTTTCAACGTGTTCTCATGGAAATTAATCCCAGTCTCAGCCCTGCAGGTATGGTAAGCATTAGAAGGGAGGAATGGGAGAGGCCAGGACAGTGGAGCAGGGGATCAGAGCTGTTTGGGTGTACCAGCCGCCCCCAAAATGTGGTGGAACAGGCCCAAGCAGGACATGGCAGGGTTGTTCAGGCTCCTTCCAGCCCGGCCAGACCTCCAGCCCCCCGTGGCCATCCCGGCTCCCCAACGAGTCCTTCTCCCCCACTGTGACCTGGAGGAGGCTGCTCCCATCCCCTGGGCTCCCCAACAGCTCCTTCAGGGTTTCCTCGGTCTGCACCGTGTGGCAACAAGCCCCAAAGAGGGATTTTTAAATCTGCTGGGGAGAGCCAAAGCGTGCAGGAAGCAAGGAATTCTTTGGAAGGGGGAAAACGCATCCTGCCCTGTGAAACTTATTTGCCCCCCTCCTTAGAATTCCGTCTTCCTGCATGCTTCATGAATCTTGTTGTCCTTCCCAACCCATATCTTTTCCTTCCTCTTTTTTTTTTATAATTTTAAATATTTCTTTCCGTTTTTCTTTCCTGGCGAAAAGCAGTGAGGGATGGCAGCCGCTGAGCTGTCACCTGTCCCCGTGCCTGTAGCACGGTGTGATTCGCATCCTCATGGCACCCCCACGTGGGGAAAGCCTGGAGGCTCCGGCCCCAGCCTGACAAAATTGCCTTTTCATGGAAGAAAGGAGGGCTGGAAACACGTTCAGTGCCATCATGAGCTTTGAAGGTCTGGAAGAAACATTCAGAACGGAATTGTGGATGTCAGATAATGTCAAACTCCATTTCTGGCTTTACCTGCCCCTGGGAGTGGTCGGGAACATTATGGATATTATGGCTAATTATTCCAGATAATTTTATCCTTTCTTTATTTTTTAAAAAATACTTTTATTCACTTTTTTCTTTTGATTTTTTCATTATTTTATTCTTATCTATGTATGACCTTAGATTTATTTTCCAGTAAAAATGAATTTATGATTCTATGTGCGTCTCTCTCAATCATTATATCCACTAAGCTTTTTATTACTTATACATTCATTTAAAGATAAAATCAATCCTTATACATTCATGTATATCCAGACATAATATAAAATAAATATTCCTGTACAAGACAGCTGGAGAGGGACTTTGGAGAAGGGATGGAGGGATGGGAATGGCTTTCCACTGCCAGAAGAAATGGACGGGATATTGGGAAGGAATTCCTGTCTATGAGGGTGGGGAGGGTCTGGCACAGGGTGCCCAGAGAAGCTGTGGCTGCCCCTGGATCCCTGAGGTGTCCAAGGCCAGGTTGGATGTGGCTTGGAGCAGCCTGGGCTAGGGGAATCTGTCCCTGCCCATGGCAGGGGTGGAACGAGACATTTTTAAAGCTTCCTTCCAGCTAAACCATTCTGGGATTCTATGACATGCCTAAAAATTCATATTTATTACAATTAAATATATTTCACATAACAAGCTGACTTCCTTAGAGGAAGTTTCTCAGGAGCTGCTCTGCTGGCAGCCCCCTCCCTCCAGGGTCTCTCCTGGTGAACAAACCCCTCTGCCAGGAACTCTCCTGCCAGGTCAGCAGCAAAATCCACATTATCAGCAGCAACTCGGATCTGTGGCTGGAGAAGCTGCTCTGCCCAGGTTGTGGCAGCCAGAGCTACCTTGTGCCTTAATCTCTGATGCCTTAGGAAGGGTGATCTGAAACAGAGACTGGACAGAGCTGGAGAATAAAGCAGGTATTTATTGAAAGGCTTCCAGGATCCACCTTGGGCAGGACAGGGCCTGACCAGGGCTACACCCAAGGTGGACCCAAAATGGTCACAAAAATGTCTGACTGGTCATGAGAGCTTACATTTTTATAAGTTTTGGACCATTTGCATATTGGGGTTTAATTGTCCAGTTACAGCTTCAGGTTGTGAGGTCTCATCCTTCTTGTTCCT
>JBBMKD010000001.1:1248336-1293637 GCA_037834095.1 Argya squamiceps
CATGGCGGCCGCCGGGGGGCGGTGTAAAACCGCGGGGCGGCCGCTGGGGGGCGCGCGCTGGCGGCGGCCTTGGTTTGTTGCGTGTTTTTTTTTTTGTTTGTTTGGTTGGTTGGTTTTTTCTCCTTCCTCCTTTTATTTTTTTTTCGCCGCACGTCTTTTCCCGAAGTCTCTCCCCGCTCTCGCTCCGCCGCCTCCTTTCCCTCGCCGGCTCCTCAGCGCCGGGACGCTGTTCCGCTGCCCGTGAGGAAGAAGAAGCAGCCTCCCCTCCGCCATCCCTCCCCGCCTCCCTCCCTCCCTCCGACCGGGACTCGCCCCGAACCGGGAGGAGGACGCTCGCTACCCGCTCCTCCTCCTCCTCCTCCTGCTGCTCCTCCTCCTGCAGCGGGGGCCGCATCCTGATGCCGGGGGGGAGGGAATTGATGTGGATACCCAGCGCAGCACAAAAATGCAGCCGCCGCCGAGGAAGGTGAGACCCCCGCCCGGCGCAGGGGGCTGCGCACGGAGGGGCCGGGGGGCGGCCGGGGGTGGTTCTGGGGGGGTTTGCGGCGCGGGGTGGGGTGGGTTTGTGGCACGGAGCGATGTGGGGGTCCGAGGGGGCGCAGGGTGGGCTGTGCGGTGGGGGAGAGGCTGCAGGAAGGTTTGGAGAGGGAGCGCAAGTGTTGGGAAGGGAGTGGGGGGTGCGGCGGCGAGTCGGGGGCTGGGGGGGCTTTGGCCAGGGTGGCCCTGCAAGGTGGGTCATGGGGGAATGTCGGGGGGGGTGTTGTGGACCGGGAACGGAGGGCTGGGGTGGGATGGGTTTGGGAGTGAGCTCTGGAGGTAGGAGAGGGCAGAGATGGGGACGCGCTGGTGAGGATGGAGGTGCAGGGGAGCAGCGCTGGCTCGGGGACCCCCATCTCCAGCGAGGGCTCTCCAAGGGAGAGGCAGGGCTGGGAGGGGGTCGGTGCCTGCGGAGGGCTTGGCTGCATTGAGGTCGTGCTGCTCGGTGGGGTGCAGCCACCGGGAATTTTGGGGGCTCGTGTGTGGTGTGTCGGTGCCAAGCAGCGGCGGGTTGGTTGTCTTGGGGGAGAAGGTCACGTCTGGAGTTGATCCAGGGACGCAGACTATCCCAGCAGCACACAGGAGCACAACAGGAGCGGGGACAGGAGCCGGGATTGTGCGGCGTTTTTTTGTTTTTTTTCCCCACACACGCCTTCCCACGTGCGATGGGAACAACCTGCAGGTGCTCTCCGGTGACCCTGCGGTCCGTGGGCATGTGGGGTGCTGCCCACCGGGGGGACTGGTGTGGGAAAGGAGGCAAGCAGGAGTGGAAATTTGGGATAAAGGCTGTGCCCGCTGTGGCTTGTCTGGGTAGGCAGGTTGGTATCTGGGAGAGCCTGAGCTGTAGCTGGGGGGCTTGAGGCGGTCGGTGGTGATTTCTGGGCTGGTCGTTTTTGGGGAGGTTGTGCGGAACGCTCGGGCTGCGGGGGGAGGATGGAGAGGATGGAGAGGCTGCTCCATGCAGACACCACGGGAAGGAGTTTGTGGGGCTGAGACCTGTGCCTGTTCCAATCTGGGGTGCTCTGGGCTGTGATGGTTTGCAGCCCCCAGGGAGATTTTCCCCGTGGCACTGGGATTTCTCCGCGGGGAGCGGAGATGAGCCGGCTCTCCCACCTGGCAAACCCCTGCAATAGTGCCCGGGAGAGGAGGGAACAGAAACAGGTTTCCCTTGTCATGCCCAGAGCTCCCCAGCAGCCCTGGCAGGCAGCTGCAGTGAAGGTCTCTCCGTGGCTCATTCCTGCCTCCCAGCCTCTTATTTTTACGGGTGGGCTATGCTTTTGTCAAACAAAACCAATTTAATTTCAGTTATTTCCATTTTAGTCCGTGTTTGGTGGTTTGTGTATTTATTTTACACGTGTGTCGTTCTTTGCCTGTATTATTTCATTTATTTCCATTACCTGGGTTGTGTCGTGTGGGTTTGTTTTGAGTTGGGCTTTTTTTATATACAGATAAAACCCAAAATGCTGAAGGTTCACGTTAAAAATAGATGCTTTTTTTCCTTAAAGTCAGAGGCATACATTTGATTTATTTTTTTGGTGTCATGTGAAAAACTTATCTTTATGTGATGCTGAGATTAAAGAGTGCTTGTTGCTGGGGTATGGTTTTCAGAGTTAAAACAGAGAAGCTGATGAGATACAGGAATTTTTTTTAATTTTTTCTTTTTTTGCCTGGCTAGTGAAGAAGAGGGAGGTGGGTGCCCTCTTCCTCTGTGAATTTCTCATCCCTCTGCAGTAACAGTTTGGCATTTCTGTCCTCATGAATGCATAATGTGTTCAGAGGTACTGGTGATCATTTTTTAGGCCGATATGTGGATTCCCTGTGATCACTAGAGGGCTTAAATGCCAAGACCTCTTCATTTATAAAAAACAAGAACAAAACAATTCCGAGGTTCCCTTCCAAAACCAAATCATTCCCAATACCTGTGCCATTGGTGCTTTCTGCCAGTTACGAAGTAGGTTCCCAAAATATTGGAATTTTAGCTGTGCAGGGTCACAAAGCTCAAAGGAAAACTACATCAGTATTAACAATGTAAAGCCAACCTTCTGAAGACTTTTCCACTTTGTTTGTTTGTTTTCTTGTTGAAATGTGACACAAAGTACAGAAAATATAAGTGGTCCTTGGGCTTGTTTGGTTTTTTTTCCTGTTGAGATGTGACACAAACTACAGAAAATATAAGTGGTCCTTGGGCTTGTTTGTTTTGTTTTCTTGTTGAAATGTGACACAAAGTATAGAAAATATAAGTGGTCCTTGGGCTTGTTTGTTTTGTTTTCTTGTTGAAATGTGACACAAAGTATAGAAAATATAAGTGGTCCTTGGGCTTGTTTGTTTTGTTTTCTTGTTGAAATGTGACACAAAGTACAGAAAATATAAGTGGTCCTTGGGTTTGTTTGGGTTTTTTGTAGGTGAAAGTTACACAAGAGCTGAAAAACATTCAGGTTGAGCAGATGACAAAACTTCAGGCCAAGCATCAGGCAGAATGTGACCTGCTGGAAGATATCAGGTAAGGCTACAGAAAATGTTACCAAAATTCCTTTAAGGTCCAGTTTTTGGAAGAACATTGGAGTTACAAAATTCAGGAACTGACGATGGAATTTCCTCTTTGGATTTCCTGCTTTTAGGCTGTTAAAGTTTTGACACAGCTGGAAATTATAACTGGAGCTAACACAATGCAAACCATTTTTTCTTCTCTTCAATGGGGGAAATGTTAAAAGAAACTCACAAACAACATCCAAAAAAGCATTGGTCTTTTCAACAATATTTATTTACATAATATTCTGAGACTTTGTTTTGCCAGTTGTAAAGGGCTGCTAAAATTACTAAAATATTTTAAAGCCACTGATGATTTATGTCTCACTAGAGATAGCTTTGAAAAGCACTTTCAAGCAGATTGCATTTTTGACCAGAAAGTTACAAGAAGATATCTGCATTTATAATTTAAAACTCTGCAATGCATTCAAAACAATAGAGAAAATCCACACCACAGCAGTTGTGGGGGTTTCATTATTCCTTTTACCTCATGTGATTTGCTTCTCCTGAAGTTAAAGGTTTGCTTTTAACAAAATATGGTGGGAGTGGGTACCTGGCATTATATGGAGGATTAATCATTCAATTTCCTGTAAAATATTCAGCACAAGTCCATTGCTGCCCTGCTCTTTTTGGCAGTGGATAGTCCCCATGTTAATTATTTAAATGAGGTTTCCTGCTGGATGTTTATGTATTAAATGCAAGTGTTTGGCTTTGACAGATGAAGTTCTGTTTGTGTCACTATCAGAATAAATCAGGATGTCAAGGCTGGAGGAGCCTTTTCTCCCCCTTGTTTTTTTGGGTGTCGAAACACTTTTTCTTTGCATGGGAAAGATCACAGCGTTCATTTCCTCAGATTAAGATTATTCTGGGGAGTGTGTAACTCGCAAGTGCTGAGTAATAAGTAACAGACTGATCCAAGAAATTTTCCCCCCTTGGATGGAAATTATTTTTAGAGCATCTAGGCCGGATACTGCTGCTCTAGCCCAGGTTTTGTGAGCACTTGCTGGTTTTCAGGAGCTTATGGTCAGACTTCAGTCTGTATTCTGCTGAAAGATGTCATAAGCCTGTGGATACAAACCCAGGAAAAACGTGAAAACGCTGGCTTAAAATATTTTCCTCAATGTAATTTAATTTCTGCAGTTAATTAAATTTCTGAATTTTAATGCTGGGGATTAGGAAGCTGGGGTGATATGTTCAGTTCACTTCTGTGGTCACTGAGTGTGTTCAGCACTCTGGTGGCTGCAGAATTGCTGCGTGGATTTAAAGATTAAACATTTTTTCAGTGTGGGGTGATGAGATGGGGTGTGACAGCCCCGTGGTGTCAGTGATTTGTTCCAATGTCAGATAAGAGAATCCAGAACCAGGGAATTTGGGGTTAAAGGAATTTGCTGAACAAGCCCTGATCTTGGTGTGTGAGGCAGAGAAGCCTTTGAACTGGAAAAGGAGAAAGCTTTGGGGGCTCCATGGTGTTGGTCAGGGTGTGGTGCCTCTGTGGGAAGTTGGACTCTCATCCCCCCTGGAATTCATGGCTGGATTCAGGATGTGCAGCCCCTGAGTGTTCCAGCAAGCTGGAACCACACACAGGATCCTTCTGTCTCTGGAAGGAAGGATTGTTTTTTATAGAGAGCACCCTGCTGTTGTCCAGAAGTATGGAATTCGAGCAGAGTGCCATTTGTTGATCAAGATTCAGAAGAGTTTGGGTCCTTTGGTAGCATTTCTGAAGCTTTCAGGCACTGCAGGAACACAATTTTGTACTTGGAATTCCAGAAACTGGAGTGCTGCAATGGCAACAGGAAACACTGAATCAGGGCTCGCAGACCAGTGATTAAAAATGCATGTTTGAAAAAGTTACTTTATTGTGAATAATTGCTTCATTTGTTGGCACACAAATGCAGGCATTCACATCACATTTTTTGTATCGCTTGGGTTGGGTTTTATGTGCAACTACAGAGAAGTGATAGGAGGAAAAGATCAGAAAGTTCTCCAGCAGAATATATCTATTGTTTGCTGTATTAGCAGATGATTTTTGGCAGCCTACCAGCCCATAAAGCATGTTTGCAGATCTAGCAGCTTTGATATCTTTATGCAAAACTGGGGATTCTTGGTCAGGATTGAGGTATATGTGTGTAACTACCCTTTTTTTTTTTTTTTTGGATGGCTTTTGACACTATGTAAAATTCTAGTATTTATTTTAAAAAAATCCCAAATATCCATTTCAGTCTTAACAAACTGTGTTGTGTTCTTCTGTGGAAGCTCAGCAGCACTAAAGCTGAAGTCTCTTTCCGTGACTTGACAAGACTCTCATAAAAAAATGTGTTTGAAATGTGTTAGCAAACAGGTTTAAAAATACATTTCTGTGTTTATAATCTGTGTTTGGCTCTTCGTGCTACATTTATTCATGCTCAGTGACTGGGGAATTTGGGGAACAAGTGATTCAGGATGCTTTTAAGGTCTTTGCCTTACTTTTAGGCATGACATGTGTTTATCTTCTGTAGCTCAGTAAAGCTATCTCATGCCTTCGTGTGGGAGATCTGTGTTGGCATTACCATACAAAAGGTTGTCTTTCTGCCACTGGGATGGAGAAAAAGGCTCTTTCCTTGACAGGTAAATGTAGGTTATTTTGTTGCTGTGATCCAGAAACCATTCAACATTTATGGCAAGGAGTCCTTCACTCCATCCACACTGGCTGCTTTTAGGCAGTTGAGCTAATTTTTTTTTTTGCTGGTCTATGAATGGCTGAATTTATCAGAGGTGTTAGCAATATTCATGTATTTTATTTTGGTTTTAAGATTGGCTTATTTGACTGATGGTAGTCACAGCCAGGGTCTGCAGATGCTCTTGGTTTGCTGGGACACAGGGATTCTTTCCTTTTATGTGTGTACCAGTGCCTGCAGAATTGTAAAGAACTCTGTATGATTCACATTTTAATTCAGCTTGGCATTTCTGTGAGGTATTTATGTGCTACAGACTTTATAAACTCATTAAGTGATAATTGCTTGGCTTTAAGCAAAGTTGGGTCTTGCTTTTTCAAAGGCTTGGGGTCTGCTTTAACAAAGCACTTGTTATGGCCTTTCAGGTTTTGCTGAGGTATCCTAAAATGTCCTTTTTAAAACTTCTTCACATTTGTGCTTTGCTAGAGAGAACAAAGTTGTGCTTATGTGTCTGTTTTAACTTTAGTCTGGACTAAAGATGTAGGGCCAGGTCCAGTAATTCTGCTGCAGCCCAGGGTGGGTGAGTTCTGTGGATCAGGGAACTCACCCACCTGAAATCAAACCTTCCCTGGCTTTTCTCCCAGGTTTTGTGATAAATCCAGTCCCTGCTCCGGTGTGGCATGAGAGGGAGGAGGAATGATGAGTACCTGAGGGAGGAGAGGGAAGGCAAAGCTGCTCAGCAGCAGCCCAGGTTCACACGGGTTTAAAGTCACTGTAACCCCAGCCTGATGGCCCTGTGGAAGGCACAGCTGCTGCTTTGTGAGTTACAGCTCTGGAAAATTCACCTTATTTAGGGCTTAACTCGTTTTGGCTGTCTGGATGTGTTGATCTACGTTGCTTCATCCTTTCAAGTCGTTAGAAATGAGATGTAAAGATTGCCTGATTCCTGGCTGAGAAGGAGTAACAATACAGTCCTTTCATTTGTTGGCTCCTGAATTTAAATTTTTTCAGTTTTTTTTTCACATTCATAGTTTAAAAGGAATTGCCAAAAAGACATGCTCACAATCTACTTGTGCTGCTGATAGGGATGCAAATCTATTTACAAATACTTCCTTCTGCTTCCTTCCCTCTTCTGTCCTTGTGGTTTCTGCCTCCTGACATTTTCTTTTTGATAAAGCTGCATTTCTCTGTGTCATTCACCTTTCTCCTGCTGCTGCCTTGCCTTTGTGGGGTGTCCTTGTGGTTCCCTTCCAGCTCAGAATATTCTGTGATTTTCTATCTCCCACCCTCTCCTCCAAAGCTCTGCCTTCCAATTTGTCAACTTCTTTTTTGGTTTTTTTTTCCTCCCAGGTGCTTCATCTCCTCCCTTTCTTTATCCAGTTCTGACCTTGTGAATTTTAATTAGTTCTCTGTTCCTGAGATTCTTCCCTGTTTAATGTTCAGCAGAGCCACTGAAGATGTGTTAAGCTCAATGGGGAGATCTTGTGGCTCTTCCTTACCATTCCATTCCCTTCCCTGTTTTGGATGCTGTTGCTGGGCTGTCCCTCCTGCAGGTTGTGAGGGAATCAGTAATTCCAGGGCAGGATTTGTGTTTCTGTGCCCAGGATGAGGACAGAGGACTCCTTTGATGCCTCAGCCTGTCATAACAAGCCAGAGCGAGGAGCACAGATACTTAAAAAAAGAAAGTAAAAGTATGAATGAATTTACATCCGTAGCCAGCCAGTTCCTGCTCGTTTTAACATGTCATTTTCTGTGCTCAGTTATGCTCTGTGGAAGCTGTTGCTGTTGGATATACTTTGTACTCCCTGGTGGAATTTGTGCTCCTGGGATCTGGCTGGCTGTGCTGGCAGGTTCCTGATAAAGGTTTATGGCAGCTGGGGCTGAGCAGCAGTTCCACTTTTAAATACAGCAAATCTACCAGATCCCTTCAAAGATTCTGTGTTAGGGGCAGAGCCTTGTGGAGCTGTGGAAGGAGGAGCAGATGGAGAAAAAGGCTGTAAAATAATCTGTATTTACATGTGTGTTAGAATTCCGTAGGAGATTCTGAATAATTTGCAGAAATCTCTGCTTTTCCTGCCCCCAGGCACGGTGGTGGTGAGGAGTTTAACCTTTCTTCCTGTTCTTTCTGGTCTCCTGCTGCAGGGAATGCAATTTATTTGGATAGTCCTGAACCTGGGCTGCAGAGCATGTTTGCCTCTGGCTGGTTGGTGTCTGATAAAGCCCCTTTTTAAAAAATTGATCTATCCACAAGCAGGTCCATCTCTTTTTTCCCTTTATCCTGCTGAGAAACGTGTCCTTCCTTTTTCCTTCAAGGTCATCCCCTGCATTCAGCAGATGCAATTCTTGCCTCTGGTGCTTGGGGCTTTATTTCAGCAGGAGCAGAGTGATTTGCTGTGCTTACAGGTTCTGAAAGCTGCAACCTGCTAAAGTGGAAAGCAGCAGAAGGATCAGAAAAATTCCCCAAAACACTGTGCAAAATGTTGTTTTTTTTTTTCTGGGTTTGACTCACACTTGAGGCTTTCTTTCGTGTGACTAGAATATTTATTTCTTTAAAACTTTCAGTTTTCTTATGAGCTGATGACATTTCTTTCCTCTTGGGTTGATCTTTCTCACCACTAGTGATGATTGTGACTTTATTTTGTACTTTCAGGTTTTTTTCCCAGGCTCTGCTAATTAATTGAGGACACACAATTCTTTGCTGTAACACTAAATAGGCAGAAATTTCTGAATTTTTGAGCAAAGTTGGTGCAGTTACTTCTGAATAATATTCCATATAAAGATACCACAGAATCTGTGGTCTGGGCACGTTACCTATAATTAGGCAGGGCTTTAATGAGATGCTCACATTCTTGACGGAATTAAAATCTGGTGATGTTTTGACTGGAACTGTTTGAGGGAAGCTTGGAATGTGCTTTATAAAAAGCTGCTGCCTACTGGGTGTGGAAATCCAAGTTCTGAGCAAAAAAAAGAAGAGTTTTAGTATAAACATGGCCACAGTGTAATGATTCAGGCCTGTCTTGGCACAGTGGAATTGAGAAATGGACCACATTCCTTCTTTTTTTTTTATCCCTGACATACAAAAAATTAATGGATCTCCTGCTTTAGTATTTCTGAGTGCCTTTCAACTGATGAAAGTTAAATAATCAAAAGACAACATTTTTTGTTTGCTTTTTTGTAGCAGAACTAATAGTGTAAAAAACGCCCAACAAACCATTTCTCACATCAGAATGAAAATTCTTTTTTGTTCCCCATTTTTTTTTCTCTGAGGTTTGCATTTGAATGAGCTTTTTTTTCTTAAAGCAATTCCAACACACTCTTTGGAAAGTCTGGTTTTTAGGGACTTTCAGGAGAACCTGTGCTCGTTCTGTTAAACTTTGGTGTGAGTTTGTCTTCCAAGACACAATAAGAGCATTTGACTTCTGAGTACAACTCCTTGCCGAAAGTTGCATTTTCACTTTTGACTCGTGCCCCGTCTTTAAGAACAAAGTCTTTAGTTTGCAGAAAGTTGTGTGGGTTTGGTTTTTTTTTTTTCCTGAATTTTATCTGAGCATGGCTTTTCCTGGACCTGACTCTTGTTTTTCACCACCGTGTTACTTGGCAGGGCTCTGGGAAACCAGCAGCTGCCATGAAGTGCTGTAAAGCTGCCTTTGCTACAGATTTTTATGGGGACTATTGCAATGTAAATTATTAAAATATATGGCCCAGGGTAGTTCTAGGGGAACAAAAAGCTCTTCCTTTGATCCGCTTGTTCAAACTCAAAGGTGCTTCTTGGGTTTTCTTTCTTCTTCTTCATCACATCACTGTGGTGAAGGCTTTCCCTGGAGGCTTTTCATCCCAGCTCTTGTTGCTCACAAGAGCCTTGTCCCAGTATCCACCCTCAACCTTTTCTTCTGTTTAGTTTGGTGCCAAAAGGTTTATTTTGCAGCTTTTGCTGCCTTTGCCAATATCTCTATAACTCTCTATAACTCCCTGAAGGGCAGCTGTAGACAGCTGGGGTTGGTCTCTTTCTGCAGGCAGCACTGACAGAACCAGAGGACACAGCCTTAAGCTGCATCAGGGGAAATACAGGTTGGATATTAGGAAGAAGTTTTTCACTGAAAGGGTGATTAAATACTGGAATGGTTTTCCCGGGGAGGTGGTGGAGTCACCATCAGTGGATGTGTTTAAAAAGAGACTGGATATGGCACTTGGTGCCATGATCTAATTAAGGGTTAGGGCTGGGTTGGACTTGATGACCTTGAAGGTCTCTTCCAATCTCCACATTCTGTGATTCTGTGATCCCATCAGGAGAGCTCAGAAACCTTGTGCCTTTTCAATGCTGGCACCCTGAAAAACGATGGGAATGGGGTTACCAAATCCTACACCATGTGAATATTCCTTGTAGAGGAGGCAGAGGTAAAAAGGGAGGTTGTGGGTTTGTTTTGTTGGTTTGTACCATGATACCAATGTACCGTGGTTATCTTGGCTGCAGAGAACTTGGTGTCCTGATTTTCCTTGTCATTCCCAGCTGGTCCTTGAGATCAGCCTCTCCTGCTCCCAGTGAACTTTTGACCCAGCTGATACCTTATCTTACACGTGGTGAATTTGGTTTTCTGATAAATATGCATTTGATTTTTAATTTTTTTTTTTTTTTGCTTAGTAAAATCAATGACCTTGTTTAATCATCTTGATTGCTTTCTGCATATGAAAGCCCACAGAAAAGGTGTTCTGCATTTATACTCCTAAAAACTGGCAGTTGAAAAAAGGTTAAAACCTTACCAAACCCAAGTTGCTCTGGTCAAATGTTTGCAGGATAAACCTTTTTGCAATGGCTCAATGTGGTGCTTTTCTGACTGTTTTTTATAGTAGGTTTTAAAATTTTAATAACGTTTTTCCAAAATGCACGGTAGGAATATATCAAGTTGGGGGCTTGTTATTGACTTTAAGCTTGTAAGTGTTGGATTGTGTTTATTCATGGAGTAAATGCAACATTTCCAATTAAAACTTGAGGAAAGAGAGGGACAGTATTGAATTAATATTGTAAGTCTTGCGTTGTGTTTATTTAGGAAGCAAACTGAATATTTCCAATTGAAACCTGAGGAAAGAGAGTAACTAAAAAAACCCCAATCTATTGAAATCTGCCTTTTTTTTCCCTGTGTGCTACTGTAAGCAGGGAGATTCCATTCTCAGACTGTTAAAATTATTCATAACCTTCGGAGCTGCTCCTTCTGAGAGCCTTTGGAGTTATTTTAAGCGTTCCTTTCTTTGTGAGAACAGTTTGGGCCCATCCCCAGTGGCTCTGGGGAGGTTGTTCACACACTCCTCTGTCCTCCTGTGCCGGCTCCACCAAACATCCCTTTAATGAGACAGATAAAATGCACTGGTGTCTAATTTTATGAGCAGAGCTCAGCCATGCAGAAGACTTTCCAAGATTTATGGTGGTGAAGCCACTGAGTATAGTGATTTCTAGCCAGATGCAAGCCAATGTTAGTGGGAAAAATGTTGGCACTTATGGCTGTGTTTAAATACACACAAATCCTGAGCATAAATAAGATTTTTTGAGGGGGCTCTGCTGCGTTCTGTTTGCATTTTTGAAGGAGGGAAAAAAAAAAAAGGAGGAGGCAAAAAACTGAGCAAGCCACAATTTTTCTTGAGGGTATGATACTCTGAGATGAGCTCAGATCAGAAGTGCCTTTAAGAAACTTTGAATGTAAGAATGAATCATGGATTTGTAGAATGGTTTTGGGTGGGAGGGGGATGTTCAAACTCATCCATTCCCACCCCCTGCCATGGACAGGGACACCTTCCACTATCCCAGGTTGCTCCAAGCCCCTTCCAGCCTGGCCTTGGACACTGCCAGGGATCCAGGGGCAGCCACAGCTTTTCTGGGCGCCCTGTGCCAGGGCCTCCCACCCTCCCAGGGGAGAATTCTTTCCCAATATCCCATTTAATCCTCCCCTCTGGATGGCCCCGTCCTTCCGCTGTGTCAACTGCACTGCTCAGCCTGGCGTCGTCTGCAAACTGGAAATTTGAGAAATCACTTCACTCTATAAAAGGTGGAATTACTGTGCTTTTATTTCAGGGTTTGAGGGCAACAGAGATGAGGGGCTGAAGTTCTTGAAAAATGACGTAGAATTGACCCCTATTTTTCAGTCTTTCAGCAGGGAGTAAAAGAGTTGTAATCTCTTGACATAATTGAGAATTTCTGTCTTGAAACGTTGCCATGTGTTAGGCTGCTGAATTTTTTTTAATGTTTGACCTGAAAATCATTGTCTGCCCATCCTAAAGCCAGGCAGGGGCAGAATAGACAGGCTAGAGTGCCTTGTGAATTAAAAAGAATATTCAGAAAAGCAATAATAGGCAGTGTTACGGTGTCTTGATTTCTAGCAGCTGCTTTTCATAGTCCTGGTGTGTTCCCAGCCTGGTTTTAGTCTCTTATCTCTAAATGTACTTTGCTCATTTTCAGCTGTGTTGCCACTGGTGAGAAAGGGCGTAGATGGCAGTGGCTTCCCACGTTATTTTCTTGTGCTTGTTGTTTATAAACTTTTCTTTCATGTTAATTGATTTTGTGTGATTGTTTCTAATTATATCTCTCTGATCTGAGCTGGCTGAGTAAGAGGGCAAGTACATATCAGTGCCTGATTCAGAAAGAGGTCCTGCTTTTCAATTTCCTCTTTGTCTTCTCATTCTTCCTCTGTTCAGCCAGAGTTGTGTGAAGAGAGACAGGACAGGGAATGACTGGAGAGGATCCAGCAGAGGCTAAAAAGATGTTGAGGGTGAGGAGCACCTCACTTTTATGGGGAAAGGCAGAGGGAACTGGGCTGTTCAGCCTCCAGAACAGACAGCTGAGAGAGGATCTTACCAATGCATACAAACATTTTCAGGCCAGGTGCCAAGAGGATGGGGCCAGACTCTTTCCAGTGACAGGACAAGGGGCAATGGGCACAAACTGGAATGCAGGAAGTTCCTCATGAATATGAGGAAAAAAAACTCTGAAGTGACAGAGCACATGGAGGAGGCTGCTCAGAGAGGTTCTGCAATCTCCTTTCCTTGGTTTATTCAAACTGCTCTAAGTGAACCTGCTGGGGTTCTCCAGAGGTCACTTCCAGCCCCAGCCATTCAGTGGTTGTGTGATTTGGTGAGATGATGAGAGGAAAATCACAAGGGTGGGGGCTTTTTTCACATGAGTCACAGCAAAGCCCAAACCTTTGAATTTCACTAACTGTATTGAACCAGCTCCTGTGGCATTGGTTTAAGGTGGTAAACTTAAGATACTTCACCAACAATAGCAGGATGCTCTTTAAAAGTAGATTTGCCTCCAGGGCACACCTCAAAAGACCATCTCATCCAACCCCACAAGGCAAAGGGAGCCTGGATGAAGTTACCTCACATCTGAAAACCTCCACAGTGGGGACTCTCCGTGTCTCTTGGGAGGTTGTTCCAGAGACTGATGCTCTCTTTCTGAAATGTGGGAATTTGGGAGCAAAAGATTCAAGGCTCATGATTTGATTTCCTCTGGATCTCTGAGCGATCTCATCTTTTCTTTGCAGTTAAAAGAACATCAGTTGTCTGTGTAGCAAACATTAGTATTTTTGGGGTACTTTTACGACTGGTGTCTTTGGGGTTGTTAGTGGGCCTTGCAGCTATTCCTTGTATCCCACGTTTCCCACCCAGTGATAGAAAAGAGATGAGAGAAGAGTAATTCCTGCAGTTGCAGTAAGACTGGTTTGTACCTCCTTCTTAGTTCTTTTCTGTGTGTTTCAAATCAAAGCAAAAGCTCAGAACTGTAACAGTGTGGGAGGTGTTGAGTCTCTCGATTCACTATAAATAGTGACAGACTGGGGAGGACTTGGGAAAGCTTGGGAAGTGCACTAGTTCTCTTTGGGAATCTCATTTTTTTCCCCTGTGATGTGCAGGCTTTCAAGGGAGCATCTGCCTAAAACCTTCTGATTTGGCTGAATGTATGCAGAGCTTGAATGATGTGCATTATGTTCAAATAGGTTAAAAATGCAAACAAACTTTTTCTAGACGTTGTTCATCCATATTTGTATTAATTGATGTTAAAGCAGATTGTAGTTAATTGCTATGAGCTAATCAGCTGCATAGAAAACAAAGAAGGCCCTATATTCTAGCTTTTCTAAGCATTTGAAGCTTAAGCTTTTCTGCTGAGGAGGTGAATGTAATCTTTGTGATTACAGGAGTTTTTCATTTAGAAATATGCAGAATTTTGATATCCAAAGAGTGGTTGAAGTTGGTTTTGCAGTCTGCCTATTGTTGGTGAAAAGTGGCTGAACCTGATCCTTGATGCCAGAGGAGTTGAATCCTCTATTTGTCTGTTGGGCGTTTGGTACTCCAGAAGTAATATTAAAAAACTGTGTAAAGACTTTGATCATCCTCTAATGTGTCACTGATAAAAATGTCCTTTAATTCTTTGTGTGCTCCCTCTTCTTTCTCTGTTCCTTTCCATCCTAACAAAGAGCAACTCAAGGAGGAGTGAAGGTGTGTTCCTTTTCCCTGCACGTGCTTCCTGCGTGCTCCCTCTTTTTTCTCTCTTCCTTTCCATCCTAACAAAGAGCTGCACAAGGAGGAGTGAAGGCACTTAATCTTTTCCCTGAAACCGAGCGTGGTCATGTTTTTATTCCCCATTTCCTGGGGAGACTTGGCCTTGTGACTTGTGTGTCCTGCAGCCAAGGTTTGCTGTTCCTGCGGGGCTCTGCCGTGCCTCGGGAATGTGGCTCTTTGTTCCCGGCTCTGGGGTGGTGTTTGGAACACCCCAGGCCCGGGTTATGAAGTGCCTCCAGCTTTGATCTGCCCTGAGAGGTTCCTTTGAGTTGGTGGGGGTGCTTTGATGTTCTCTGCTTGCTGGCTGCCAAGTCTTGCACCAAGTGGAGGTGCAGTGCAGAGCTGTTGTCCAGTGAGAGAACCAAGACCTCATCTCTCCAGGCATCCAAACACTTCTTTACTCTCAGGGAGCAAATGGATGTCTCTGCTGGAGCAGTTTGTCCGTTGTAGTTGTGATTTTTTTTTTTTTTGTTCTAAATTTAGCAGGTTAGCTCAATACTGTGCTAGAGGAGGGCTGGGCCCTTTTGTTGACACAGCTCGCTGGATGTTTGAAATGCCTTTTGCCTTCTCTGCACCCAGCTGTGCTGCTGAGCTGGCAACCCAGAGGGAAAGGGCTGGGAGAATTGGGATTGTTCAGCCTGGAAAAGAGAAGCTCCAAGGTGACCTAATTGCCCCTTCCAGGACTTGAAAGGAGCCCATAAGAAAAATGGAGAGGGACTTGAGACGTGGGCATGAAATGCCAGGACAAGGGGCATGACTTCAGACTGCTAAGGAGTGGGGTGGTTGGGTTTTGGGAGGCAAGTTCTTCCCTGTGAGGGTGGGCAGGCCCTGGCACAGGGTGCCCAGAGAAGCTGTGGCTGCCCCTGGATCCCTGGAAGTGCCCAAGGCCGGGTTGGATGGCTTGGAGCAGCCTGGGATAGTGTAAGTGTCCTGGGACTAAAGACCTTTCAAGTCCCTTCCCACCCAAACCATGCTGGGAGTCTGCGATTCTATACCAAACCTTTATTGACAGCCTTGTTCTGGTTTTACTGGAGCTCAGGAGAAATGGTTTTAACTGCATTGTACTCCTATATGTGTTTGGAGCAGGCAGTGGTGCTGCAGATAGTGAACAAGAAATTTCTCCTTTTGGGAAAAGTTTATAAGGAATATTCGTGTTCAAGGAATGACTGGACATGGCACTTGGTGGTGCCAAGGTATTGATCAGTCAAAAACTTGGACTCAATCATCTCAGAGGTCTTTCCAATCTAAATGATTCTGTGATTCTGACATGTATCTACAGATAGATTTTAGAAATTGTGCCACATGTTTTCAGTGAGGTGTTGCATTTTCCTGACTTAAAAAATAACAGTACGTCTGCTGTACTCTTCTAAAAGAGGCAGATTGTGCTTTGAGGAAAAAACCCATTATAGTAATTATTATTACCTGCAGAATCCATTAAAATACAGAATTTGACTTACGTCAGTGTTAGTGACAATGAAACCTTGTGAAGGGCATCATTTAAAATTGAAGTGCTCATATTAAGACTGTAGAAAAAGAAAGGGGAGAAGTCTTTGTGATTAACCTGGGTGGCACTGTCAAGATTCCTAAAATGTGACAGATGAGTAAAGTAAGAGCTCCAAGGTGGTTGTTGCCTGCTGCAAAACCTTTTGCAGCTCCAGGATGAAATAGGAAGCATGAATGATGAAATGTGTCTTGGCTTCTTGCTGTTAAGCAAATGGGGATCAAAGAAACTCCTCATATCCCTGTTTTCTAAAAGCTCCTGGTAGACAGTCTGAATTATAACATCCTAGGTTGTTTTTTGTTTTTTTTTTTCTGAAAGGGAAATGCCTTGGATATGATGAATCAGGAGAATTTGAGCAAGCTGTAGAAAAGTACCTTTGTATTTGTCTAAATTGTATCTCTCCCTAATGTTTGCTTAGTTTCCCATTCTAACCAAAAACTCATTAGTGAACATTTTAAATACACTTAAGCTCTGAAACCAATCCTTGTATTTGTTGTGAATGTTAATGCTATAGAGAGGGCACGCTTTTATTTTGAAAAGGCTGAATGAAATGCTCACACTCACCAGCAGCTTTCTGACGGTTCTTTTTTCTTTTTTTTTTATTCTGCTGAAGGAAAAGCTATTGTTTTAGCATTGTTGTTTTGTGTCTGGGTGTCATGTTCCTCTGATCACATGCTGGACTGCTAATACTTCTCTGAGACAAATTGCTGAAAACATTGGCTACGTTTGAGGTTGCAAGAATTCTCTATATATAGTGACAGAATTGATTTTTTTGGCTCTGTTGCTAGTGGCAACTCATCCTAATCCCAAACTGTACAGTAATGTGATTTATGGGGAGTACATTGCTTGCTGGTGAATGTTGTCTGGAATTTTTTTTCTCTGTGCATTGCTGCAGGGGCACTGTTCAGGCACGAGGTAAAGATATTTCATGCTTTATCATAGGTTGTGTAGATTAGAAGGTTTAAAATCATGAATAAAATCGTAGCTCACAGATGCCTTTGGGAAAAAAAATTGCTTTGTTGTTTTTAGATGGATTTATAAAGGAGAAATTTCTCATTAATTGGAAGCTTGTGATGTTAAAAATCACATCTCCCATTTAAGGCCCAATTTGCTTGTGGCTACTTTCACACCAAGCATTTTGCATATGTGTTAATACTTTTTTTGTTTAAATCAAATAAATTTTACTGAGCATTAAAAAGCTTCAGTTAGAAGCTTGTTGCCAAGATATGTTCTGTGTGTTCTAATATGTTCTCTATGTTGTAAAGAGCACTTAAAATTGGCCTGTGCCAGTTGTGATTGACCTCCAAATGTCCTGTTAAAAATTGTGACTTTATAACACGTTGGGGAAGTTTCAGGTTTGAAGAGCATCAGTTAAACTACTGTGAGTACTCTGAGTAAGCAATGCTCTCTTGAAAATCCAAATGGGCTTTTTAGGAAGGGACATTTTGCAGCATTGAGAAATGGTTCATGGTTGGTCATGATGATCATCAAAGTCTTTTCCCACCTGAACGATTCTGTGCGTGAGAACTTGTGAAGTCAAGGTGTTCAGAGTTGGTCTTTGTGGCTTTTGTTTCTCAAAGCAGGAGCTCGTTTATCTGCTCTCCGTGGGCTTGGAAGGCAGAGTTGTTACTCCTTTGACTTGAGTGGGGTTAGAACACTAGTGCCTGCAGTTGCTTGTGGGGATGACCCAGGTACTGAAAATTGGGTATGAATTAGGGTTCACAGGCAGGAGACTGCTTTTGTCACCAAGATATTATGCCCAACTTTGAGTCCTTGATTGCATAGCTTGCTATATCCTACTACACTGAAATATTAGCTGAAATATTTTCAGCTCTAATACCTCTGTTTACATTCAGGAGAATTTTCCTTCCGTGTACTTTTAGCTTAGTTGAGGATAAGTGGAGATTTAAAGGGTAAACGTTCCAAAGGACAAATGGTAGCAGAGCTGTCTGAGCTGATCAGTTTTAGGTGTGAGATGAGCAGGCTTCTAACTGCAGGTTGGATACAGAATCCAGTGCAGTTTGGAGTTACTGTAAGTCCTCTGTGTGGCAGAGGGACGGAGCAGGGCTCCTCAGGGTGGTAAAATGTTCTGTAGTAGCTGAATCAACAAGGGATTACTGTGTGCTTGGCTGTAAAAGGGATGGGGAGGATGTTGTAGCTCCTGTTTGCTTGGGGAAGAGCTGTTAGAAAATGGTGAGATGCGTTGTGCAAAGGAATTTGTAGAGGAGAGAAGAGCTCTGCTGTGGTACAGGACGTTTGGACTGCCAGTTACTCCCTTTCTGCAGGAATTTATGAAGCTCTGTTCAGAAGAGCTATTTTAAGACTAAAGAGGAGACAATACAGAGTGTGTACATTAAAGTCAAGTTTTAAAAAAGGCCACTTTTTATTTCTTTTGTGCTTGCCTGAGAACTGGAGCAGTGCACTGAGGTAAGCAGAAAGTGAGGGTTGACTTGCCAGCGAGCTGCAGGAAAGAGAGCTGAATTCCTTGACTCAGCAAGCAGAGTTTCCTGATGTTACAAATACCAGGAGTTGTGAAGGTGCCCTTCACACATCTGCTGAGATCAGGCAGACCTCAAGTGGACCCACAAGCAGGAAACATCACTGGCTTCTCATGCTGGGTCAGAGAACTTCTTTGTGGGCAAGGATTTAGGCTGTGGGTGACCTCGCCAGGGTGGTTTGGAGTTTGTTCTGCTGCCTGGGTGTGCTTTCACAGCTGGTGGGGTCTTGGCCTGCCCAGCAGCATTCTTGTTAAAAATCTTGGCCTGGAGGCCACGTTTGCCCCACGTTGGGATGTTTGTGGTGTGAGAACTCCACGTTGTCCGTGCTTGCCGCGGGAGGGGAGGCTGGTGTTGGGAATCCTGTCCAGACTGGTGGTGACTTGGGCTTCTGTGGCCACAAATTGCCTTCAGGACCTGGAGATGTGCCCTCATGGGAGCAGGATTCAGCTCCCTCACACAGCTGGTGGGCACAGTCTCCTGGGAAGCAGCCAGGAGTGATGGGTTCAGCTTTGTTTTCCTAAGGAGGACTTCCAAAGAGCTAAAGAGCAGCCCATCCCCTTGTGTTGTGTGGGAAGGTCAGGAATTCCAGCAGGAGCCCCTCATGGCTGAGCAGGGAAAGCATGTGAGGTTAGTGGGCAGCAAGGGAGGAGTATGAAAGCTTTTCTTGGCTGCTCAGGTATCAGTGACACCTCCAGCTGGTCAGGGACATGAGCAGTGGAAGGAGGGATGCTCTGGGAATGGCAGCAGCAAGACATTGTCTGAGGCAGCCTAGTGATGGGGTCCAGGGAAAGGTCTGCAGTAATCAGCAGTTTTATTCCCCCCACTCAACCTTTTCCAGGGAAATCTTTCCCTTTAGTGATGTCTAGGAAAAACTTAACATGTAATTTGGAGAGGAGAGCCAAAGTAATGCTCTGATGTAGAAATATGTCCATGAACAAGAGCTGGGGGAAGAATTCCACATGTGTATCTGTGCTGAAGGGCATGGATGTGATGTAATGTGGGAGACAGCAAGTCTAACTGCAGACCAGACAAATAAAGCCAGCCCAAAATCCAAGCAGCAAACCAGTGTTTGAACAGTGCTGTTAAATGCCCAACACAGTACAGTAAGTTCTCGTGGAGTTTATTTAATAGGTGGTGCGAAGTCTTCAGCAGGAAAGGCAGCAGTGGCAGTGCTGATATTCAAACCTGACATGGAACTTTTGCTCCTTGATGAAAGTGCAACTGAACTGCCTATTTCTAGGCAATAACATAAACCTGGCAGGTGGCAGCGTGCATATGAAAGAGTCATCTTTCTAGGAAGGGATTTGTTTCATTCAGATGATACAAAACCATTGAACAAAAGAGAGTTTGTTATTTTTAAAACCAAACATAAAGGCTGTGATTTGCTGTCATGTGACCTCTGGTGATTTTTTTTCTTGGACTGGCTGAAAAGGAGCCTAAAGTATTCTGTGCAAGTGGAGACTCTGGTCTGAAATGAAATGGAAGTGACTTTCTCCTTGCTTACAACTTCTTAATTTCTTCAGCTGCCTTTTTGCAACAGCAAAGGCATGAGTTCAACTCTTAGAGTCAGCAGTGGTTTTACTGAAATTTGGGGATGTTTAAATCAAATACAGTTAGCCAGAAAGTGATTGGAGGCACCAGGATTCCCTGGTAATTTTTGGGTGGTCTGACAGTACAGAGAATTGTAATGAAGGAGTTAATTCTTTTGCATGATGTAATTAAGGTGAAATTTCATTTGCCACACTTTGTCTGAGGTGAAATTTTGGATGTACAAATAAAAAGCATCATTGGTGGTGTTCAGTGATCAGTGTTGGAGGCGTTTTGCTGGGAAAAGGGAAAGTCACTCTACAAAAATCTTGGAATTTGGAGTCTTGGGTACTTTATGACAAGGTGGACAAGGGGAATGGATTTGGACTAACAAGAGAGTAGGTTTAGATTAGATATTAGCAGGAAGGTATTAAGAGCAAGTTTTTCCCTGTGAGGGTGGACAGGCCCTGGCACAGGGTGCCCAGAGCAGCTGTGGCTGCCCCTGGATCCCTGGCAGTGCCCAAGGCCAGGCTGGACATGGGGGCTTGGAGCAATCTGGGATAGTGGAAGGTGTCCCTGCCCATGGCAGGGCTGGGAATGGGATGTTCTGTAAGGTCTCCTCTGACCATAACCATTCTGGGATTCTGTGAAGTATGTTCCAAATTTCAATAACCTGGTTGTTGCAGTGCCACGCTTTCTGCAGCCTGTGTACAGATAACTCCAGAAATAGGGGTATTCTGAAAAATCATTTATCCTTCAGACGCTCAGAATTTTATGCAAATCTCCTAAAACATTTCTGCAGTGGTAATTCTGTTTAGTAAAGAGAAAAACCACGAAGAGGAGCTTATTACACACAGCCTTTGAGAGTCTTGTCGTGATGAATAATTTCTGTAGATTCATTATTGCTCCAGGTATGTTGTCTTTGTCTCTGCTGGACACGGGGAGGGAATATTAATGCAGTGTGTCCCTGCATATAAGGGTGTTCCTGGAGTCCCTCATTAGCCTTGCAGCTGCTGCTGTGTTCTCTTATCTCAGCATTTATTGCCCACCCCTGCCCTGAACGGAGCCACGGGGATGATTTATGCTGGCTGGAGTATTTGGGATTTGGTTGTGCCTTTGTTAGTGACACACCTGTCCTTGAATGAAACACCAGGTAACAGCAGTTGTTTGGTTGTATGGTGTTGATTCATGGTGGTGCATTTTTCATGCTGGTAGGGGAAAGTGGGAGGAGGCATCCATGTAAAAGCACTGAACTGAATCAAACAAGGATGTTGGCATTTCTTAAGAAAACCTATTTTCCTTCAAGGGGGAGCAAAATATTTTGGCCCATTCCCTCCTCCCTGGTATTGCAGGATTGTTCCCCTTTGGATTTTGTATGGGGAGCTGGCATTCCAAAGGATAATTTAATTCAGTGTCATGGTCTGGGGGAAGGGGCTGGAGCCCCAGGAGAGGCTGAGGGAGCTGGGAAAGGGGCTCAGCCTGGAGAAAAGAAGGCTCAGGGGGGACCTGGTGGCTCTGCACAACTCCCTGACAGGAGGGGACAGCCGGGGGGGAACAGGGACAGGAGGAGAGGGAACAGCCTCAGCCTGGGCCAGGGGAGGCTCAGGGTGGACAGCAGCAGGAATTTATTCAAGGAGATAATTGTCAAGCATTGCAAAAGGCTGCCCAGGGAGGTTTAGAATCCCCATCTCTGGAGGTGTCCAAGGAAGGCCTGCGTGTGGCACTCACTGCTCTAGGCTGGTGACAAGGTGGGGATTGGGCACAGCTTGGACTCAATGATCCCTTGAGGTTTTTTCCAACATTATTGATTCTATGGCTTGGCAAGACCAATGCCATAATTTTGAACATCCCTTCTTCCTCCTTCTTCCCCCAGCCTTTATTGCTGAGCACAATGCTGTGTGGTCTGGGGTCACTTGGGGTCAGCTGTCCTGACCGGGTCCCCTCCCAATTTCTTACACACTCACAGCCTACTCACTAATGGGAACACATTGCCCAGAGAGGCTGGGGCTGCCCCTGCATCCCTGGAAGTGTCCAAGGCCAGGCTGGACTAGGCTTGGAACACCCTGAGATAATAGTGGAAGGTGTTTCTATCCATGGCAGGGGCTGGAACAAGATTATTATGAAGGTCCCTCCCAACACAAACCATTCTGTGGTGTGAGGAGCAGGAAAAGCTTTGAGCTGTGTAAGCATTGCTCAGCAATAATGGGAACATCCCTGAGTTATCTGTGCACAGAACTTTGTGTTCTCAGCACAAATCCCAGGCACAGCCCCATCCCAGCCACTGTGCAAAAATTAACTCTGTCCCAGCCAAGCCCAGCACTGTGAGCTGTGACCTCCCCAATGGAACTGGACGTGGCAGGTGCAGCTGCAGGACTTGGAGCTTACTGGGACTCCAGAGGTGCAGTGGGATAGTTCCCTGTCACCTTGGAAAGGTCATGGGAGAGCTTCCTGATGGCTGCAGAAAGGCAAATCCTGGACCCATTTTCAGAGACCGCTGGAAGGAGGATTTGGGGAACAGCAGCTGCTCATCTTTGCCTTTATTCTTGGGAAAATTACACAGCAACACCTCCCAGAACCCATTTTGAGGCTTCTTTTCCATTCCTTGATGAATTAGATTTTCCCAAGATGATTTGGAGCAGCCAGCATGGACTCCCAAGGACAAAAGGTGCTCAGTTGCCTTTTGGGAAGGCTGGCAGTGCATGTGTTGTACGTGGTGGCTTCAGTGAAACCTTTGCCACAGTCCTGCAGCACCTTCACAGCCACACTGGGGACACGTGGACTGATGGCTGGGTGGAAAATTGGCTGGGCTTCCCAAATCTGAGTGCTGGGGAGCTGTGCCAAGTGCAGCTGGCAGCTGGGGATCCCTCAGGTCCGTGGATCAAGTGCTGCTCCATGACTTCAGTTACAAGCTGGATGGATGGTGGGATGGGGCTTTTGGCAAGCTGAAGGAGCCTGTTAAATTGGGGGAGAACACTGATGGGCTGGAGACAGGGCTGTGACCAGGGTGACCTTGGGCTGTGACCAGGGTGACCTTGGGCTGTGACCAGGGTGACCTTGGGGCTGGCAGGAACCTCTGGGAGCTCAACAGAGGCAAATGCCAAGTTCAGGAGCATTCCAGCCTTGAGCAGCAGCCCAGGCTGGGATTTCAGTGCCATCCTGGACAGAGACACTTCACTGCACGTCTTCACTGTTAAAAAGATTGCTCAGGAGTGATTTGTGAAGAGCAATTCCTAAATATCATCTTTGCCCTGGCAGCAGTAATGCAATATGCTTCTTTATTCCCTTTGCCCCACTAAAAATCATTCAAAACCATTTAAAGTCTGTGATGGTTTAAAAAAGAGGGCAAGAAAGAATAAATACAAAGGAATTCGACAATATTTGGGGTTCATTCAAGCTGATGGAGTGGTTTTTGTCACTGGGACAAAACCAACTGCTCCCCTTTTACTTTTTTTTATAATGAGAGTTGTCTGTTTTCAAGTTTTTAATGGAAAATTTTGGAGTGAGTGTATACTAAAAAAAGGATAGTATTACTTTGGGCATGATTGCACACTGAGTGTGTGTGTTCCCAGTGTACATTATAAGCACAAGTTGTTAAGTCATAATTTTCCACTGGTGTGTTCTAGCTGTCAGGAATTATCCTTGATCTACTTTCTGGGAAGCTGGAAATTTTTGGGTATTTCAAAATTCACTGATTCATCTTCTTGAGTGTTGGTGGATTGAGTCAGGTTTAACCCAGCTGCAATATGCTCTGCAATTCTTAGGGAAATAAAAATTCTTCAGGAATTTTTGAGGGGGTGAATTAATTTCAGGTCAAGGTCAGTCAAAAGGTGTGTTTCTTTTGTTTTTGAATGTTTTGGGTGTGATACTAGTTTATCTGTTTTCTGAGGCTTTATGTTAATTGTAAGGATTTTAAAATTCCATTAAATTTTCCAAACAATTTGTCTGAATGTTCATAGCCAAAAAAACCCCCATAAATACAAACTGCTGGTGTCAGGTGAGCTGTTTGAATTTTCCAGTTAATACCTTGGGTTTTTGATCATTATCATCATCTTGCACAAGAAATTGTTCCAAATGGGATTCAGGCCTTGCCTGGTTCATTGTTGAATTTCTCAGCCTTTGAATAGAAATGCATTCACTGGTGCAAATTTAGCCTCTTCTTTTATTCAAGAGCCCTGAACATGAAGTGTGTGTTTACGTTTTTGCATAGCTCTGCATGGAATTAAATTTTTTATCCAGCAACTAATTCACTTTCTGGTTTCCAGGGTGTCACTGGGTTTAACTTTCTGCTGTGCAAGCTGTGACTTTGATCTTCACATTTGTACGACTGCACAATATTGGCAGATGTGACATTGCCTTATAAAACTCTAATGTATATTTTAATGTTCTTATATTGATTTTTCATGAAGGTGTGAGCTTTACACATTCCCAGCCCAGGTGGACATCCATGAAATAATTAAGCCCATCTGTTTCTCCTGTTTCCCTGTAGGAAAACTTAACGAAATATGATTCTCCACTGACCTGACTCCTTAATTCACATTGTTATGCTCTTCTACAATGGGAGTATAAAAAGATACCTCAATATTTCGTAGGATCTGTTGCCTTAAATTGATGTGGGTAATTGAAATGTGTGGCAGTGGCTGAAATCTGGGGTTGGGAATTTGCAGTGACAGTGAGGGCTCAGCACTAGAAGAAGTGGCATTAGCAAAGTGGGGATGGCAGGAAGAGAAGTTTTCCTTCTGCTCTCAGAATTCCCTGGTCTCACAGAGCTCCAGGAAAAGTGGAGCAAATGGAGTGAGTGCATTGCATTAACGTTGGCAGGATGAAGATGACATTCAGGAATTACTGTCCAGAAACTAAGATGCTTTTTTGGGCAGTGAAATTCTGGTGTTTCCTGCACTTAGTTAATGGTTACTTTGAGAAAAAGATGTAAAAGTAGGTATTAATGCTCCCTAGTTTAAAAAATACACTAAATCATGTTCCTGCATTCTTGCAGACTCACTAATTCATGTCTTAAAAAGTTACCAGTAGTTAGGGAACATTTTATTACTTCATGGAAACAAATGTTTCCTTACAGGAATGAATTTGAAAGCCCATCCTGAAGGACAATAAGGTTAAGACTATCCCAGCTTTGCGCATAAAATCTGGATACACACGTCAAAGTTTTCTCACTGCCCAAGTAAAGAAACTATGATGCATTTATTAGTCAGACCTCTCTTTTCCTCTGCTCAAAATAATTTTCTCCTGGGAAATGTGTTGACTTCAGCCTCCTCTTTCATCATGTTTTGTAATACATTGGTAGTTGTCATAGAAGGATTGCTGGATTCCGTCCTCAACCATTCTCCTCATTCAGCAAAACAAATTTAAATATTGGACACAGCACCTTGCCAACTATTTCCCCGTTTAAAATACAGGACAAAATCTAAAACTAAAGTGTTTTTCATAAGGAGGTGCTGCTGTACAATCCATTCTCTTCCTGCCAGAGCTTGTGGTCGATCCGATTCCAAGATTTCAGTTGGTTTTGGGAGTCACTTTGATTCCCATGTGATTTTGTAATCCTGCACAAAGGCGGGTTGAATGTTTTTGGTTTTCTCTGGTGTAAAAAACGTTTAATGTAGAAAGTTTTTGGGGGTCTCTCTGACATCCTGGTTGTCACAACAGTTGTTGTTTTGCAGTTAATTTAAGAGGAATTGGGTTTGAATGGGGTGGGAACAAAGCTCAGGTGAAATACACAACTTCATATCCAGGTTTGGTGTAATTCAGCCCTGATTCTATATTTTAAAATGCTCTTAGCTAAGAATTGGAAAATAATTTTGTTTGCCTGAAGTATTCCCAGATTTACATTCCAAAGACTGCTGCTTGTTCTACCTTTTCCATATTGATAACACATTTCAGTTATTCCTTGGAGTTACTTGTGGAGCTCTTTATACTTCTGATAGAGAAGTGAGTCTTTTCAGAGGAACCTTGTGGTTTCTAGGTTTTTGCTGAACTGACTGGGATATTGGATTTTGGAGCAGGAGATCTTAAAAGAAACGGGGTTATGATATTAGTTGGAATATTTGGGATAGTTTACAAAGGAAATTCATTCACAGGCATCTCAGCCAACTTCACTTGTTCCTTTGGAGGTGTTTCATATGGGAGTCAGCCCTGGGAACCCACCTGAGCTACACGAGGGGGACTGGGGAAGTTCAGCTGTTGGAGCTGGAATGTGGCCAGATCTTTGGGGCTGTCATTGGTCTGGGAAGAATTTTAAGCAATCTTGATGCATTTAAACTTTTGGTTTACATCCTGCTGGGGAAACTGAGCCTGTAGCATGTGAATACTCTTTGTGGGTGAAATGGAGTAGACAGGAATAAAAGGAGCCTGTCCAGAGCTCCTTTTTATTGAGTTAACTTTATTAGAGGATGTTCCTGAGGTGTGTTTTTTTCTTATTGGCGTGTCATCAGAATTATTGTGTAACTAATTTAAATATAATTACTTTTTTTTCTGTGCCTGTGGTGTAGCCTTAAGCTGAGTAGTTTGTGGTATAATTTAAAGAAAATAACTCTGCTCAAAAATAAGTCTGAATGATACATAAGGCCAAATCCTGCTCTGTGCTCCCAAATTCCTCCCTTGGCTGTATCACTGCAAAGCTGATGAGCTTTTCATGAAAATGCTATTTTTGAGAAGAAAATGCTATTTTTGAGAAGAAAATGCTATTTATGCCTGGGAGCTGAGTAGCCCTGGGAACTGAGTTTGCCCAATAAAACTTGGAAATTCAGCCATCACATATGTGAAGTCCACACACAGTCGTTGCCGGGCTACTGATGTGCACTTGTCAAACCATTTCCCTTTTTTGTTGCTGTTTCACTCTGCAGACTGTCCAGCAGAAGCTCCTTTTAAAGAAAAGTATTGAATTTGTAGAGTTTTGCTCTCTGTGTTAGTGGATTTTGACAAAATTCTTGAATTTGGAATGTTTTGCTTAATGTTCTAATGGAATTTCTTTGCTTTCTTTCAGAGCATTCAGTCAGAAAAGAGCTGCAATTGAGAAGGAATATGCACAGGTAGGTTCTGGAATAATTTTAATGTGGCATTTTTCTGTTGGGATAATTTGTTAATCAGCACATTACCATGGTGCATGTTTTTTTAATTTATCTTTTCCATAAGTCACTTGCTATGAAAACATGTTGAAGTTCTGAATCAGTTTGGTCTATGCATGACTTGGGCCCATTCTGTATTTTCATGTCTTTTGACTTGAGGAAGTTCTCGAGTACAGAAAACATTTTTAACATTTTTTCCCCAATTGTTACAAAGTCATTCTCCCCGTGGTTTTCTCAGAAGTCAGTGTGAAACTTGAGTGAAAGGTAAAATCAGGTCAATTAGAGGGAGAGGAAATGTTCTGGCTTACTCGGTCCAAAATAAATTGAAATTCACATTCTTCAGTAAGAGCAGCTTCCCATTCATCTGAAATAAAAGAGGATTTGGCCTCGTGCTTGTGATAGGGAGTGGAATGAATTTTGATTTGTTTGTGAGAAAAGAGGGAGGATTGCTTTTTCTCCCCCGCTCCAAAATTAGAAAGCATCTAATAAGGGGCAGCTCCCTGTTTAATTTACAGTAAAGGCTCTTGGAGCTTAAGTCCAAGTACAACAGATTAAAAATACATTAATTTATTTTAAAATAGATTAAAGGTAGAATAAAATCCAAGAGAGTGAGCTGGTGGAGCCTCAGTATGCCATAAATCCAACTGGAGATGTGCCTGACGTGGAATGTGAGAACACAAGCTGTCACCAGGCTGCTTCCAAGTGCAGCTTGTAGGATGTCATGTCAAACATTCTTTTAGTCCTCAGTGCTGCATCACCCCCAAAACACACAGAGCAAACGTGTTCTGGGGCCAGAGTTTGCTGTCAGCTGGGGAAAGGTGATTCCTGTGGCTGTGATGGATGGGCTTTTAGTGCTGGGTTTTCTGCATGTCTTCTCAGCCTAAAACTCATCTGAAAACCCTTCCTAAATCATGTGGAATTTGTGCTGAATTGAGGCCACTCACTGACAACAGTGGCATGAGTTATTGGTGCTCCCATTCTTTCTCTGGACGTGAATTTACCTTGGCAAGTGTCAATTCCATTGGCAGCTGAACTAAACTTGATTTAATACCTGGATTTTTCAATGACGGCACCTCCTGAAACTATAATTAAAAATGTGTATTCTTGGGTGATTTTTTTTTTTAAACTGATGTAGAAAATTTAGCCCCAGTTCTTAATACATTTATCCACTGGACACTGGGAGTGTCTTTTACATGCAGAGACACAACAGTCGCTGCATTTAGGGAATAGTCTTGATAAGTTGGAAAAATAATTGCACTCTGCTCTTCAGAGAGCTCAGACTTAACAACTGAGGCTTTCAGCTCCTTGGATTTAACCCCCCCCAGCTTTGCAGCAGTGCAGCTGCAGCATTTGAGATTCACTGAATGGCTGTTTATATGAATGAAGTCTTGTGGGATCGTTTCCTTGGATTGCTGATAAGTGCACAGCTCCAAAACAATGTCAGATGCTTCTTCCAGGGCCTCTAAAAAGGATTTCTGTTTTGGAGGTGGTAATAAAATTTCACATAAAGCCTTTTGGGGAGAGAAGTTGTGCTCCAAAGAGATGGGAAGTTGCATTCATCAGCAGTGGGGTATTGCTTTTAAATCAGTTATAAAGGGAGCTGGAAATGCTCAGTGGTTTATGAAGCCAGATTTCTAAACATTTTCACAGATCCTCTCCAAATGCCTCTTGTCACCTTAGGGAATTTGGAATATTCTGACATCTGACTTTTTTGGCAAGTTAGAAGCAGTAGAAGCGTGGCCAGTGAGAATAAGTTTCCCAGAACTGAAGGTTTTGTTGGTTTTAAAAAAAAAATTGTAGGTTGGTGCCCTGCACTTGGGTGCCAAGTTTCTAAACACAGAGTGCTTTTGTTGGGAGCAGGAGAACCTGTCCAAAGGCAAGTGAAACACCCCAGCCCAGTGTTTATAACTTGCCCCTAATTACATGGTAAGTGGTGCAAATGTATGTGATGAATTACAGGGCCTGGATTTAAATTTCCCTGCTCTTATTTTGGCCAGGGTTTTTTTTTGTGTTGTGTTTTCACCCTGTTGTACCTGTTGCCTTTGAAGGTTTTTGGAGCTATTTTTTTTTTGTTTATTGTCCATCTCCAGTGGGTTCTGTCCTGGCTTTTCTGGGCTGTGCCATGGTAGAAATGGGAGAGGGATCCAGTGTATCAGCAATTCTGCAGTTTTCTAGATGAGTTGGGATTCTGCACTCAGCTCTTCCACTTGTATTTTTGGTCCTGCATTATTTAATATATGCTTAGAGGCCTACCTTAATATTCAGAAATGAGAGCTCAGAAAGGTTCTCATTTCCCACTTAACAGTATGCCTGCTAATAGTATTTAAATTGCAATTTTATATTGTTATTATTAGCTATTCTCCATGATTAATAAGCTACCTGAAATCAGTGGCTGAGAATTCTCCTATGGTGAAAGAACAGTTTACTACTGAATATGTGCTTTTGCTGCTACCTACAAAAAACTGTTTTACCCAGCATGTTAAATAGGTAAAATGTTGGTTTTTTGGATTTTTTCTTGAGATCATAAATACATCTCTGCTGCAGTTACTATTATTTCACACTTCTGACTCCGGAGACCAGTCTCTCACAGTCTGGGAACACACAGATGACCTTCCTTGTCATGTTTTGGTTTTGTTTGATGTTTCATTATCATTGTTTGAGAGTAAAACGTGACTCCAGGCAATCAGCATGGCCTGGCCCCTTGGAATTTGCAAGTAACCTCGAGGAGGTTGAGTTTCCCTGCATGCTAATGAGTTTCTAATTGTAGTACCGCAACTAAAGGCACTGATGTTGTACAAAAAAAGGTGGGAGAGCCGATTCCCTGAGCTACATTTCGAGTGAGGCACAGGTAGAAGTGTCTGTTCAGTTGTTTTTTTAAAAGAGGCAGTAATTGTTAGGATTTTTTTTCTCCTCTCTGTGTTTTCTAGAGGTCGAATTGACATTGAAGAGCTGTGGGTGCTCGGTAAAACCAGCTTATCTGTCATCAGGAGGGGACAGGGCACTCGGTGTTGATTGCTGTGTCCGTGGCACTGAGAAACTTCATGCATTTAAAACATTTTCAGATGTGGAGAATAGCAGAGTTAATGTAGTTTATAGCCACACAGTCCCCTTGGCACCTCCTCATGTCCATGGCAGTGGTCAGGAGAGGAGCCTTAAATAAGATGAAATGGATGTGAGAGGGAAAAGCAGCTGGAGGTGGAGTGAGAGGAGCAGGAAAGGTGGGGAGGTGGATGTAAGCAGACACCATGGTCACCCTTACCCATTTCCCTCTCCCTGTGTCTCACCAGACCTAGAAAACACACTCATTTCAAGACAACAGAATATATGCATTAATATTTCCTAAAAAATTACAATATTCCTATGGTAGTTTTTGTCTGTGTAATGTGTGCATGTGTGTGCATAATATATAAAGCAGATACTTAATAAATAAACAAACATAACATGATTTATATCTTTATATATTTATATATTTTTATATATAAAATTTAATGATATATATACCAGAATGTACTGGTTTTCCATTGTTTAAAAACAAAATAGAAGCTGACCACTTCTTTTACCATGTGTGACATGGGTGCCAAGCTGCCCAGTGGCCTTTTGAAGAAATTTTTAGAGGATTGAAATTGTAAGGGGTAAAATCAGACATTCCCACCATGTCTTAGTAACTTCTGCCATGGCTCATTTTTTTTCCTTTGCTGTTCTTTATCATGTGTTCCAACATTTTGTGAAAATTAACTGATTTATCTTTATCCTGTGAAGACTGGGAAGGTGATGGTCTTTCCCTGGTAAGGAATGAGAGGCATTGAGTGAATTTTAGCCAAAATAACACAAGTCTCTGGTAGAATGGAAACTGAACTCTTTTGAAAATGCACTGATTTATTGCAGTGTTTCAGTGGTGGCTGTAGGATGGCAGACACTGCACAGGAACAGCTGGAGATTTGGGAATGGTGCTGTAAATAGAACCCTGTCAGCATGGAACACCAGTCACCTGGGTTGATTCCTAAATCCCAGCAGGCAAAACAACTGCAGCATGGCAAACACAGCCTTAACAACAGGCTTGGAATACAAAAAAAAATTCCAGAGTGAAGCCAAGTCCTTCCTCTGCCTCCGAGCTACGGAACCCCTGGAGTGGCAGGAAAAAATAACTTGAGGTACCTGCCCTGCAAACCCAGTGAGCAGCTTTCCATTAGATCATTCCCTGCAGTCTGGGCAGCATGGCTTGGATGTTTTAGTCCCAAAGGATGCAGGAGGTTGCTGTGGGAGAGCAGGAAAAGATTGTGGACTTTAAGGGCGGGTCCCCGACTTGGGGACAAACAAGGAGCAGCCCTGGGTTGACTGCTCAGGAGCTGTTTTGTTAACTGATGAACTTAAGTTACTTGTTTCTTCCTGTGAGGATGATTTTAGAGTTACTGCAGTGCTGAACCTCCCTCTAGAGTATTTCTGTATTACCTGAAGCATTTGTTTTGGTTTTGTTTTATGGTGAAAACGATGACTTTGGTAATCAAGCAGTAATTTTAAAAAAACCTGGGAAATTAGTTTGTGTGTGTTATGGAAGATTTATGTTTAAGGCTTCATCTTTTAGGGAATTAGGAACTTTGACTTCTGTACTCCAGATCCTGTGAGGAGAGTTTAGTTTTTAATTAGCCCATGTGCAGAATATATGTTAGTTTTTCTTTAATCTCAGGCTTATCTTTGGAAGGAATTTAGCTGTCATTCTGTGGTTGCTCTGCAGAGAAACTTTCACTTGTAGTACACGAGTGGAGTAGTTTGAAATTTCGATCCTGGGTGTCCTGAGCTGAATGGCTGCTGTATCTGGATACATTTGATAGCAATTAATTTGAAAGACAACAGATTGCTTTGAAACCCATCTGTGTATTTATTGTATTTTCAAACTTTCTGTAGGGAACACTAGGGAAAACTCAGAGAGAAATCTTTTCCCAGGAATGAACTCACGGAGCTTCTGCAGGTGTTGGTTTTATCATTGTGTCTGTTTTAAAAGACAAAATATTCCAAAACAAACAAACAAACCCACCCTGTAGCAAGTGATCCGGAGGCTTGAGGTGCTTTATGTGTGCTACCTAAAAGTGTGGCAGTGTCACAATACCTTCTTTCTATTTTATTGGTAGTGTTGCAGATCATTTTAGCAGGCATTCAGTGTGTTGGTTTAATTGAATATGAAAATCCTAGTTTTGTCCAGCAACACTGGGGAATATTCTCCTCCCAGCCCAGAGCCCGGAGGAGACTTTTGTGCTGGTCTTTATCCAAGTTCCCTTTTTTCCCAGTGGTGGCTGTGTGAATGTGGCACCTCATTTTTTACCTGCACAGAGAGAACAGCTACTGAAATCTATGATCCAAGGTCTGACTTGAATATTCCACCTTTCCTGTTGTAGTAATTTCTATAGGAGAAGGCAGCAGGCCCAGGGAATCTTCTTGTGTGACTTTATTTTGGATGTTGCTCCCTGAAGCTTGGTTGGCACATCCACTTGAGGGAGGGGGAAAAACTGTATCCAAGAAACCTCTGGATCCAAGAGCAAAAATGCCAGAGCCATTCAGGGCTATTCCTGCACTGAGTGATATTCCCCCATGGATCCTTGAGGGCTATGAGGCTTCTCATTTTCCTTCCTTTGGAATCTTGCTGTGGTTGCTCCCATCTGTCATAGATAACTGTGTCAGGCAAACAAACTGTGCTGCTTTCCATGGGCTTCCTCCTGCTCTTTCATGGACCCTGGAAACCAGGGAGGCTGTGGAGCCTTCAGAAGGAGCTGATGTCTTGCTTGGAGATGATGTCTGTGGTTGATACCCATGAATTGTTCCCTGGGAGGGTGGGAGGCCCTGGCACAGGGTGCCCAGAGAAGCTGTGGCTGCCCCTGGACCCCTGACAGTGCCCAAGACCAGGCTGGACATTGGTCTTGGATGGTGGAAGGTGTCCCTGCTCATGGCAAAAGTGGGACTGGATGATCTTCAAGGTCCCTTCCAACCCAAGCCATTCTGGGATTATGTGACTTAATTTAGGATATTCCTTTTGGATAATCACTGGTGTTTTCTAAATGAGCTTTGGGTTCATTAGGTAAAGAAAAACCTCAGAGTAAGACCTGTGTTTCAACCTGGGTTATAAGCAATCACTTTAAGTCTTTGTTCCTTGCCATATTCCTAAAAAATCTCATGTTTAGTGTGGAATGCCTGTGATTTCAGATATACCTGGAGCCTGGACTGTTTTGTTAGTTCATTTTAAACCTCAGCACGACTGACTTTCCTTTTTTTGGGAGAGGATCCATAGCACTTCCCAGTCACTGCCTGGCATGGAGATCATGCATATTGATGGCCTGGTGTGGTCCTTTCAGCCCATGGTGGTGCACAATGCATCAGCAGAAGTTGCTGCTTCCAGAAAGAAAACACCTGCCTGGTGCTACCTTTGGATTATGTTCTCCATTGAAAGCACCAGGATATCCATAAGCAGGGCAGGAAAATGAAGTGTAGGACTCCGTGGCTATTCAGGCCATTCTTCCCCACAAAGCATGGAGAATCAGTGGCCCTGAAGGCCACAAAGACTGCTCTGCTCCATTTCATAAATGGTTAGGGAACACTATTGTGAATTTTAGAATAACTTGTAGAGACAAGTTTGACAAATCAGGTGTTATAATGGGATTATTGATACTATTCTGCACTTGTCACAGTTCAACCTCTTAGTGCACGTTTCCCTTTTTTCTCCCAAACAAGAAGCTCTTTAGAATTCTCTATATTAAATGTCCATTTAACGTTTAATATAATATACTTTGCCTGGAACAAAGACTGTGGGTCTATGAGTGACATTCCAAACAATATTATCATTGACCTTCTCTTTTTATGTAGATTTTGCATTCAGTTGTTCGTGTACTTTTCTGTCTCCAAGAAACACATGTCAGAACTTAGAGTGGGGGAAAAAGTGGGATATCTAATTTTGGTCTTCTCTCACTGGTTGTTCTGTTAGAAGAAAAAATGAAAATGCCCTACACTGCAGTATTAGTCCATTTAAAAAGAATTTTAAAAGGCAGCCTTTTAAAAATGCTAAGCTATCTGCTGCAGTTTTTATGGAATTCTTTAGGTTAAAATAATATTTCTCTAAGAACAGAGCAGGACTGTCAGCTTCTATTTTCAGTGAAAACATCTAGTTCCTTATAAAGGGGCTGCTAAGCTTAGAATTACTCTATCCCTACAAAGAAAGCCCTTCATAAAGAAACCCCATTTTTTGCTGAACTGATGCAAGCAAGTTTCTCTGAGCCTGCTCGTAAGAGCAGTTATTTTTCTTTCCGATTGCTGCGCTCAGAAGCATCCAGGGCCTGGAATTTGGATCCTTGGAAGTGGTCCTGCTTGCAGATGAAAAAGTTTATTCTTCAGGGCTGCTCTTTGCTCTCAGCTCCACCAGGGATGCAGGCAGTGGCTCCTGCAGCCTGTGGAGTTACCCATGAGCTGCTTCTGTGGGGAGTCGTTTTCCCTCTGCTGCCTCAGTTCTTCTCAAGCTGCCTCAGCGTCTCAGCTCTTTCCTAACACATTTCAACCCAGCCATCCTTCCCAGCAGCTGCTTTTCTTTTTCCTGGGATTTAAGAGGGCAGGCGAGTCACAACTCAAAGCTTCCAAAATATGCACAGTGGAAACTTGGGGCCTCTGAAGTAGCAGCAACAGCAGAGCTGAGTCATGAGTCCATGCCAGCCGATCCCTGCCAAGGCTGCTCCACCTCTCCTTGGGTTCCTTTTCCACCTCTTTCCTTATATCTTGTCCTGGGAATACAATACTCTGTCATTTCCTAGCTTTCCACACCTCATACACATCTCACATTCATCTCAGAGTTCTTTGGGTGGAGGGGGATTCCTGGAGGTTGTCTGTTCCAACCTCCTTAACCAAGGAGTTAGTTTGGTGAGGTCCTCGTCCCTTTCAAACTTGGAAAAATCTTTAAGCATCTTAGTTCCCAAACTGCATCCCTCAGGAAAAAGGTGTCTTTGTTCTCAGGGCTGTTTGAGAGCCCAGGCCCTGCCTGAGGCACCTCCTTGGCTGTTTTTTTTCCCTGCTCCATTTTCCCAGCCCCCTGGTAATGGTGGTGCCATGTTCTCCTCCCAGCTTTTGGGTTGGTATCAGTTCCTCAGGAGATGCATCCTGGTTTACAGAGCACTGCTGGACATGGCTGTGCAAGGATCTGCAAGCAGTCAATACACCCAGGAATGGTCTGGGTGTGGGTTTGGGGGTGTTTCTTTGGGGATTTTTAAATCCCTAAAGCTTCTAGGTAAGAAGGCAAATACTTGGTGCATGAATATCACCCATCATCCCTTCCTTGTATTTTCTAGCAGGCCATAAGCAAGTCCAAAGCTGTTTATCTCTTAACTTTCTTTTGCCTTTATTTGCATTTCTGCACCTTCTCTGTCAGCCCTGTTTTGTTCTGGAGCCGCAAATTGAAAAAAAAAATCCTTTGTATCCAACATAACTCTGCCTCTTTACCTAATAATAAGTACCTTCTCTGTTTCAATCAAAAGATTGTAAGTTAGAGAAAAACAGCAATCACCAGTTTGCCTCAAAATGGTACTCAGGAGAGTGTAATGAAAAAGAAAATGTTGGTTTTAAAAAGATAACCTATGTAGAAATAAAAGTATTGAGAGTCTTGTTCTTTGTATAGTTCAGTTGGTTAATTCAGCTGATGAAGTCTTCTCCAATTTAGCTGTTTCAGCTGGTTGTCAAATGTTGGGCTCACAGAGGTAATTCATAGGAGATGGTGTTCCTTTTTTCACTGGGACTTTAACTGCTGTGCAGGAGGTGCAATCAAACAGTTTTTCAAAGTGGTTTTGGCCTATGTGTGATTGTATTTGAGGTGGTGACATTTCTGAAAAGTTATTCTTCCTTATTCTTCCTTTTCATGTTTCTCAGACCAGGTTACCTTAATTTTACTTTTGAAAAGGTCTCCACTGGTTAAATAAAAATCAAAAAATAATAATAAAAAAATTTAAAAAGCTCATGTTATTTACTGTTCAATAATTAAAGGCATAAACTTGTGTTCACACTGTAAAAAGGCCTGAACATGAGTTTGCAGGGGCAGCCTGTCATCCTTTCCATTCTAAAGCAATCCCCGACCCCAGGGATCCAGATTTCATGTTGGACCCTCAGGAGTTCGTTAGATGCATGTAAGGAAAACTGGGCAGAGCTTCTTGGCTACTGAAGCTGTTTATCTTAGAGGATTATTTAAAGGGAAAGTAGATGTGTTCTTAACTATTTTTAAAAACTATACTCCCTTCTTCCTCATTCCAATCTTGGAAGTTTGCTTTCAGACCTGGATAAACCAGGACATGTTGACACCTCAAAAAAAAAAAACCCCAAGAAACCCAACAGAGAATGTTTAAGTCAAATCTCCCCTAAATGATTATTCAGTGTTAGACCCTGCATCCACAGTGGGTGACTTGTTCAGTTTTATACAGATAAAGATCTTTTAGCAGCTTGCACTCCCCCAAAAAAAAAGAGGAGGGAGGAAGGAAAGTCATCAACTCTTTAAATCCTAGGGATTATTTCTGAGAGTTCTCTGAACTGTTGCCTCAAACATTTTTTGTTCTGTTTTATGGTGTGTGTGGTCAGCAGTGAAGCTCAGCTGAGTCATTCTTTTTAGAAGGATAAATTTTTAGAAGGAATAAATAACAATATTTGAACATCTTGGTGCTTTAGATAAGGAAAAATGCTTGTCCAGCTGGATTCTGGAAATCTATAGGGTGACTGGCATCCCATATAGATGATGGGCTCCACTTGATTACTGGATTTATTTTAGTAGTGTTTGGTTGTTATTCATTAAGTTACTTATTAATCAGTTTTCCATTTTTTCTATGGAAAATAAAATAAGCCAATGCAACAAGTTATATATTGGGAGATTTCCATATATTTAAAAAGAAACTACTGTTTTATTGAGAAAACATTTTAAAATGTGGTTTGATGGGTAAGTTACTGACATCCACATCAGTAAACACTCATGAGGGGAAAATCCAGTGTAGGTATAGTGCAGGAACAGAACCTTAACACTGATTTACATTTTAATTTATAGATGTGAAGCATTCTTTTCAGTCACCAGAACTGTGTTGTTGATGGCATAGAGTTATTCCTGCTATCCCTTTTTAAATTTGCAATATTACTCTGTGTTTTCTGCTAGGCAGATATCCTGCCCGCTGCTCATTTCTCTAGCAATATACTCTTCACTGCCTTTTGCAGTTTTAAAGGGTAGTTTGTCATATTTTCAGCAAAAATAAAGGCATGTTTCATACTGGTTGCAAACAGAATCTAATTGAGTAGGAGGAAGCCTACAGATTTATGAAAAAACATCTCAGTACTGGTTTTCTTAGCTCTGCTTGTGTCCAAATATGGCTCAGAGCTTTTTTTTTACCTTCACAAGCCATAAAGAGATAATTTAAAAAAACCCTAAAAATACCAAGGACTGGTTACATTTTTTGAGATGTGAAATTTGTGAGCTCCTGGGTTTCCTGTATTTATTTCTCTTCAGGATGCCAGGTACATCTGTGTTTGCTTTTTAATTGTCTGTCCAAATAGGCTGGCCAAAAATTTGCATTTTTCCTATCAGATGAGGTTTTCTTGTATTTATAGCAGTGTCTTGAAAGATATTTTCTGTCTCGTGTTGGCTTTCTGGTTTTGTTTGGCCTGAGAATTTATGTTCACTTAAGGTAGAGCAAAGCATCTCTATGAATGCCCTCCAGTAAATGTGGCTGGGAGTGGAATTTGTAAGCAGGATTATTTTTTCTGTGTTCATGAAAGTGAATAATGCAGATGATATGCTGCCTGCCTTTTTAAAAGGAGTTTTCAATTCTACAGCTATTACCAGGTGTAATGATGCTAAAATTGTTTACTTATATATAAGAATAATAATATAAGCTCTTATATATTTTATATATATATATATAAATACTCAGATAAGGATGATTTGTGAAAATTGAGGGGGGAAAGCAAATTTTTGGGTCAATGCACTCATTTTTAGGGCTCGAATTTTGAACAGATGCTGTAAATATTCACCTGCTGCTGGGAGGGGATAGAAAATCCTGTGCAAGGCCATAACTCCCCTCTGCTCTCATCCAAAGGGAAGACACCCCACAGGCAGGGTCAAGTTTATCAGTTATTCCTCAGAGTTGGGAGTAAAAGGTTCTCTCCCAAATGGTGGCCAAGGGAAGCTTCTCAGAATGTCCCAAATTTCCTTTAAACACAGCTTCCCATTTATTCCTTCAATGTTTCCCTTTAAATGAAAAGTGTGGAGGTCTCTGCTCAGCAGCTGCTGAGCCCTTGCTGTCACCTAAAAGGGCTCGTGGAAAACAACTGGAATACATCCAGATGTTCATTTTTGATTATTCTTGTAGCCTGCAGGTTGTGTGTTAGACCTTCAGGAAGGAAAATCCCCCTCACATAACAAAATCTGGAAATGTGATCCAAGGTGCAGGCAGCTTCTGGGAAGTCTCCTGCAGAAGGGTTTTGGTTGAGGGTTCCACCAAGAATTCTTAGAAATTTCTTTCCCCTGCAAAGAGCTCTTTAGTTGTTCCATAGAAAAAGAATAATACAGAATGTTGAATATATGTGCTGGAAATATATCTTCTTTCCCTCCAAGTAACAAAGACTTTGGTGATCCTTGTGACTCCAAACACTCAGTATTCCATGATGCAAGATTGAGAAATGATAATTTTTGATTTCAAAGCTGATTTCCTCTGTAGCAATATTTACAGACCAGTAAATGATAAAAATTGTGGGGTTGGGGTGGTTGGGTGGTGTTTATTTTTTTAGCAGTGGATCTTATCTCCATCTTTATGGTGACCTTCACACTTGTACCATGACTCTTTAGTTCCTTAAAACTTCTTTCTGGGGAAAAATCCATGAGAAAAAAGGGTTTTTGCTGTGTGTTAGTAAACTGAGCTCTTGAATCTTAAAAAAAAATTCCCCTCACACTACATGTTTTGCAAGTTCATATGGCTTATCTACTGTTTTTGTTTGGGTTTTTCCCCTATGTGTGTCAGGCATGAAGAAATGAGGCAAGGAACTTGTAAAGGTTCTTGTAAAATGCTGCAAACAACCTCCTAGGAAATAATTTCAGTTCCTAAAACGTGTGTTCTTCTTGGGAAGCCACAGAGCTGAAGTGAGGCTCAGCTTCCAAGTGCATATATTGAATGTAGCTAAATTTGAGTCAATTTGTTAAAAATAAAATACTCTCTGCTTCACAGAAATTTCTTTTCACTGAGCAGTGATGTTTTTTTCCTCTCTAAGCCAGTTGTAAAATTCCACCAACTCCAATCCTCCCAGCGTTGTATATAACAGGAGTAAACAGATTTGACTCTTTCAGCCACTTTGTGATGTGGTGTTTGACAAGAGTCTCTCCCTGATTATTCTTGCAGCTTGTGCAGGTTCAGGAGCGTGAAATGTTTGCTGATTCATGGCAGGATTAGGACGTGCTGAGGAAGCACTGCTGGAATTTAGCCTTGGTTGGGAGCAGGGACAGGGCCTGGCTGGTGATGGCATCAGCCTGTGTGTTCAGCAGGAATTCTGTGGGAATTCTGCTGTCCTGATCTATTCAGAACTTTTGGTTATTTTATGTTTTTTTTTTTTTTTCTCCCAGTACCTAAAGCTTTAGGTGTTCACATTTAAAAAGCATTTTCCAGCAAAAATAATAGAATGTCTGAGTGAGTGTGTGTCCAAGCCCATCCCCTAATTCTGTCTGGTTTTCCTTTTCCTGAGAGCACAGTGGCAGCTCTTCCAGTGGTATCACCTGTATTGGTTCTTCTTATTCTGCTTAGATTTGTGAGGTTAAAATTCACTTTTCTTCACCAATTTTGGGGAAGAATAAACCCCCCTAAAACCAGGGTAAATCAGAGTCTGGTGGGACCTGGCAGCTGCAGAAATCAGGGGCACAGAAAAGTGTCACTGAGGGTAAAATAGGCAAGATATTGACAGAAGTGAAGTGAAACCTTGTGAAAAGTTAATACACAGTTTGAACAGAACCTGTATTGGTTCTCCTTACTCTGCTCAGATTTGTGAGGTTAAAATTCACTTTTCTTCACCAATTTCAGGGAAGAATCCTCAGGAAGTCGTTTGGCTGCTGCACTGAGTCACTTGGCAGGTGGTTTTGTGGGACATAAATCCCACTTCACTCAGGTTATCAGGGAGGCCACTCATCATTTTTGATATGTCAGGTGTTTAAATCCATGACCAGAGGCTCCCGATAAGTAAGATCAGAGATATTTTTCCACCATTTAAAAAAGAGCCAACCCAGCCTTGAAATGAATAGAGGTGGTAAACTCTTTAGTCAGCCTTTATTATCCAGTTAACCTTTATTATCCAAGAAATATTTGTACCTTCCACTGGTGTGTGTCTGATTGGGATGTGTTTAATCACTCTTTGGACTGAGGAGATATCCTTTTAATGAAAGATCTTTTATTCCTTTCTTTTTGAAATGGGGGCTTCAACACAGGAATTGATGGATTATTGTGATATTAATACTAAATAATTATTCAGGTACTTGGGGAGAGCTTTCTTTCTAAATAAAATACATAAACTAAAATAAATAGCATTTGTACAGCATCAGTGTGCTCCATTGATTTGGGCTTTTTCTGTCTCAACTTTTTCAGTGTTTTCTCTCTCTTAACTGCACTGCCAGCTGTCTCCCCACTCCAAATTACACTGTCACCAGTTCTGTAAACACCAGAGAAAACCACTTTTATATGAAATTCCTTTCCCCACATAAGTGGTCGATGGAGCTGGTAACCAAGTTACTAAAGAATCAAAAGCAGAGGAGCTTTTAATTAAAAATAATTTGGCAAGGTGCCCAGAAATTTCCCTGTTGTAGGAGTGGGGAATGACAAACAAAATGAAGAGCTGCCAGTGCTGCCTTTCAGAGTGTCTGGAAAAGATGTATTTGCTGGGATGTGCAGATCCACGACCAAATAGTCATAAAAATAAAAACCCACAGAGCAGCTCTGGTGCCAAGGTGACCTTGTGCAAGTGGTTTTTGTAAAGCTCAGGATGATCTGTGATCAGATTTCACAGGGAGCAGAAGAATGGGATACAGACCAAAGTCCTGCATGGTTTTAAGATATTGTTTAAAGGTGAGAAGCAATTCAGTGCCATGAATTGCCTCTCATTTACATCAATACCATGCAATGCCACGTTATTTTATAATTATCCCTGCTTGCATGTGGGCTCCTTAAATCAGGTTGGATTCTGTCAGTGTGGTGTCTTTGCTTTTGTGATTCTTGATTTTTTCAGATAGCTTTGCCATAGGTGGTTCGTTTTTGTTCATCCCAGGCTTTTCTTGCCCACATATTGAATATTTCATGTTGATGGTTTTAGTGAATCCTCTTTTGCTGTGTTCAGTGTTGGGATTTCAGTGTGATTTCAGGTAGATCTTCCCTGCCTTTAACCAGCACTACATTTGTTTTTAACTCCTAAATCTGCCTTTGTCTTCCTTGCCCAAACAAATCAGATTCTCATTTGGAAAAGAGGGAGATGTCATCTTTCTCAGTGATGACTTTTTCATATTTCATGTATGTTTTGATTCATTTTTGCCTCTATATTAGTGCCAGAATGTCTTTCTCAGTTGTCAAAGTACTAAAATCCCTTATGTAGCAATGAATTGACATAAACCAAAACTTCCTTCCAATATTTACGGAAATGTTTGATACAGAGTATCTTTCTGTTTGATTTTTTTACACTTAAACTCCTTGTTTGTGAAACTCTAAAGCACCGAGCCTTTGTGTATTAACTTTCCACAAGGTTTTAGTTCATTTCTGTCAATATCTTGCCTATTTCACCCTCAGTGACACTTTTCTGTGTCCCTGATTTCTGCAGCTGCCAGGTCCCACCAGACTCTGATTTACCCTGGTTTTTGGGGGGCTTATTTGTGTTCCAAGTGCTTCCAGGCAGGGAGTCTGTTTCCTTCTGTGTTTGCACAGCACTGTGTAAATTTGCAGCAATATAGAAATGTTTTCTAATGAGCCAGCCCTGTGGAAGTTAATAAGTCACATCAGAGCTGAGCTTCATGAGTTTGTTGTGTTCAGAAACACAGGGTTTATTTAAAGAAAAACAGGATTAAAAAAGGTTGGAGTGGAGAGATGAGCCCAGACTGCAAATTTGAAGCTTGCTCTGGGCTAAATAAAAGTTGTGTTTTAAAAATCCATTATCTACCAATGCTGATTTGAATCTGAATGCAGTTCACTTTGGTTCTGATTCTGTTTCAGATCTTTTCAAACCAGATTTCATTGGTTTTCTTTAGCAGAAATTTGCTCTTGATGTGTTTGCTTGAAACAAGACTTGAGAAAGCCCATCTGCATTCTCCAGGCTCTGTGTCAGCACTGGCTTCTTTTTGGCTTCAGGCATTCCTGTGAAGAGCATTTTCCTTTGCAAAACCATGGAATTTTAAACACAAAATTGGCCAGTGTGTAAAATACAGTACCAAATGAAGTTAGTTTTATTTTTTTCTGAGTGATCTATTTAATTTCCCTGCTTGATCTCAGTTTTAAAGCTTTATTCACATCTTTGTGTCTGGGATTAATTTGACTTGGCACACTGCAGTGTCTCTGTCTCCCAGGAGCAGCTGATAATTTACAATGAATTTCTTTTTCCTCTTCTCCCTATGACTTGTAGCAAAGGTTTTTCCCTGCAGAACTCTGAATAATATGCAAAGAGCAAAAATATTTTAAGAATGAATAACTGAGTTACCTGTGATGATTGGAAACTCAAACATGGCTCACCTTGTAATGAGTCCAAAACTGTTATTTGCCAGAACATCTTTGGTTTGCAGCAAAGAAACCTTTGAATAATGAATGGTGGCTCTATCTGTGGAGCTGTACAGAAAATATTGGGCTGGAGGCCTACAGTGAAAGAAGGAGTTGACAAACATGTGTTAATTATATGCTAAATCAATCATATAATTCTGTGCGAGAGAAGGAGAAAATGTGTTTTCTTTTAGGTACAATAATGATGTAAATAAGAAAAATCAGCCATTTGGAACTGACTTTTGAAAGATAATTTGTTATAATTTTTTATTACTGCTTCCTTGTCTTGTTTTTTAAAGTGCCAATTAATTTTTGAAGAAGGCTGAGGCTGATGTGAGTGCCTGTGAGATGTGTGTCACTGGGCTGTGAATGTGAGCTGGAGCCAGGCCGTGTGTAAATCACCAAGTGTACTTTAATCACCTGATTTGTCAAGGAATTGCAAAGGAGGAGTGGGAGGAACATCTGTGTTACCATAAAATCATGGAATGCTTTGGATTGGAAGGGACCTCAAAGCTCATGGGCAGGGACACCTCCCACTGTCCCTGGTCTGGAGCAATTCCAGGGCTGGGGCAGCCACAATTTCAGGGTGTTACACCTGGTGATGTACCTGTGGGGTGTTGGAGAAACACAGGCCTGAGAGGGAAAGTGAAAGCAGCGTTGTGGCATCTTGGTGATGGGATTTGTGGTTATGGGAATTTTGAGCAGGAAAAGTTTCATTGGGGGAAGGCTGTGGGTTGGGCGCTACTAAAGTAGGTTGGAATTATTCCCCCTTTAGTGAACATATTGTTTCTGTCCTCCTGTTTATATCCTAAATGTTTTTTGTCCTTCCATCAATGTTGTGAATACCTGGAACAAAAGACCAGTAATAATTGGTTTCTAAAATCTACTAAATAAAAGAGCAGAACTTGTAGTAAAATCCAATTATGTACTATCATGTATTAAGCTGGTAGTGGGGTTCTCATATGCCAAAATCAATGGCATGCCCTGGAGGCATGCTTTAATTAAAATAGGAAATATATCTATTATTTTAGCCCTATTTTAACTCTCTCTGAAGTTCCTGATTACTTTCCTGAGCGAGTAGAAAGTTCAGTCTCTGAATAAACCCCGTCCTCTAAAGGCTCAGTGAATTGCACCTGACAGTGAACAAGGATTGGCAATCCAGAAGGAGTTTGCAGTAAATCAGGGAATGTTCCTGGGGCTGTCGAAGGCTTCCTCTCTCCCAGAGTTACCTCCAGAGCTCCAGTGAGTTTTGGCAGCAGCAGAGCTGAGAGCAACCAAAAAAGTGTCAGGGATGAAGATCTACGATAGGCACAGATGGAAAGAGCCAGATACAGGGAAGAAAACAAAGCAGCTGGGGGGTGGAATTTTGTCCCTGGTGAAAGAAGAAGTGAATGGTGAAGAGCTGTGGAACAGCATAAAAAATGAGATTATGGCAATGGCTGATCAAGTTTTGTGTTACCAGGCCAAGACAAAGAAATAGAGGTGGGAAGTGTTAGAAATTGAAGTGGGGGAAATTAAAAAAGAGATTGAAGATATGGGCCAGACAGTTGGTGTTGAAAATGGAAATACAGAAATGCCTGGGTGGGGTAAGAATGGTCAGAAGAGTGTGTGGAGAAAAACTGGGTTTATGGCAAGGTAAGAGAAGTCTGGAGTGGAGCACTGGAATCAAAGGTGTCCGTGCTGAAAGACAAATAATAATTGAGAACACAAACACAGGGGGTGAAGGATGTCTGGAGGATTTACAGAGTGCCCAGAAGCCAATAGGTAGGCTGATCCCAGAGAAGATTCCTGCAGGGAGCAGGGAGAGAGAACAGTGGAGTTACTGGAAATGCAAAGCACTCGGTATCTTGGCAGAAAAAGGGAGAATGTGAATTCTGAGTGTCAGAAAAATCCTGGAGCAATTCCAGCCAGGCAGGAGACATGATAAAGGCTGTGTACATGTGATGAACACATGAGTCTCCACAATTTATTTGTAATTTCTGTTGAATGAGGAAAAGTAACAACACTGTCATTGATAGAAGGAGGATTTGATAAACCACTTTGAAGCAGTGACAGAAACTGGCCAAAAAATTCTTTTGAATTGAAGTTCAGTGTAAAGTTGTTGGGATCTGAATGGAAAAGAGGTGGTGATGGAAATGGAGCCAAATTTCCATCAACTGGGAAAACAAAGCATGTGGGCTTTGGAAACTTGCTTCAAAGGGTAGGGGATGTTGAGGTGAAGCAAAAAGAAACGTAAAAAATAAGTTCTGAAAAGCTATACTTGTAAAATTTTTTAAAAAGGCAACTATATATACTTTTATCTTTACTGACTCAAATTACAGGGCTGGAATAGAGTGAAAACCTGTGAAGCAAAGGAGATGTTGGTCTTTAAATATGTACTATCCCTAACACTGTGAGTTCCACTCAACCAACTTGGAGGCCCACTGTAAATCAGATGGACATTTCCTTTTTTGAGGAATAAGTGAAGATTTTAAATTTATTTCATTTCTATTTGAGCAAGGCTCAGATGATTATTTCTTATTTTGGTCTCCTGATACCAGCTGTAGAGACCTGGTTCCTTTAGAGTCAAAGTCACAGACTGGAATGGGTTGGGAGGGACCTTAAAGCTGATCCTGTTCCACCCCTGCCATGGGCAGGGACACCTTCCACTATCCCAGGGTGCTCCAAGCCCTGTCCAGCCTGGCCT
>JBBMKD010000001.1:1302776-1327286 GCA_037834095.1 Argya squamiceps
GGCTGAGCCTGGAGAAAAGGAGGCTCAGGGGGGACCTTGTGGCTCTGCACAACTCCCTGACAGGAGGGGACAGCAAGGGGGAACAGGGACAAGATGAAAGGAAGTGGCTTCAAATTGCTGAAAAAAACCTGTCCTTGGCCACATTTCTCCTGAAATTTTTTGAGGTTACCACTTTCTTCTGTATTTCCTTTGCAGGACACAATCCCACCATTTTTTATGCTCTTCTATGAATGTGTATTCTTCCTAAAAAACATGTAGCTGGAATTCCCCTCACCCAGAAACAAATAAAATATTTCTTCTTCTTTTTCTACACTGAAATGATGAGTTCTCCAGTCCTTTTTCCTGCATCAAGCCTCAAACTTTACTAACCAGAAGAATAATGTGGTTTTGGTGTCTGCTGACTTAGAACAATGAAAAGTTCTTAGGTGCAAGTGTGTTCTTACTTTGCTCCTCCTCAAGCTGCCTGATCAATCCAGCTGTTTCATTTAGGAAGTCCAAACCTTTGTTTTCCATGACTGGATCATGGTGCCAAAATTCCTTGGCAGATGAAGCATGAACACTTGTCTGTCTGATGTCCAGGGAGCACTTGGGCTGTTTGTTCAGCTGGAAGAGTTGTCCAGCCAAGGTGAATCATCTTCAGTTGTTTTTTAGAAATTTAGGCTCTCTTTGTCTTCTACCCTTGACATTTGTTCTTACTTTTAGTGCAGATTTAGGGGTTCAGAACAAACCCAGACTGTCAGGTGAGGGATTAAATTCCCTGGTTGTTGTAGTGTTTGTGCTGCATTTAATTATTTTATTGATCTGAGCATAACTAGGTGAGCAGTGGCCAACCTTTCCTCATAAAATCATGGGATGGGTTGGGTTGGAAGGGACCTTAAAGCTCACTGGCATCAAGGACAAGTTTTCTTGGAGAAAATGGAATAGTTGAAATCTTTGGTGGTGTTTGTGGGGCAGGTTGAGGCATTGTGGTGCTGTGGTGGGGTCAGTGACACTAGGAATGTGTGACTGCAGCATCCCAGAATTTCTTTTCCATGCCAGTATGTGTTCCCTGAGATCCTTGAGGAAAAGGGGCTTTGCTAATTAGTGTCAAACTATGTAAGTTTATAAAGCTGTAGAAACTGACTGGCTGTGCACAATTTTTATTATTGTCTTCTGTTAGAGGGGTTGATTTCAGCAGGGCTTAAAGTAGAGACCTTTAGGGGTTAGTGTTGAACAGAACAGACAAGAAATACGAATTTCAAAAATTGTTTAATTAGTAAGTAGTGAATTCTGAATAGTGGTGATGCTTTCAGAGCAAAATCTGTTCATGTAAACTTGGCCAGATGCACCAAACTCCTTAAAGATATGGCATTGTGTTTTCAGGCTATTTTATATTTTTGCCCCATATTATGATGTACACAATTAAATGTGTACATCAATGTACACATTTAAATTTACACAATTTAATTTGATTGTGCACAATTAAATTTGTGTGGACACAATTAAATTTATGCCAAAAGCTGACTTAATTCCATATGGGTTCCATATTCTAAAGATAGACCAAGCTCAAAAGCTAATTACCAAATTCCAAATAAATTTTAAAACGTCAACATAGTAAACTTCAGAGTAGTAACACTTCTACTGTTACAAACTGATCAATAAATATTACGTGAAGCACAACCAACTTCAGAGTTATCTGCCAGCTGTTTTAGGGTGGGAAAAAAATCAGTTTTGTGCTCCATGGAGCAGGAGCTGTGTCAGTGATTGGAATAATGTGAACCTTTAATTAAGAAGTTCCCACAGAATAGGAAATGCTAACCTGCCTGAGAGAGGGCAGGTTATTCCTATTCCAGGGAATAACACAGAGCAGCTTCAGTGGCAGCACTGTGGAGAAGGAAACAAATGCAGAAAGGTTTCTCTTGAAATAGTTAATATTTAAAAATGGAATCCTCCTGAATGACATTATTAAAAAAAAAAAACAAACAACAAACCCTACACATGCTGTGGTTTATTAATTCTGGTCACTATTAATTATGGCTAATTATTCATGGTCAGTGCCAAGTCCTACAGTGAGAGAACCACAATGTTACAGCCATGACTTGTTGGTCTTAAATCCAACTTTTTGTAGCTGTTTGAAACAAGACAGAGAGGTCACTCACCATTCCTGGTTTACTCTGATTTTCCCTTTATAGCTCTCCCAGTGCTTCCCTGCTTTTTGAGCCAGTTCAAACCTTTTGAACTGGTTCCATGAGGCAACTGAACTGGTTAATATGGATTTTTTCTGTAGTTCAGACTGTGCTTAGGAGATCCTATCCTGATCCTTCTGTCTAGTAGAGCAGTGGCTGCACAGTGTTCTCCAGCCAAAAAATACTGTGGAAGGTGATGTTTGATCCATCCTTCATCAGCCACCCAAGATGTGAATTACGGGAAATTTGGAAATTACTGCTGTGCTCCTCACGTGTTACAAAACTGGGAAGTGTCTGGTTTTGGTCTCACTCAGCAAAACAGAACTCGTGGAGGTAATTATGGGGAAGGTGAGAAGAGAGATTTGAGAAGCTACACTTTTTTTTAGTCCTGACTGGGGCTTTGCTTTTTTCTAAGGCTCCACATCATGATCCTGTTGTCTGTATTTCTGTCCAGCAACACAGAGCTTCCATTTGGGTGGGGGGAAAGGTCTTATCAGCATCCCAAGAGTCCTTAGAGTCAGTTTGGTGCTTGTCAAAAATGATATTTCTTAGCAGCTCAAACAGAGAAGAAAAATCCCTGTGTCTGACAGCAGGGTTGGTTAAAACCCCACAGAAGTTCCTTCAGACTCATATTAAAGGGATAATTCTGGCTGGGAGTCCTGAAACCAGCAGGAAATGGTGGTGAGGAGGTGACAGACGTGTCCCCCATGTCCTGCTTCAGCTGGGTTGTGTGAGGCAGATACTTCTTAGCAGTTCAAATAGAGAAACAAAATCCCTGTGTCTGACAGCAGGGTTGGTTAAAACCCCACAGAAGTTCCTTCAGACTCATATTAAAGGGATAATTCTGGCTGGGAGCCCTGAAACCATCAGGAAATAGTGGTGAGGAGGTGACCCCTATGTCCCCCATGTCCTGCTTCAGCTGGGGTGTATGAGGCAGATATTTCTTAGCAGTTCAAATAGAGAAAAAAAATCCCTGTACCTGACAGCAGGGTTGGTTAAAACCCCACAGAAGTTCTTTCAGACTCATATTAAAGGGGTAGTTCTGGCTGGGAGCCCTGAAACCAGCAGGAAATGGTGGTGAGGAGGTGACAGATGTGTCCCCATGCCCTGCTTCAGCTGAGGTGTGTGAGGCAGAGGAAGGATGTGGCCTTGGTGTCCCCAAGCAGGGCAGGCTAGGGGGTCCAGCCTGTGTGCAGGTGTTGGCACAAGTGCTGCTTTGCCATCCCTGTGGGATTTGGGGGGTGTTCTGTATCTGTGTCCTGGGAAAATTTGAATTAATGCTGGCAATCAGATCTATATGTGGAGGAAAGCAGGTAGTTTGCCATGACTTCATTCTCATCAGTCTTTTAATTTCAGGAAGGGATCTTAAAAATCACCTCATTCCACCCCCTGCCATGGGTAGGGACACCTTCTGCTATCCCAGGTTGTCCAACCTGGCCTTGGATTCTTGCAGGGATGGGGCAGCCACAGCTCCTCTGGTCACCCAGGGCCTCCCCACCCTCACAGGGAGGAATTCCTTCCCAATATCCCATCTTACCCTGCCCTCTGGCACTGGGAAGCCATTCCTTGTGTCCTGTCATTGCCCTGACCCATATGCAGGACCTGGCCTTGTGGAACCTCATAAATTTCCCTATTTTTGAGCTTTAGAAGATCTGTCTAAAGATCAAGGTCCAAAATTGTTAGAAGTTTACCTAAAAGTTAAAAATTAGCTCAGCCAAAAATGACATTGTCTAGCACAGTAGGGTGGAAAAGGAATCTGGTTTATAAGGAGCTGTGTGAAGCAGTGGTTCCCCATCCAAAATGCCATCCAGGACTTTGGTTTATCTATCAGGAATGGGATTTGCTCAGGAAGGACAGACTTTTGAACCAAAAGACAAACAAACTTCTTCTCCAGAGCTCCTAATGTGCCTTTGGCTCCAGGGAGAGGTGATGTGGTGGAAACCTCCTGATCTCTTGTAACACAACCTGAGGCTCTGCCCCTTCCTGAGGTTTTCTAACAGTTTCACAGGGATTTACAGAAAGCCAACTCTGAAACAGAACTCTGAGTTTATGCAGAACAGCTTCACAATCTAGGGAAAGTTATTTCAAACATAAGAAAGAATAATTTTAGATGGTTTCAACAGGAGCTCCTTGTATTTTGAAGATAAAATCAATCTTCAGCAATTCTCCAACTTCCACCCTCAAAGATGGGGGGAATTTTACTCAGATTTCTTCACTTGGTGCCTGGAAAGCTGGGGGATTTTTATTTGTTTGGATTATTGTACTTCCTCAGGGGTCGTAGAGCTAAAAAAATTGTGAGAAGAGAGTTCCTAAACTTCAGGCTGTCTGAAATACACTCACTGGTTAAATACTCACTGGATGGTGTAGTAAGAACATCAACGCAGACATTTTTAAAGGAGTCATTTAGCAAAATCCTTAAAAATAATCTGGAATGTTTCCAGATAGCAACATATCCCTAGTGGAGCAATTTAAAGTATGTAATTTAGAAAGTGAAAATAATTCCTCCTCATGAATACTGAGCTTGGTTGGTGTAACTGGATTTATTCTGGTTTGTAACTTGCTCTAGGTTGGAAGTATCTGTGATTAAGTTATGGCCACGGTGCCACATCATGGAGATTACAATTCAATTTTTTGATGCCTGAAATCTTAAAATTTGGAAGCCAAAGACAGGAGAATTTGGAGAAAAAGCAGTTAGAAGCTTAGTAAAGTATGGTTTTATTACTTAAAATCTGTCAGGGTATTCATAATAAGGGAGACTCAAAATAAGGCAGAGAAAGAAACTTCCAACACTGGTTTTGTGCCAAGTAATAGAGAATATGAATCCCTAGGTTAGCTACAGATCCTGGCCTGATGAAAGGTCAGGAATATAATAGGTTAGGGGATATTTTGATGAATAAATTTGAATTGGCTCTAGGTCGAGTCAGCTTGGCTGCACTGGATTTATCCTCTCTGATCATTTCCTGTCTTAGCACTGTGAGTGTTGTCTTTGAAAACTGTGAAACCTTTGGATAAAAGGGACAAACTTAGTGCCAGGGTTTTTTTAAAAGGAGGGCTGAGAGAGGAAAAGTTAAATTATATCTTGTTCAGATTGTTTAGGAGAGAATTAAGATGCTGCAGATGAAGCAACAGTTTTAACAAATGAACAAAGTGAATGAGAAGAGCTTTGACGTTTCCTTTGCTGAACCTGATTGCAGGAGTGCCTGAGGTGATATTTAACTGCTGTACATGAATTTTTCAGCTCCCCACTTTGTTTTCTTTGCTTTCTTGTCATGCTTCAAATATCTGAAAATAAGAAGAGAAATGAAGCAGCTTGGAATGAAATTGTGAATGAATGAATGAAAGAAAGAATGACACCCCATGTTTTCTGGAATTGGAGTCATCTAATGATGGAAGGAATATCCCATCCTGAGGAGGGAGAAGCAGCATGGTTAGGGATGCAGCTTCCCCTTGGATAACCAGCCTTTCCTAATGCTCCCAGGGAATTTTGCAATTGACACTGCAGGCACAGGGAAACCTCTTTTCTCTCTCATTTAACCACGTTAAAGGCAGTGCAGAACACCACTCAGGGCACCTTTTGCAGAGTGCTGGGGTGCACTGGAGAAGTTCTGTTCTGCTGCCTGTTGCAGGGATTGTTTTCATTCCCATTTGTGCTGCAGCCTGAGGCCCTGTGTGAGCTCCCAGTGCAATAATTGTGTCTGACAGAGCTCGTGTTGACAGCTTGTGATGCTGATGGAGCCACGTCACATCCTGCCTGGAATCCCTGCCTGGAATCCCTGCCTCAGTCCCTGCATTCTCATTAAACCCTTATTGAATCTAGCTCTGGTAAATAAAACATCACTTGAAATAGTCACTGTAGGGACTGTCCCAGGCTTTAGTACTGGTACTGAATGTGTTGAAGAACCAGAGTTCTCAGCTCACAGGGTGTATTTTCTGCTCCCTTCTCCTTGTCCAAATGTTGGCAAGAGTGTAAAATCTCTTCCAAGTTACTCTTGAAGCTTGTGAGGCAAACATCTGTGTGGTTGACAAAGCTGCTTCCTGGATTTTTGGCCCTGAGTAGCTGTGTTGGAGTGAGTCAGGCTCCCTGAGCTTGCTGAAGTTGTTTCAGATCTCACTGGTTTGAGATTAAAAGCTGAGGGCATCAGGGAAGTGCCTGAAATTTCTTGTTTTGGATACATCTCATTTCTTCATTTTTGTAGCAGAAGTGTTCTTCAAAATGTAGACATTTTGCATTTTGGTTGGGTGGGATTTTTTGGGGTTTTTTTTTTTGTTTTGTTTTGGTTTTTTTTCCTTTATTTTTTTTGGAGAAGTCTCTGTGTGGGACAATTTCCCTTCATCCTCAGCCAGTCCTCACAGATTACTTCATTCATTTCACAGAATATTCTGAGCTGGAAGGGACTCAAAAAGATCATCAGTAAATGGCCCAGACAGTCTTGCTCTCTTACAGCTGAAAATACGGGTTTGAAAATATCTGATATCAGTCAAAAGGCTGTTTTTACTGTGGCAGGGGAGTCATGGTGTAGCTGTCAAATTTATTTTGGAAGAACCAGCAGAACTGGAATGAAACAGATTTTTCCACAGTGCCTGCACCTTACAATAATGACAATGGTGCAACATTCCCAATGCTCTTTTTCCCATTTAGAAGTAAAATAAAACAAAGCTGTCTTGCACATAAGCAATGGGTGGGTCTGATAATGAGAATATATACATAATAAAACTGTGACTTTTTCTTGCTGCTAATGGAGAGTGTTAATTTGCAGCTGTTGATTAGTAAAAGTGGCTTCCACACTTCTGTAAAGTCAGTTTAATTGGGAGTAACCTTGCTTTTCCCAGAGAAGAAGCAAAGTAAAGAGAGATCCTAAAGCCTCTCTGCTGTGGAGTGTTTGCCTGCCAGAAAATGACTTAACAAACAAAATAATGGAAAAAAAAATCATGTCAGAAAGCTGCTGTGATAAAGGGAAGGGATCAAAATGATGCAAGATATCGAAACCACCTAAATGAAAAGCAGCACTGGATTTGCCAGCTTGATAGTCCCAAACCTCATGTGTTACATCAGCTGTGTCTGTCATGCTTTCAGCTAGCAATAACAGGGTTTTTGGGCACCTGCTGTCATCAGCACCTCTCAGATATTATCACAGATAAAAACCTTTCGACTGCTTTGGAAAGTACCATTAATATGACCTTTAAAAAGTCTTCTAACAATGATCTTTTATTTTGGGTCATCTCCCTCTTTCCTTTTCCAGTGGTGACTCCTTTTAAAGATTTTTTTCCTCCCCAATACTTGTCACAACTGGCTGTATTAGAAAATATCAGTAAATAGACTTGAGGTGAGGGCTGGTGATGGGGAACATCAGGTAGGAGCTGCAGCCCTGGGAAATATAAATCTGAGTGTATGTGAAATGTGAAATTTTCATGGGTGCCAGAGCTCCAGGAGTGTTTGGACAGCTCTGTCAGGGATTCACAGGGTGGGATTGTTGGACTATGCAGGGCCAGGAGTTGGACTTTGTCATCCTGTGGGTCCTTTCCAGTTCAGGATATTCCATGATTCTTTTATCCTCCCTATTCTCTCCACTTTTTTGAGTGGTTTTGTTGCTGAGCTTGTTCAATTTGGAAATAAATGGTTAATCCCACTGGGTTTATGGTTTATTTGCTGATATCAGTGATAGGATTTCTGTGGGCAAAAATAGCTTTATTTATGCCTCTTGTGACTTTTTTTGCATCTTAATTTTGGCAGAGCTTGTCCTCAGCTGCCAGCGAGCTTTTTTTTCCCTGTTTGTGAATGTTTGTTCAGCATCTTGAGGCAGAACTTGTAGTGGAGTCTGAGGAAGAAGGGTGGAAACATGGAATTAGCAGCAGGTTGAGGTATCTCATGAAGCCCCAAATCCTATCACAAATTGCTCTGCCAGGGTTAAAGGAAATGTTATTTTTCCTTTTATCTGGGATTTTTTAACAGCTACCTAATGGAATGTGCATTTTTTAAAAATATGAGGGAGCATGACTTTGCTATTAATGATCTATTAGCACTATTTAATTTTTCAATGTGAACACATTGATCAAATCATAACTTGGTAATGAATTTTTACTACTGTGTGGGCTGTGAGACATGAATAAAATATTGTACTGTTTGAGCTACTTATGATATTTTTTCTAGGAGTAATTAAAAGGTTGTTGCATGTTAAACATAGTATGGAAAGTGGAAATAAATAACACTGGTCTGTGCCTCTCATTGAGTGGGTCAGAGGCAAAGATGTCTCACCCCAGGCTCTTCCTCAGGATTGCTCTTCCAAAATACTCCTGGGGGATTGGTTCTTAGCTGGAAAGGGAATTTTCACCCAGGTCTCCACTTCTTTGCTGTGTAAATTAACATAGAGAGGTTGGAAGGTGTTTCTGTGGTGATGGTTCTTTGGATGAGTCCCAGGTTTAGGTTGGAAAGGATCTTCAAGGACTTTGAGTCCAGCTGTTGTCCCACCACCAACCCGTGTCCCCAAGTGCCACATCCACAAGAGTCCTAAATCCCTCAGGTACAGGGGCTCAGCACTGTCCTGGGCAGCTGTGCTGTCCTTTTCCTTATGGAGGAGGAATTTTCTCTAATCCATCCTAAACCTGAGTCGTCCCCACCAGATCCTGTCCCAGCCTGGAGCTTTCCATGGGGTTGTGGTTCCTCAGCAGGAGCCCAAGCCCAGGAATGCTGCTCAGTGTTCATAAACTCATCTCCAGCTCCATGATTTCCACAGTGCTTTCCAATTGATGGGAATTCCAAAGTGATATGCTGCTTTTTTATCTTCTTTTTCTGTCAGAGTCAGGATTAAATGCTCAAGAGGCAGTTTTTTGAGTTTGGGCTCAGATGTTTATTAATTCTTATTTATGTTACAGTCTCACAAGCTGTGAGTTCTGGCTAACAAAGTAAAAAATGGCTCTGTCTCTAACTCTTTCCAAGGTCTTTTAAGGATGAATTATCCAATTATGAGATGACACCTAAATTATTTTTTGCTTTTAACCCAATAACCAAACACCCATGACCTACAATGTGGATTTTTCTGTCCAATTACAAAACACCACCCAGACCCATGAAGAAGAAGGTGAAAAAAAGGACTAGAATGCCCTTAATCCTCCATCTTGCTTTATAGATATTACTATATTCTAAAACCTTAAACTTTAAGTTTCCACCTTGTGATATCACACACTTCTATCCAAACTCCACACCCACAATCCCAGTGCTGTCACTCAAATTTGGAAGCCTTTTCCAAGGTCAAATATAGTATTTTCTTGGGGATCAGTGCCTGTCAGCACAGAAAGCCTGAAAGCTCAGTGCCCAGGGCTCCAGCAGTGATATATTGAGGAAAATGGGATCAGCAGCTGGAGGAGGGGTCGGTGTGGTTACAGATGAAACCCTGCTGCTGTCTGACCTTGAATATGAAAATGCTGTTATTGATTTCCTGAGGCCGTGCAAAACGAAACGCAGGGACTGAAGGGTGCAATTAACATTAATAATTAAAGATGAGCTGCATTTGTCAATCTGTTGTTGTGTGGTGTAATCCTCTGGGTAACGGGCTCCTGCTGGGCTCGTACATCAGCAGAGGTTTCCTGGGTTCTGGGAGGTTCTGGTTCTGATCTTGGTCCAGAGAAATACAAATTGGGGTTCTCACAGCTGGGACAAGTGCAGCCCTGTCCCTTCCAACATTCCCACCTCTGAGCCTGCCATTGTACATTTACTAGGCTGTAAATAATTTGCTTCTTTGTGTTTTCATTTGTCTGACATATGAGCAGAAATGGTATTTTAATTACCTTTTTTTAAAAAAAACCCTCTTTTTTTATTTCCCCTTCTTTTTACAGAGCATTCAGAAGCTGGCTAGCCAATACTTAAAGAAGGACTGGCTTGGAATAAGAGCTGAGGAACGAAGTGATTATAGGTAATTTACCAGTTGGATATCTCAAAATTGCTGTATTTATCGTTTCAATTTGTGTCATTATTTTACTACACAATGAATCACCACTTCACTGTAGTTAATTTTCCTTTTTCCTTTGTAGTAGAGCATTGCCAGTTAAAAAAGAAGCTTTGTTTTCCTGAGATTAGTCTTAAATAGATGTTTATGACTTGAATATTTAAGAATATGGGAGAAACAAAACAGCCTGACAGGACAACTGTAATTTGCATCTGTTTGGGTATTAATGCTTGTATCTGAATATAGATTTTAGTAAATAACTTTAAGGTTAGAGGGATAAGTGTGTGGAGTGTTTAATAGGAAAAGACAGGAAGAGATTTCATTTTACGAGGCTGTTCTTTGTGAAGATGAAATGTGACAGCAGGGAGGAGGCAAAGCAAGAGACAGTTGTTTACAAAACTTTATTTCATTAACATGAAAGGTGGATAAAACATGAAACCAGAAATAACTCTGTTGCTGAAAGCCTTTGAACAACACCTAAATATTTGGAATAAGCTTTCAGATACTTTGTTTTAATGTTTTCTTTGTGTTCCGACAAGTTTTATTTCCAACAGGAAGAAATTGACAGATTTGTGTTTGGGCCTTTCAGCACCCTCACATCGGTTGTGTTTGTTTAGAAAGAAATAAACTGAATTATCAGTCCCAAGTGTACATAAAGCACTCCCAAACCACCCAGCCCCTCCTGGCTGCAGCTTGTTCCCTTCCCTGCCATGAGTGCCAGGGATCTTCTCCAAACCCCTCCCTGCCCATCACCAAGTGCTCAACCCAAAATGTTTGGCAACAAATTGAATGACAAGACAGGAACAGGCGGGAAAATCTTTATTTTTGGTACAACTTGCATTAAAAGTTTTGTTGGAAGTGGAGATATTTGCTAGTTCAGCCTAAGAGATTGTGCTTCAGATTTAGGTTTAAAAGCAGTCCCTGGAAAAATGTGTGCTGCTGTCACATCAACCAGCCCAGGAGCTGGATTCTGATCCTTGTGGAGGATCCTTCCCGTTCAGGAAATTCCATAAATCTGAATTTTCATTGGAACACCTGACCTCCCCTTCTTCCTTCCCACACCCTCTCTGTGTTTCATTATTTCAGGAGCATGTACTCAGTTTGGAAATCACTCTTAGAAGGCACCATGCAGGTGGCCCAGTCCCGACTCAATATCTGTGAGAACTATAAAAACTTAATTTCTGAACCAGCCAGGAATGTCCGGTGCTTTAAGGAGCAGCAGCTGAAGAAGGTATTTATGCTTTAATAAATCTTTTAAACTATTGTCATTTTTATTAAGGAGAAAAAAAAAAGAATTTTAGAAATCTATTATTGTGGCACTTCTAAAATATGTAAGTACTCTTCATCTTGTAGATGTACATATCCAGCTTGTTGGAGAGGGTTCAAAATTCTGAGTTATCCCAAGTTATAAATGCTTGGAAATGAGTCTTGTGAAAATGTGATACCACTTGGTCAAATGTATCTCAGCAAATTTCTCGCTGTGCTGTAGAAATTGCATTGTGTTTGCAGTGACAACTGCAAGTGGTTTTTGTTAGAAAAAGTTCTGATTTCGAGAAAAGATCTGTCTGAAACCTGAAGGAATGGCTGGAGCAATCTCCAGGATGGAGAGTGGAGATTGTCCAGCCACCTCCTGTAACAGTATCACAAGTAAGTGCTCCAAGAGCTGCTTTAATTATCTGTTTAATTATCTGTAATTATCCCTGCAGAGAAAACAGTGTAGTTCCAGTGAGCTGGATATTCATTTAATTGCTTGTTGCATTTGAAAGTCATTTATGAGGGTGGTGAGCCCTGGCTCAGGGTGCCCAGAGAGGCTGTGGGTGCCCCTGGGTCCCTGGAAATGCCCAAGGCCGGGGTGGACAGGACTTGGAGTAACCTGGGATAGTGGAAGGTGTCCCTTGAATGACTAAAAAACCCCCCAAACAACAGACATTTCACCTGTCCTTGTTATAAAGTGACAACAAAGACCCGGAACATTCCTAGTTCTGTGTTCTAGAGTAGTGTTTTGTAAAATACCTGGTTACAAATTTAAATAGATGTTCCTGTAGTGGGAGCTCCCAGTTTCTGAACAAATTATTCTGCTCTTAGAAACATGCAATATCTGTTTTGTGAGGCAAAAATGAACTTTATTAATGCTGTTTTATTGTCCTGTGGCATTTTATTTTCATGTGAAGCTTTCCAAACGATGCTTACAGTGCAATTCTTGGTAAATAATCATACTTTATTCTTCTGCAAGTGGTGATAGTTCGGTGTTTATGAGTCAGCAGCAGAAGTGAGATCTTTAAATTTTTAAAAGCCATAAAAGTTCCTTTATTCCTGCACTTTTTGAATCAGCAGAACAAGTTATTACAATTATCAGGGCAGTGTTCTGGTTCGGAGTATTCTAACAGTGATATGCTTTTCCTACAACATGGAATTGTCATCCACTTGGCAGGATTAATTCTCCTACACAAGCAGTTTATTGTTTTACACAGTGCAGTCTCTCACCCTTCCCTTTGAATTCCCAAACAGATAAATAACAGACAGAGAAATAATTGTTCTGACCTCCATTCAGACAAAAGCTTATCAAAATTAAAATCCAGTCAGCAAAATAATTGTGAGGTTACATGGGAATACCCATCCAAAGTGACATCCAGTCTCCTGACAATTTTTTATCCTACAGGGATACAAACCAAGATTATTTAACTCTTCTCAAATGATCTTTTTAACAACTGGGGTTATTTGATATTTTAATTTTTTGATGCTGACAGGAGATTTTAGGGATCCAAATATCCCCAGTGATGTTGCAAACCCCCAGCCCTTTTCACAAGCTTTTAGGTCTTTGTCAGCCACCTGTTATATACAGATTTTTCACCTTTCATTTTTCAGTGATGCACACAGAGGTCTCCAAAAATCCAAATTCTGCCTTCCCCCACTCCCCAAACCAGCCTGTGGGGAATGCACCCTCTGGAGCCCATTGTTTTATTGGTCTGCACACATCAAACAGAGGCTTTAGTGGGATTTTTTCTGTGCTTCAGAGCAATTTGACAGCTTCAGGGAGAGCAGGATTGTGTGGTGAGCAGACCAGCAATTCCTGTTGGCTGCCAGTTTGTTTTTTACAGGTGGCTGGGTGTTATTTTTTAGCAGTGGAATACAGGGAAGTTAATGTTACCTCGTTGGATTACAGCACCTCGTTAGTCCCCAGGGAGGTTACATGCTTTAATAATTAGTGTAATGAAGAAGCTGAGGTGTTTTAAGGGGTGTTCAGCACCAGGACACCTGGAATGAGGGGAGCCAGGGGGGTGATGATGACCTGAAAAGAGCTGGGACCTTTGGGGTGGTGTTTGAAGGCAAATTGGAGTCCTTCAACTCACCCCTGGTACTGCTGGAGCCTTCAGTGACCACATCCAGCCTGTGATGTCTGTAATTAAATAGAAATCCGCTGGATTATCAATCTCCTGTGTGCTTAATCCAGTTTGGGTAAAAGAAAATCTTTAGTAATCTCTTCTAAAGGGAGTTTTAATTCTAGACATTGATGATTCACATTCGTTTTCTTGCCTAGATCCTGCTTAGCACAGATCCTTTCCCACTTTGCTGGGGTTTTTCTTAAGCTGAAGAATTGCTGAATATCATAAATTTGCTTCCCATTGTGTTGTGTTTTATGTGGCAGCTTTTGCCTCGTATTTTAAATTTTAAAGAAGGAAAGATTAATCTTTTTTTTTTTTTTTTTTTTTTTGGTATCACTTCCAGTAGATTGCCTTTGTATTTCTCCCAGTTGTATTCTGATGACTTCAACTGATTACCTCATCCAAAGCTTTCAGAACTTTATCATTGATTTTGAACAGTTTAAACAGCAGCAGAAAGAAAGGAAGAGAGAAGGTTTCATGTTTTGATCAGTTTTAAATGACCTGCATGAATAATTGACCAGGAGTGACTTGAAGACTCCATCCTTCCCTATAAAATCCCATAAAAAACAGAAAAACAACAATGTTAATATTATTTGCATGCAAAGAAAAAGTAATATTTTCTTTCCTGAATGTTTGTTTTTTTTCTTTCAGTGCGTGGACCAGCTGACAAGGATCCAAGCTGAATTACAGGAGACAGTCAAAGATTTAGCTAAAGGCAAAAAGAAATATTTTGAGACTGAACAGATGGCTCAGGCGGTGCGGGAGAAAGCTGATATTGAGGCCAAGTATGTTTTTATAATGGCATATGTGGAAATAATTGCAGCCCCAAAAAGCACGTTTGTGTCAGGTTTTTGCACTTGATGTTTGACTTCCAACGAGATCCTTCCAAGATCCTTTTCTTTGCATTTTGCTTCTATACATTTTTGTAGCTGTTTCGAGCACACCCTGAGAGGAAATTAGAACTTGTTTTGTGTTGGTTTGTTTAGAAAACAAGTTCAAATAGCAGCTTTAATTTGGCATTTTTTATGGACAGTGTGTCAGCTGGCACTTTTTTGATATTAAAGCCTTCTGACTTCCTTTTCTGTCCACACATCTCAAATTTGGTATCAGTCTGTTTAGAGGGGGAGAGGCAACAGGACACTGTTTTTCATTTTTCAAGATAAATTCTTGAGGCTTTAGTTTTTTTCCTATTCCTTGACATCCTAAAGAGGGTAATTTCCTTCCTTCCAGGAAAAGCAGTAACACATGTTTTGGGTTTGGAGTCTGGCCTGTCTTATGGGAGTTTACCACACCCCCTTTTCTTTTTTTTGTTTAATTTTTGTTTTTAGAAGTTCAGAATTGCTCTCAGGGAACGCAGTGATGGTTTCCTTAGAGATCTTTTCTTTCTGAGGGATGATGAAAAGAACTCCAATAAAATTACCTGTAATACCTGAAGAAAGTAAACAAACACAAACAAACAAACAAAAACAACCAAAAATTTGGGCTTGGGGGTTTTGGAGCAGATTTATCCTGCAGTGTTATTCAGATTAAAATAGCTGTTGTCTTGATTTTGTTTTCTTATTTACTTTTTAAATCACCTTCCTTCAGACAGCTAAAAAAACCATTTGTAGAAGTGTTGTAAGGCAATAATTCAATTTCATTTGCTCGTTTCTGTTCCAGGTCCAAACTTAGTCTTTTCCAGTCAAGAATAAGCTTGCAGAAGGCAAGTGTGAAGGTGAGTATGAAACTTGGATTTTGCTGCTCATTTCGTGAGGCAAATGCCCCAAATTGTCTGGAATGTAGAGGTGAGGACAGCTTGGAAGGGAAATTCGTTGGACAAGGGATAAGCTAAGAGAATTCTCTGGGCAGAGCAGAGAATTATATGTGGAATATGTGCAAGGAATTTTTTTTTTCTAATTAGAGTTAAGACTATTCTTTGACGACGACCTGTGAAATTCCAATTGCAGGAGAGAAAAATCCATCAGGAATCCCCTCATCATTAGGAAGACTGAAAACCTAGAAATACCCTAAAGTTTTCACTATATTAACCCATCCACACACAATAAATTTATTGAGATTCTCTTTGTGAGCTGTGCTTTCCCTTGTTGCAGTTAAAAGCCCGACGATCCGAGTGCAATTCCAAGGCCATCCATGCCAGGAATGATTATCTCCTCACTTTAGCAGCTGCCAATGCACACCAGGATCGTTACTACCAAACAGATCTAGTGAACATCATGAAGGTAAGGAGGCTGATTCCTGCCTGCCACTGGGAACTGGGAAAATCTGGGAGGGTACAAAGTCCTGGATGGACTTTTCCAGTAAATAAGAGGAAAGGTAGAGCCTGCAGTGGTGTCTAAAAAAACTTGCAACCAGTTTTCAGGCTCCAAAACTGAGCAGTCACTTTTCATTTTTTAATTCACTTTTTTTTCTGGGAAAAACTCCCTTGGATAAAACTCCCTTGGATAAAACTCCCTTGGATAAAACTCCCTTGGATAAAGGAGTCAGGTTTGTCAAACCTGACATTTTCCTGTTGTCAGGAAACTGGAGATTTTTTTCATACTTTAGTCCCGTATCCCATAATCCTTTTTATTTTTTATCTGATCAGAACACTTCTTTATGGTGTGATTAATGACCTAGAGTTATTAAATATCTTGGTTTCCAAACTGTGGGTTTTAGGGAACAGCAGTCAGCATTCTTGTTCTCACCTGTGGGAACTTGCCAGGTGAAGACAGGAGTAGCTACTTGAACTCAGAGGAAATGACACACTTTAAAAAGTTCAAATCTGATTGCTCACAGTTGTTTTTTTTCCTTAAATATCACCCTAGAATTAATTAAATGTACACTATTCCTGTGTCTTTGAATTCGAGAGTTACAGATAAATTGTAAAATCATCTACTTCACACTTTTATCTGCTTGCATCTCACATGTTGACATTTCCAAACTTTAATTTGCTCTTTACAAACTGTTTCCAGGCAGGGTGACTTAGAAGTCTGTCATTTGCATTTTGAATTGTTTTATTGGAGAAATAGCATAGAGTTATAACAAATCCCTGTATTATCAGCATGCCTTTGCATTTTGGGGGGGGAAATATTGATATATTGATATGGAAAGCAGGTAAGTGAGGTAAAAAATGAGAGCACCAAAGGAATCCTCCTGCTTTTCCCTGTGTGTGTGCTTTTCTGTCAGTAAAACCTGAATATTTGTGCTGACTAAATGTTTAGTACATGGAAATGCTTGTAAAGAATTTCCTTATGCTGGTGCAGATAAAATTATTAATTGATGCTTACCTAAGATAATTCCATACTTACATGCATGGTTGGCTGTCATCACTTAATGCTCTTAACTTGGGAGCAATTCCAGAAGGGAATTGAACATGTTCACAACAGAACAAACAAAAAGGGTGTTTGAAATCATTTTCAAAAATGAGCAAATAGCCTTGGTAATATTTTTTCCCAAGCCTTTCTCAAGCTGAACCTTTTTTATCATACAGAAAAAAAACAAACAAAAACCCTTACAGCTTATTCTTTGATATAAATAATTGTGGTTCACTGAAAGCCTAAGTGCTTTCATCCAGCCAAATGACTCTGGAAGGGGAGGACAACACTCAGGGCTTATTTTTCTGCCTCTCTCAGATATTTATAGCAGTTGAATCTCTTTGTCTGCTGAACAAAAGTGTGCTTTTAATGAAGAGCTGTAAATTTGGGGCTCTTGCACTGCTGGTCATGAGCAAAACTCCCAGGTGTCCTGGGGATGGGGTTATTCTTTGGAGCAAGGCAGAGAAAATAACAGGCAAGGTCCCCAGTTGGAGTGGCAACTGGAGATTTTAGGAGAGACAGAGGGAAAATCTTCAGGAAAATTAAGGAGAATGCATCACTGGGCTCCAGTTCCTTCATCCAGGAGCTCTGTTGGAAATTGAAGTATGAAAGTGCTTAAATACATAAATAAATACAATAGAAACAGCAGCTTGTAATCTGGAATGGGATTTGCTGGCAGAGTCCTGGTTTCTCCTTCTCCTCCTTCTGAAATTCCTGAGAGAACCACACTGTAGAAAGTACAGAAAAAAAAATTATTTTACTTAGCAGAATGATTTAACACAAATGGAGAAGGAGCTGGAGAGAGAGGTGACCAACTGAAGGTGGAGAACCATTCAGTATAAGCAAATGTACAATGACTGGGAAATGGAGCAAGATCTTGGCAATTTTGGTTAACCAGGCAGGAAATAGCTCATGAAATTAATGTTAAAAAGAGAAATGCATTAACTTGGGGGGAAAAAAATGCTGCCTACAGAATAAAGAACTCTGAATAGCCATTACCATTTTTGAAAGAGATGCTAAAAATGGAAAATGGAGTGAAGGATAAAGAAATGGAGACACCTGTGCAATGTTTCTGATCTCTAGGTGACACCACTGGGATGGGAGGATTTAGAAGGGGAGTTTCACCCTTCCAGCACAGTTTTTGTTTCAGTAGGTTGAGTGGTGGTGTAAGCCAGTATATTTCACATGCTATAAGCAGCTGTGGTGTCTAAACGAAACATCTTTGCTGCTGTCTTGTGATTAATATTCTAAAAATGTGCCTTTTATCTCAATATTAGTAAGTCCTTAGGTATTCCTGTAGTGCCACGTGCTGTCTGTAAGTGTTTCCCCATTTAGCTGCCCTTGAGCTGATCTTTGAACTGCTCAGGGCTCTCCACATTTCTGAATCACATCAAGTATCTCCTCAAACTGTTCAGGTTTTGGACCCAGTGCCTGTTTTTCTAGTTGTTACCAAAAAAATTATAAACTCTTTAGAGACAGAAAAAAACACATGAAAACTTTTCAGCTGATACCTGGCTGTATTACTGTATATTACATTTACAGATGTGTCAGAGGCTGTTTCTGTTTGCATCCATCAGAAGCAGTTTCTCCATGGGTGTTTTGGCTTTCATGGGGTTCTTGTTTCCAGAATCAGATTGGAGCTCTGTGGGTTCTGTTGCCTCTGGCTCACTGGGAGCTGGAGCACACCCAGTCCCTGGCCATGGTGTGCTTCCAGCTGCTGCTTTTGGGTTGGAATTGTGGCCCTGCACTCCCAAACCATCCCCCTGCACCACCTGCATGTGCAGACAGTGCTCACTTTCCTAGAAAATGTGAGATTTTACTCTCAGCTCTGATATCAACTTGGCTGCATTGATAAACAGTGGGTTAAAATCTCAGCTGATGTGGCTGCCCCTTCCCATCTATTTTCTCCTTATATTAAATTACCTTTTATTTCAGCAGGCTAAAAGGTGCCTGACTTATCATAAAATAGAATCATGGAGTGTTTATTATTAGTGTGGGCAGCAAAGGTTGGTCCTGGCATCCTGTGTGAGCTGAGATGAACACAGAGAGGTGAAGTTCTTGCCCAGCTTGTCTTGCTGACAGCCTGGAGAATGGATCTTCAGTGCTTTGTAACAATAAAATCCAATAAAAGGCTGTGTTGGTGTTGGAGAAAGGAGGGGTGGGGGTGTTTTGCAGGCACAGTGTTGGTTGATGCCTGCAGGAGGTATTTCCAGACTCTGGGGAAAGTGTGATGTGTGCTGGGCTGAGGCACCTTGGGCTGCTCCCAAGAGGAAGCTGCTGCTGGGGTTTTTTTTCCCTCTGTCTGGCTCTGGAATGCTGCTGTGGTGCTGTCCTGTGACAAATGAATCACAAATCCACCTTGTGGCCTTGTTTCATTTTCTGTGACAGGCAACAAAAGGAACTTTTCCTAGGCAGGGTTCCTGGTACACGCAGCTCCTGCTAATTTTCAGTGGTTCAGAATATGTTTCTTCATTTTGCAACATTTTTATGCAGAGAAGAAAAAGTGATTTGCTCTGCTGTGTTTGTAACTGTGAAAGCCATCACAGACTAAACAGGGATGCTTGGAAAGAAAATACAAAGTGCTTCCAGCTTTTTTAATAGGATGAAAAATTGTTCCTGCTCTGCCTTCCTAGTTTTCCAATTAAACCACTTAATAAGGAGCAGAGTCATTTTAGGTCTCTGCTCAGAAAAGATTTGAATCCTTTTGCCTTTCTTTTTATCTGTCCTTTATGTCCATTTCAATCTCTGCAGTGAAATTAAAACCCCTCAGAGCAGAGACTAAATAAAGCCTGATAATGTTTTATTCTTTGCCTATTTCCTGACGAGCTGCTTAGGAAGAGTTGCCATTGCCTGAGTGTGAAAGCTCAGTCCACAAACCCTTTTAAAAGTAAATTGTCTGCCTGGTGCTTAGTTTTTTACTTTAAACTAAGGTCAGAAGAAAGTTTAAGATGATGGTGGAGGTCAAATCAGGACTGTTCTGATATTCATCTTAATTCTGTAAGTTCCCCTCGTGAATCACCTCAAAGAGTGACTTTACACAGCAATTTACAATGAGGAAATGTTGACAAGAAAAAAAAGAAAAGCAAGTGTGCTGGACACTTGAAATAGGGCTGAGATTATTTAAAGAAAGAAAGAAAGAGGGAACAAAACCTTTACATTTTAAAAAGACAGAATGGTTTGGGTTGGAAGGGACCTTAGAGCCCATCCAGTTCCAGCTCCCTGCCATGGGCAGGGACACTTTCCACTGTCCCAGGCTGCTCCAACCTGTCCTGGAACAATTCCAGGGATGGGGCAGCCACAGCTTCTCTGGACACCCTGGGCCAGAGCTGAGGAACAGTTACAGGTGATGCTGCAAGTTTTATGAGCACAGAAAAATTCTGGGGAAGGTAGCAGGCAGTAGCAGCAGGTATTTCTAAACCAGACTGTATAAAAGAAATATTTCATGTCATGGCTCATGTGGGCTTTGGTGTTTGAGGGAGAACAGTGTCCAAAACTGGTGCTTTGTCTTTGTGGTTTTGGTGGTTTCTTTTATCCTGTTGTAATTATCAGGCTGCTCTTCTGGTTTCTTCTGTACTTTCCACTTTGCTTGACACAAGGAAGTGGAGTTGTGTAATTTGGCTCTTGTTCTTGATCAGAGTTCTTGTGATGATTTGGCAGGTTTGAATAAAAACTTGGTTATATCATTTTCCTGCAACTGCCCTTTGCTCGGGTGTGGGTGACAGTAACAACACAAGTTACAGCAGTGCTTTGTTGATTGGACAGGTTGATTTACAAAATTACAAGTGAAGCATGCCTTTTCCACACCCTTGCCTGTTTTTAAGAACTCTGATAGAGGAAGAAATCTGCAATGAGCAACCTGAGTGCAGAGGTTGGACCAGTATTACATATTTATTTATTTCTATATTATTTATTATTGTATACATTGAACCAGTATTACATATTCCCTTTTAAACCTGAATTACTCTGTCATTCCTTAAAACAGCGTTTTTTGGTAAGGAGGTTTTCCTTGGAATTCCCTACCTTCTGGTTTTGTTTTTTTTCTGCAATTAAGTGGAGTAACTGCATGAGTTCCAGCAGTGCTGGAACCTTCATGTTCTGGTGAGCCCTGGTTTTTATTTGTTAGCATGGTTGGGAGTTTTTGCAAAGATGTGCTGACTTCTCTGTTTTCAGCACAATCATCCATCACTTTTCTCCTGCACTTTCCATGATCATTTAAAACAAATGGAAATGCAGGCTCCAAACACGGGTTGCACAAATGGGATCCAGCTGGAGCTGGCAGTGTTTATAAAAATGACCCCAAATTGAGGACTTGGTGGCTTTCAGTTAATAATTTGCTTTATGCCCTGAAATTAATAGGATGTGTGTGGCAGAGGGTTCTCTCCCCTGGTGGCTCTGTCTGAATTGAAAAATCAGTTGACACAGTAGCTGGAAGTCTTAAATGGGCTCAGGGATGTTATCCCAGCACTGCTGTGTCCTGTAGAAATCAAAGGGTGCCATTTGCATCAGCACATATTTCTGTAGCCTCTGGAACAAGCAGAACCAATATTATCGCTGTAAGAAATCAATTTACATCCATGTTATTGTTTCAGACTTTCTGCAATGATTTAGAAGCACCCAGGGGTTTCCTTTTTTAAATGGAAAGTCTGCCCCTCAACAAAAAAATAGCATTAAGATAAAGTAATTCTGAAGTCACCAGAGATTTCCATTTTCTTCCATAAATCTCTTTTATTATTTCAGTGCTACCAATTCTTCTAAGATCCTGTAAAACTCCCTTAAAAATGCAGAAGGGACTTGTGCAAGTGAAAGAACTATTGTTTCACTTCCGGCCCTTGTCAGCTGCCAGCCACAAATATTTTGTAATCCCAGTTAAAGCAGCCGTGGATGGCGTTATCTCCAGCATCAGATGGGCACAGGAACTTTCCTTCCCAGGCACTTCATGGGTGTGCTTGGCTGCCTCATGGTCATTCCCACACAGGGGGGTGGCTGAAGGGATCATCATCATCATCACACGATCCCAGTGCTCCAGAAAATGCTCATTGTGGGTTCCACAGCAGCTGACCCTGATCCCACACTGGTTTCCCATCCAGGGACATCTGTCTCTGTGTTATGTGCACATCAGACCTGAGGGGAGAGAATTCCAGGTTGCAGTGTAGTTCTGCATCCACATAAATTATTATTATTATTATTATTATTATTATTATTATTATTATTATTATTATTATTATTATTATTACTATATCATCATCATCAATACACAGTTGTGGTCTCTTGTTTGGTGTTTTTCTTAAATGCTCATCTCTCACATTCCCACTTGATACCTGAGAAGTGCCTTAGAGAATTTTGGGTGTTCACAATCCATGGAATATGTGCTAACTCCAGTTGGGAGCATTGCATTCCAGCTGACTGTGAGTTAATGTTTGCAGGGAAGTGAAAAGAGGATTTGCACTGGAAATGTAAGTTTTGACCACAAGCACGGGAGGTTTGTTGGCCTTAACAGTGAATGGTATTTGCAGTAGTGACTGTGGTGTGTGTGTCACAGAATCATGGAATGGTTTGGGTGGGAAGGGACCTTAAAATTCCTGGGACATCTTCCACTGTCCCAGGTTATTCCAAGCCCAGTCCAGCCTGGCCTTGGACACTTCCAGGGATCCAGGGGCAGCCACAGCTTCTCTGGGCACCCTGTGCCTCCCCACTCTCCCAGAGAAGAATTTCTTCCCAATATCCCATCTAACCCTGCCCTCTGCCCCCCAGTTCTTACATTTCCAATTATATTTTTAATTTTTCATAGATAAAATATGTGTCTTCAGTTTCCAATCCACCCCTCACCCCCTGAAAAATCACGCTGCTCATCAGGCAGACTTTTCATGAGACCTTGAGGCACAGGAGTGGGTCTGAGTCACAACTATTTCTGGTGTGAAGATGAGAAAGTGTGATGGTCACACTGGCCTGGTGACAGTCAGTTTGTCCCACCTCGTGTTCCAGTCACAAATGACTCCCTTGGTAAAGGGATTTGACCCAAAGAAGCCCATTTATTTCAGAGATCCAGGTGTTTATTCCTGCATGGCTGGGCAGTGTAGTGTAAAAGCAGCATGGCAAAGTCTAATATGGAACTCAGGGCAACTGAATTATCTTAAAACAATGACCATTTTTTTCATGTGTGACTGTCTTTCCAGTGAGATTTTTCTCTGGTGTTTTCACAGAAATAACTTAAGAAAAGGGTTGATTGTAAATTGATGTTACAGATGCCTATGAAAGGAAGGTATTCCTCCTTGTCCTGTCCCTCCATGCCTTGTCCCCAGTCCCTCTCCAGCTCTCCTGGAGCCCCTTTAGGCCCTGGAAGGGGCTTTGAGCAAGAAAACTTTTAAAAAAACCCTTTTTTTTCCCCTCTCTCTGTTGTTTTTTTTTTCCTTTCTGTTTTTTTTTAGCTTTTGTTTTTTCATCTGAAGATTTTCTGTAGAAACCTTTTGTGATTTGAATGGGGCTTGGAGATATTGTGGTCAGCTCTCATAAACCCGCTCATTCTGAGCAGGAAATGAAACTGCCATCTTGTTTCAAAGCCACACTGTAACACAATGAGAACACTTCCCAAAATACTTGTCTGTGCCAGACCAGCAGCCTGGGAGCTGCTCTGGGGAAGGGCCCAGCTCAGGAAGCACCTGGTCTGCTCTGCTTGGGAGGCAGGTGGGGTGACCACGCTTTAACTGGAAACATGCAGCATTCCTGGGTGGGTTTATCTTCTTTTCTTCTCTTAGAGCCAGGATTAAATGCTCGAGAGAAGGAGTTCATGTTTGGACTCAGATGTTAAGTAATTCTTATCTATGTTACAGTCTCACAAGCTGTGAGTTCTGGCTAACAAAATAGAAAATGGCTCTGTCTCTAACTCTCTACAAGGTATTTTAAGCACAAATTGTCCAATTATGGAATAACACCTGAATTATTTTTACTTTTAACCCAATAACCAACCACCCATGCCCTGCAATGTGGATTTTTCTACCCAATTACAAGAAACCTCCCAAACCCATGAAGAGAAGGTGAAAGAAGGACTCAGCCTGTGCCCTAAATCCTCCATCTTGCTTTATATATATTACTATATTCTAAACCCTTAAACTCTAAGTTTTCCACCCTTCCACACACATCTATCCAAACTCTACACCCACAATCCCAGTGCTGTCACTCAATTTTGGAAGCCTTTTCCACAGCCTCAGGTCGAATATAATGTTTGCTTGAGGGTCAGTGCCTGTCAGCACAGAAAGCCTGAAATTCTCAGTGCCCAGGGTTCCAACATTCCTGGTTTAGGATTCATGGAGAAAAGCATCCCAAACAGATCTCTCACAGGGTTTTGTTTGCTTGAGGGCTTTGTTTTTAGCAACTCCTGATTGCTAAAAGAGTTGAAGAAGCAGTGAAAAGTTACTTTTTTCCTCAGTGTTTTTTTTTCTGCTGTTGCTTTGTAACCACCCAATGTTTCAGTGAGTTACCTGGAATGGATGTGTTTCCATTGAAACTGGGGGGAAAAACTCATGGATTACTCTTAAGATTGAATGTGTGTGTGCACAGGTTTTGTCCTGTTAAATGAGATATTAAACTGTAAAAGTTTGTGAAAATGTGGAGACCTCAGAGCCCCCTCCATTGCCTGAAGGGGCTCCAGGAGAGCTTGGGACAAGGGATGGAGGGACAGGACACAGGGAATGGCTTCCCACTGCCAGAGGGCAGGGATGGATGGGATATTGGG
>JBBMKD010000001.1:1327296-1352911 GCA_037834095.1 Argya squamiceps
GGAAGGAATTCCTGGCCATGAGGGTTGGCAGGCCCTGGCACAGGGTGCCCAGAGCAGCTGTGGGTGTCCCTGGATCCCTGGCAGTGTCCAAGGCCAGGCTGGACAGAGCTTGGAGCCACCTTGGATGTTAGAAGGTGTTCCTGCCCATGGCAGGGGTGCAGTGAGATGATTTTAAGGTCCTTTCCCACCAAACCATCCTGGGATTCTGTGACTCATCTTCTGTCATCAGTGGCAGGACAAAACATTTCTGAGTGGCTTCACAAATGAAAGCAGTGGAAGAATTATAACAAGGAGATGAAGCTCAAAATAGCACAAGGCCAATAAGTGTGAGATGGAAAATGTCACGCTGAATTTGCAGTTTAATTAAATCCTAGAGAACGTTATGGGGGAAATGGTTTCTAATCTACAACTGTCTTGCTGAGAGGGAGGCAAATCTGGGAAGAGTTTTCACAGATCTTTGAGGGGTTCTTTATTGTCAGCTTCCAAAGCTCTGCTGTGTTTGGAGACAGTGCAGGTGTTTTGGGATGGCTGGGGGTGAGGAGATGCTCATTCCCTGTGTGGACAAGAACTGCTTGAGTTCTGGTTTCTGCACAATTTTTAGGAAACTTCCTTGCCTTGGAATCCCTTCCTGCAGCTGAAAAAATTCCTATTTAGTTTTTACAAATTGCTAAGGAGATAATGGATTGTGAAGTGGCCCAGAAGCTCAGTCATGGGAAGGGGAGGAGGAGTGGCAATGCTCCAGTGTGGTTTATCTCCCTGCTTGCAGGTTTGATCCCCAAAAATTAAATTCCCATCTGTTCAAGTTGGCATCTCTGCTTAAAAAGCTTTGCAGCCAGGCTAGACCCCCTTGGTGTGGAGGGAGGCAAATATTCCCTAACATTAGATTTGTAATTCCTGATGACTGACGTGTGGAATGGTGTCATCCAGCTGAACGAGGACATTATTTGATAATGTTTTACAAATTATCAAAGCCCTAAGGTAATTGCTTGTAGGATTGGAATGCTAATTAAAGGAATTAATCTCTCTCTGCTATTCCCAGTGTTGTTCATGGATAATGGGAAGAACCTTTTCCAGTGGTTTACTTTCCTCTTGGCACCAGCGTTGTCCAGGGCATCCAGCAGCACCTTCCATGAGGACCTCTTTAAAAATCCTCATGGATTTTTAAAACTTTAGGAAAGTTACACTGCTTGGGTTCAAGGCTTTTAATCTCACATAAAAGTCATGGGGAGCTGAAAATGATGCAAAATGAAAATGAAAAAAAAAAATATTAGGAGGAATCATGAAAATATTCTGGGATTTGGATGCCTGAATTTTCTTGGATGAGCTTCTTTTGACTGGAGTGTTAAACCAGGTACATGGAGATAGTTAAAAATGAGGTTTCTAGTTAAAGCTCAAGAGTGTAAGAAATCAAAATTTTAAACTGCTCCAATTAATAAAATTGTACAGTGTTTACTAGTTTTATATATATTGTATATAATAATTTAATGGGTGAGAATTCAATTTAATAAAAGATAAATTCCAAAAATACAGAATTCCAAGAAAAAAGTGCATAAAAAAAGGTGGCAAGTCTGAGAAATACCTTTTTTTTTCTACATAAAATGTTCACAGATGTTTGTGGCTCTGTGTATACCCAAATAATTCAGCATTTTTTAATAGCTGATCCACTTCTGCCAGGCTTTGCTCTTCTCAGTTCATCCATTTGGATTCAGTCTCAGTTCATTCAGTTGGGTTATTGTAGTGTATTTTTATGATAATTCATTTGTGACTTCAGGTACAGATCCCTGGATTCTGTGTCTCAACATTCCCACTGAGCACAGACCCTTCTCTCTGGCTGGGTCTGGAGCCCCTTTTCTAATTTAAAAGGGGATATTGGAGCATTCAGTGAATTAACTTTGCTGAAAGGCTCAATTTATTTAATACCAAAGACTAAGCACTAAAGACAGCCTTGTATCAAAGAAATCCCAGCCCTGCCAGATCCTTGGGATGTCTCTTCCTGTGTGATGTCAGTCTCTGGCTCTGCTCTGCCCACACCATGTTGGGAGGGTCTCTGAGCAGTGGCAATGTGAAATTAAGGAGTTTTTAAAAAGGTTTGACTATTAATCCTGCAGGGCTGAAATAAGTTTGAAAAGGAGCTTAACTTTAATGCAGTTATGTTCAGCAAATACTGTCAGGAGACCAAAGTATACTTAGGTATTCCCAATCAGGCCACACTTCAGAAGTGATTTAATTAAAAGATTTACCAGCACTAGATCCCATTTTTGTTCATTTTTCTGTTGATTTTTTTGTTACCCAACACTGCCCTATCAAACAGCAGATTAAAAAATCCTCTCAGCTTTTAGAGAATATGGCATGAGTGGTGATTCCATGTTCAGGAATACTGCTTGGAATGGGGATTCTGTGCCAGGCTTTGGGATGGGGGTGGAGGGAAAAACCTTTCACAATATTTTTAATTGTGGACTTCAGGCTCAAATTATCTTTGTCCTCACCCACTGGCACTTACAAGGAGTGCAGGCATAAATTGTTAGTGTGATTCCCCTGGAGATAATTGAGAATGGACTCCTAAAAGTAATAAAGCATAATTGGCACACAGAATTCCCAAGTGGGGTTTGGGAACCCTGGATTAATCTTCTTGCCGCACTGCAGCTGCCATACCTTTGGCATTACCCCCACCAAGTTTTTTTTCCTTTACTGTGGGAGATAATTGCTGTCATTGTTCCCTGGTTCCATAATTATTGCAAATAATCACAGTGCTGTGACTCTGGGCCATTTTCCTTATAAGAACACATTTGTGTAGATTATAGAAATTCCTAGAAATAGTTTATTTGGATTTGATCCATTTTAGACCAAATTTTAAAGTGACTGGCAACTCTGCCAATCCTTTTGTGGGATGCTTGTTCAGGAATGTGGGGTTCTCACACTCTGCCCTCTTCATACTGCCTAATTGTTTACTAATTAGCATAAAATTTAATTGAATTTGTAATTTGAGTTGGAAAATGCCTGAATATTCTGAATATCCCGACAGGACCATTTGTGCTGTGGGTTGGAGCAGTGTTACATTTGCAGGACTGCATCGAGCTGCAGGTTGTGTCTCTTTGGCACGATAAAAATCTGAAATGCTTGGGAATATGTTAAATTATTGAATTTTTTAATATTGGGACATTTCCATGCCTGAACCTACTCTGTGAGCAGCTTTTGAATAGACTGTGTCACTGAATACAGGTGACTTTAAAGCCACGTAGAGAAAACAAACAGATGGAAGTGATAAATCCAAGGAGCAGTTGGGAACAACAGCCTGTGCTGGGGTAGAAAAGGTTTTGTTGAAGAGATTTATCTGAAGAAGTAAATGAAAGTGATTATACAGGGATTGAATCAACTGAATTAAAACCTAAACCCAGCAAAATAGGTGGTTAAAAAACTGCAAGGGTGCAAAAGAGTAAACAAAAGCTCCTGAGGGACATTCATGCTCGGTATTTGATTTTTTTTTTTTTTCTCCTTTTTGATGCATTTTGTCTGCCAGGGGAGTATTTTTAAGAAAATGCTTGTTTCTTAATTTTTAAGAACATTTTAAAAAAATATTTTAAGGAAAATATTTGTTAAGAAACATTGGGATTTGTTGTGAAATGCATTTTCATGTGCACATCTGTGTCAGTTTAAGGTTTCTCTCCCTTATGTTGTGTTATAATATAGAAAAGATTTGGATTTATCCAAGCTTGTGGCTGAGTTAGGGATGGTTCACCTGTAGCATGAGAGTTCATATGGAGATTTGCTGGTAAATCTGGATGGAATTCTCTAAGGAAGAATTCCCAGAGCTTTCTTGGAGGTGGTTCTCTGTGTGAGGTTTTGTAGAAGGTAAAAATAATCAGCTCTGGCCTGTTCTCAAGCAAAATGCATTTCTCTGACTTACATTCCAAATCGTGTCGAAATATCAAAATATTTGTTGAGCTGAGCAGCAAAATAATTTATTTTTGGGTAAGAAGAACTAAAAAATCCAGACAGAGCACACACCCCACTGCTGTTGCTCAGACATTTGGTGATGATGACGACGATCTTGTGGTCGGCAGAAGAATCCTTGAAGAGCAGGGATGGTGTCAAGTGCTGAAGGATTTAAATGCACATTTTTCCACATGAAGGAAGCCAATTATTACTGGCATGAGCAGTGAGGAGCACTCTGTACTCTCCAGATGAAAAGATATCATGGTGGTGACAGCTCTGCCACAGAGTCATCTTCCAGATGTTGGATTTCAGCCAGAACATGGGGGTTTTTTTCTACCAAGAATGAGGAAGTTCAAAAGCAAAGATGCAGCTTATTAAAAATTCACCCTGTCAAAAGTGGAATCCCCCTGGGATTTATTCCAGAGCTGTGCAAGAAAAAGCAAACTAGGTCCGACAAGTCTTGGGAGATACTTTTGGGGAATGTATTTCTAGATATTCCTAGAATCTGTTGTAATCTTCCAGGGTTTTTTAAGCCTTACGTGGTAGAATTTGAAGATCTGGTTTTCCATGCTTGCAGCAGGCTCACATCAGGGTGTTCTCACTGATTTCAGTGGAATTGTCCTTTAACCCTGGAGTGTTAATTTAGTGCTGGCTCCACCAGGTAACTCTCACTGCTGCCATAATTCCTTTATAATTCCTTGTGGCAATTACAAGGAATTATAAAGGACATTTCCTTCCATGCCTGTGTTCACCTACCAGACCCTCATCCTAAATGGTGGAGGCAAATCTTGTTATTATAATTAATTTTGTGTATTCTTGTTTAAAAAGGACGTTTTTCCTGCCTTGGGGGAGGGTGACAGGCATCTGTTGGTGGCTGTTCCATATTTTTCTGTGCTCCGAGGAGACTTCAGCAGCCCCAACAACAAAGGTTTTTGTCAGTAAAAACAATGACCCCGGCGAGATTGTAAAGGACCAAAATGATGTGCAGAACAATCAGCAAGTGACTAATGAGAGCAAACAAAGAACTTGCAAACAAGCCCCAAACTCCTGACAGCAGAGAACACAAAGCTCTGGGGTAAGGGAAAGTGCAGAGTGTGTTCATGGGCACCCAGCTGAAAGGAACTTGGGGCTCTCCTGGTCTTCCAGAGTCCATTGTTCCCCTGTTTGTGTGGTGAGAGCTCCTCCAGGGTGTGGGAGAAGAGGAAACTCCCAGCTTCATCAAACCTTGTTGATTTTAAAGAGGCACTTCCTCTCCTGTCCTTATATCTCTTCCTACCTCTTAGTCTGCTGGTTTTATTCCCAGTTTTTCTTGTATCTCTGGGTGGGCACGTGTCTGGAATATCTTGTGTTTCCTTGTTGAGAGCTGGTTTGAGCAAAGGCACTCCTGAATAGCACGTGGTCATGCAGGGTGTGGATTTTGGGAAAATAAAAAGAAATAGGAGAAATTAATTAGCCTGACAACAACTGGACAGCGAGACAGTTATAAAAATTCCTTAAAATTAGTTTCTGTGGAAGTTCAAGAAGGAGCAAAAGCCAGAGGGGATCTTTTTGTAGGGATTCTTAAACCCTTCTTCACTCAGACCTGTTGGCATCCTCTGGGCCTGCTGTAACATGTTGGTCCATGTCCTTCCTGTGTAAAGACTCTGGATCTGCAGTGCTCCAGGTGGGAGGGTCTCACTGGATTTCAGGTATTCCCAGACAGAACTAGGTAGTGATACTTCAAGAGGAAATTGGATCTGGACCTCACTGAAGCAGACTTTATTTATAAAGTCTTCGGATGTATAAGATTATCCTGATCATTTTGCTGCCTTGGATGCAGACTGTGGCTGGTCTCCTGTCAAGCTGAAATCCTGATTTTACAGAACTCCCTGTAGGCTGAGGAAGTCCAGCCCTCACTCCTCGATCCAGGGAAGAGAGTTGGCGTTTGCCCTCAGCTTTTCTTAGCAGCTTTCTCTACTACTTTCCCAGCTTAGCAGAAAAGCAGGATTTTTTTCCCCAAGAGGGAGCCTGCAGAGGGCAGGCTGGGCAGCAGCTTGCTGTCATTTGGGAGTCATCCTTCATCCCTCAGAGCCGTGATGGGCACGGACAGGGTGCAGTTGTTCCTGAGGGATCTCTGGGAATGCTGGAGCCTGATGCCAGCAGCTGCAGGCAGCTTGTTCAGGGACACTGCTGGGCCCTTCATCTGGGGATTTTTAGGAATTCAGATGCAGAGGTTGTGTTTTGTTGACAAACACAGCCCTGATTTACTTTGGCGTTGGAGGGTCTTGATGGAGGGGAAGGGATTTCAGCAGTGACAAATGCTGCAGGGGTGGAAGAGTTTAAAAGGAAAAATAAGCAGCTTTTCTTCTGTATTAGGATAAATCAGCATTTTTAGAGGAAAAAGGCTGTGGAATGGAGCTGTTACCCAGAAAGGATGGGTTTTCCTGACCTTCCTTCCTTCTTTTCCTCATGTCCTTGGGAGTGCTGTTCCATTTCACAGCTCTGAATAGTGCTGAGTGGCAAATCCAGCTGATCTGGGCTCTTGACTTTGTTCTGAGTTTTAGATGAGTTATTTTAAAATACCTTATCCTTTACTGTCAGATAAAAGGAGATTTGTTGCTCTGTTTGGGCTAAAATACAGAGACTTCTCTTCCCACCCTAGAAAGACTGAAGTTGATGCCTTAATTCTAAGAATACCGGTTGACAAATTATTATTGTCTGTACCCCAACCTTTCCTTTTAATATTAATTTTATCTTTTCTGACATATAAAAATTAAAACCCTCAGTGGAGTCTCATTTACCAAAATCATTCAACTGAAAATTCCCAGACTGTGCCATCCATGAGATCCCTCTGTTTATTTAATGGATTGGAGGCAGGAGTTTCAGGCACAAACACTCAAAAAGCTTCACTCAGCATGTTTGTTCTACAGTTCAGATTGTTGGGTTTTCAGTTTTAAGTAAGGAAAAGTTTTGAGTAATATTACAGGAAATAAAAGATGAAAACTCTTAATGGACTTGTTCTTAATGGAGTCTAAGTGGTTTTCAAAGCAAAGCAGATCAGGGATAGATAAAACGAGGTTTAATGCAGATGAGAATAGGGTGGTAGAACAATTTAATTTTCATTTTTAATATAAATATATTCACTTATAAAATTATTTTAATATAAATACAAAGTAGAGAGAGGAATCTATGATACAGATCTCCCTTTTGATTTGGGAGCTTGACTCCTGAACAGGAAAATGAAGTCACATTACCGGGATGCAATCCCATTGACTCCAGAGAAAAGTTACCACTCCACAAACACAATGATTTTTGTTCAGTTCATTTCTTTCCCTTATCTTTCTGTTTTCAGGCTGCAGCCCAGGCAGGGGAGGGCCAGCTCCAATTCTGTGCTGTTCCCTCCACCCATGTAAGGAAATTCCTTGCCTTCCACATCAGTTCTATTGTTTCCGGTGGCAGCTCAGGGAGCGTTTGCCAAGGAGTTCAGTGGCAAAATTAGCCCTCAAAACCTGCTGGGTTGCATCAGCTCAGGGAAGGATGGATGTTTGGAAATGAAAACTTAATTTCACGGGGCCATAACATGGTTTGGGTTGGAAGGGACCTTAAAGACCATCCTGTTCCACCCCCAGTTCAAGGATGATGGTTTTCATCACAAGCGTGGGGTTAGGGAATTGAAAATGCATAAAAAACATAAATGTGTGTTTGCAAATAGCAAATTATTTCTAGGCAGTGATGATTCAGATGAGACTGGTGTGAATTAGTCAGTGAAACCCACGTGGCTTTTCAAGTGTGCCTTTAGTTGTGGGGTTTTAGCCTAGCACTGGTTTTGGTGCCTGGTGGTGAAATGAGAAGTTTAATTTGAACACCTGAATTTAAACTGTGAAATTATTGCCCAGAGTTTCAGCACAGCTTTTAGGAGTTTCTGTGCAAGATAAACATGAACAGAATACCAGGAGTATTTCAGAAACAAATGGGATAACAGGGAAAACTCGGCCTTGGTGGCTTCACTCAACTCTGGTCTGCGTTGTGCCTGGGGCAGATAGTTGCCATTTTTAATTTTTTTACCTTTAAAATAAAAAATACAGAGTAGTTCAGCTAGTTCTCTGTCTTCTCCAAGATAGTGAAATGGTAATTTTTAAGTGGAGTGTGGCTGAGACCTGTAAATGTTTTAGTTGAAGAGACCTCTTGAAGTCAGTCACAGAAATGAAGGTGAAAATTCTACACAGGGTCTGTTCTACATTCTGTGTTATTTTAATGAGTAACAACCAACCAAGTGGCCTAATAATAGCTAAAATACTTGCATTTACATATTTACTTTTGAGGGAATTTTCATAGAATGTAGAATGATGAAAGCTAAATTCCCAAATTATTTTGCATCATCTCTTGAAACAAAAAAACACCTCCTGAAAATGATGATCTGAACTGGGACTGAAGTTTTGTTTCTGGGCAAAACTCTCCAAGTTATGCATGAAACTGGGATGTTGAAATCAGAACAATGTTCTTGTCCCATTCCCTCTGTATATAACTTTATTAGTTTGAGTTGATATGTAGGATTTCTTCTGTGTCCATTGCTTTTATTGGCAACTTCAAGCTCTTCTCAGCCCTAATTCCAGCCTGTAGCTTCTCAAGCTTGGACACAGTGGGAAATAGTTTTGCACCTTTAATATGGCAATTTCTGTATAGAAATGAATTCTGAAAAAAAGCAGTGACTTTTTTCTATCCTTGGAAATTGTAATTTTGTGCTACTTAACTTTGTATTATCTTGGGTTTGATGCCAGATTTGTTTTTTTTAAAAAAAACCCTTGATTTCCTTTTGAAGTTGACAAAAAGACAGGTTTTTCAGTGGGATTGTAATACAGTAAGTGATTTAGTGCTCTCTGGAGAGTGAGAAAGAGAACAAAAGCCATTGTGGAGGAATAATGGGTGTTGGGTTTTTTGATTTTCTTTTTTTTTTTCCCCCAGTTTCCCCTTCAAGTCGTGTGATGAGAAATTTTGAAAAGTCTTTTCCTTTCAAAACCTGTGATGTTCAGTGGTTTGGGTCAGAGCGTTTGTAAGTGAATGAGATTCAGCTGATAAAACCCCCACGTGAATGTTAATTTATATCCCACAGTTCAGCAAGTCAAGTCTTTTGTTTTAATGTGAACACATCCAGCTCGATGTAATAATTACCATTTAATAGAAGGGATAAATCCATTATTATTGCAAGCCTGGAACCAACCAGCTCTCTGATCCTGTGGCTGATGGGATGTCACCTTTTCTGTGCCACGAGGAGCTTTTTAGCCTGTGTTGGAGCTGCTTTCTCAGCCCTGCCTGTGTGATGTTGCAGTGACTTTCAGAACTTCAGTTCTGGCAGCTCTCATTGGTATTTAAGAACTTCATCATATTGAAACTGCTTTTAATTAATGAAAGGAGCCAGGCTGTAATGCAGTTCTCACATGCTGACAGACCCGTGTGCTCCCTAATGTTGTGCCACACTTTGCTCTGACGTTCTTTCTTAAATACCTTTATTTTTTATATCACACTGAGAGGGTTTTTGGCATCTCAGCAGAGCTGTGGTCATTGCTGGAGGTGGAGGGGGGAAAATAATGAAGTTAATATTTCTCCCTCTTTTTTTCTTTTTTTAATCTCCAATATTCCTTGAATTGCAGCCTGCAGCTGGACATGAATTAATCCCCAGTGCTGCATGGAGGATAATTGGAGGGAATAAACACGTGTGGGGCTGGGCTGTGTGTGCCTGATGTGTCTGTCTGAGCTAATTGTGGGGGCACTATTTACGGTCAGTGAAGAGGAATAGGCCCTTGGCATCCTGCCTTTCAGCTGACCTATTTTAGCCATCTATCTTGGAGAGGGATCAATCACAACACACAGAGAAGTCCCAAACTTCTCTCTGCAGGCTCTGCAAAGCACCCAGAGTGACAAAACCCAACGCAGATCTCAGCATTTAAGACTTTAAATGTAATGACACAAACCCTTCGTGTGGGGTTTGCCATAAAAACAACATTTGGGTTTGATGGTGAAATGCTCATTTATGGCATCGTGGGGTGAAAAAAAAAATCACAGCTACTTTGCAAACTGAGCACTTAGAATTGCTTTGCCAAATGGAAATGATTTATTTTACATTTCTTAGCAGAGTTGCTCTCCAGCCTTGGTGTTTGAGCTGAAAAGCTTTAGGAACAGATCAAAGTCAGCAGTTCCACTTTGGGGGATTTTGAGGCTTCCTGTGGTCCCCCAAGGAGAGCACAGGCACTCTTGGCAATTTTACCCATCATTTGTATTCTCTGTGAGCACAGGCCTGAGCTGTGTTGGGGATTGTGTATTGGCTGTGAGAATGGAACGGGGTGGTGACTCTGGCACTCGTGTGACACCGAGGGGGTAAAAGCACAGGGAATGTTCCAATCCTGGTGCTGGTCTGGGACTGAGCCTCCTGAACCAGCTCAGGGTGAATCCAGCAGAGCTGTGCCCACAACAGACAGGCAAGGACTGGACCTGTGTCTGTGTGTGGCTGCCTGCTTTCTGTGGATTTGCTGCTGGGAATTTCCTGATGTTTTCCTCAATTGAACATCCCATTTCTAAGCTCGTATTACAATAACTCTTTAAATAAGATTTTTTTAAAAAAATTCTGTTTAACTGAGTGTTTGGTGGAGTTGACAGCACTTACAGGAGCCTGGAACAGTTATCCTATAGCTCTTTCCCAGTCATACTGGGAAGTCCTTCCCAGTAACTCCCAGTAATTCCAGTAAATGGGAGCTCCAGGAGCTGCCCTGGCTGCTGACACCTCGAGCCTGGCCTTTGATCAGCTACAGTGTGGGGACTTGGAAGGAATTCCCAGTTTGCTACTGGTTTGGCATAATGGCTTCCTGATGGGCACAGAACTATTAAGTGTGAGACAGGTTTAATGTGTAAGGCTGAAGGAAACAATCTGCCTCTGCTAAAAATTCCTTTACACTTGGTAGATGGAGGGTGAAGAAAATAGTGTAGTGTGAAGTGGATTTGGGATATCAGAGTTTGGACATGAGAATTCCAGTCCCACAATTGGATTGTCTCCTCAAAGCATCCCTCACTGAAAGTACTGCTGGGAAAACTTTGCAGAAGGAAGATCTCTTCTGTTCTTCCTAAGCCCTGAGGGATTTCATAAAACCATGGGCTGGTTTGGGTTGGAAGGGACCTAAAAGCCCATCCAGTTCCACCCCTGCCATGGGCAGGGACGCCTTCCACTATCCCAGGGTGCTCCAAGCCCCATCCAGCCTGGCCTTGGACACTTGCAGGATTTGTGTCTGATTTATTGTGTCTGTTCACCTCACCTTAAATGCTGGACTTGATTTTTCAAGGGCAGAAACTATTCCTTAAGTCTTGCACAATTTCACTCTTTTCTCCCCCCTCAAATTTTCAAAATGATTTAAAATAATCAGATATAATTTTCTACAGAATCACATTCTTGAGTTTGTTGAAATGAAGTGTGCACAGTTTCTGTGAATACACTGTTCAAATGGATATCTGTGAAATCTGACCTATATAAAAATCTATATCATATATATTTTATATATGATATAGAGTATATTTCTATATATTTATATATTATATATAATATATATTAAATATATATAAAATATATATAATATAAATATATATATTATATATTATATATTTTTATATTTTTATATTTTTATATATATTTAAATACATCTTGAGTTAAATATTTAAATGACATTGTCAGTCACTTGCTAAGTCATATTTAACACAGAACTTGTGTAACCTGCACAGTGTGATGTGATTTTACAGCTCTGCTTACAGCAGAGCTTTGGGGTTTGAACTTTGCTGTCACTTCCAGGTTTGGGATAAATTTCTGTTACTTATTTGGTGTATCAGTGCACAAAAGAAAGTGAAGTGGCAGCTGTTGCTCAGCTATTTTTGATAAGCAAACAGCTGGGGACGTGCCACATCCAGACGTTGAGTGTCCTGGCACCATTCCCTGAGGAACACTGTGCTTGGCAGCACCCCTGGGTGCTGAGATGTCACCCCTTGCCCTCAGTGACATCTCCCCGGGCACATGCCCTGCTCCAGAGCTGCTGTGCCCATGGGAACAGCTGGATGGGAGCACAGGGGTGTTGTAGCAGTGCTGTGTGCTGCCATCTAACGGGAGCCCAGCACTGTCATTCCTCCTGCCAGGAGTGAGAGGCTCTGGCCACTTCTCACAGGTGTAAATCTGCTGAAAAAATTGGTGTAAAAAAATCCCACCGTGCAAGTCCCACTGATAACTTGTATACAGAGCTGCTTGCTGCTTTTCCTGATTTTATTTTTGTTTCTTTCCCTCGTGCAGGCTCTTGATGGAAATATATATGATCACCTTAAGGATTATTTAATGGCATTCAGCAGGACTGAGCTAGAGACATGCCAAGCTGTACAAAACACATTCCAGTTTTTACTGGAGACCTCCAGCAGGGTAAGTTTGAACTGGATGATCCTCTGTAACTGAATCCTTGCAGGCCTGAGATTTGCTTCCAAAATCATGGCAAAACTGAAAGATTGTTGGGTTTGGTTACTCCTGAGTGGTGTTAAGTTAAAAGACAGTTTTCTTGGGGAGAATTTTTCCTCTGACACCCAGACTGCCTTACCCTGAGTGTATTTCTATCCAGATATGCTCAGTTCTCCTCACCCTGCACATTTGGGAGGGGAAATTGCAGCTTGAAGGTTCTGCAGGGTGTAATCTGGAGCAAAGCCCTGGGAAACTGCTTGGATCATTCCTCAATAATTTTCTGTCAACTTCAAATCCAAACTATTGGGCTGTTTTCTCCCTGGAATTAAGAGTGGCAAACACAGCAAACAGATTAGAGCCTTGTCATAGACGTGGTTTGTTTGCTTTGTGGAGCAGCCAGACTGAGAGAGGTCTGATCACTTCCAGGGTAATTTTGATACTTAAATAATTTATCTGCTGGCCTAAAAAAAAAAAAAAAAATAAAAAATTTGCCATTGAGCTCAGAAAAGCTGCTTTGGTGCAGTCATAATATTCCTTTATACATGTACCTTCCCCACCCACCCAGAAACAGAGCTCATTCACACAGAGATGGAGCAAAAGCTTATTTAACACATTCCTTATTTACCTCCAAGCAAGTGATCTCACACCTTCAGAGATCTGAAGTGAGGGCATGAAAAACGGGCTTCACCCTCAGCTTTGAATTCACTTGGCAGCAACTGTAAAAATAACCAAAATACCATTTTGTCTTCAGCTGTAGAAGGGCTTTCAATAATTTGCCTTGGGGTGTATTATTCAGGTCTGCTTCAAATACCTTCCCCAGAAATACTGGCTTGGAATCTTTTAGCTAAACAGGCTTCTGGATAATGTCTGCATAATTAATTTTTCTCTCTCCTATCAGACCCTTTCTGTTCAAAATAGTCAGAGAGCTGCCTGGTTGGGACTTTGATCCCATTCTGAACTGCCATATCCAATTCCTTGGTGCAGGAATCCTTTCCTCAGATATTTGTGTGTGCTGAGGTCGGGGTGGTTTGTGCTACCCAGGTCTGGCTGATTTTACACAGCAGCCAAGTGAGGCTGTGTGTGTGAGTTGGGTTTCTGCTTCACTCCATGGGCACAATGCCTGGAGAGGGGACACAAATGGAAATCCAGCTGGCAGGGCTGAGCAGGGCTTCTACAACTGGTTTCTACAACTCCTTTTGCTTCTCTCCTGGTGCTTCAGGAATGCAGAAAAGAAAAATCTGTGCTGCTTTGCTACTGAAAACGTGTGCTTCGCTCTGAATATATTGACTGGTGGATTTTTCCACAGGCTTGGCTTATTCTTTCTTTCCATAACAGGTCCAGGTTGCAGTAATCAGCCCCAAAAAAAGAATCCAGAAAAAACCACATTTTTTTTCTCCACCAAAACCCATCCGTGTCTTTCAAAAGCAGCTTGAGTTGTTAAACATGTAATAAATTTGTTAGCAATGTAAAATAAACCTGTCATCAAAGCAAAGGTTTTAAATATTTATTGGGGGTTTTGAATGCTTCACCTGTTCTTTGTTAGTCTGCAGTACAAGCTTGGCAGGCTCTGCTTAGAAGAGACACTTCAGGTCATTGGGAGGAATATTTTTGCTCTTCCATCTGAAGTGTGTTTCTGTTTGCAGGATGGAATTAAATTATATTTGCTTTAGAAGGACACAGGGTGGTTCCTATGAGTGCCACGGATGGGCAGGGTCACCTCATGTGATGCAGATTTAGGGAAAGAGCTAAAAACCAGATTTTCTGTATAAAATGCAGGTTTTACATAGTTTTATCGTTGTTGGAGCTTTGGAGATTTTATTACCCCTGAGTCAAGGTAATAAACAGACACTGGACTGAGAACACTGACCCCAAAGAGGGTGAGTTCAGATGGGATTTTGGGAAGGAATTGTGCCCTGGCACAGGGTGCCCAGAGCAGCTGTGGCTGCCCCTGGATCCCTGGCAGTGTCCCAGGCCAGGTTGGGTGGGGTTTGGAGCAGCCTGGGATAGTGGAAGGTGTCCCTGCCCATGCCATAAGATGATTTTTTAGGTCCCTTCCCACCCAAACCAGTCTGGGGCTGTGATTGTATCAAAATGCAATTCAAGTTCCTTTTCACTTGAACAGTCTTACTCAAGATTTGTACTTCTTGCACTTCTCTTTTGGAAAAAAAAAAGCTGATTTTCTTGGGAACATTTTCTGAAATCCCATTTGCTGTTTTGAGTAACATTTCTGTGAGGTTTCAGATATAATAATATATCAAATAATTTCCTTTATGCATATCTCTGACTGTGCCTTATTTCTGCCTAAGGGATATATTTAATGTTTGATTTCAGGTCTATTTTAACCTGTCAGTTGACATTGACTTCAGAAAGAAACTGTGTAAGAACATTGATTTAATTACTGAATAACAGGAAATCTCTTTGGAAAAGTTGCAGCTTAATCCCAAGGATACAGTGTTGCTTTGGGGTCTTTTTATTCTCTTTTTATCAATTGTCCAGTATTTTGTGCAAATGCAGGATTTCATGTGCTGGGCTTGCACATTCTCCCCAGCCTCCTGTTCTGATAACAGTTGTGTTTTCATTTTTAACCACTTCTTGTGGCTCTGAGGGGAAGCCTCCTAGGAGTGCTGTTGGAAAAATGAGTTTTCTGCTTTGAACCGAGTTGCTTGGGAGTCAGATTTCTGTGGGGAAAGAGCATTAAAATATCTGTGTAGGTTTTCACATCATTCAGTAACTTCATTTTGGGTTTGTTTTGTTTGTTTTTTTTCCTAATTGAAGTTAAAATAGTTCCACATATTTTGGCATGGCCCAGGGTTGTGTGCTATGGTCAGTGTTCACATGGATCTGAAGGACAGTTCAATGGAATAGCTGGTTAAATGAAATTATTTTGATGCCAGATCAGTGCTGAGCATCCTCTGAAGCTGCAGATGTTTCCTCCTTTAGTATTTTCTGAATTTCTATTTCTGGGAATCCGTGATGCAGATCCCTGTCTGTTTTCTCCCCATTGGAGTGTGTTTATGTTCAACTGCTCAAATTGGAGCAGTAATTATGTACTTTTCTGCTTTAGATGAGTGCATTATTGGCCCTGGAGGACTATTTACTTTCTTTAACTGGAGATTAATTTTTCACAGTTCACTATTGCAGCAACACAAGCATCAACATTTTGCTGCATTAGAGAACAAGTTTTATTTCTCATTGTCCACGCAGCACAGAGTTCTTGGTCATGCACAATGCTGCTATTTCTGGATAAATTATCTTTATTATCTCCTTTGTACATGTAAACCCCCAGTTTGGTAATAAATTGATATAATTTTGAGCATTTTCATCAATTGAGACAGTGAATGCTCTCTAAGAGTTCTTCAACCAGTGATCCTATTTTTTCATCTTGCAATCACTGGGTATTTCTTTGTAAATCTGTGTAAATTGTGACATAAGAGGTTTGTTTAGGGATCTGTGTCATGATGCCTGAAACGTATCATTAAACAAATTTGGGAGCTGAAGGAGTTTTGTTTCAGCAAAATGCAAGCTTGGAGAGTTTTCTCTGAAAGCAATTTAATAAAGAGAGATGAAAGTTGTAACTGATTTGGGATGCATTATTCCAAATAGTCTTTTCAGCTCCCACATCTAATAATTTCTGCCAAATTAAGACTTTTCATCTTAAGAAAGAGCAGTACACAGGAAATTACTCACAAGAGGAGGGAAAAATATTTATGGCAGTGACACCACAGGGTGTCTATTTAATAATTGGTGTTTTTTCCCCATTTTGTAGGTAAATGACAGGGATATTTTAGGTCCTTGTCACTCACTGTGTGTCCTCCCAGTACCTCTGAACAGCTCAGGTCCTCAATTCCCTGCTGTTGCACCCAAGCTTCTGCTGCAGGTTTAATCTCAGTTGGAAACTGTGCTGGTTTTGCTCCCCAGCTGTTTTTTCAGTTGACAAAGCAAGGAGTCTAAATAAACCTTTTTTCTTTCCTCAGGTGGTGCGGGACAGCAACCTCCAGCTGTTCTTACAGGAGAACTCAGTGTTCCACAAACCTCAGCCTTTCCAGTTCCAGCCCAGTGACAGTGACACTGTAAGAGCCCTGGGAATCCCTGCAGTTACTTGCTGTTGCTCTATTTTAAAGCAGATTGTTATAAATAGGGATGAGAATCACTGGTTAAACCCAGTTTGGTTTAACCTCGTGCTCTATTTCTGGGGAAGAAAGGGAGAGTGGCCTGGTTGCTGGAGGTGGGTGATGGTAAAAAAAGCATCAAACTGGCTCTACATCATCCACAAAAGAGCAGAATCTTTTTTTGGCTTCCAGATTGTGACTAACAGTCCTCTGTTTCACTGCTTCCAACCTAATTCCTACTAAATTTTGTTGCCTTTTTATCCTGCTGGTAAGGTTCTCGTAATGTTCACTAATACTGGGTTACAACTGTGCCAAATAAAGTGTCCCTACACACTGAATTGCTCAAGGAATACTTAGAGATACATAATAGGGAGTTACTAAAGATAATGCTGTTAAAGCATTGCATTCCAAAATAATATCCACAAATCTTATCTTGGTTTCTGTGCTGCTTCCAAAGCAATCATTAATGACATTAAAATTGAGTGAATCAGAGTGTGCAAGTGCATTTCCAAACAGCACCTTGATTAAAAGTGGATTCTTGATGTCCCATTGACATTACTGATGCTATTTTAAGAAACAGCTATTCAAAATAAGTTTGGTTTAAAACATATAATTTTTTCTGACTTGAATTCATAAGTGAACTGATTTGGGCAGTCCTGATCTGCAGTTCAAGGGATTCAGATCAAGACCTGATTCAGACCAAGAGTCATTTTCCCAGTCACCCTGACATCTCTGACTGGGTCTCCTTTGGATTTCCCTTTTAAGAAACTCTCATTTTGCATTTTATTCCAGAAGGAGTCAGTTATTCTCACAAATCAATGTTTGGACAATGCTCTTGGGTGGGGTTGTTGGGGTGTCTGTGCAGGGCCAGGAGTTGGACTGGGTAATGCTGATGGGTCCCTTCCAACTCAGGACCATTCTGTGATAAATTTTAGCTTGTTCTTGATAACAGTGAGCAGAATCTTTCTGAGCCTTTGCTGTGCCTCTTTCTAACCTTTGCTGCCCTGTTCTCCTCCCTGTGCACTGCCTGCATCCAGAGTTTTAATGCAGTTCAACTGGTGGAGATTGAGCCCTCACCTGTCAGTGCTATGAGAATGACCATAGCAGAGGTACCTGGGGGTGTTTCTGGTCAGCCCTGTGTTATCCCTGTGCATGTGGGATGCTGAATTTACCCTCTGCAGAGGTGGCAACAGAATGTACAATAAAACAGAAAAGGGGGGGGGAAAAAAGCTTTTTTTTTTTTTACAATGAGACTTCGAGGAGGAAAAATCAATTTAGGGTGTTATTTGTGGGGGGCAGCTTCACACTTCTCCTGTGTTCTTGCACAGGGTTTGTAATTGATATTCCAATCTGCTGGGGCATGAATTAAAATTTCACAGCTCCAGACAGTGCTGTGTGGAATTGGCTGCTGCTCCTCTGTGAGAGGGAAAGGTTGTCTGACAACTGCAGGCTCTGAGTGTGCACTGATGAAATGCAGCCCTGTTGCTGATTTCATTTGCCTCTTTTTCCAGAGGGCCTTCCCCATGGCCAGGAGGGCTGGAATTCACTCCCATTAAACTCTTCAGAGTGTGAGAGATGCCAGGATTCTGTGCTGGGGCACTTTTGTGGGCTCACAGGGTCCACGTGTGCTGCTGGTGCTGCCTCACCCCAGGAATTTTTAGGAAGGGATGAATGGGTCCTTCATGTCTCAGTTCCTCACTCCTTTGCTTGGTTAACCCTCTTGGGCTGCAGAATTCCTGCATTTCCTCAGTGCACTGCAGCTTTTTCATCTTCAGCTGCTTGGGCTGTAGCCAGTTTTCCCCAAAATGATTGAATTTTACTTTATGATCCATGTAATTCTGCTCAGCTAACAGGATCCTACCTGGGTAATCCCGTTTTTAATCAATAAGTGCAAGAGAACGAAGGCTCTTGCTCAGGTTTTTGAACTGGTCAGAAATTGGGTGTTTTCTAATGGAGAGAGCAACATTTAATTGCAGAAGAACAATTACCAAGCATTCTTTTGCCACCTTTTCTCTTTCTTGATGTTTTGCAGAGATTTCTCTGTTGGCTTTGACTTTCTGTGGGTCATGCATGATAATTTTCACACCAAGGACTGAAAGACAAAAAAGCAGAGTCATAAAAACATCTCATCAAGGGTTTAATATTAACCTTTTCCAAGAACAACCTGTGGGCTCTCTTCAGGCTGATCCACTGAGACTGGGCTCCAAATTTGGAGTATTTAAGTATTACTGGAATGGAGTTGTGAGGGCTGTAGGCAGGAAAAATATAAAATAATGTAAACAATATGGAAATGGAGATCTGAATTCTGGTGTCAGTTCCACTTTTGCATGGTCCATCCCAAACTCCTGTTTTACAAGAGAAGTGTGAGGTTTTTATCTGTTAATCTGAGCTGTTACCAGGATTTCTGTGCAATCCTTGAGTCAGAGACAGCCCAGTTTGATTTCAAAGTGATCCCAACGTGCACAGTCAGAGCCTGCAAAAGGCTCTGTTCCTAAAAAAGGAAGGAATGGAACACTTCTCCATCAACTTCCAGGAATTTTGATCCCAAAAATCCCAGTTGCTCTAGGTAAAATGTACACTTTTGAAAAAAGAGAGAGCCACTTGAAAATGTTTTACATCAATCAGGTATTTCCCTTTATCTAAAAAAAATGGTTTGAGCTTGAATTTAATCAGTTGTTCATGTTATTAAATTACTTAGATTATTTCATTGTCTTGGTTCATTTTGATGGACATGAATTATTATTTTTTAAAAAAATAAAGTTTTCCCAAAAAATCCCTAAAACAAACCACTTAGCCTTAAAGAAATGGTTTTGTTTTAAAAATACTCAGAAAGAAATGATTGATCAGTTCCTACCAAGCTTTAATCCTCTCCAGAAATAAATTCCCAGCATGGATTTATAGACAGCAAAGTAACGAATGGAAAGGAGTCTTTTAAAATACCTTTATCCTCCCAAGGAAATCCAGCACATCTTGGCCTTCCACGGATGCTGCTGTGATCCTCCACAGTTTAATCATCCCCCATCCTCCCACGAGGAAAGGGATATTTTTTAATTCCACAGAAATGCAGAGTGTGGAAAACACTCTGTCCCTGTGCTCACAGATAAGCCACGAGAACAGGGCAGAGGAGAAAGGAAATTCGCCAGCTTTTCTCTGTTTCCTGTTTGGAAAAGCTGCTTTTTTTTCCTTGATCCCAGGGTTATCATGTGAGAAAAGGAGGCAGGTGACACAGAAGTGTCCCTGGAATGGGAGGAGAAGGGCCCTGCAAAGCTGACATTTCATTTTTGGGGTCTTTTTCCTGTTTTTTTCAGTCACTGTTTCCTCAGAGAACACGAGGAAAAGCTGTGGCCCAGCTGATTTCTCCCACAGCTTCTTGACATGAAAATAATCTTTTTTTTCCTTTTTAATTTGCACAAAATCATCTCAGGAAGTTCAGTGGAAAGTTTGGCAGTTTCCCCCTTTGTAACTTGGCTGTTTTATGGGTAGATTGTGAAAATTAAGATGAATTTCCTTTCACAAGAACATCTTGGAATTTCTCAGCATCTTCTCTGAAAGAGTTTTATATAAGTTAAAATAAACAAGTACAAAAAGGACGCATATTTCTATATTTACAGTGGTCTGTACCTTTAATACCAGAACAGACCAGGTTTAAGTATAACTTTCTTGAAGCTAAATCTAAAAAAAAAAAAAAAAAAAAAGTTATTATTTAATTTTGTCAACTTTTAAATACCAGAACAGACTGGTTTTAAGTATAACCTTTTTGAGGCTAAATATATATTACAAAGAAGTGATTATTTAATTTTATTCAGTATTAGGAGTTCTTTTTGAGGAGAATTGCAGCCGTTCAGGTAAAGAAATTATCAGTGGGTGTGAGTGGGCAAAGCTCTTTGACTTGACCCATCTTGTGCCTGTCTAAAACTGATTTTATTTAATCCCTCCCACTCCACTTGGGCTTAAAATAAGATTTGAGATCTAATATTTATATTTGAGGTCGATAGTGAAGAAAAAGGAAAGTTTTGGATCTGCTGGGGACTTAGCTTTAGCTGAAGTGAGGACCATTTCTGATTTTCTCTGAAGTATAATGAGCTGAAATTGGCTCACCACCTAATGGATTTTGTTTTAATTTTCACTGCCTAGTTGATTTTATTTTAATTTTCACCACCTAATTTTAATTTAGAGAGTTCACAGTTAGAATTCTTTAGGTTTTAGCAGTCAGGAAATAGTTTAAGCAGAGCTCTGAGTATTTTCTAACAGTGAAGATCAGGGAGCAGAAGTTGCACTTGGAAGAAGTGGCCACATAAAAACTACAAATTTGTTTCTATTGCATTGAAAATATCTACAAAGTAGTTATTTCTGTGTCAAATTTGATTTTAAAAATTTTTTTTTTGCCTTTGGTTACCTAATGAGGGCAATTTTTCCATGTTTCTAGTTCTAATAGATTTTTGGAAGACTTGGCTGGGAGTGCAGCTGCTGTCAGGGCTGAGGCAAATGAGGATAATTATGAGGGTGAGAATAGAAGTAAATTAACAAAAATACTCCGCACTCTAATTTCAAAATTAATTTCAGTGAGAACAATCAAAACCTTTAAAAACAAATAAGATTCAAATTAATTTTTTAAAAAAGAGTTGTGCTTTTCATCTCTTGTATACAACAAAATTCTTAATAGAGAAAGATCAAAGGCTGGGAATAACAAAGCTGTGTTGATCTGTAGTATATAATAAAAATCAATATTTTTTAAGATTCTAGACTTCAAAAACAAAAAAAAAAAAACAAAACCAAAAAAAACCCCAAAAAACCAAAAAAAAACCAAGCCCAAACCAAAGCAAAAAACCAAACCAAAAACATCCTTGCCCAGTCAGATGTTCCTTTTCCTTCTGCAGCCCCCTCATCAATTTATTAGATGAATATAATGATATTGTCTAGTATTAATAATATGTTATAAATTTGTTAGTTTAAAAAGCAGCATGTGGTTCTATAAAGCAGCAATAGTAGGTTGCTTTGGATTTAGCCTTATTGTAATATATATGTGATAATAATAGTGGATTTAAGTTCTTTTTTTGTTATTCTGAGAGGGGGGAAAAAAAACCCTTTATGCAAAAAAACCTTAATTTTTACAGATGAGGAGTTGAAATGTTGTAAATTGACTGAAATATGAGTCAGCCCCAGCTCACTCTTGGCTAAATGAAAATTGAATGAGTTCAGCAATAACAGACTAAAATGAGCCCCAAAGTTGGCTCATGATTTTCTCAGAACTGCTGAGTTTAGCAGTGAGTTGTGTGAAAAATGTCATGTGTGTTCCTTCCTCCTCCCCAGAGTGTTGCTCTGCAGCACTGGCATGGAAACTTCTTGTTTTCACCTCTTTTTAACAGAAATGCCTGGTTTTTAGATGTGTTTTATGTCGGTGCCTTGCATGCCATAAATGTTCCCTGCTTTTTGCCTTGCTGGAAGTGAACTTTTTTAGGTCTCAGCCACAAAAATAAGGAACTTTGAGGCTCCAGTGTTTTTTTGCTTTCAAGGCAGCCCTGTGGCATCTGCATCCAGATATAACTGGGTAAATAAGAATACAGGCTGAGTTTGGGCCTGTTGGGAGGCAAATCCTGCACCTGCACCAACATTTCAGACCAAAATGGAGAAGTGACGTTTGTCTGCAGCCTGAATGCTTTTGTTAATTTAAGAAACAGCATTGCTGCCCCTAAGCTTTTTTAGCTGCTTGGAGCCATCCCGAAGTTTCTGTTGGTTTACTGATCGAATTTTTAGCACTAAACACTGTTTTTGTTGTAATCCAAGCCCTGAGGGAGCGGTGGAGTGTCCATCTATGTTTAGCTCAGGTTTTTTGGCTCTCCCTTCATCCCTTGGCCACGGGGAGTGGGTTTGGTTTCCCTCTCCTTTTGGAGGAGGTTAAATTGAGTCATTGGATGCCTTGGCACCACCAGGTTTCAGTCCTGAGAACACTTGAACTTCATGAAGTAAATCAGGTCTGGGTCAGACCCTTCAGTCCCTCCACCTTGTTCCCTACAATTTGGACTTCATTGTCCCCAGCAGATAAATCTGGTTGAGCTCCTTTCCTCTCACCTATTTTAATGGCAGCTGGCTTTTCATTTTCTTGATGTTCCTGTCCAGTCTGTCTTTCCCTGAGGGGACAGAATTAAGGCTTTTCATTGCTGCATTTTTATTTTGTTTTATTTTTAGACCTTCAGGCAAAGGTGAGGTCTGCCTGGGTGCAATACTGCTTTATAAATAACTAATACAAGTCTGATCCTACAAAATTCCTTTATTTTTTAAAGCCTTAAAGAGTAGCCACAAAGTCCTCATTCATTTTTCTGATCAAGTGCTTTTGATAAATAGACTAAAACCCAGAATTGCACCTGGGATAATAGAGAAGATTATCAAATGACTGAAAAGTCTGAATTCTTTCCCTATGAAAATGAGCTGCTGAGTAGGAGCAAGAGCAGTGGGAACACTGAAAAGATGTTATGGGCTGTTTTCACTCTCAGATGTTTCATAGGGAAGAGGGAATTTCAAAGATTCTGCTCAGGTTAAGGCTCAGGTGGAAGCTGTGGAAGAAGCTGTATGATAAACTGGGAAAAAAACTGAAGTGAAATGTTATCTGAAGGATTGGCTGTGCCTAAATAAATCCATGAGTTGTCTTCTGCAAGTTTACAATGGAGTAGCTTAACAGAGGTAATTAAAGGAGTCAGTAATGAAGGAATGATTCTCTAAATTCACCTCAGTAAAAGCCAATTTAAAAATTAAATTGAGGGGATGGGTGAACGCTTCACCTTCCTACCTGATCATCCCAGCCTGTACCTCTCCTCTTCTTCTTCTGGGCTGCTCCACACCTTGTTTGACATTTCTTTGTCCTTGGAAAATGACACTGGCTGGGCATTTCAGACACTCAGAATTTCAGGTTCAATTTTGGCAGAGAACTTCTCTGAACAAGTAATGAGCTGAATCAATGTTGCCCCTTTTTCAGTTACATCTCCTGACAGGCTGTCAGTCAAAGGTGGTATTTTTTGTCTCTTCCATGAGGACAGTATAATCTAAAGGCCAGAAAAATCTTGTTTTCAATTTGCCTCCTGGTGTCTCTTGTTTTTACCCCAGTCTGTGCCAAATGCTGGTGTAGATGATTAAACTCTCATCCTTCCTTGACACAAATCATCCCACTTTTCCTGCTAAAATACCTGATAACAGCATCTCTTCTGCAACAGCTGGAGGCTTCCCAGCTACCCTGAAAATAATCCCATGTCTTTCTGCTCTCCTACTCTTTCCTGATGGCTAAGCTTGGATTTCTCCTGCCTAAACAACCTTTTCATCCGTCTGGGCTTTTTCTCTAGTTTCAAACTCCACCTGATGAGGAAAAAGGATGTTTTTTGAACCATACAGAGCGAGAAATTTGTGACACAGGCATTTCTTTGACACTTCAACAGCTCTGTGCATGTTCTCTCTTCTTGAGTCATAGTTTGTAAGGGATTTTTTTGGTTGTTTTCAAAGACTGGGGCAGGATTATGTCAGGACTTGTGGTAAAAAGTGCAGTTTTTACCACAGTTGTGGGAGTTGTGGATTGCAGTGACAGGATCAGGAGAAAAAAATCATAAGGACTGGTTGAGGTTGGAAGGGATCTCTGGAGGTTATCTGGTCCAGAGCTGGTTGTCCAGGACTGTATCCAGGTAGCTTTTGGATATCTTCAAAGAAGGAACCCATCCCAAATGATTCTGTGACTCTTGTTACAAATGGAAATGATGGAAAGGTTGGGAATGATTTCAGTAATTCCATGCTGGGAAATGTTTCTGTTCTGTTCAGCCTGTAGACAGTGGAGAACTATTTCATGTTGCTTTAGTTGGAACTTCTTGAGGAGGACAGTTTCACTTTTTGTCATTGACACAACAAAAGCAGGAGTAAGATGGAACAATAGCAAAAAATGTGATTGGAAATTTCAGTCTCTGTTTTGCAGACACAGAAATTTTTGGACAAAAACTGCCGTGCCGTACTAAAATACTTGATGGCTTTGTGGTTTGATCACAGTTTACAAAGAATGACCCCCTAAACCTTTCATCTTGAGGAAGGAGTTGGTCCCCATGAGGGTGGGGAGGCCCTGGCAGAGGTTTTCCAAGGAAGCTGTGGCTGTGGACACTTGGAAGTGTCCAAGGCCAGGTTGGACAGGGCTTGGAGCACCCTGACACAGTGGGATGTGAAAATTCCCTTCCATCCCAAACCATTCCATGATTCTATGCCCTTTGCCTGCTCTAATGCCTGTTTACTTTGGGAATCGAATCCTTGTGAACTTTTGGCTTTTGGAGTTTCCTTCCCACAACCTGGCGCCATCCCGATGTTCACCAGGAAGTTCTTGTCACGCCTTCCTTGTTTCATGAGAAACAAGATCCCAGGCTGATAAATGGAATACAAAGTAACCCTGTAGGTAACCACCAAGGTCTGGGCCACCCTCTCACTGCCTTGTTCCCTGTCCCAGAGCCGGCAGCTGGAGTCGGAGACGGGAACCACGGAGGAGCACAGCCTGAACAAGGAGGCGCGGAAATGGGCCACGCGCGTGGCCCGCGAGCACAAGAACATCGTCCACAGCCAGAGGGTAGGTCTGGGAAAGGCACCTGTCCTGGGACAGGAGCTGCTGCAGGCACCAGGGAATTACCTGCCGTGCTTTTCTTACCTTTTTTCCTTTTGTTAGAGCCGGGATTAAAGCTTAAGAGATGCAATTTCGTGTTCAGACACAGATATTTATTAATTCTTATCTACAGCACAGTTTCACGAGTTGTGAGTTCTACCTAACAAAGTAAAAAATGGCTCTGTCTCTAACTCTCTACAAGGTCCTTTAAGCATAAATTATCCAATAATGAGGTGGCACCTATATTATTTTTACTTTTAACCCAATAACCAACCACCTGTTGTCCTCAACGTGGATTTTTCTACCCAATTACAAAACACCACCCAAAGCCATGGAGAAGAAGGTGAAAAAGGACCTAGCCAATGCCCTAAATCCTCCATCTTGCTTTATATATATTTCTATATTCTAAACCCTTAAACTCCAAGCTTTGCACCCTGTGATATCACACACTTCTATTCAGACTCCACACCCACAATCCCAGTGCTGTCACTCAATTTTGGAAGCCTT
>JBBMKD010000001.1:1358665-1383935 GCA_037834095.1 Argya squamiceps
TTACATGCATTTTACATGCATTTTACATGCATTTTACATGCATTTTACATGCATTTTACATGCATTTTACATGCATTTTACATGCATTACTGAATGTTTTGGCTCTGAAATGTCCATAACATTTTTCTCTCCACAAAGAACCAGTGTTCACGCCAGGACCACAGGGGAATGTGATGATCAGTGGTTGCATCCATACATTTTACAGACAGATCCTTACAGATTTCCATTCAAGCCCCATTCCCAACAGCTTGAGAGCCACTTCATAAACCCTAAAAATTCCATATTTAGGGATCTTCAATGTTTTATGTGCCTGAGCTTGGGAGAAACCCATCTCCCAATTGGGCTGGAGCTGTACAGGTGGATTCTTCTCTAGGAATAGCTTCCCCTCTGTTTCCTTAACCTTGGAATTTCCTTGGGAGAGGTGTTGTGAGTGCCAGTGCCTCATTTCCTGTTTGCTTCACTGAAATCTTTGGATTTCAGTCCATGCAGATTATTTAGCATATAAATTAACTGCTGCAATAGCTGCACAAACCTCCCACCCAGCCTCCCACTTAGAAAAGAAACTCACTCAGTGTTGTGGTGGAAAATGTAATTTATGAGCTAATTCCCCACCTGGTGCAGAAAAAGGATCCAGATTTTGGACAGGATTTACCTTTTTGGTTGGAGTGGTTTTGCCACAGCTTTGGGTTTTCCCAAACCTCAGCAAGGCAGTGCAAGTTGAATTTTTTGGTTTATTTGCTCACACACCCCTATTTTAGCACAGTGGGCTGTGATTTAAAACTGAACTGAACTTATTCTTATGGAATAAGACTCACTTTGGGTTTTGAGAAGTTTTAGGGCATTCCTAATTATAAATCAAATTGATCTATAGTTATTCCTTATTTGAATTTCCTTGTTATATTGATTTATAATTATTCCTTAATTATAAATCAAGTTGATTTATAATCATGTCTGCCTATCACTGTCATAATTCCAGTGGCCCAAAATCTGACTATTCTTGAAGAGAATTATTTCATTTTAATACTAGTTCATTTTAACATCTTTTTCAGTTAAAACCGTAGAATTTCAACAAAAAGTGTTTTGAAATGGGGACAGAAATAAAGATAATGGCTTTCCAGAATCTTTACACATTGATTTCTTTCTAGCTAAAAGGATTTGCCAAATGAGAGTGTCCAACCACCTGGGGACACAAGGTCATTGGCCTTGGTAGTGCTGGGGGAATGGTTGGACTCCATGATCTTAGAGGCGTTTTCCACCCTAAATGATTCCAGGATTTTATGATTTTTTTTTCCTGCCACTGAAAAAATATTGCAGTGGAATAAAACATTTCTCATAGAAGATGGTTTGGGTCTCCTCATAATCCTAATTTAATCTGATTGTAATATCTGGCCATGCTCCTAAATCCAACTTCTGTGTAAAAGAAATAATTCTGAATTCTTCAGGAGAAAACAAATCTGGGCAAGGCCCAGGGTTTATTCTGCACCTTGAAAAGCCATGGCAGGTAAAGCAACTCTGCTTTCAGAAAAATCCATTTAAAACTGGTTTTAACAAAAACCTAAACCAAAATATTGAAAGGGCAACATTTCTGTGTGGTTTCTTACCCCAACACCTTTATAAATGGCTTTGAAGGACTTGGATCTGAGGTGTTTTTGTGGGATGTGAAGGAACTCTGGGTTTCTTTCCAGCCCTTTTCTCTCCTGGGAACAGGGAACAGCTCTGTAATGTTCCTGCTGGGTTTCATTTCCATGCCTTGAAGAGCAGTTGTGTATCTTCATCTTGAGTAAGCTGTGGGTCTAAAACCATTGCTTAATTAAGACTGGAACAGTAAATAAACAAAACTATTGCATCTCCCATGTGGAGCAACCTTAGGTATGTGAGGGATAGATAACAGTGTTTATATTTTCTAAAACTTGGGTGGTTTTTCCTTTCATCTTCTTAGATCCTCCCAGCAGAAAGATCAACTCAGAGAAGCAGGAACCCCAGAAGAGTTTGTACATTTTGTGGGTGGCTGATGGTTTTTCAGTCAGTGTAAAAATACCCCAGTCCTGAGCTATTAACCAGTAACTGGGGACTGTAAACAGCAATTTCACTGTTACACAGGAAAATGTTTGTCCTGCAGTGAGACTTCCTAACAATGAAATTTGGGCAGCACCCAGATTTCAGAGCCAGTGCTGGATTCCAGCATTCCTGGGCTTTGGAAGCTCAGCTGCCTTGCTGGAGATGCTCAGAGCTGCAGGGAATTCCAGGGGGTCTCTTGAGTGAAGATATTTTCAAGTCTGTCAGTGGAAGTCACTCAGTCAGGGGGCACAGCATGAGTGTCCCTGGGGAACATCCGATGTGGGCAGGGAAAACCAGTGGTTAAAGCCTTGTTTAGTGTTTAATGGGATGATCTTTCAAGGGAAAGAGGCTTTCAGAAAAGATTGTGACACAATGTGGTGAAATGCTGGAAAAAATCACCACTATTGCCCTGTTACCTTCTCAGTTAACGTTTTATTCTGACATAGTGAAAGCATCAAAGCCCAGCTAGTTCAGGTGTGGTGATGTTTGAATGAAATGTTCGTGTATTTATGGAATCACAGAGTCACTGAGGTTGGAAAGGCACTCCAGGATCATTGAGTCCAACCCAGCACTGCCAAGGCCACCACTAAATCATGTTTAGATGTGTAGCTGTCCCTGTGTGAGAAGCAGAATAAAGTTCTGCTCCTGAGTGGTATTTTATTTGTGTTTTTCCTACAGATAGGAAGCCATTAATTCTGGTCGACCAGCATCATTATTTAGGTCAAAATATAATTTCAGCTTGTAAATAACTTTCAAGTGCAGACCTGACCTAATGCTCCTGGTACTTTTATGGCTTGTCTGCCATGGAATGAAACTCAAAACATTTGTGGTTTGGAACAAACATTTGTTGACTGTTAATGCTCCTGGGTGTAAATAGGGAGGGGGAACTCCATTGGATTTGCTGGGTACATTGAATTAAACCCTCTTGTCAAGTACACTCAAGGATTTTGGAGCAGCTTGTTTATTTTAGCTCACAATTTGTCCAAACAAACTACAGCAGAGCGAGGGCTCACAGCAACTACAGATGTTTGTAGCAGCCTGGGCTGATGTTTATTGCTGTAGCATAACTCAGCCTAATTGGAAATTGCATAACGAGGTAAACAGCAAAGCAACTGGGCTGTGAGCAGTTCCTTGGTGGAGGCACAGGGGAAGTGTCAGGATGTAAAGACAAGTCAGGGCAAAGCTACTTCACAAGTAAATACATGCATTAATATTTATATGTATATATGTTTATATGTTCATGGAGAGGCTGGACAGGGCTTGGAGCACCCTGGGATAGCAAAAGGTGTCCCTGCCCACAGCAGGGGGGTGGCACTGGATGATTTTAAGGTCCTTCCAACCCAAAACGTTCTGGGATTCTGTGAATAAGTTGCCTTTGACGTGGCTGTTCTCCCTGCACTGTGTAACTCCAAGGTTGGAGTGGGTTTGTTCAAAATCTCAGATGTTCAGAAGCAGGAGAGAAGGGATGCACATTAATGTATTTAATGTTTCCTCCTGTCCTCAGCTCTCTGAGCACTATTTACTGTTAATCATTCTCCTGGAGACCTCTTGCATGAAGTGGAAACTTCCCTTGGCTCAGTGGCTTTGGCTTTTCCCATGGGAAACACCTCTCAGAGTTGTCCCATCCTCCTTTCTCCAGCCCTGATTAAGGGGGAAGAGTATATGCATGCAGCTGTAGCTGTATGAAAATGCATCTGATATCATAAATTTCCCTCTTATAACTGACCTATTCTTTAAAAATTACATTTCTTCAACACTGAATTTAAAATATCTCTCAAAAGTGCTTTGATTGAGACAGGTTTAAAGTCACCTTTACAAATTTAGTGGAAATGGAGACATCTTTAGGGGTTCAGCTTAATAAAGTTAACAGTCATTTCTGATCCATTTTCTTAGTAGAAAGATACAATTCTGTGATTCTGTAAGTGCAGCAGCCTGTCAAAAATGAGAAAAATACCTGTATCCTTCAGTTCAACACAAAATTTTGTATAAAGTAAGGATTTGTGTAAGAGATAAATATCTTCCCAGCACCTGTTGGCATTTGAATTCTGTACTGATATTCTACATAGTCTGCTGTGCTTCAGCCACTACTGGAAAGGGATTTTTTTCCCTCTAATTTTTGCCTGAACTCACCTGTTTTTGCTGGTTTTTCCTGGGTTCCCATTGCTGCTGAGTGCTTGGTGTGTCAGGGATGCTGCAGTGAGGTGCTTCAGATCCCTGTGGGAAGGGCTGGAAGGGAAAGGAGATGAAACTTTACTAGTTGGTAAAAAATGACAAATGCTGTGAAAAGTAATGTGGGCAGAATTCCAGGGTGGTTCCGTGGGTTTCTGTTGTTGCCTCCATCAGTGACTCACTGAAGGATTTTTGGGAAATCACTTGATTTTTGTTCCTCTGATGAGCAAGGGCAGCAGAGGGGGAGTTGAGAGGGCTGGTCTGGACAGAAATATCCTCAGTTTTATCCCTGGGTTTGCCCTCCACTTCTTGCTGCAAATCTGCTCTTGCTGAAGTCCTGAATTTCTTCACTCTGCTCTTCCCATCCCTCCTGTTCAGACTGTGAACTAATTTGGATCAGAGTGGTGCTTTGCCATGAGTTTGTTAAATCCTTGGCTCCATCAGCCAGTGAGTGTGCCAGGATGCTGAAGTGAACCCAGCTGTCAGAAAACCTCCATTTTCATGCTGTTCTGAAGACAAAAATCCTGAAACTGTTTGTTGGAGTGCAATTCTTACTTAATTTGGGGATTATTAACATATTGTGCTTCCATAACAAATGAGTTTCCTGTGCTCTCTGGCACGTGCTGGTGGAAAACAGCCTCGCTCGGGAGTTGGTGGGTTGGTGTGTGTGTGTATCCTGTCAGGTTTGTTTGTGTTTCACATCCAGCTTAGTCACCACCTGGAAGGGTCTGCTCTGTGCATATTCCTAATTTTAGAAGTCTTGGGAAGCACTGGGTTGTTGGACTTTAAAGCTACACTGAGCTACTTGAGGGTGTGAATTGGGAGCGAGCATAAACTCAGAGGTGTTACTTCAAAAAAACACCAACTGCTGAGGCTGGCTGGGCCTCCAAAAAACCATTCCCTGTGTCTTGGCTCACAGCAAGCAAGGAAATGAGGAGGGGGATTCATTTCCACGGGGAGCAGCTTTGGGAGCCACCCGGATGGTTCGTGGATCAGAAAACGCCGCGGGGCGAGGTGGGATCCTGAGGAATTCTGTGTGTGTTTGTGGGATCCTGAGCAATTCTCTGTGTGTTTGTGTCCCCAGATCATCAAGCTGAAGGCAGAGGCACGTCTGGAGCTGCTGAAGCAGATCGGGGTGTCCGTGGACACGTGGCTGAAGAGTGCCATGAACCAGGTGATGGAGGAGCTGGAGAACGAGCGCTGGGCCAACCTGCCCTCGGTCACCAACAACGGCTCCGCGCACATGGTACGGCTCCTGATCCTGAGGGGGAAACTCCTCCCCAGGGGCTGCTCCTGCCTTAATACGGGCTACAGAGGAGGCCCCGGAGCTGCTCCAGGCTGGGAGAGCTGGGGGTGCTCACCTGGACAGGAGAAGGCTCCAGGGAGAGCTCAGAGCCCCTGCCAGGGCCTGAAGGGGCTCCAGGAGAGCTGGAGAGGGATTGGGGACAAGGGATGGAGGGACAGGACTTCCCACTGCCAGAGGGCAGGGATAGATGGGATATTGGGAAGGAATTGTTCCCTGTGAGGTCCTGGCACAGGGTGACCAGAGAAGCTGTGGCTGCCCCTGGATCCCTGGAAGTGTCCAAAGCCAGGCTGGATGGGCTTGGAGCCACCTGGGATAATGGAAGGTGTCCCTGACCATGGCAGGGAGTGGCACTGGATGATATTTAAAGGCCCATTCCAACCTAAAGGAATTATTCCCTGTGAGGCCCTGGCACAAGGTGCCCAGAGAAGCTGTTCCACCCCTGGATCTCTGGAAATGGCCAAGGCCTGTGTTTCTTGGAAGTTTCATTAATAGTTTATAATGTTATCTTGAGGTCTTTGAGTGTGCAGATCCAAATGTCAGCCCTCCAAAACCCCAAAGGAATTCCCCTGCTGAGTTTCACTTCAGATCCTCACTGGTCATGATAGATGAGGATTTGTTGCATAGCTGTGTTAAAGAATGATTTTATTCCATTTCTTTTAGTACTCCACCTCCTTTAAATTCCCTCTGTGCCTGTTGGGCTGCTCCCAATCCTTCATTCCCAGTCTCCCCTGACATGGCACAGTCGGCCCTGGAGCTGAGCCCCCCGTGCTGGTCCCAGGTACTGCCACAGCCTGGGAGGTTCAGCTCTGAGTCTCATTTTCCCCTTTTACACTTACGTAGGCTCCTGTATTTAAAAAAGGCTCTGTTGACCTTGGCAAGCCAGACAGGGACAGCCCAGAGATGGAATTCTTAGAGCTGGAACCAAAATTATGCCAAAATTTAGAGGAATTACTGCTGTTGGTAACAAGCAGCACTTTCACTCCAGCCCGGAGGAGTGGGCAGTGTTTAACAGAGCTGGGGAAGGGAATGGAGCCCCAGGAGAGGCTGAGGGAGCTGGGAAAGGGGCTCAGCCCAGACAAAAGGAGGCTCACGGGGGACCTTGTGGCTCTGCACAAGTCCCTGACAGGAGGGGACAGCCAGGGGGAGTCAGGCTCTGCTCCCAGGGAACAGAGACAGGACCCATCTGTATATATATATGCAACAAAACAAGATAGATTTTATATTTATGGCTGTATTTATGGTTATAATTATTTCCATCATTTTTTTCATGTATATAATGCACTTTCCTGATTTTTTTCATGTATATAATGCACTTTCCTGATCACCTCCCCTGTATTTCTTCCTGTGTTTGCTGTGTGTCCCACACCTTTAGTGTCCTTCTGTCCCACACATTTATTCCTTGGCATCTTCCATCCCAGACTCTGCAGAAGGATGAGCTGTACCAAGCAAGCCTCTCAGTTTCCTGTTTTCCCTCTCCATGCCTGCTTCCCAAATGATTCCAGCTCAGAGGAGCTCAGAGCAGCCCACACACTGAAAATAAAGACATTTTTCCTCCTGGTGTTAGAAAACCAGCAGCAGATGTTGCCCAAACCTTCTAGACATGATTTGCTGATTTCCATGATGTCCCAGCTGGATGTCAGCCCTGGTTGCTGGGACCATGCACAGCAAAAGGCAGAGAAAAACAGGAGGGGAAACCTCAAATTTGCCACAATTTGTAGTTGGTTGCTGATCTCCCAAAGCATTGCCCAGCTGCATGACAATTTTTTGGTTATCCCAACATCCATGAACACACCAAAGGAAAGATGGAGGCAAACTGGTCTTGAATGAGAGTTAGTGAGGGAGAAAAAAATCACCAGAACTGCAAGGATTTGGTTTGGAAATAGTAACATAAAAACTAATTAAGCCAGAACATGATGAGGCTTTGTGCTCTTCTAGTCCAGGCTTAGAAGAGCAAAGCTGTCAGAGAGCTGGTTTAGGGAAACTGCACAGGGAATTTGTAGGCTCAGCTTAACTTTTGTTTTATCAGTCTCTCACTTTTTATGGGGAATACCAAATTCACTCCCAAATTAATAGGAATAAAAACAGGGAAGATGGCTCTACATAACACTGTTGCCTTTGATTCACAGAAGTGTTTTCACGGAATAATTCTTCATTTTTCACATGAGATAAAGTATTTATTCAAAACATAACCCGGGCACGAGGCCAAAGCACAGCTCATGGCAGCTTTACCCAAACTTGTATTTTTCCAGCACATTGACTTCAGGTTTTATTTAAACTTTTATAGCAAGTTTTTACAAATCTTCTGTCTCTAAGAATTTTTGTGATAAACTGCAGCAAATCTGTTGTGTGGAATACACCAGCTAGAAGGTTGATTTGGAGGTTTATTTTTTTAAACTTTATATATTTCCACTGCAGATTTATTTTATAACTTGTGCTCACAGGTACATTAATCTCTCCGTAGCATAAATTCTCTTTTTTTCCATTAAACTGGGTTTTTTTGTGCCTCTGCAATGGCATCTCCAAAGTACTTTAGTCACAGCTGATGTGAAAAATGGATTTTATAACTGTCCAGCAGTTGAGCTGGAGCTTCCAAAATCTTCTGCAGTACTTTTTAAAGTCCCACACGTGCTTGTGCTTGAAATCCAGCTGAGTTACTTTCAATAACAATAAGTCATACAAAACACACACTGAAAAATAGTAACCAGCTCATTTTTATTGTTACTCCTTCACCAGTTTTTAGCAGCTGCTGTAATGCCAACTGGAATTTGTTTTACCAGGTCAATGCTGATGCAGAAAAGGAGGAAGGTGAAGAGTTTGAAGACAGCATGGATGTTTTTGATGACAGCAGTTCTAGTCCTTCTGGTACTCTCAGAAATTACCCTCTCACCTGCAAAGTTGTTTATTCCTATAAGGTGAGTGATTTTTAAAAAAAATTATTAGAAAAAATGAATTATGTAAAAACAAATAATAAATATGCCCTTGGGGGCTTGAGGTTTGCTTTTCTGATAGGGTGAGATTCAGGGAGGTTCCATCTGTCCCTTCTGAGGGAGAAGGGCTTTTGTGAAAGGCAGAACCTCCATTGGGACATTTTAAATTATTTTAAAGCTTTCAGTTTTTTAAAAAACATCACTTCTACTAAAAGTCTTGATGGGAATGTTCTTTCCACTGCCTGTGCCTTGCCCTTAAAGCCACTTTTCTTTTCCATCCTTCCTGTCCTACATTCCAGGCTTCTCAGCCAGATGAGCTGACCATAGAGGAGCACGAGGTGTTGGAGGTGATTGAAGATGGAGATATGGAAGACTGGGTAAAGGTATCATTTTTTGAGCTTCTTCCCATGAACTCTTTTAGGATAGAAGTTGGGATGGGAGGGTGTGGCAAGAGGACACGAGAAGACCCACACTCACCCATCAAGCTGAGAGCGAGAAAAAGAAGCGCTTTATTTTTAGATTCAAGGTTTAAATAGAGTTTGGACTTTGACCAGCGATTGGGGGGATGAGGTGGACACCCCTCAGACCCCACTGGTCAAACCAGCAGTCCATCAAAAAGTCCATCAATTCCTTTCCCCCTGGAAAGGAATATGTTACTTACAAAATATCAGACTTTTGTTTTTGTTACAAGCATGGAGGGAACTCCAGTAGAAACCAGAAACAATCAGAAGGCTGAAAAATCAGGGAAATGCTGGGGTTGTTTCCAGAGCAGTGTTCACAAGCAGAGGATGGCTCCTGTTGTTGGTTCACAGGCACGGAACAAGGCAGGACAGGTGGGATATGTGCCAGAGAAGTACCTGCAGTTCCCAACCTCCAGCAGCCTCCTGAGCATGCTGCAGTCCCTGGCTGCCCTGGACTCCCGATCCCACACCTCCAACAACTCCACGGACACTGACCTGGTGCCAGGCAGCCTCAACGGAGACTCCAATGGTAAATTCCAGTTAAAGATACATGGGATATCCAGCTGGCTCTTGAAAACTCTCTGGACATTGAGTCTGGGAGATTTTCCCAGATTTCATGGAGTCACAGAATCATTAATGTTGGAAAAGAGCTCCAAGATCATGAAATCCAACCTTTGACCAAATCCTGCCATATTGCAAAGTCTGCTCATTTTTTTAACACTTCAGGCATGGGAACTCCACCATTTCCCAGCCTGTTCAGTGTTTAATCACTATTCCAGGGAAGAAATTCTCCCTAACATCCAACCTGAACCTCCCCTAGTGCAATTGGAGGCCATTTCTTTTTGTCTTATCTCTGAGAGAAAAGTCCCCACCTTGCCACAACCTCCTTTCAGGGAGTTGCAGAGAGAGACTGACCCATATCTGAACACAGCCATTCCCAGTAATTATCTCAGTAATTGTCTCTCTTCTATTAAATCTGTTTAATTCACCTCTTTAGCTTGTACAGCTGAGATTAAAATTAAGGAAAACCAAAATAATCTGGCTCAGCAATAATAGAATCTTTAAAAGAACTTCAAAAACCACCAGCTCCAGCTATCAAACTTCGCCTATACTTAAATCTTTTTCTCAGCTCATTGTGTTTTTCCTTTTCCATTTTGGCAGTCTGTTTTGTAAAAGCACTTTATGACTACGAGGGGCAGACAGATGACGAGCTGTCCTTCCCAGAGGGAGCCATCATCCGCATCCTGAACAAGGAAAACCAGGATGATGATGGCTTTTGGGAGGGGGAATTCAACGGCCGCGTCGGCGTCTTCCCCTCGGTGCTGGTTGAAGAGCTCACGGCCTCAGAGAATGGAGAGACTCAGTGGATTGGGGATATCCAGGTATGGAAAGAGATGTTGGCTTGGTTTAGTATTTGGGTAATTTGTAAAGATCTTCTTCAGGGGGAAAAAAAATTCAAAACCAGTTTAAGAAAAAAAAAATCTGAACCAATTTAAGGAAAAAAAACCCCACCAACCCAAGCCCTCAGTGTTTACATTTTAGTTTCTTACCCAGGCTAATAACTATCAACTGATGTGTTTTTACAGATTTGTGAATGAAGGCAGATATTTGGATAGAAAGGAATCAAAGGAGAAAATTCACAGTTTACTTCCTGTCATTCATTGATGAGAGACTGAGATGTCAGACACGACCTGGCAAAAACAGAATTACAGGCTCTTTCAGCCCTAATTTAGTGTTTTCATACCTAAATCTGTTCTGTATCCTCTCAATTTTGAGGGACAGGATACTGCCAAGTTTTGGATTATAGTAATTTTTGCAAAAACGTCCTCATTTCCACAGCCTAGTTCTGTAATCCTTATATCATGTTAGAAAATCAGACACATTCCTTTGTGGAGTTTGGAGACAGAAACTGCACTTCCATGTTTTCTACAGTGGAATTTTTTTAGTATTTTTATTCCTTGATTTAAAAAGACCACGAGAATGAACATCTAAATGCATTTAGGCAGGGATAAAGCTCGTGGTCCCAACACTTTCGTGTGAATCCCACTTGGCCGAGTGACCTTTTTGTTTCAAATAACCTTGAAAAAGCCTCTCTGAATTACCTGGGAGAGGCTGAAAATTTCTGCTCAGTGGCAACCTGTGATTTTAAAAAATTGAATCCCTGTTGGATACCTTGGTTTTCCTTCCCAAACTTTCTTGTCAGCTGCTTTTCCTCCAGAGAGAACTTGCTGGAGAGTGGGGATGGGCTGGAAAACTGGTGTGTGTGTGTTAAATGTGCCGAGGAGGATTTGCTGCAGCCTCTCCTCTGATTTTTTGGCACAGGTGTCCCCGACTCCAAAGGCCAACAACTCCCTGCCACCACTGCCTCTGTATGACCAGCCTCCCACCAGCCCCTATCCCAGCCCAGATAAAAGAGGATCCCAGTTTTTCCCCAGATCTCCGTCGACAAACGGTGAGAAATTTGCAAACATTTTGGGTAAAGGCTTCATTTAGAAGCCTTTCAGAGAGAGGGGCAAAAAATTTTTAAAAAAGAGCATTTTTGCAACAGAAATTCAGCAATTCTCAGGGGCTTCTTTGTAATGGAGTGTTGCTTATTCCCTCAGAAAACAGCTTTGGTTCAGAGTCCTCTGGATTCTCCCAACCTCCACGAATTCCTCCGGAAAGTTCCTATGGCAAACTGCGGCCTGTAAGTGACCAGCAAATGCTGTGGTTTTTATTGGTGTTCAAAGGGTAACAGCCCCTAAACAGAGCTGAAAAAGAGGTGGGGAGTAAATGCTAGAAGAGGTCAGTCCTATGGTTTGTACAGTTACTGCTTTTCCAGCAGTTTCCCTGCATGTTTGGGATTCTATTTCTTTCCAACTCCTTTGGTTTGAGGGGTTTGGATTCACGATTCTTAATGATGAGGATTTTGTGTTGTCTTTGCTGCCTAGAAAAAAGGACCTTTGCCAGAAAAGGAAAGGAAGAATTAAATCACTTAGAATTTGACAAAATCCATCTCCTACAATCAATTTTGAAATCAAATTTTGGGGGTTTCAAAGCCCTAAACCAAATCCCACTAAGACATAACATTTGTCTTTTCCTGGCCTTCTCAGTGAATAAGGTTGCGGAAAAAGAGTATTTTTGGATATTCAAATAATATATTTTGAATATTCCAGTAGCATTGGGCAGTTTGGGGCAGGATTGCTCCACAGTTTTCTACAGCAAGTCTGGTGTATTTTTAAATGGTGTCCTAAAAACTCTGTTGGCATTAAAGGTCTGATCTCTGTCAGGAGATGACTGATGTGGCAGAGTGTGAAAACAACATCAAGTTTTGGGTGTGTTGAGGTCAGTGATTGATGAAATACCAGCGAGTCACATGCAGCAAAACACTCTGGTAGTTCCTACTCCACAGAAATTCTCAGATTCAGCATGTGATGAGCCTTTCCCAGGTTTGCATCCTGGCTTATCCATGGAATAGATGTGGGATTTGCCACCCTGGAGAGAATCTGTGACAGGTCGTGAGGAGAATCCCTGATGGCTGAACTGGAGAGCATTGGAGCTGCATCCAGCTGGACACACACACACACAGCCTGTTTGTTTGCATCATCTGGAGGGGTCTGTGCAGGAGCTGTGAGGGGTTTCTGGTGGGATTTGGCCATGTTGTGGTTGGTCACAGGCTGGTTCTGAACGTTGCAGGTGCGAGCAGCTCCACCGCCGCCGACACAGCACCACCGCCGGCCCGTGGAGAAGATGGAGGATGTGGAGATCACTCTGGTGTAACGAGGGGACTGGCTAATTAGTAGTGCTACAATCAAGGCCAAACACAGCTTTTGGTCAATCTCGTTTTTAGGCACCTTTGCATGATGAAGACTTGGACTAGAGCGAGCGCTAGGGAGGATTTTATGTGGCGGTGACCTGGCGGATTCCTTCCCACAGTCATGAATATTTTGTGCCTTTTGTTTTTTTTTTGTTTGTTTGTTCGTTCGTTTGGATTTCTCTACATCATTCTTCCTCTCTTAGCACAAACCAAGACAGGCCAAGATTGGCTCTTTTTTTTTCTTGGCTGAAGATGCTCCATTTTTATGTGGAGACAAAGAACGAGCCCCGTTCACGCAGCTTAGTCTTAGCATCCTTTGCTCCTGTGCATTAGTACAGTATATTACTGTTGCCATAGGAATGTGTTAAAGATTGTGGATCCTTCCAGTAGCATCACCTGCCTGATCAGGTATTCAGCAGAAGAATGAAAAAGGGAACAGAAGAAGAAGAAGTCTAAAGGAGAGGCTGGCTCCTCTTGAATCCCCCTGCAGAAAGGAAGAGAATGATCTCCTGGAGAAGCAAAACCATGGGTGCTCCCCTTGTCAGTGATTCACAGCTGAACAATTCTGCCTTTGGACTTTTGTGTTTACTCAGTGCATTTACTCATAGAGGATCTAACACGGAGGTGCTGAACCAGCAGCAACATCTTCTTCCACAGCAGAAACCAACGGGTAGAAAAACAAAAAAACAAGTGAGATTTTATCTAGATCTGGAAATTGAGCTGCTTTTTCTTTTTTTTTTTTTTTCCTTAGCAGATTTTGGGGATTTTGGGTTTTTTTTGTTGGGTTTGTTTTTATTTTTTTAAAGCATTTGGGTCACTCTTATCCCAGTTATTGCTGTGTACTTTATTATCCAACGCTAGCAGTGTATCTTTGTCATCAAACCACCTGAGTTCTAGAGTTAGCAGTTCCATTTAGAGTATTTACATGCATTTAGTTGTTGCATTGGATGGTCCTGTAGCCTTTCCCCACCCCAATCCCATTAACCAGCCAAAGCCAGGGAGCCAGGAGCAGCTCCAGGTTCTGCCTTCACACCACCTTTGTGCCCGAGATGTGCCCAATTCCTCTCAGGGCAGAAACTGAGAGGAAAAGAATTTCACATTTCCCTCAGAGAGCTCTGAAAAAGGAGCTTGGATTTCCATTTTTTGAGAGAAGAGGGCAAAGAATATTCTGAAGTTGAATGTGGAGGAAAGGGAAAAACTGGATGAAAAGAGGTTTTTCTTTGGGTACTGACTAAAATATTGTCAGTATTCTCCATCAGATGAAAACTTCAGATCAAAGGCATCCCAAAATTGGGTTTGGAGCTGTTTGTGGGTTCTCTTGTGTCTTCATGGTTTTTTTTTCAAAGCCAGTAAGTTTTCTACCTTTAGTTTACTAACAAGGGCTGTTTTTTGAGGCTGCATTTACAACAAAAAACCCAACGACTCATCTTAACAAGATTTTATCATAAACTTTGCACATACTTGGAAATCCCATCCCAGGCTGCCAGTCTCCTTTCCCAGTGGGATCCTTAACCAAGAGTGGGGCTGTCTGAGGACAACAATTCATGGATCAGTTATGGAATCAGTGACTGTCCAATGAAGTTTCTTTCCATATTATTCCTTCTTTTGCACCTCTCGTCCTGTTGATCTGTTTGAGGTCTTTTTATGTGTTTATCAAACTTATTCTTAAGTTTAAAAAGAAAAGTTTAAAAAAAAAAAAAAGAAAAAAAAAAAGGATTTAACTGTTCGCAAATATTTTGAGATCTTCACAACGCAGAAGAAAACCAAGTTTTTTGCCATAATGTTCATGTTCAATTTCTTTGGCCAGTTTTTTCTGTGTCCTTCACACCCGGACTTTCAAAAAATCCAGAAAATTTTTATTTAAAAGTCTCTTTAGTTGTATTTTAAAATATTTTCTGTAAGAGCTGCTAATTTTATTTAAAAAACAAAAGTGAAAAAAAAAAAAAAGGCAAAAAAAAAAAGCAAAAGGAAGAAAAGTTGTAAAAAGATGCCTCCTTTTTAACTATGATTTCTTCATACAGGGCATGTATCGGCCGTCGCATCGTGTACAGCTCAGTACACCCTGAAAGCATCAGTGCAAATGCTTTCTTTATATTGGCTGTAAAAAGTTTGTATTTATTATGTATAAAAAGTTGAATAATAAAAAAGTGGAATTAAATCCCTAGTGCCCTGGGAGATTGGGTGGCAGGGGAGGGAAGGAATTGAGGGGAAAACCCGGGGATAAAAATCAGAGTTTTCTTGAGAGGGAATTTGTGCTTTTACAAGAAATTTGAATCCTGTGCTTTGGGAAAAGGACATCCTTGAAATCAGCTTTAAACATCTTTTGGAGGGGACATTTGTACAAAGAACAGAACGTTGCCAAAAATGAAGAGCCCAGCAACAAAGCTCCAGTTATCAAAATAATTGCTTAATAGCCTTGATGCAATTAGGATAATTGCCTGAAGAAAGCAAGGGGAGTGATTGATAACAACCCTTCAGAGCGATTGTCCCTTAATAGGCTGGATTTGCCTAATTGTGCCAGGAGTATTCCCAGTGCATCCCAAGGCTCTCCAGCTTTGGGATCCCTCTGGGGGCTGCATTTCCACGTTGGATTTTCTCTCAGAAGCTGCCTGCTCTGGTGATCAACTCCTTGCTGGGCTAATCCCAGGTTCCTGCAGGTGGTAAGTGCCAAATGATCCATCATTTCCACGGGCTCCCTGTTTTTGGAGACTCTTTTTCCCTCATGGAACACTGCACTTTGCTGTGGGGTCGGGTTGGATCTTTTTTCATTTCCACTCTTCCCACAGAGCTGTTGCACATGCCTTCACTTTTTTCCCCTGGGCTCCTGCAGCCTCTTCCTTTGAGAAATCACATTTTTCCTGGTTTTTGTAAGAATTCATGGTGCTTCTCTATAAATTATTGTCCTGCCTTGCTGTTTGGATAGCTCTGTCCTTTTGTTTTCACTTCTTGCTTGTTGGTTGGGTTCCTTTTCACCACCTCTACTACTTAAAAATGATTTTATTCCTCAAATCCACCACTGGAGCCACTTTTCCTTTCTTCCAGTTTTTTACAGACCCCCTTCATGCCCCTACTTGTTCTCCTTCCCAGAACAGAGCCAGCAGCAGCTGTGCTGTGATCCCATCATTCTTGCCATAAACTGATTTTCCAGGAAAACCTTTTCTTCTCCCTGAAGTGCCTTTCCTGCAGGTGAGAGATGGGCACGGTGTGAGCAGCACACAGTGACCACTCAGAGGCAAACAGAGGTGCTAAGGAGCCCACAAAGGCTCCAGGACTCTATTTCCTGCTTGGCATAGTTGAGAGAAGGGATCTGGGAGACTTTCACAGTGCAGATGGTGCAATGTGGGTCCTTGGAAGTCAGCAGCAGGATCTGTTAGAACCAGGGTTTCCTCTGATGGCTTTGCTTCCCGGATTTTGGCTTTAAACTGAAAGAATGGATTGGGTATTAGGGGAAAATCCTTCCCTGTGAGGGAGGTGAGGCCCTGGCACAGGTGCCCAGAGCAGCTGTGGCTGCCCCTGGATCCCTGGAAGTGTCCAAAGGTCAGGCTGGATGGGGCTTGGAGCAGCCTGGGACAGTGGGAGGTGTCCCTGCCCATGGCAGGGGGTGGAATGAGGTGATCTAAGATCCCTTCCATCCCCAACCAGTCTGGGATTCAGTGATTTTCAAACAGGTTAATAGGACTCAGATTGGGGGTAAACAATGTGATGTTTACTCCAAATTTTGCCAGGGTTTCTTTTTGTTTGTTTTATGGAAATACTAAAAGAAACCAAAGCAAGTGGGTGGGTTCTCTTTTTGTATAGCACAAATGGCTCTCACTGCTGATAGTGATTTAAAAAACAAAATCTGTAGCATCTTCTCTAAATCATCTTCTGCTGCTTGGTAGTCTGGCTGCTCTGCAGCTTGCTCTTCTTTTCCAGCAAGGTCCCTATAATTAATAACTTGGAAATGCCAGCACTGGCAGGCTTAGCAGGGGATCTACCTCAGTCAGCCTTTGGAGCCTCTCAGGAAGGAGGGGATGCCACTGCCAAGGGAGGAATTCTGTCTCCCCACATTTTTTCCTTTTGCAGATCTGTTGCCCTACAGGAAAATCTTGGGATGGATGGGACTGAATGTTCTGTCCCCCCACACCTGGGCAGGTGTCTCCAAGAGAGGGGAGCTGAGGGATATTGAGACCTCAGTTCAAGGCACTGGGAGAGGCTGGAGAAAGTGAGGGATGAAAGGAAAGAAAACTTAACTGAAGTCGGGGATGCAGCAAAGAGACAATAAAGAATGCAGCCAGGAAAATGCTGACGTGCTTGCCATGCCAAGTGGTTTCCTACTCCAGGCATTCCCCAGAGGGATTGAGGATTACAGATCTGGCAGCAGGATCAGTGCAGCAAGTGAGCCTCTGCATTGCAGGTCATTTCAGCCAGAAAATGAAAGAAAGCACTGCAGTGATACTGGAATGGAGAGGTGGGAAATGCCTCTGCTTGGTGGAGCAGCACGAGGAGGAGGAGGGGGAGAGTGGGTCTGACAGGTTCCTGTGCATCCCCTCGGGTCCTGGCACTGCTGGGGAGAGCCTGGCCCCATCCCCTTGGCACCCTCCCTTCCAGTATTGCTGCACACTGAAGAGTTCCCCTCTTCCCCAGCCTTCTCCTCTCCAGGCTGAAAATGTCGAAAATCCTAGAATAGGATCAGAGGACAGCAGGAAATGGCCTCAAGTTGTGCCAGGGGAGGTTTAGGTTGGATATGAGGGAAAAAATCTTCACTGGAAGGATTTTCAGGCATTGGCACAGCTGCCCAGAGCAGTGGTGAGTCCCCATCCCTGGAGGCATTTCGAGCCATGTGGATGTGGCACTTGGGGACATGGGTCAGTCCCTGGCAGTGCTGGAGGAATTACTGATCTGAAGGGATTTTCCTGAAGGATTCTCTGGCAGGGAGAGCCTCTGTGCTAAAAGGTGTTGGGCTGAGCACTGTGCAGGGGCCATGGACACTCAGGAATGGGCTTCCAGCATTGAGGCTTCAGACTGTACCTCCTTCAGGACCCACAGAGAAAAACAACATTCTGCCGTGGCCTTGTGTCTGTTCCCAGAAATCCTTAGGAATGAAACACGTGCTGTAGCCAGTGGCAGCTTTTTGTGTTGGAAATGGCTCGTGGAGGATTTCAAATCCCCAGGGGAATGAGGCTGAGGTGGTGTCTGCCACATCAATCCACAGCCCAATCCCCTTCCTCCTGCTCTTCCCACTTGAGGTTTTTTCCCTGCAATCCATTTCCCAGCCTGTCTCTGTGTTAAGCAGCAGTTCTTCCACCACTTTGTTTAAAATTCCCTTTTGCTGTCTGCTGGATTTCACAGCTGGTATCCAAAGGGAACAGGAGCCAGGCCCGTGGGACATCCAGCTCTGGGGATCAGGAATTGCCTCTCACAGAACCTGTCACTGCCTCTTGGCAGCCTGGACCATGGCCAGGGATTGAATGGGCTTTACAGAAGGTTTTGCATTCTATTCATCATTTCACCCAAAGATATAAATGTCCCTGGAGTGTTCTGGGTGAGGCAGGGGTGGCTGTGAGGATTGGGAAACAGGGATAACCTCACCTTTGGAGTGCTTTGTGGTCACTATGGAAGGAGAAGCTGTTCAGCCAGGAGAGTGCAATCTCCACAGAGATCCCAGGATATTCTGAGTTGGAAAGGACCCCCAAGGATTATGGAGTCCAACTCTTGGAGATCTAACCCCAGACCTGGGCATTATTAACACCATGCTGCAGGTCTTCTGGCTGCTAAAAACCATCCCACCCAAAACTCACCTGGATGTGAGGTGGACATGGAATGGGCCCCACTGAGGAGGAACTGGGAGCTCATTTCTTCTCCCTCACTCTAACATCACCCCTGGACAAATCCCTGTGTCCTGTTCACCAAGCACTGCCAGCATCACCTGAAGGCTTTTCCTCACAAAAACCACTCTGTGCTGTGCTGAAGTGCCCCTTCTATTTCAAAATTGCTTTTATTCCACTCCCAGATTTCACCTTTTTCTGATGGAGTGGTTTTGGGGTTGGATTTTTTCTTTTTGAATGCAGATTGAAGAGTGAGAGCTGTGAGCTGTGCTTCAGCTCTGCTGTAATTAGTTTTGTCTACTGTAATTGCTTCTCCTTTTTCCATTGTTTAGTGAAAGACGAATGAATTTCCAGGTCTGGTTGCATTGGGAATGCTGACAGCAGCTTTTTAAAATCCCACAGCACAGCTATTTGTCTTTTTTATTCAGCTGAATCCTGCAGAGTGGGACAAATTCAGCTTTTCCTCTGTGTCCTGGGCAAATTACTGCACTAATTAATTTCCCTAAGACTGGGGCCTCCTTGCTTAGCAAAGGGAAGGGATAGAGGGGGAGGGCAGTGTCTGGAAAACAGCAAACAACCCTGGGTTAACTCCTGGAATAAACTTGCTTGAAAAGACATGAGAAGCTGATGGCTTAAAAATAAGGTTTATGGGGTTAAAAAAAAAAAGATATTGTGGTATTGATCCCACTTCATAGGAACATCTTGGTTTCTGAGGAGGGAGCAGCTCTATTCCATCACCCTGTTCATGCTCCCAGCGTTTCCTGCTGCAGGTTTTGCTGTGGGGTTTAAAAGAGAATTGGCATTTTTTCTTGGGAATTCGATGGCAGAAATGATTGCTGCTCCTTAAAAACAAGGAAGGGATGCTTTGTGTGAGAAGGGACGAAGAGGGGACAGTGGCTGAAGGATTTGTGGGGTTCTGAGAACATCAGTGACAGTGGGAGATGACAAAGCCAGTGACAGGGTGCCAGCAGAGAAGGGCCCTGCAGAGGGAAGCTCCTTTGGGCAGAGAGACAGAGGGAGAAGCAGTGAGTGTTTGGACTTCCCAGGAATTTCTGTGAAAGGATCTGAGCACTCCTGCAGTGCTTGGGACATCAGAGCTGAGGCTGAGCCAGGAATGAAAGTGGCAGGAGGGAAAACCAAAATGTAATGTTTTTCTAAAAAGGTTGGGTTTGGTTGTTTTTTTTTTTTGTCAGAGAAGCAGGTGGTAGTTTTATTTTTGTCCAATTTTTTTCTCTTCTTTCCAAACAGAAATTTAATTTCAAATATTAAATTCAAAAATATAAATAATAATAAATACAGCAGTCCTGATTCCCAGACTGCCACGTAGTATTGTTGAGGTCAGTGCAAATGATCCCCCAAGGATGCTGTTGGAGTGGGATTGCTCTGGGATAACGAGGGATCTTGTGTTAATTCAGCTGGCAGAGCTGCTCTGCCTGACAGTGGGGAACTGCTGCTGCTGCTGCTTTCCAAATTACCTGACTGAGCTAATCTGAGGGTGAGGAGACAATTTATTGATTTGGAGTTCTAGCCAGACGTAGATAATTCTGGGATGTTGGTGGTATTATTCCTACAGAAAAGCAGGCTGGGTAAAGATTTTCAGGTTTTTATTAGCCCCTGCCAAACAATTGGGCTGCATTGCAGCTTGAATGTTTTAAGATGTGAATGGCTGAGGTTCCAACAACCACAGCTCTCTGGGTGGTGGTCACTGAACATTTCTGCTGAAACTGCTCATTTTCTAAAGCCAGCAGCTCCTCACACTGCTTTGAGCTTCCCCTCTAAAGCTATTTTTAACAGATAAGAGGGGAGAAAAAAAAAAAGGTGTTAAATTTGCAGCTCTGCTTTTTTGCATTCTGGTCAGGTGTCTTGTCACTCTTCATGGCTCTCCGGCAAGCTGGCATCCAAGGGTTCTGCTTAATGTCCTAGAAAATAACCTTGTGCCTGGACCAGCAGCCAGTTTATCACTGCTGCTCCCTGGCTGTGTCTCCGGGGTGGATTGGAGACAGGAGAAAAAGCAGGGAAGGCACAGAGCTGGGTATTGCCAGGCTGCTCCTGCAGCAGCAGCTCCCTCCCTGCTGCTGCAGCACCTGGGATCAGCTTGGCAAAGCAGTTCTGTGTCCCCTTATCCAAACAGGGAGCTGAAATCCTGGGAGTGAGGGTGTGGGATTTGAGCCCTGCTGGCTCCTGCTGCAGCCTCAGCAAGGTCTTTCTAGTGGTGCTTGCTTCCAGTGCTCCTCAGCTGTGCTGAAAGTGTCAGCACTGGCAGTGGGAAGCCATTCCCTCCTTGTCCTGTCCCTCTTGCCCATCCTCGTGTGTCCTGTCGGCAGTTCCACCACCCAGAGCAGGGAATGGCCTTTGTCACCAGCCTTATCTCAGTGTAAACCATCACTAAACGTGGTGCTGGGGCAAACCAGCCCCTCCTGCCCTCAGCCTATTTCCTGGGCCTTGAAAACTGATTAAGAATCACTTGCTTAAGCTGCTGGGTGTCGGGTGGCAGTGCCAGGGCAAAGGGCTCTCCTGGAAATGCCCATTAAAGTTTCAATTTCCATCCCTCATGCAGAGCTGTGAGGCTGGGTGTGAGCTGCTGGAATGACCTCTGCCAGCAGCCACTGGCTTCATTAAATAGTAACAAACCCAAGGATTCCCAGCTAAACAGCACACCCAGCATCCCTATTCCATTTCCTGTTGCTAAAGGAAGGCTAAATTATTTAATAATCTGCTTGAAGTCCTTAAAGTGAATCCAGGCAGTGAAGCAAAATCCTGTTTAGTGGGGCAGGTGCCCAAAAGAAAGTGTGGGAGTGATGGAGCTGTTTGGGGACAGCCACTGTAACACTGCCCACGATTTAGCAGAGGTGTGTTGGAGGTGACAGGCTGGGATTACAATGGAGTTGGCTGCTGGGTCAGACTGTGCTTCACTAACACCTTGCTGAGTGCTGCAATTCCTGCATTAAACCCAGACTATTTCCAGTGCACGGCTTCTGTTTTGCCCTTTTGGGGTTGGTTTTTAAGCTTTTAATGTGTCCTCAGAGGTGTGAATTGTTCTGGAGGGTCACACACACCTTTCCAGAAGAGTTATTCCTCCTTAGCCTGGAGCTGAGCTGGTGCTGCCTGAGTTTTGATCCCACTTATCCAGCTGCAGGGAAGGAGATGGGAGTGGGGCATCTTCCCCCTGCCCTGCAGGATCCTGCCACCTTCCCCTGCCTCCTGAAGGTTTGCTGGACAAAGTAAAACCAGTAAATCCTCCCAGGGTGTGAAATGTTCACAAAAGGCCTGTAAATGTGTCCTCCAGCCCTGTTCCCTCCATCTCTCCCTGCTCCCAAGGGCTGCTCCATGCAGGAAGGCAGAACACGTTCCTCAGGAAGATTTCCAGAGGTGCCAGGGAGTGGTGAGTAACTCAGTGAGGGGTTTATACAGCCTGGGCACTAGCAGCTGCTCCAATTGCAGCAGTAAACTCTACTACAGCATCTCCTGCAGTAAAATTCCTGTCTGAGTCAGACTTTACAAATGCTTTACAACTGGGGCTTGCAATTCATCTCACCTCTGCTGGAATTACCTTCCAGGACCCATCTCCAGTCATTTAATGCAAACTATCTCATCTTGTCCATCTCTACTCCAGGTTTCATTTTCCACAGCTACTCCCTGGGAAAATTCATTAGCTCTGCAGTGCCTCTGATAGTTGCAGGGAAGGTGATTTGGAAGGTTTTGTGTCCTGGGCTGCTGGTTCCTGCACTAAAAAGGGGTGGGTTGTCCAAATCCCCCTGGAGCACAGAGGAAAATCATAAGGAACAGGCTCCTGCAAGGGAGATTCCTGAATTCCTCAGGTACATCCAGAGAGGTGATGGGGCCTGGCATGAGCACCCAGCGTGTCACCCCAAACCCTGCAGGTGTCTGAGCTGGAGGGACCACAGCAGGAATGGGCAGACCCTGTGCTTCTGCCTGTACAGGTTTGTATTTTTGATGACCCCAAGGCTGTTCCCTGATCCTCCTGCAGAGCCAGCACAGTCCCTGGCAGGATTTCCCTTATTTTTCTGAGCAGCAATGGCAGTCAGGGACTTTCCCAGGCAGGACACTCTCTCCCAGTGCCACCTTTTGTGGCTGCCCCACAGAAAGCAGGGGGTATCCCAAAATCCAAGCTGGGAAAGCTGCTGGCTGTCCCTGCACAGGGCTGCCAGCCCCTCCTGCCTGCTCTGAACAGGAGCCAGCTTCCTGGGGAGAAAACACTGGGATACTGGATTAATTGAGCCCCTGCAATGGCCCTCAGCTGCCATAAAGCATGTTGCTGTCTGGGCAGTGAATGGAGCTGGGGGGAGGCAGGACAGCTCCTGATTCCCAAACCTGCTCTGAGCCACGTCCCCCACAGTGAGGAAAGCTGACACCACCTCCCAGCACCTGCCAGGGGCCCTCCCTGTGGGCACAGGGGTTCCTGCTGCTGCCAAGTGCCACATCCCAGGGTGACATCCTTCCCCTGCATCCCTAATTTTGCTCTTGCTTGTCCAAGAGGAGATCTGAGTGCTGCAGCCCAGGGTTTAGTGCCAGCTGGGGGCAGGTGGGATGTGCCCAGAGCCAGGGAGGGTCATGGCTGGAGCAACCCTGAAGTTTTTTCCAGCCCCCGGATGTGCTCTGGGGACAAAAGGAGCTGCTGTGGTGAAGCAGCCCCTGTCCTCTCATGGCCGGCTCCACAAAAAATGGGCAACAGCAGGGGTGCAGTCCCCGAGGGTGGGGACCCAGAAACCTGAGTGTCTGTCACTCATCATGGGATTTATGGATAATCCCAGGCCTGCTGCAGATCCAAGCCACTGAGACCTGCTGGACCACACCTAAGCTCCCTGTGGAGAGGGGTGCAGGTATGTCACAGCTTTTTTGGGATGTTTGCCAGCCTCCACTTCAGCAGGGGTGGAGTAGAAGTGCATTCACAGAATGGCTCAGGCTGGGAGGGACCTTCAAAGGTGATCTAATCCAACCCTCCTGCAGTGAGCAGGGGCATCTCCAACCAGCCCAGAATCCATTCCCTGCACCTGGGGCATCAGCCAGGGCTGTTTGGGCTGCAGGCAGGGATGGCTGGTGCTGAGGGAGGGAGGAATCCCACATTGCTGTTTGGGGAAGGCACTGAAATGTGTGTGAATGGCTGTGAAGGCCACGGCTCGGAGCCCACTGGCTTATCCAGGCCACATCTGAGGGGACAGGGGACATTCCCTTGGTGCCAAACACCACCCAGGCTCCAGACCCTGAAATGCTGTCGTGACACATAGTTTGTCCTTAATAGGCCATGGAAAAGGGGACATGCCTCAGGGTCAGGCTTTTTTCCTCGTGTTGTGCCTTTTGCTGCCTTTATATAATACAGAAATATATTGGGTGAGCCTTTCCTGGGTAAACTCAGCCTAAAAAAATAGATGATCTTGGGCAGGTCTTTTCTGCTCTGAAAGTACAGTGATCCCATGCTGGAAAAGAGCAGAGTGGGGTTTGTGCAGCTTGGGGGGATCTTTTCTGAAAAATTATTGTAGAGCCCAGTTGGTAGGGCACAAATCCCTGCACAGAGACACCCTCAGCTGCTGGGCACTTCCCCCTAGTCTGATGTTCTGTGTGGGACAGGGAATCTGAGGCTCAGGGAGAGCAGGGGGAGCTGGCTAAGGGAAGGGCAGGATGGTTGGGGACACCAGAAGCGAGACAAAGGTGTTTGGTGAGGGGAGGGGACACAATTCCTGACCGCCACCTGCCTTTGCCAAGCGCACCGTGGGATGCTCCGCCATCCCCGCAGTTCTGGATAAATGAATCCCTGGGGAAGAGGCTTTTCCCACCCTGGAAAGCGGCTGCACTGACATCTAGTGGTACTCCAGGCTTTTCCCTGGAAAAGAGGAGACTGGGATCCTCCGGGTGTTGGGTGGGAGGTGCTTTCCTGCTCCTACTGATGGGGTTGTAGTCAGGAGCGCCGTGGGCATTTTCACGGCATCACTCAGGTTGGAAAAGGACCTTAAGGTCATCAGGTCCAACTGCAAACCATAATAACATCCATGATAAAATGCAGTTTAAATCTCTGCTTCCTAGAGGCCGTGTATCAACTCTGCCATTATTGATATTATTTTTGTAATTCCCTACAATCCCATAACCATTAAAAAAAAGTGACAGGACAAGGGGAATGTCTTACCACTGCCAGAAGGCAGGGATAGCCGGGATATTAGGAAGGAATTGTTCCCTGGGAGGGTGGGCAGGCCCTGGCACAAGGTGCCCAGAGAAGCTGTGGCTGCCCCTGGATCCCTGGTAGTGTCCAAGGCCAGGTTGGACGGTGTTTGAAGCAATCTGGGACAGTGGAAGGTGTCCCTCCCATGACAGGGGATGGAACGGAATGAGCTTTAAGGTCACTTCCCAACCAAGCCACGCTGTGATTCCTGGATAACAGCAGAGCACCCTCTGTCAGCAACGACCGGGCAGAGCAGGTCTCCAGGTATAAGCCCGAGGTAAATTATCATTTATCTGTTTTATTTTATACCCTGCTGCCTCTCGTGTCCCTTCCCACGGGATTTGGGGCCCGTTTAACGCCGCTTTGGGGCGTACACATGGCTCAGCCCTCCCCAACATGGCGGCGTGGCAAGGACTCCATCTCCCATCGTGCCCCGCTCGCCGCCCGCCGCGCCAGCGCCCAGCCAATGGGACGCGGCGGAAAACGGATATAGCGCCGCCCCCGGGGCCCGCTCCCTCCTTTCCGCCGGGCCGCGGCTCATCATGGCGGTGCAGATCTCCAAGAAGCGCAAGGT
>JBBMKD010000001.1:1384035-1420331 GCA_037834095.1 Argya squamiceps
AATAAACCCTCCATTTGTTGCTGGCACAGGATGAGCCTTGCTGCACCAGTTTAACCACCAAAACTCCAGCTGAGCTGCAGGAATAACACATCTCCCAGTCAGGAGCATTAGGGATGTTGCAAGACAAATCTCTGGGAGACCCCCGGGCAGCAGCGGGCAGGTGACAGGGCCCTTTCCCACCCACTCTCCCTGCCGTCCAGGGCTCCCCGGGACGGGATGGCGGTGGGGCGGGGGAGGATGGCGGCGGATGCGGCGCGGGGCCCGGCGGGGAACATGGCGGCGGGATGGAGCGGGCGCTTCTCCAGGGCCGCCCGCGGGGCTGCGCTCGGAGGTGCGGAGCGGCGCTGGGAGCTGGGATTTGCGGGATTTTCCTTTGGCTTTCCAGTTTGCGGGTAGTGGCTGCCCCTCTCTGTGGGACGGGGCGCTGGAGCGAGGGAGGTTTGGGCTGTCAGGAGTGCCAGCAGCAGCTTCCCGTGGGGCTGGGAAAGGGATGTGACCCTGCTAATTATTTCCATTAAATCGCTCCCGAATTACAGCAGAGCTGTGATCCCAGCGTTAACAGTGGCTGTGGCCACCTGTGGGTCAGGCAGTAGTTGGTGTAGGCTCCTTCCAGGAGTGGATTATTCCTGAGACCTTCAGGGAAGGGGGTTCCATTTTTCCCCGCTGCTGCACCCCGAGCTGGGCAGAGCACGGTGCTGATGAAGTCAAGGTTGTGAGTTCAGGCCCTGGGCTGTCCGTGTAAAAGTTTGGCTTGGTGTTCCTCGTGGGTCCCTTCCAACTGAGAGTATTCTGTGGTTTCTCTCAGAGGAGGAGGAGGAAGGTGTCAGGAGAGACTGTCAGGCTGCAGGGGGAATTTGGATGAATTACACTCAATTCAGAATGTGACAAGGCCTTGACTTTGTCCGTTTGCCTTTCAGTTTGTCGCTGATGGCATCTTCAAAGCTGAGCTGAACGAGTTCCTGACTCGGGAACTGGCTGAGGATGGATACTCCGGAGTGGAAGTCCGGGTCACTCCGACCAGGACTGAGATCATCATCCTTGCCACCAGGTAACTCAGCCTCCCTGGACTGGGATACTCTGAAAGCTCTTAGGGATGGCTCCACTCTCACTCCTGGGGACACTTCTCACTTGTCCTGTACTTATTTTCCTGCAGGACTCAGAATGTCCTGGGAGAGAAGGGACGCCGGATCCGGGAGCTGACGGCCGTGGTGCAGAAGAGGTTTGGGTTCCCCGAGGGAAGCGTGGAGGTAAAACTGCCTCAGGATCTGGGTGCTGCAGTTGGATTTGTGGTGTCAGTTGAAAGGTGGTTTTGGGATAACTTGGGCTGTGTGTTACTTGGCCTCAGAAAATACTCCTGCACTGAAATGTGAAATAAATTACAAAGAAATTGTTCTGCTGCAGAAAGATCTTTGAGAAGCAGAATGAAAAGTGACACACGATCCTCAACGTTAGGGGTGTTTTCCCAGGGGAATGTTGGATGAGGTGTCCTTTAAAAGTTCCATGCAACCCAAAGGATTCTGTAGTTCTGTTCCATGAATTCTGCTCCTGTTACTAGTTCCTTCCTCTAAAACAAATCAGGGAGGGAGGGGGAATGTGTGTGCTGGGGTGGTGCTCATTCATTCCAGCTTGGCCAGTGCTGCTGGATCCCATTATACAGGGAAGGGAATGTAGGGTGAAGCTGCTGCCTGTAAATGTGGAAGGATTAACTCAACTGAATGTAAGGAGTGGAGAAGAATGAAGCTCCTGTGTTCTGCTAAAGCAGAAGTTAAATTTACTGTGAGGGTGGTGAGGAACAGGCTGCCCAGAGCAGCTGTGGCTGCCCCATCCCTGGAGTTGTCCAAGGCCAGGTTGGATCAACCCAGTCTGGTGGAAGATATCCCTGCCCATGGCAGGGGTGGAACTGGATGATCCTTCCAATCCAAAACGTGCTGTGCTGCTGTGGTTGGCTTGTCCCAGAGCCCTGCAGTGAGTGTGTGCCTGTCCCCTGTGCAGCTCTACGCCGAGAAGGTGGCCACGAGGGGTCTGTGTGCCATTGCCCAGGCCGAGTCCCTGCGCTACAAGCTCCTGGGAGGGCTGGCTGTGCGCAGGTGAGTACTGCAGCCTGAGGTGGGGGATTCCAGGGCCATTCCCAAAAAACAGCTCCTCTGCAGTTTGAAGGTTTAAACTGGTAATGCTGCACTGAAACTTCTGTTCAGTTTACAGTTGCTTCTGGAGCGTTATGTGTTGTCTGTGGGGCATAAAGCTGCATGGGTGCTTTGTGGATAAATGGGTGGAGGGGTGGAGCAAACAGCGTTCCAGTGGCTCAGGTGGCTGTGCTGTGGCTCAGGGGGCAGTGGCCCTGCCCTCCCATCCCCTCGGTGATGAGACGATGACGAGTCAGAAGCGGGTGGCTCTGGTGGCGGTGCCCGCGCCGTGTCACGTTCTGTGGCGCTGCGTGGGGCCCTTCAGCAGCAGCCTCCTGTCACCAGTGATTGATCTAGAGGCATTTGTCTGAGAAGGGATGGGAGCTGCGCTTCTGCCACATGAAACTGAGACAGGAATTGTGGTAAAATCCCTCCAGGGAGCCCAGTGGCAGAGTGGGTTCATGGCTGTCCTCTCCCTGCAGGGCCTGCTACGGTGTCCTCCGCTTCATCATGGAGAGCGGGGCCAAGGGCTGTGAGGTGGTCGTGTCTGGCAAACTCCGGGGTCAGAGGGCCAAATCCATGAAGTTTGTGGATGGTTTGATGATCCACAGTGGGGACCCAGTGAATTACTACGTGGACACAGCTGTGCGTCACGTCCTACTCCGGCAGGGTGAGTGCCTGCTGGGCAGATCTCTGCAGCTTTGTTGGGTTCCTGTGCCAATTTCAGGCACACAAAGGGCCAGGCAGACACAGAAGGTCAGGCAGGAAAGCTTCTATTTTAATTTTCTGACTCCCATCTTTTATACATCTTGATCGGAAGGCAAAGGGTTGGTGACACAGGATGCCACCTTTCTGACCTGCTTGGTGAACATCACCATCAATCCTGTTCCTTCTCTGAGAGGAGAAAAATGTAAACAAAATAGATAAGTTCTAAATGTATAGTTCATATGAAACATAAATATATGAAATATGAAATACAGTTTATATGAAGCTGTGTGAGAATCTCCACTACAAACACTGGAAAGCAGGAAAATTCAGGGCAACAGGTTCCTTCTCTAGAACTTCAGAGACAAAAAATCTCAGCTTCTGGCATCCCATTCCTGCAGGTTGGAGATTTCCCACTGGCAGGATGGAGGTTTCCCACTGTGGGTTGAAACTCAGGTGGTTTTGATGCAGCTCTGATCTCACAGAGTAGTTGAGTTGTGCTGCTGTGGATGGTTCAGACTCTGAAATTCCTGTTTTCTTGGGCTTTTGTAACTGAACTCACACTGTGGGATTTGAGCATTACATCTAAAGTAGAAGTCATTTGGGAATGGAAAGCCAAGGGGCCTTCAGCAGCCAGTGTGGTTACACCATGTCATCCACTTCTCTGCTGATGGGGTTTGAATGTTTCCAGTGGGAATGTGGCTGTAGGTTTTCCAGACACTCTCACTTGTGTCCTGGGGCCTCTGAGGCTGGTGGTAACTTCCAGCTGAAGTGTCTGTTGCCTGGGTTTAGGAGCCCTTGGCAGCTGGGATTCTGGTTTTCCTGGCTCCTCAGGATGGGCAGAGAGAACAGGGCTGCTCCAAGTGTCAGACAGTCTTCCCAGCTAAACCTGCTTCCACTTGTCCTCCCTCCTGGTGAAACACAAATGACTTGTGTGTCTTAACTGGCTTTGGGTTGATCAGTTGCAGAACTGGTGCAGGGATCCCAGCAGAGGCAGAGCTGTTGTCCAGCTTCCCTTCGGTGATGATCCGATGACGAGTCAGAAGGGACATCCTTGTGTCACTGCAGCCTGCTCTGTGCCACGTTCTGTGGTGCTGTGCTGAGGCTGCCTTGGCCAGGGTGTCCTGCTCTTTGGATGATCTAGAGGCATTTGTCTGAGAAGGGATGTATAAAAAAAAACAAACAGTAGAATTTCCTAGAAAAATGAGCTGAGGAAGATGATGAAGTGTAAAACCAGGCTTAGAATGAGTTGAGGGTAGAACTGCAGACAGCCAAGGCAGTGAGTTGAATAACTTTGCATATCCTACTTTAAGTTGCCTGAATTTACAACACTGATATAAAGTCACAGTAATTAATTAGATTTTTAGGCTGTTGCATGTCTGTGTTCCAGTGTTGCCAGCAGATCTTCAATGTGCAGAGAGATATTTTGTGACCTTGGTGCTCCTCCCTATGAACCTGTGCTTGATGTATTTTGTGTCTCCCTTGTCCTGTCACTCTCTGCAGGAGTACTGGGAATCAAAGTAAAGATTATGTTGCCTTGGGACCCCAGTGGGAAGATTGGCCCCAAAAAGCCTCTGCCAGACCACGTCAGCATCGTGGAACCCAAAGAAGAGATTTTGCCCACCACCCCCATCTCAGAGCAGAAAGGTGGCAAACCAGAGCAGCCAGCCATGCCTCAGCCAGTGCCCACTGCCTGAGGGGTGAGTGCCTGGGAGCAGTGGGAGGGAGACGTGCTCAGGATCCCTGTGGAAAAGGTTTCAGGCCTCCAAAACCACTGGGAGCTGGGATTTTGGGAAGACAAGCTGCTGTGTTGTGCCCAGCACAGTGAGCAAGGTTGGGTTTGAGCATTGCATTGAAGGGGACAGGGTTCAAGGCATGAGACAGAGCAGCTCAGAACACTCCTCTGGAGATCTTTGATGGATCTGTCCACGTGCCTTGTTCCATGTTGTGTTGTACAGCACGGATTTGGAGACCTTGGATTATCAGAGTTGGGTGCATGGATGTGTTGGTGTTGTAGCAGCTGCTGCCAGTGTGCAGCTGGCAGCACAGGGAATATATTCCTCATATATCCACCCTGTCCTGCCCCAGGAGCCACTTTGGGATAGTCTTAGAAGCCATGTGAGAAAAACTTGTAGGCTGCTTTTGTAAGGAAGTAATCACAGTGTGAAGTGTTACCAAGGAATCTGGCAAGATCTGCCTCAGTGGGTAAAAAGGGGATCGTTGGCCAAAAAGCAGGAAATGAGAAATGCAGTTTAATTGGAAAGCTTGGTTGGTTTGTTTGGGATAGGATGATGGTCATGGAAAAGAGTTTGCCCCCAGCTCACTGAGTGTTTTGTTTCTCGTTGTAGGGTTTGTAACATCTGCAACCAGAAGCTTGTCTGCCCTGAACACATCTCTTAATAAAATCACAAAAGACAGTGTTTGTGAAGGTGCTTTTTCCTTTTTTTTTTTCTTTGTTAGTTTTTGTTAATTTTTATTTTCTTTTTTTTTATTTTCATTTTCTCAATATATACTCCAGGAAGACCTTGCTCCCCCCTTTGGTGTGGAAGGAATTCTGTTGCTGTGTTCCCCTTGTGGAGTGAGCTTCACCAGATCCTGATCCAAAACAAAAAGTGGGAATAACACACTGATATCCATGATAGAGCTGGAGCAGTAATTCCATGTTTAGAGGGTCAGGAGTAACACACACTCCATACTGGTGGCTGTTCCCTACATCCCAGTCATCCCTTAGCCAAAGCTTCCACAGGGGGAGCTTTTTTGGCAGCATCCAAAACAGTGCAGGTCCTGTTAGGTAATTTTTGCTGTGGATTTGTGGGGTGACAGCAAGAGTGACACTGAGGATTTCAAACCTGTCCTAAGCTGTGAGGTGGGAGTGTCTGGTGGAAGTGTGGGCAGGAATGGGAAGAGACAGGCACATCATAGAATTAATGTATGTGCAGGAACAAGGAGTTTAGATTTTGAGGAATTAAAAGCCTGTTTGTTGTTTAGGACTAGCTTTCACAGCCACATTTCTGGTTTTAGGAGGTTGCTCTGCAGGAGCTAGGCTGGCAGCTTAGGAACTGGAATTTCAAACTGGTCTGTAGGGAGTCTCAGCCTTGCTGTTCCCAGCTTCTCTTGCACATCTGGGAATCTGTTAAAGTTCCAGAAACAAAATGTGCCTTCTTAGGGTGTCAGTGAGTGATCTCAGGTTTCTGTGTGCACCATTCAGTGCAGAGATCTGAACGGTTAATATAAATACTAGACTGATACCAACTAAAATTTTTTAATACAAATTTGAATTTGGAAACAGTTTGGAAATACAAAAGGTGACAAAGCAGCTCTGCCAGATCATAGGAGCAGGAAATGTTTGAAAGTGGGGAGATCTGAAGCAATGAAAGTCGCACCCAGTGTTGCCTGTTGTCTCTAAATTCTTAAGTGTTCCCATGTGGGAACATGGTGATGGTTGGAAATCTCTCCTGCTGCCTCCCAGGGAGGGACTGGATTTCCTGGAGATTGCTCCACTTCTTCCTGGTTAACAGCTCTCCAACCCTGTCCACTACCCTGCTCACTGGTGGAGTCCAGAGATGTGCAGGATGGGAAGAGAAGGTTCCAGGGATCCCTCAGAGCCCTTCCAGCGCCTAAAGGGGCTCCAGGAGGGCTGGAGAGGGACTTTGGACAAGGGCCAGGACACAGGGGATGGCTTCCCACTGCCAGAGGGCAGGGCTGGATGGCATCTTGGGAAGGAATTGTTCCCTGGGAGGGTGGGGAGACCCTGGCACAGCGTGCCCAGAGCACCTGTGGCTGCAAGTGTGAGCTTTTTCCACGTGTCTTGGCTGGAGTTACCACCACCCTGAAGCTCTGAAAGAGGAGGGAGCTCATTCTGTGTCTTTTGGGTGCTTCCCTTGGACAAAAGCCCTAGAAGATGAGGTGGGGGTAGGATGAATTTAGGAACTCTGGAAAGCTTTTAACTTAGTGTCAATATTGCTCTTCCAGGTTGGTGGTGTTCCTGCTGTTCAGTAATTCCAATTTGGTGAAAATTAGGAAGCACCTGGTGCTTTTCCAGTGTGGGAGGAGCCCCACAGGGATGTGTGTGCTTGCCCAGCCCAGAGAAAAAGGGGACTTGTCTGCCTTTAGTTTTGCTTGTGAGTGGCTGAATATTCATCCCTTTCCAGCAGTGGGAGAACATGGATTAGCAGGGTCTGCCACTGCTGGATTTTCCACCTGGGGAAGGTATATTTAGCTTGCATTTTTTTTTCTCCTCTATTTCCCCAGAGTGGATCCCAGCTGGAGGAACTTTGGCTGGGAGGGTCAGGAAGGCTGGGCCCTCTGGTTGTCAGCTCACTTTTTATTCTGCCAAATTATCCAGCAGGACAGGGCACTTGGTCCTCTACCTGTGGAGCATTAAAAGTGTTGAATATTTGCAGTTTCAGGAGAAAACAATGAAGGAAAAAGCTGCTAAGAGTGTTTCTTTCTCACGACTGATGTGCCATGGGAATTCATCTTGTGTATTGAATAATTTTTGTCCATAGTTGCTATGTCTTGGATTTAAGGATAGCAAGGAACCTCCCTCAGTTTATTTTCCTCTACAAAGGATTCCAGCTGCCAGGGGATTCATTGAAAAAGTTTTATTGCAAAAGTACACAACTGTCACTGTGTGGTACAAGAACAGACAATAAAAGCCATCAGACACCTGCATCCACACGATGCAAATTATTCACAATATCCCACAGTGTGTTCTTGCCCTGCCCACCCCTTTCACCCCAGCCTCCAGAACCTTCTGTGTGTGTGGGTTCAGTGCACTGAATCACCAGGAAGTGTCCCCACATTTGGGGACATCCCTGGCATTGCCTCCTGCCTCCCAGCTCCTGGGAATATGCAGTGTTGGGCTTCTATATCAGCAGGGAAAATTGGCAGGGAGATAAAGCAAAGCTCCGTGCTGGTTTCAGAAAACTTGGCAATTCCATGGGATTTTCCTCATTTCTGTAATCTCGGTATTTGCCTTGTGGTGTCTCTCAGTGCGTGGCAAGTGCTGCAATGCTCCTGGGATAACATCAGCTCCTTTAAATAGAACTGACCTGGTGATACCCCTCGAAGAGAAGTTAGGAATAGCCTGGATCAGGCTGTGAAACCTGCTAATTATCAGACATAAATATAACTATAAATACCTTTGTTTTTCAGGGTCCCCTTATCCAGGTCAGCAGACAGGGAGCTAAAAGTACCATGGAGCTTCAGCAGAGCATAATTAGGAAGTCAGGTAATGGCAGCTTTAAAGCTTTGTGTTTAATTAAGCAAGAAAGTGGAGGTGAACCTGATCCCACCTCCCAGTGAGAAGCCAGCCAGGAGTGCCTTGGGTCAGCTCCACAGGGAGCTGATTGGAACCAGCTCTGGTCTGAAGTGGGAGAGCCCTGGCAGTGGGAATGGAATCTTTCCCAGCCCTGCAGGGAAGAGAAGTGAGAACAACGACCTGTTTAATTACACCCATCAGTGGCCCCAAGGGGTGGAGCGTTGAAGGGACCTCAGGTTACCCGTTCTGGGAACCCAAGCTGCACTTTGGGCTCCCCATGACACCCCAAAGCTCCTTGGCTCTCCATAAAGTGTTGATCCATGGTGCTGTTGGCTTTGATGCTCTCCCTGAGGAGCTCTGGTGGTTGAAGCATCAAACGCAGAGCACAGGGTTAGGCAGGACAGAAGGGCACAACTCCATACAATCTCCATTCTCCTGTGCTGCCTCCTGCTCTGCTCCAGGGCCCTGCAGGGGCTGGACTGCACGAGTGGCCCTTGGAGCTGTGTTACACACCCCTGGAGGGAGAAGAGAGAAGCAGGGAGCAGCTCTGGAGCAGTGCACAGGGCACCCAGGCAGGAGAGAAGCGGCAGCGGTAAGCGTGCGGCGGGATGGAAGCGTTTGGGATGGGAGGGTGGTGCCTTGGCAGGGCTGGTGGAGCAGCAGGGAGTTCAGCAGGAGGCTTAACCAGTGCAGGGAGGAGCTCAGCTTCAACGTGGCCACCTCAGCTGACTCCCAGTGACCCTCCAGTGCCAGGCTCCCCTGCTCCCTCTCTGGAGGTGAGTTTGTGCAATCTGGATTTTGGGGTGAGGTAAAGTGTATACGCTGGTTTCTCCTCACAATGCACCCTGGTCTGAATAGCACCCATGGTTCGAGAAGGATACAAAATAGTGTTTCCCATTTGTCAAAATCCCCCCCTAAAAACACACACAAACCAAAGCTCTGGGAAAAAAAAAAAAAACAACAAAAAAACAACCAAAACAAACCCAACTACAACTCGTCGCGCATCTTGTCGCCTTTGGGCCTCACGAGCCTGCCGATGAAGAGGATGGAGTTGGTTTTAGTGTCCTTGATCATGAAGATGAAGGGGTGGTCAGCATAGAAGAGTTTGGGGTTCCTCATCTCCTCTCGGCCGTAGATGTCGGCGTCGTAGGGGTTCCCTTCCGTGTCCCACTCCAGAGCCGCGGCGTGGAACACGTTGGACAGGTAAAGGTCTTTCTTCCCAGAGATCTTGGACAGGTCAGCCTTGGTTTTGTCAATGGCTTCTGTCAGGCCCAGGCCACCCAGGTGTTTCTAGGAGGAGACAAGAGGTCAGCAACCCTCCCAGAGATGACAAAGTGCAAGAGGGAAGAGGGGCAGCAGGCATGGATGACCCACCATCCCACTGTCGTTCCTCCCATCCCAAAGAACTGCAAGGCCCAGCTGTTGAAGGAGCTCCTTTACCTGAAGGTCGTGGCTGACTTCCAGGACGACTTTTGGCAGCGAGATGGCCACTGATCTCTTCTTCATCTTGCTAGTCCAAGTCTTGAGCTGCTCCTTGTTCAGCAGTTTCTCCACTCTCTCCAGAGGCTCCACGTGGTTTGGCATGATGAAGATCATGCTGGAGAGCTTGTGAGCCAGTGGCATCTCTACCACTTGGAGCTTCTCTGCCTCATCATCGTAGTAATTGTAGAGACCTTGAAACCAGAAGCAGGGAACAGTGAGATGTGGAGCAGAGGCAAAGTGAATTCAGCCTGGACTTCCCCTGACCAGGAGGGGAAGAGAGTCTAGAAACCCTTTTTGGAAGTGGCCCAGCATTATTGAAGTTGGCTAACTTGTGTGACGAGCCAGGATTTGTTCCCAACAGCCAAGCACCTCATAGTAAACATGGATTCTCTCTGCTCACAGGGAGACTGAATCAGCAGAACAAACACTCCCCCTCTCGTGAGGCAAAACCATCTTGGAAGCAGCTGGCAGGACTCTGGGTCAGGGAGAACAATGATCCTAACTCCAGCTGTTCTTGGTGTGAGGCAGGAGGTTTCCCACTCACCTGTGCGGTGCATCATGGGCACTCCCACGGTGTAGGAACGGGTCACCATGAAGCCACGGTTGTCCACCATCTTATGATGGAACTTCTCATCCCAGTGAGCTACAGGAGAGAGAGAAACACTTGTGAGAAGTGTGAGAAGCTTGTGAGAAAAGGGGATGGGTGGTAATTCCCAGATGACAAAGAGCTCCCTCCAGTGGACCTAGGATTTGTCCACCTTCCCTTGGGGCTATTGGATGATCTTTAAGGCCCCTCCCAACCCAACCCATTCCACACACAATAGGGGAGGTTTGGGCCACTTGTCCCAAGCACCAAAGGCAGAACTCACGCTTGAAGAACATGGCGTTGACGATGAGGGCCCCGTCGGTTTTCTCCACATCCTTGGTGACCTCGGGCAGCTTCCCATCCGTCGTCTGCGCCGCCCACTCGTTGATGGACTTGAGGGCGCTCCTCTTGTCGCGGAAGTTGATCTTGGAGTGCTCGTAGTTGTAGTGCTTCTTGCTGCTCTTCACGAAGTCCTCGGCGAAGGTGATGGAGGCGGGCCCGTAGAGGCGGCTGCCCATCTTCCAGGTGACGTTGCGGGCGGTGCTGTTGCTGAGGTCGCTGAGGAGCTCGGCCAGCCCGCTGTGCACGTAGTCGTCGTTCAGCTTGTCGGCGCTCAGCACCGCCTTGGCCTGCGACGCCGTCGTGGCCTTGCCCCCCAGGGACACCAGCCCCAGCGACGAGGCCACCACCACGGGGGACAGCAGGATGTTCTCCATGTCCTTGTCCTTGGCCATGGCGTGGTAGAGGTTGAAGGCCAGCGTGGTGGAGCGCTCGGCCAGCGTGGTGGCCTTGTCGCTCAGCTTCCTGTCCTCCGAGGGCACGGCCGCGGCCAGGCCCAGCAGGGACAGCCCCACGATAATCCACATGGCTTCAGCAGCACCTGGCACTTCCCAGCACCTGCTGGGCAAGAAAATTCACCATCAGCATGAATGGAGCATCCAGAGATCCCTGGGGCTCTTCCAGAGAAACCCACTCCTTGTTTTCAGTGACGGTGACATTGCCCCAGTGCTTCATTGGGGGGGCAGCCATCCCGAGTCCACCCTGAGCAACAAATAATCTTCAGGATTGCAGGCTGCACCCTGGCAAGGAGAGTCTGTGCTTGTGGATTTAAAGCTTCCTTCCTAAGTGGTTTCCCTCTATTCCAGTGTTAATGTACAGTGAATGATTTAAGGAAGGGTGAGGGCATGTAAGCAACAGGAATTTCTCATGGGATCGTGACGAGGGAATGGCTTTGAAGTGAAAGAAGACAGGTTTAGATGGGATATTGGGAAGAAATTCTTCCTTGTGAGGGTAGGCAGGCCCTGGCACAGGGTGCCCAGAGAAGCTGTGGCTGCCCCTGGATCCCTGGAAGTTCCAAGGTCATGCTGGATGGGGCTTGGAGCAACCTGGGATAGTGGAAGGTGTCCCTGCCCATGGCGGGGGGTGCAACTGGATGACCTTTAATGTCCCTTCCTACCCAAACCATTCCATGATTCAGTCCCCAGAGCAGGACAAAGCTCTGCCCTCGTCAGGAAAAGCTGGAATCAGGATGTTTGGGCTGCCCAGGGGCCACCCAGCACAGTGCTGCCCCTTGATCCAAGGTCTGCGTGGCGAGGACTGTCCTCTCTGGGGACCCCAGCCCGGGCCCCAAATCCTCAGCCTCCTTGGCACTAGATGGAGCACGTGAGCTTCCACCGAGCAGAGCCAGAGGCAGCCCTGGAGAAGATCCTGCACTGTCTGATCAGCTCTGCTCGACTTTGGTTTGCCTGTCCAGCCCTGCCGGGGAGGTCCTGGGGCAGAGGGAGGTGGGGGAGCCTCATTTTCCCCCAGCAGAGCCTTCAGTTCATGCCTTAGTGGGTGGATCTCGTCCCAAGGTAGGTGAACCCATCCCCAGCAAGGCCCCTGAGCCCCCAGCTCTGGTACATGTGCAGGCTGAGCAGTCCCAAGTGCCTGGAAACCCTTTGGAGCTCATCCCACCTTGCCCCACACCTCCCCTCCCTCCTGCCTTCACTCAGCAAACCTTCCTGCTGGCAGCTCCTCAGGCCTGAAATTCCACCTCCAGCTTTTGGGGGACCTTTTCCTTCGACAGGAGCTGCATCACTACACTGAGGTGTTCTGTTCCTTGGTGGTCCTCTCCTCCCACCCTGCTCCTGCCCGGCCTCGGGGGCTGCCCCTGGCGTGGGGAGGCAGGGAAAGGCTGCAGGGGGTTAAAGTATTCCGGGCAGGAAGAGAAGGGCCCGCTGGGATTACATATGGAAGGAAACACGCAGCACGTAGCCCCAGGCAAAGAGAATTACGTAGCCTCAGAGAGGGAGGCGATTACAGTCTAAAATCCTTTCTGGGAGCAAGGCTTCTCTTAAGGGGAAGAGCCATCCCAGCTGCCTCAAGAGCAAAGATTTGTGCAACAGGCTCAAAACTGCCCTCAACACTTAAAAGTGCAGCCAGGGTGACAAAACACTGGAAATCTGAGGAGGTTCCTTGTGGTTTTTCTATTTCCCGTTTATTTCTAAGGATACCTTGAAACTGTTTCATAGTGAGGTCAACGTTTGCCTTTTTTTCTTTCTGAAAGAAAACAGATACATGGAGTAGTTCTCTCGTGAGCAGGGGGGTGGCCTGCACTGCTTCATCCTCAGCTTGAAAAAAAGGTTCATTACTTCAGGGCCGGGTGACAGATTTGGGCTCTGCTGAGTCACACAGAGACAGAGAAATTTTGCCCAGTCTTGTATTACGGCAGCGATTATGGATTAATTCATAACCCGTGGTGAAAATGGAGGGAATGTGGGGCATGCACAGCCGGCAACATCCTCTCGTGTGCTCCCACAGCGAGGGGACGCCCATTGCCAGCGTGGCATTCCACAGCCTGCCCCGGGGCTGCCGCGGTGCTGGCGGGATGTGGAGGTGCAGCCCTCCCAGGGCTGTGTTTCTCCCAGGAGCAGGGCAGAGGAGTGCAGGCAAAAGGCCATTTCCGTGTCACCAGAGGGCTGTGGCACTTGGTTAAGGCAGCAGCAGGACGGGTCGGGCAGGAGGCTGCAGGGAGAGCTCTCATTCCTGCGTTGGGATTGTGCCCAGGGTCCTGGAGGCTCCCAGGCTGAGCAAGGGCTGGAGGATTTCACTCCCACCCAGCTAAAGCTTCCCTTATCCCCCTTTTCTTTTTCATCATTCTCTGAAAGCTTCTCCTGCAGCTTCACTGTGACCAACTCTTGCAAACTGGAGGCAAAACTGGGGGGATTTTTTAATTACCTTTCCTCGAAAACCCAGAGCCAGCTCATGGGACAGTCTGCACCCCTGTCCCCCACTCACCCACCCCATTGCAGCCTACCCCCCACGCACCCCCTTCTCCCATGCCATAACCCTCCCCCCGATTTTTTTTTTTTTTTTGCCCAGGACCCCAAAATCTCATCCCCCTCCCCACCCTGCTGCAATCTCAGCTCTGTCTCCCCCCTGCCAGCCCGGGGTCCCCCCGGCTCCCCCCCCTTTACCTGCGGGGTCGGGACGTGGCTTTGCTCGGCTCCCTGTGCACCTCCCGGTCCTGCGGAGGGGGTATTTAAGGGGCCGGGGAGAAACTTCTGGAAAGTTGGGAAAACCCTCTGAAAAATGCCTGGGAGGGAGAGGAAGGGGAGGATCCGTGCCGGCTCTCTCCCGGCCCGCCGCCAATGGCAGGGAATGCCGGCCCCGCGCCGCCGAAGGGGGGTCGGGATGGATGGGGGGGATGCGCCTTCCCGGAGCTGCCCCAGCCTGTCCCCAACCTGTCCCCAGCCAGCCCTTGCAGCACCAACATGGGGAGATATTCCCTGCCCAAACGGTGCTTTTGCCTTTTCACAGGGCTCGAGTCCATCTTACTCCCATCCTCTGCCTGTTCCTGACGTCTCCTGCAGCTGGATGGTTGTTGGCACCAAAGGCAGGTCGTGATGTTTTTGGTTTTGTTGTTGTTTCTGGGCTGTCGCCCTCCATATGAAGTCAGGGATGGTGCAAAGGGTTTCAGCCACGACTGATGACCTTTAATGTCCCTTCCTACCCAAACCATTCCATGATTCAGTCCAGCCTATTCAGGCAGCCAATGTTTGACACCTGCCCCATCCTGCCATCTGAAGTGTGCCCTGATTGGTGACCTCCAAGAGAGAGGAGAAGGCTCCAGGGAGAGCTCAGAGCCTTTCCAGTACCTAAAGGGGCTCCAGGAAAGCTGGAGAGGGGCTGGGGACAAGGGCTGGGGGGACAGGACACAGGGAATGGCTTCCCACTGCCAGAGGGCAGGACTGGATGGGATATTGGGAAGGAATTCTGGCTGGGAGGGTGGGAAGGCCCTGACACAGGGTGCCACAGAGAAGCTGTGCCATGGAGAGGTTTCTGCTGAGTCACAAGTGTTGAAGCTCAGATTCAACCCTGTCACGTTTTAGGACAGCACAGGATTGTTTTCATGGCAGTCTGGGATGTGGGGATATTGGAGGTACCACCCACCTCGTGCATGGTTACATCAGCAGAAGGATGCTGCATCCTTGTGTTCTCTAACTGATCTCTACAGCTTTCTTTTAATCACACTGTAATTTCTTTTTTCCCCTAATTTTGGCTCTACCAAGTTTTTCTGCTTCCCTCTGAAGACAGCAGGTCTCAGCCTCCCGTTGCTGCAGTAGCAAACAGCATCTGATTTTTCCTTCTGCCTTTGAATACTCTGCTTGTTGTCTTGGAAGCCTCTTGGTTTGGAATGACCATTCCATTCCCCCTCATAGCCCACCTGTTCTGGAATTTCCAAAAGTGACATTTTTCTTTCATCTGAACTGTTCAGATGGTGCCATGTGAGTAAATATTTCTCATCTCATACAAAGGGAGATCTTTGAGCCCTCCCTGTAAGAAAAGTCTCCATCAGCTGCAACAAACCTGGGATATTTAGAGAACTGTTCAGGGAGGGATTCAGTGGGAAAAAGAGCTTTGAAATACCTTAAGGAACAGATTTTGGTACATCACTGTATTTTGGTGCAGTCAGCTTTGCTTTGTGTCTGCATAAATGATCAACAATGGGGTCCCAGAGTTTTTATAGCACAATTTTGGCTTTATTAAAAATAGATTTGCTGATATCAAACCATCAACACCAAGGTAAATGTTACTGGTCTGTACCAGCAGCATGTGCCAGCTGAGAAATGAGAAAAGCTCCTTTAAACTTCCACTGTCAGCTGCTTTTCTCTGCCAAATTCTCATTTGCTCCACCTTCTCTGTAATTACTTCCCATGTAAGATTTTTTCACCTTCCAAGTGAAATTTAAAATAAACTCTTAAACTTTTAATACTGAATTCTTTTACCAAAGTCCTCTGACACTGGGGGCTCTGTGCTTCAGTCCTTTGAAATGGCTTTGCCTCAATAACATGAATTTGGAGTAGAATGAAGATAGTTGTGTTTGAGGGCTGGCAGCCCAGCATAAAGATATTTCAGATTTTTCCTGATTTTAAGTGTGTATTTCAACCCATTCCTGCTGTCTCTATAACACAACCTGATAGGAACCACAAAAAAACCCCTGCAGAGCTTTAGGTTGTGAACATGCAGAAAATGAGTCAATTCTACCAAAATGTCAGCAAAGAGCTTCATCGTGACTGCGAACATTTTTTCTAGGGTTGAAGTGGTGGAAATCAGGCTGCTCTGCATTGCTGGGGAGAGAATTCCTGCTGCTCTCCGGCGATTTCCAGGCGGGATTGGGCTGTGCAGAGGCTCTCCCAGCCCCCACAGTGCCACGTCGGAGCTCCTCCAGCGGTGGGATGGGGATGGGAAGGGGGAGCCAAACTGGGAGTTGCCGTCTTCCGTCTCCCCTGCTCGGGTAACGAGCGGTTCCAGCTGCCAGAGGGACACATCCCCTCCTCCTCCTCCCGCCCGGCTCCTCCCCTCCAAACCGCACTTGGGCGGGGCAAAACTCCACTTTCTTTTGTCTGGGGTTATTTTCAGCACGGCTCGACCTCGTGGGTTTAGGGCAGTGCGGATCCGGTGAGCCTCAAATTAAAAACCGAAGTTTTTGTGACATGGGTGTGATCCTACAGCCCCCAGGACAAAGCAGAGGGAGATTTCCAGTGCTTGGAACGGGCCTGGAGCAGCTGCTGGGATGGAAAACAGTGAAATCCAGCTGTTTCAGGAGTCCAGGTCTGTGGAAAACAATCCATACCAAGCCATGAAACATCCAGATTGGTGCTGTCCTGCTTGTTTGGCTTCTTGTTTCAAGCAGAATTACCAATTCACTTGATTATCTATTGAAGGAGTGGTTTTATTTCTACAAAAGCAGACACTGTGTGTTCTTTGGACAGGAGTTTTTTAAATATAAACTCCAGCAGCTTTGCACTTTCACCTTACAGTGACCCAGGAGACTCATCCTGTTTTCCTGTGTTGGAGACACTCTGTCATCTTCTGTGCTGCTGTGAGGGCAGTGCTGGCGCAGGATTTCTGCTTTCCAGGAGGGCAGGGATGCTCAGAGCCAGCACTGAAGAGCCTTAAAATCACCTTCTGCCATGGGCAGGGACACCTTCCACTGTCCCAAATTGCTCCAAGCCCCATCCAGCCTGGCCTTGGGCATTTCCATGGATCCAGGGGCAGCCACAGCTTCTCTGAGCCAGGGTGTCACCACTCACACAGGGCAGAATTCCTTCCCAATCTCCCATCTAGCCCTGCCCCCTGGCAGTGGAAAGCCATTCCTCCTTGTCCTGTCACTTTCTGCCCTTAGAAAAAATCCCTCTCCCTCTTTTTCACAAGCCCCCTTCAGGCAGTGGAAGGGGCTCTGAGCTCTCCCTGGGTTCCACTATGCTCTAAAACTAGTCAGGGCTTGCCTGCTCCTCCAGGTCCCCACAAGGTTTTGGGGGAATTCTGCTTCTTGGCTCAGCTCAAGGACAAGTTTGGGATGAGCACTTTAATCTCCTCCCTGCACAGCCTCCTTTGGCACTGTGAGCTCATCCATGCAGCCCCAGGCATCCCAGAGCCTGGTCCCCCTCTCTGGCTCTCAGCTCTGGCCTGGGGGGAGCTGGCAGGGCCCAGCTTTGTGTGAGCAGATGCCTCACAAAGGATGGCAGTGGAGCTGAAAGGCTGCATCCCATGGATCTGTCTGGAGTGCAGCAGGGAGAGCCAAACTCCCTGTGCCAGCTCCAGGGAGCTCACTGGATTTACATGTCCTACAGGGGCAAATTCTGTGCATCCTCTGCAATGCACTGATCTCCTTTTGCTTCCTCAGCAGCTGTGGAGGAGGAGGAGGAGGAGGAAAAGGAAAAGGAGAAGGAAAAGAGAAGACCTGATTGCCATGGAGCAAATTCCCCATCCACAACATCACCCAGGTATGTTGTGGTGCACAAAGCAGGGAGGACAGGCTACAGAGGCTGCAGCTTTCCCACAGGGCACAGCACAGAGAGATTCCCTTGGTCCCAGTTTGTAATCCCTCTTTAATACTCCCAGAGAAAAGTTCAAAATCCACAGGCTTTCCTGCCAACACAGCGAGGCAGGGGGGGTGGAATTCCTCTGGTGCTTTTGAGTGGAAAGAATGACATCTGTGTGGCCTCAGCAGAGGGCCAGCACGGGGGATGGCAGCTTGGATTGCAAGGCACATCCCACACCTTTCCTGGGAGCTGGGCTGTGATGGCAGGAGGAGGTGGAATCCTTGTGGATGTGGCAGGAGGGATTTGCAATCCCTTGGGAGGGAACCCATGGAGCTGTGGGGTCCTGGGCTCTTCCTACACTGATCCAGGAGTGCTGGTTTGGGGTCAGGGCAAGCCAAGAGGATTCCAAGATGCCCTTCCCAGGCTGATGTTTGGACTCAGTGGTCCTGGAGGACTTTTCCAACCCTAAACTCTGTGATTCTAAGATGAGCAGTGGTGATGTGCACTCCTTACCCTTCTGCCTCAGTGACTGGGACTGGCTGGGTCCTCCCAAAAAGCAGCCAAAAGGAAAAGCAAATGCTTGGTTTGTCAGCCCCACAGGGGGCCATCTCAAGGACAGGATGTGAGAGCACCAGGGCTTTGGGGTGCTGCAACATCAGTGTCCTCACTGGAAACAGGCAGCAAGGCATGTGCCAATTCCAGGTTTTCACTCTTTATTACAAATTACAAGCAGAGAAGGCCCAGGTGGTTGATCTGCTCTGCACAGAGTGGAACTGTGGAGGAGCTGAGCTGTCCCTTGTCTCTTCCTGGCATTTTCCAGGAGCACATGGGAAGGTGCAAGGTCTGAGCTCTGCCTGCCCTTCCCCTCTGGTGGAAGCTGAGAGGAGGCTCAGCCCCCTGAGCCTGTCCCGAGGAAAGCAGCAGGATGTAAAAGGAAACCATTTATTCAGGAGCCAGCTGAGGGAACAGAAACGCCCCCAAAGCCCAGCCTGCCTCAGAGAGGGATCCTCAGGCAGCCAATCTTCTCCTTCCAGCACAGCACTGCTCAGCTGGAGGTGGGCTGGGCTCAGCCTGTGCTGTGTGTGCAAGGATGTCACACAACTGCCCGTCCCCCCAGCCCTAAAAGTCTTTTTCTGTTCCTGAAAGTCTTTTCCTTGCTGGGAATCAGGTCCCCAAATAGCCCTGTTGATGCCAGAAGAAGGAGGGGGCTGAGTGCAGCACAGGGCTGGGGGTTTTGGGGACTGTTTTTGGGGTTTTGGGGGGTTGGTGCAGCAGTGTGAAGGCAGGGAAGGAGGAGGGGAGGGATGAATCCCAGGAAGGACAGGCTGGGCTCAGCACTGGGCAGTGGCCCAGCAGGAACAAACAGTGAGTGCAATCCTCAGCCGAGTGCTGAGGATGTGGGAGCAAAGGGATGCTTGGGAAGGGCCTTGGCAGCTTCTCTGTCTATTCTGCTCTTGCAGAGGCAGCAGAAAAGCTGCCCAGAGAGAGACAGAAGGGATTGCAGGATCTCAGACTGGTTTGGGGTGGAAGTAATACTAAAGCCCCTCCAGTCCCACCCCTGCCTGGACTGGGACACCTTCCACTGTCCCAGGTTGCTCCAAGTCCCATCCAGGCTGGCCTTGGGCACTGCCAGGGATCCAGGGGCAGCCACAGCTGCTCTGGGCACCCTGTGCCAGGGCCTTCCTCCTCCCAGGGAACAATTCCTTCCCAATATCCCATCTAAAATCTCTCCTTTAGTGTAAAACCAAACAGGAAGAGGGGTTTCATCCTTCCCTAGTTCCCAGGACCATGTTTCCCCCACCCCTGGGGATGTTATGCTGATCTGCTGGGACCAAACCAGTTTGTGTCCAGATCTGAGCTGGTGCAGCTTTGCTGGGGATGACAAAATGCACTCAGCTGAGAGGCAAATGTCCCTTCCCATGGGCCCAGATTGTAATTTGTGATGTGGCAGTTCAGGATGTGTCTGCGAGAGGCCAGGATATATTCCAGGATGTATCTCCAAGGCCAGAAACACTTGGGAAAAAAAGCAACATCTTCCCTGTGTCCCCCCACGAAACCCCACTTAGCCTGAATACTCCTGCCTGCTTCAAACGTGCCAGCAGAAAATTGCAGAGTGTTTTTTTCCCAGCTACTGTACAGCTTCCCCAGGAAAATGTGGCAGGGAAGAAGTGGCAGGTTTCTGGAAGATTCCAGGAGCCCACATGATGCAACCCCGCTGCATTGTTGCTCCTGGGAGCTGCACAAGGAGCTGCTCACATTTTATTCCAGCTGCCACTGGGGGCTGCATCCACACATTAAAGACTTTTCCAGGGTCACAGCCCTGTGCTGCCACAGCTCCTGGTGTTGCACAGCCACATTTCTGTGTCAGGGAGAGTTGTGTTAATTTTAGAAGCAAACCCCACTCTCTGTTTTCTGGTTTTTTGTCTTTTGTATCTTGCAGGGAGGAAAGCTGTGCATTGTGCATCACCCAGTAAACTTTTCTCTGTTCTTTTCTTCATTCTCATTTCAGAATGAAGCCAGAAAGGCTTTTTCCTGCTCTTCCCAAATGCCTTCAGAAGCTCACAGGCATGTTTAGTGTTGGGGATAGTCACGCACTTGGCAGTAAGAGCAGCAAAAATGGATCCTGGAGCAAGGCAAGCTCCGTGGCTGTTGGAGGGGATCTGCCAGCTGAGTCACACCAGGCAGATCTGACTCACCACACCAGATCTGCATCTGTCCCAGGCTTTTATAAACTTGGGCAAGGCTGGTTATCCTCTGTGAAAGCTGGGGAGACTGAGGCATGGAGGGTGAGTTTGGGGCAGAATCAGAGCCAGGCTGGTTTGTGCTGCTTTCCTTCTCCACAAGGACACTGAAGGCTTGACAGGGAGTCCCAGGGGCATCTTCTCCCTCTCTGAGAGGCTGGGAGCCCAGGGTGTGGAGCTGCTCTGTGTGGGGTTATCCCAGCTCCAGGCTCATCCAGCAGAGATGGATCTCATGGCCAAGGGCTCCTCTGGATTTACAGAGCAGCCTCTGTATCCTTGTCTTCCCTCCCTGCTCCTGCTTTCTCTACCATAAACCCCAGGCAGGAACAGGCTCTGCTTTGTGTTTTTTGTAGCCTGTGGGACCATGAGTGATGCCTTTCTCCAACGTGGATGCCCACATTTGGTTCCCACAGTGGGAAGAGATGTGCAGGCAGCACACTCCCAGCCCCTGGCCCAGCACTCAGCACACTGAACATCTCCTGCATGGATCTGCCAGCTGTTCCCAACACTGGAGCAGGCATCAGAGCTGCTGGATTTGGCTTTGTACAGAAGGTCTCTTGTTCAGCCTGGGCCAGAGGTGCTTAGGAGAGGTGGGGTGGGAGGTTTGGATGAATGAGGAGCCTTGTTTCACTCCTGATTCCCCTCAGGAGGGCTGCTGGATGTTTCCCAGCCGTGCACAGACAGCTCACATTCAGTCTTAGAAATCATTTGCACTTCTGGACTCTGTTGGCTTTGAGCTGAATCCCCCTGGGCTCACTCCTGGTTTGGGACCCAGGGGATGCTGTGCTTACAGAGACACAAATGTGTGAATCAAAGCCTCTTACTCCTCTCCTGCATGGATCTGCCTTAGCCCCATCCAGTTGGGAATTATTTCAAGCTCCTTTGCTGCCTAAACACAGAGAAGCAGCAGCAGCAAAGAACTTAAGGCAGCTCCTGAGTTTTGAACAGCTGGATTTTGGAGCAGCCTGGGATAGTGGAAGGTGTCCCTGCCCATGGCAGAGGGTGGCACTGGGGGATCTTTAAGCTCCTTTCCAACCCAAAACAAGGAAAAACAACAAACAAGCAAAAATTCCAGGGGTTTTTACATCCATCTTTGCTTTCCTTTTTCCCTCCTGGCCCCTGCCAGCCTTGTCACTCCTCTTGGCTCTGCTTTTCTCCTTCCCAAGGGAGGACTGGCCAGTTGCTCAGGATGCAAGTCATGGCTGCAGTGTAGTGGGAGGGAAACACTCAAATCCTGAACTTCCCAGAGGTTTCTGTTGGATCTGGAGTACCCAGTTCTGGTTATTGTAGTTTCCAATGACAAAGCTGTGTGCTGGACACACAAAATAATGGAAAAACTGCAGTTTGTGCATTGTGGAATTGCCTTCATTTTCCAAAGACCCCTCCCAAATCCAGAAATATCTTTATCCCAGCCTGTGATGGTGCCTGTTTAGATGAATTAACAATTTAACTATGATTTTCTCCCTAATTCCAGCTAATAGAGTAATTGGATCTGCTGGAGGCAAGTTCCTCAGCTGTGGGATGCACAGTGAATCCACTCTGGGCTCTGTCTCTGGTTCACCACGTGCTGTGAATCCAGCAATTCTCTGCCTGAAGCTTTCCTGACTTCCCCATGGTCGCCCTGTGCAAGCAGGTATGAAGTGGAAGGTGGGGCAGGATGGGAGGGGGGACACCCAAAAATCCCTGCAGGAATCTTGGGGCACTTGTGCTGATGCAGAGTCAGTGCAAACAAATCCTTTTGGCTGTGAGAAGCACTTTAGGGCCTCATCACCTGTGTTGTCCCATTAGCTGGAAAATCCCAGTGCTCTGGCTTCAGCTGAAGAGAGAATTGTGTGCCTTGCTGCCAGCCCTGCATCCCTGGGGCACAGGAGGGTGAAAAAGCTCCTCCAGGGTTTCTGTCTCCAGTCCCACGCCCTGAATCCTGCACTGGGAATACACTTCTGAGTTTCCCATGCTCCAGAAAGTGCCATAAAACCCCACAGCAAACAGCACTGCTGTCCCTGAGCTCCCCTGGTCCCCAGTGCAGCTGGAGGAGGAGAATATTTAGCATTTCTGGGCTGCAGAAGTGTCAGGGTGGAAAAGGCTGCAGCAGAGAGGAAATAGATGGAGTTAAAAACAGTGGAGAGCAGAGAGGGGCTGGCTGGGACTGGGGAGCTGCAGAGAGCTGGGAGCACACAGATCCAATTAGGGAGCTGCAGGACTCATTTAGGCCCTGCTCCCATCCCTGGCAGAGACTCCACGTGGCAGAGAGTCCCCCGTGGCTCTGGCACTGCTCCCCTTTCCCGGGGTTCCCCGGGGAGCAGATCCCACCCAGCTCCACAACATGCCCTCGGTGCATCCCCAAACCCAACCCCACCCCTCTGCGGGGCTGGGCGCTGGTAAAACCCCTCCTAATTCCCCCAGGGAACGTCTCCCGAGCCTGGGGAGCCGCCCCTGCTCCGGGGAGGGACATTCCAGCCTGGTGTCCCGTGTCCCGGTCTCGCTGCTCCCCCCTCTGCCCGGCCCCGGCACCACCCCGGGCTGCCTCCAGCCTTCCCCGGCCACCAATCCCGGCAGGAGCAGCGGGAAAGGCTCGGTCTGCACCGCCCAGCGCCGGGGTGTGCCCCAGCAGGGCGTCCTGGCAGCCCTCTCTGTCCTGGAGAGGTGTCTCCCCTTCCCCTTGCCCTGGGAATGGTGCTCTGCCCTCCCTTGGGAAGGAGAAAAGCAGAGCCAAGAGGAGTGACAAGGCTGGCAGGGGCCAGGAGGGAAAAAGGGAAGCAAAGATGGATGTAAAAACCCCTGGAAATTTTGCTTGTTTGTTGTTTTTCCTTGTTTTGGGTTGGAAAGGAGCTTAAAGATCCCCCAGTGCCACCCTCTGCCATGGGCAGGGACACCTTCCACTATCCCAGGCTGCTCCAAACCCCATCCAAACTGGCCTGGAAGGGGAACTTAACCCATTTCTGACTCTGCCAAATATAATTTCATTTTATATTTTCAAATATAAGTCTAAATTTATTAGATTTCTCACCAGAAATACAATGATGACTGGATAGATAACCCCAAACTGTGGGGGCATGGCACGGGTGCTTGAGCAGCATGACAGGAGATTGCTTATATCCTTCCAGGTTTCAGTTTCAGAGATGCTGTTCTGCCTGGGAGCAGAGAGAGGGAGTCCTTCTCCTTCTCTTTGAGGGACCTGCAGCATCCTCTTGTCCTGAAGAGAGTTCCCCAGGCTGCCCAAATCCCTCCCAGGCTGGGCTGGGGGTGCAGTGTGCCTTACAGGGAACAAATGGGGTCAGCAGGGGACTCTTGGCACAAAGTCTGTGGGGATGGGAGTGACTTAGAGCAGCTCTGATATAAAATCACACAATCATGATGGCACAGGATGGTTTGGGTGGCTCAGAAGGGACCTTAAAGCTCATCCAGTCCCACCCACTGCCATGGGCAAAACACCTTCCAGGCTGGCTGTGGATGCTTCCAGGGGCAGAGACACCTTCCAGGCTGGCTGTGGATGCTTCCAGGGACAGCCACAGCTTCTCTGTTCCTGGGACATGTCTGTGTGTCCTGCAGGGATGTGCCAGGCAATCCCTTCAGCAGGGAATGGCTTCCTACAAGAGATTTGCAGTGATACCCTTCAGGTCTCCCACTCAGCTCTGAACTGCAGCCTCCCAGTAAGCAACACCCAGAAAAGGGGGTTTGGCTTGTAGGGAAGTGTTTTATTTCCTTTAATTAACTGGATCTGAGCTGGATGCAGTCCTGCTTTCAGCCACCACTGAGTCCTGAGCATGATCAGAGCTGACAGCCCCAGTGGTGCTGGTGCCACTGCCAGCAAACCCCTGTGATCCCCCTGCAAAACCCCCACAGGTCTGACACAAACCATTCCTGTGCAGGGCAGGGATATTGGGAATGAAACCTCAGCAGCAGCTCCTGCTCAGCTCCCCTCCTCTCCTGACTTGGCAATTGCCAGCAGTGAGGAAAATCCCTGCAGAGTAACTCAGGGCTTGCTCACAGCCCCCTGCATTGGGATAACCAAGTGAAGGAGCAAGTTTTACCCTTGTTATATATCCAGGAGAGGGAAATTAGAGCCTGACAGGGTTCTCAGAGCCTGTCAGGGTTTTCAGAGCCTGGCTGGGGGGATTTCCCAGGGGAAGAAGTAAGTTTTTACCCTTGTATCTCTCCAGGAGAGAGATATTAGAGCCTGTCAGGGTTCTCAGAGCCTGGCTGGGGTGATTTACCAGGGGTAGCAGCAAGTTTTATCCTTGTTATCTATCCAGGAGAGGGAAATTAGAGCCTGTCAGGGTTCTCAGAGCCTGTCAGGGTTCTCAGAGCCTGGCTGGGGGCATTTCCCAGGGGAAGCAGCAAGTTTTACCCTTGTTATCTATCCAGGAGAGGGAAATTAGAGCCTGTCAGGGTTCTCAGAGCCTGGAGGGGGATTTCCCAGGGATCTGAGTGCCTGAGCACACAGCTCCAGATGCCTCCTGCTCTCCTTCCTTCAGGACCAGGGAGCTGCTGGACAAAAAGGGGGAGTTCAGGGATTTATTTTTCCCTGACACAGCCCACCAGCAGCCTGCCTGCCCAAGGAGCTGCAGCTCAGGGTTTGCCCTGGAGGGAGGAGCTGCTTTATCATGGCAGCTCTCCCAGGGCAGAGCTGGGATTTATTGCAGAGTTCTGCTCCTGTGGGGAGGCCAGGGGTCACAGAGATGAGGCAGGGAGTGCTGTCACAGTGCTGTGAGCACTCCAGCACTGCATCCCCCACCCAGCCTGGCAGCCCCAGTGCTCTCATCCCAATTCCCAGAGCTCTGTGCCTGTCCCTGACCTCAGCTCAGCAGGAACACAGAGCTGGAGATGCTCCATCAGCTCCATCCCATGCCTGATCCCTGCTTGCTGGGATTTGCTTCCCTTGGGGAGTCCTGGTCTGTCTCCAAACCCCTTCTGCTCCCAAAGGATTTATTCCTGCCCTCCCAGCTCCGCTCTCTGTCCCAGGAATGGAAAGGCTTAGGCACACACTGCTGCACATTCAGAGCTGGGTGACCACGAGCTTTGCTGCAGTCAGCTGATCCAGCCACACTCATTCAAGGAATCATCTTCCATCATTTTTTCCCCAGAGTGGGGGGAAAAAAAGGGGAGACTTGGTGTGTTTGGGACACCTGGAGAGGGAGGGGGGCACGTCTCTGCCCTTCCTAAATCCTGAGCTGCTGCATCTGTCAGGGTAAGCAGTTGTAGGGTGAGGTTATGAACCAACAGGGAAGGGGATTTAGATGGGATATTGGGCAGGAATTGTTCCCTGGCACAGGGTGCCCAGATTTGCTGTGGCTGCCCCTGGATCCCTGGAAGTTCCAAGGTCAGGCTGGATGGGACTTGGAGCAGCCTGGGACAGTGGAAGATGTCCTTGTACATGGCAGGGAGTAAAACTGAATGAGCTTTAAAGTCCCTTCAACCCAAACCAATCTGTGATTCTCTGTTATTTTCCCAAAAACCAGGTAGGTTCTCCTCTGCACTCTTCCCTTCCACCTCCAGCTTTCCAGGATCTCATTCCAGGTTGTGTACCTTGAGAAACTGAGGTGTGTCCCCAGGGCTGCCCTGGCCCTACTAAACCCCACAGGGCTGGATCCCTTGCTGTGCTGTGGAGCTGATTTAGGGTCTCATGTCACAGCAGCAGCCCTGGGAGCAGGCTCTGCTTGGTGGCCATGGCAAGAGGCACCTTCTGGCCCTGTGGCTTTGTCACTTTGGCCTGGAGGAGAGCTGCAGGTGGGGAGTGAGTGATTGCAGCTCCAGCAGATGAATCATGGGCTGCCTGGCTGTGTGGCCATCCCTGCTGGAGCTGTTGGTGCACCTGGAGCTGAGCTGAGCTTTCCTGGGAGGGCTGAGCCCCCTCAGTGCCCTGGCTGCCACCACAGGGACAATTTTGGCACGTGAGATGTGTCTCTTTGGATGCCCAATCTCCCTACCCTTGTGATGGGGCAGCTCTGCCCAGTATTCCAGAATTCCCCTCCCCTCCTGCCCAAAACACAGCTGGGAGGGAGTGGGCACCTCTTGCAGAGCTGCTGCCAGCTGAAATGTCAGGGATTCAGGGCAGGTTTCTCCTGCCTGGCTGATCTTCAGCTTTCCTCACCCCTTGCTGCTGCTGGGGGAGAATCTCCAGGCAGAGAGAGGGGCAGGAGGGGAAATTCCTGCCAGGAATGAGTCAGCCCCACGTGCTGGGCCTGGAAAAAAGCAACTGCCCCCCTCCTGCTGTGGTGCTGGGGCACAGGGGATCCCTCAGTCCTTTGGGATCTCTTTAGGCTTTGTATTGTCCTCTTTTAAATTAGGACCAGAGGTGTCACTCCATGAGAAAAAGTTATTTATTTCTTGGCCCTGCTTCCATGTGAATCCTTCCAGATGGCCCTCAGTTGATTATTTGGGATTATTTGCCTCTTTAATTTAAATTAGGCTGGAGTTAGACCCAGCTGAGGGAGAAGCAGCAGAGCCAGGTGGCAGATCCCAAATGACTTCCCAGTTCCTGGCTGGTGAGGCACAAAGCACAGGGTGGCTTTGTCTGCTTTGCCCACATCCTTTGGGTCATTCTAAACTGAGGGCAGAGATTTGAGATTAGATAGTGGCCAGAACTTCCTCCCTGTGAGGGAGGTGAGGCCCTGCCCAGAGCACCTGTGGCTGCCCCTGGATCCCTGGAAATGTCCAAGGCCAGGCTGGATGGAGCTCTGAGATTCCTGGCATAGTGGAAGGTGTCCTGCCCATGGCAGGAGGTAGAACTGGGTGGTCTTTGAGTTATTTTCCTACCCAAAACAAGAAAAAACATTTATTTCTGCTTGCCACCCTGCTTAGCATTCAATTTCCTGAAAGATTCTCCTGCACAGTAGCAGCCTCCTGAGCAATATGAAATTTGCAGAGAACATCCCCCTGCTTGTGCAAAAAAACCCAAAACTCGCCTGCTTAAAAAACTATTTTAAATCCAGGAATACTGGAGGTGGTTTAGGCAGAGAGGGAGCAGCACTAAACCAGCTTTGAGTGTGGCTTTTGGGCCTGTGATGGAGCTGCACAGCATAACCCAAACCTAACTTTGCTCTGGGGCAGGATTCATGCTCTGGGAGAATAACAAACCACCCCCTGGGGCTGAATCTGGGGCTGATGGCTGGAATTGGAGGAAATCCTGTGAGTTTCTAATCTTAGGCTGCTTTTTTTTTCCCTAGGTAGTTTATTCCTTTAAATAGAAAAGCTTAAATGGGATTGACTCCTGCAATCCCTGTGGCTGGGCTGTAATCTTTAATGGGCAGGGATGTCACATCTCACATCCCTCCTGCTTCTGCTGGGGAGGGAAAACACTCAGGAGCCCTCACTGTCATAGATGTCACCTGGAGATGTGTCCCAGCTCCATCCTGCCCCCTTGGAATGGCAGGGAAAGGATCCTGGTGTCTGACAGGACCCAGGGAATGGCTGGAGCTGTGCCAGGGGAGGTTTAGGTTGGATTTAGCAAAGGGTTTTTCCCTCAGAGAGTGCTGGGGGCTGCCCAGGCTGCCCAGGAGAAGGTGGGCAATGCTCCCAGGGATGCCCAGGGTGGGATTTTGGGGTGTTTGTGCAGGGCCAGGGGTGGCACTCCACCATTTCCCAGGGCTGAGGGAGGGGAAATGCCCAACGTGGTGCTCTGACTCACAGACCAAACAGGTCAGGGAGCTCTGGCCCCCACAGTGTGCAGTGGCATGAGGAAACAGCTTGTCCATGTTCTGGATCTGAATGTCCATTTAAATTTCAGACCTCCAGGAGAACCACCCACCTCACCCCTGGCCAGCAGCTCCAGGTTCCTGCACAGTTTCCCAGCAGGATTTCAGTGGGTGCTCACACACCTGAGAGCCTGGCAGCTTTGTCAGTGCTGCTGTTTGCTGCAGAAACCACATATTTTTACCCTTGCATGGAATAATCCCTGCTGAAAACCAGCATTTGTGCAGCCAAAGCTGACTTTGCAAGTGCAGCTCCCTGCATTTCCTGCTCCTCTTCCTCACCTCTTCAAATCCTTTTTCCCAAACCAATCCTGAGCCAGATGATCACATCCTGGAGGACAGCTCCCAATCCCTTTTTCCCATACTGGGCAGCAGCTCCCACACCAGGATGCCCCTTATCTCTGTCCATCCCTGTCCAGAGAGTCCCTGGCTGCTGCCCCAGCCTGCCCTGAGTGCCCCACCTTGCTGCAGTCCCCCCTCAGGGCACAGGGGAGGCCCAGTGGAGCCTGTCCCTGCTCCCACCACCCTGATTTGGGGTGTGGGGGAGGTTCAGTGCTCCTGGGAGCTTGGCATGAGTCAGTGTTTGCACGTCCTGAGTCACTGCAGGGAGTTGCCAGTGTCATCTGGGGGTGTAAATATCCCAGGAAATTCCAGCTGAAAGAAAATTCCCATTGGGAGGTCACCCCCTTGTAGGGTCCAGCATGGACCAGAGGTGTCAAAGTTATTTCCTGGCCCTGCTTCCATGGGAATCCTTTCAGATGGCCCACAGCTGATTATTTGGGATTATTTGCCACATCCCCAAGCCATGGCTCTCCTTGGAAACTGCCTGGGATTCCTCTTGGCAGCTCCCTCAGAGCAAATTTATGGAACTGTGGCTTCCTAAATGCCCGGGAGGCCGTGCAGGAATGCCAGGCAAATCCTCAAAGCAGGGCTCTTGGGATGGCTTTTGAGTGGAATTAATTCCCAGTCCTCCCACTGATTGCAATTTTTGTCACTGTTTTTGGGGGGTTTTTTTGAGCTTGAGATGCTCCTGAGCTCTGTGATGGCTTTGGGATCCATCAAAGCAGGTTTAAGATTTAAGATTTAAAGATTTAATTTGAGATTTAAAGGGGGGAGTGGACACCCTCAGTGACACCCCCACAGGGACAGGATGAACAGCCCAGAGAACAGCACAGGATCCTTCAAAATACACACCCAGGCTTTAGATTTTCAGCTTGAATGGAATAAATTCCCAGGTCAAGAAGAGCTGGAAGAAACCCCCCCAGGATTTTTTTGTTCTCAGAATCCCTGCCTTTAACATGAGCTACATTTTCTGTGCTTGCTCACAGCAGAGGGCTGAGCAGGGAGTGAGGCCAGAAAAACAGGGGGTCATGTCAGACTTCCTTTTTTTCTCCTCTTAACACTGAAATAAAAATACATCCCAAGGTTGTTTTTGGGATTAACAAGGAAAAAAAATTCCTCTTGATGGGAACCATCTGTTGCTGGGAGATGTCAGCTGCTTTCAGCTTCCCACCCTCACACAGACACCATCATTCAGGGTGTGTTCCTCTCCCAGATATTATTTCTCTCATCCCTTGTGCTGCTGGGAGGAATCCCAACTATTTCAGGAGGTTTTTCTCCCAGCAGCTCAGCTCAGGACACCTTCTGGAGGATAAATAATATTTGCTCTCCTCCTTCCAGCCCCAGTGGCCAGCACAGCTTGCTGGTGGCTGCTGGGCTGGCAGGGTAAACACTGCAAAGTGTCTTGGTGGTGACCTTTGCAGCCCAGATTGTCACCTCAGGGTCAAAGCAAACATCTCCTGCCTGTCCCATGAACCAGGAGGGGAAATCTGCCCTGAGGAGTGGAGATTCCCTGGCTCTGCCTCTGCTGTGCTGCTGGAAATGAGGGCAGTGGTGCCAATCCCTTCATGGTGTCGAAGGATGAGGTGATTCCTGGGGTGCACCTTGACCCCAGCTGAGGTTTTGGGGTGGAAAATGCAACTCCTGGGCTGTTGGAAGATGAAGAGGTGCATCTGCAGCATCAGAAACTCCAGAGGGATTTGGAGCAGGGAGAAGCCTTCAAGGGCAGGAAGAGGAGAGGAAGCTCAGGGTGAAGGCAGCAGAATCCAGGGCAGGTCTGGCCCTGGGAGGAAAGGCTGGAAGTGTTTCTCTGCTCTCTCCATTTCAGCTGCCTGGCTGAAATGTCTCCTCCTGGGACCAGCTCCTGGCAGGTTGAGCAGGAATTTGAGCAGGAATTGGGGAGCAAGACGAGCCCAGCAGGTTCTGGGCTGTGAGGCCTCCTGGATGGCAGCACACCCATGGCCTGGGATCCAAGAGCTGAACTGAAATGGGCCCAAAGGAGCATTTTGGGGGTTTTCCCAAACCTGGTTGGATCAAGGACTTTTGTGTGGGCCTTGACATCTTCAGAGTGATCCAGGGCTGGCTTGGGTGGTGATTTGGATTTATTTGGAGAAAGGAGGGCAGGACATTTAGGCCTTGCTTACCCTGCCCTGCTGCTCGTCCCTCCAGGACTGAGTTAATCCTCAACTCTCCTCCCTGGAGCCCACCATGAGCTGGCTGGAGTGAAGGATTGTGCTCCCTCCTTCCCCCTGGGGCTGCCACAAAGCACCACAGTGCCACTGCTGGGTTTGGTGCTCCAGCAGGTGAAGGCAAAATGCTTTCCATCTTTGAGGCTGGAAAAAAAATCCATCCCCCAGACAGGGGCTGGGCCCTGCAGCCCGTGCTCCCATCCCAGAAATGTGGGATGTTCTGGTGGCCAGCCCTGCTCTGAGCACAGGCTGGGAACAGAATAGTCCTGGCTGCTCTCAGAATATTCCCCGAATCTGTCAATCCATGGCTACTGCAAGGTGCTCACCCAAAATTTGCTGGTGGTGTGCAAGGAGGACTCATCTTTCCAAGATTTTCTAACAAATCCCTCCTGGGCCAAATATACTCCAAATATACCCCAAAATGCCACTCTGCCTTTAACAGAGAAGGGTTATTTGTGCACAGTTACTGCTGCTTGGAAAGCTGAATGCAGGTGCTGTGCTTCACCCATCAAAAAGCAATTTAGAGATTAAATTTGTAGAAATTGATATCAACTGCTGGAACAGCATCACGTAGAAGAACATGACATTGTAACAGGAAGAAAAATTGCTGTTTTATTGGAAATAGAGGGAAATAGATTCACATAACAGCTTGGAGACTGTGAGGTTTTGAACTCTGGGGGTTTAATCTCAGCACTGTTTGTGCACACACGCTCCACCCCAGGCGGGCTGAGCTGAGGCTGGGGTGGGTTTTCACCCCCTGTGATGGAGTCAAACCTCACATCTCCATCTGAGAAAACTCTGGGATGGAGAGGATCAGAAAACTGATTTCCTCCCGGCCTGCCTGAATAACAGAGGCTTTGTTCAGGGCTCCAGGTCAGGGCTTTTATTTCAGTACCTGCAAAAGAGCTATGAGAAGAATGCAGCGGGTTCCTCCCGGCCTGGAGAAATGCAGAGATATCTCCAAAGGTGTTTAATATTAAACTGGAGCAGGGCACATCCCTGAAGGGTTTGATTGTGAGCCTATCTGTGTTTGTATCCAAACAGCACCTGCAAATCCATACGGTGGCCAGAGCTGGAGCAGGTGAAAGTCCTCCTGGAGGCAGACGGATCGATGACGGGCTCGTCAGTAAAGATCATCCCGTGCTGGCTGGCACCAGGAATGTGATCCACGAGCCCTTCCTGGGCAGGCACAGAACAAAGGACTCAGCCAGAAGGCTCTGATGAATGTGTTGGTGAAGAGGAGAGGGCTGGGTGGGCAGGGAGCAGAGGGAACAAAGCAGCTCTGTGTGCACGGGGCAGCCAGCGAGCAGCTCCTGGGACAACGCTGGGATTTGCTTTCCAGGGTGGGTGTGAGGGGAGCTCCTCCAGAAAAACCCACTGCGAGTGTGAGGCAAGCAAGGTTTGGCCTTCACACTCACCCTCTCTGACTCTTGTGGGCAGATGTTATCAGGAGCACTTCTTGATAAAGCTCCTTCTCACAGGGCAGGGAAGTCTTGCACCACAGAATGACAGATCTATTTCCTTCCTTGCTGCTTCAGCTGCATTTGTTTGTGGAGTGGACTGCACTAGAAAATGCTGTTAAACAAAGATTAATTTAAAAACAATTTGTTCAGAGATGTCTTTACTTACATGCCCTGAAGTTCTCCCAATATATCTGGAATCACTAAGGCTGGAAAAGACCTCCAAGATCATCAAGTTTGACCAAATCCCACCATGCCCCTAAACCATATTGTGAAGTGCCACAGCAATTTTTTTACTATGTTGTTTTGTTGGGGTTTTTTCCACAGGAGACTTGTGTTTATCCTAAGCTTGATACTGAGAGCAGGAGCTGGAGGTTATGGATGGTTTCATTCCTATTAATTGTGGAGAAAAAAATGCCAGCAAATAAAAGGTCACAAGCTTGGGACACAGGACTGAGTCTTGTCACCAGCTCAGCTTTGTGGCAGGGACTGTCCTTGCCAGCTCCCTCCATCCAGACTGAGCACATCCATGTTTCTCCACCCCTCTGAGGGGCTGTGGGGCCACTGCAGGAGTTGTTTGCCCAAGAGAATGAGACGAGGCAACATCCTTTATGGTTTTCAGAGGGACAGGAGGGCACAGGGTGCTCTTCATCCTGACAAACTTCCATGGAGACAGACATTCCTCACCTTGACAGTGGGTCACCATGGCCACAAAAACTGCTCTTAGCTCCTCCAGATCTTCTCAATTTTATATTTATTGTATTCATTTTGTATTTATTTACCTGTTATTTTTATGGCTGAGCCATCCCTATTTGCTCCCCCACACTGCAGGACTTCAGGATGCTGAGGGTGACAGGGACCTGATCTACCTGCTCCAATAATCCCTGCCAGTGACTTTTCCTCCTCTTGATGTACATCCCTCTTATCCCCTGGAAGAGGTTGTTGGTTAACTCCCCCAGAGCAAGCACACACAGCCATTGTGCAAACAGTGTTTCCTGACCTGGTGGACAAAAGATATCTTCATTTCCAGTTGCTGGGTAACATCAAATATTCCTATTTTCACCTTCAGGGCTCACCAGTTCACAGGGTGCAGGGATGGAGACCTTGCAAGGGCTTGTTGGGGCAGCTTGAGGAGGCAAAAAAAAAAGTGAAAGAGAGGTCGAAATGCTGAGGATGTAACAGGAAAATAGCCCTGCAAGCCCTCCCTGTAAATGCCATTATGGTAAAATAATTACGCCTAAGGGGACGCTTACAATCAACACCCTCCTTGCACTTATTAGAGGCACAAAGGCCGTGGAGAAAGAGGTAGGAAAAAGGGCCTTAATGAAAATATTCGCAGCACAAACACAGGAAAGCGCCGAGCTCCCTCCTGCTTGCCCCGCGTTCCCCGAGAACTGGGGCGGGCAGAACAATGGTGTGTCCCTGCGCAGCTTCCTTCCCCTGCCCGGGGGATGCTCCGGGGCAGCCACCGCCGGGATTTCCCTCCCGGAGCCCCTCGGCACGGGCAGAGCCACGGGCACGGCCCGGCTCCACTCCTGCCAGACACCCCCCGCTTGAATCTTTTGCTTCACCCTTTATTTTCTCTCTGTAAAATTGAGGTGTTGAAATTTGTGTGCACGCTGGAAGCTGAGCAGGGGCTCCTTGCTCTGCCCCAAAAATTCCCCACGGAGGAATCTGCTGTGCTGTCACCAGACCCTGCCTTGGTTTGCCCCCTGAGTGCAGCAGCAAATGCAGAAAAGAGAACATCCAACATGCTCTGAGAAGGCTCCAGGGAGAGCTCAGAGCCCTTCCAGTGCCCAAAGGGGCTCCAGGAGGGCTGGAGAGGGATTTGGGATAAGGGATGAAGGGACAGGACACAGGGGATGGCTCCCCATGGCCAGAGGGAAGGGATGGATGGAATATTGGGAAGGAATTGTTCCCTGGGAGGGTAGAGAGGCTGTGGCTGCCCCTGGAAGTGTCCAAGGCCATGTCTGGGTCATCCAGACTGCTCAGGAACGTGTTTCTCCAGCAAAGACTTCCCCTCTGTGAGCCTGGGAGGAGGAAAAGGGGCTTTTTTTCTGCCTACAGAGAGGATGGAACAACACTTTTTTTTTGGAGGATGCTGGTGCTGAGTTTAAGGATTAATCAGCCCATTTCTCCTCATCCCTCTCTTGTAGAAAACTGCATCATTTCCCTCCCCATCCATCCCAGCCAACAACCAGAGCAGTGAGTCCTCTGAGACTTTGCCTTGATGCCCTTCTGAGCTGCCAGCTTCGTATTTCTCTGCCAAAAAAATGTCCCTTCTGGAGGAATTTTCCCTTCCATAAGCACGTAACAAAACACATTCAGGATGTGGTGTGAAATCCCAAAACTCAGCCCTGGTTTAGAGCTGAGCCAGGTCCTAAAGGAGCAGCTTAAAACAGGGAATCACACACAGGGAGTGGCACCAGGGTGCAGAGGGTTTTCAGGAGGGCTTTAGAGCTGCATCCTTTGGAAGGGAAGCTGGCTGGAAATGAGGCATGAGCACAGCAGAAATCCCTCCCATGCCAAAGGGAGATATTTAAAGTAGCTTGGAGCATTCAAGGCTCTCAGCACGGGACGAGGAGCTTATAAATCTGAAAGCAATTCTTCCCTGTCCAGAATTGCATCTGTTTTCCTAGAGGCTGCATGGAAATTCATGGTAAATTTCCTTCAGTGACTTTCCTTTGACATTGCACGGCCCTGAGCAGCCAAAGTGCTGCTTTCAGGGGGGCTGGGATGGTCCTTGTGCTCCTCTTTGCTTGTCCTCACAGCTGCTTGGAGTGGCTGGAGAACAAATCCTTCCCCAGCCCTGCATCCTGGCAGGATCCTGTGTCAGACTGAACCGGCCAAGTCACGGAAATATTCTGAAAATGTGCAAACTCTGTATCTTTTCAGAGGCATTTTCCTCAGCAAATGGATGCTGTGAAGAACTGACTGGCTGGGGCTGGGAGCATCTGCAGGATTTTTGGAACCTCACGAGTTTGAAGAGTATTTATTTCCTCTTGGTGCCAGAAAAAAGTATTTTTCCCTTGATCTTACAACAGGCTGAACTCTTTTTGCTTAGGAGACCAAGGATGTTTAAAGTTTGGCAAAGGCACCAGACTTTGTTATGTGCCTTGAAATATCTGCATCTGTCCCATCCCCTCCTGCACATCCACCCCTGAGCCTGCAGGAAAACACATCCTGAAGCTCTGCCCTGGACTCACGACCAGGCAGCAAATAAAATGCTCCCACAGGATGGATTCTCACCAGGATTTAAGGTAATCACAGCTCTTGTGATTCTGAAATGTCTCCTGTCAGCAGTGCTGGAAGGAGAAGCACTTGGCAAAGGGCTGCCAGGACAGCTGCCTGTACCTCAACCCTGCAGCTCCTCTGCTGAGCTGCTCATGGCTTGGATCACACTCTAAATTCAGATTTTTCACCTCCAGTCTTTCCCTACTGCTGGGTGCAGCAGGATTATTTCTGCTTCTCCTAGGAAAAGAGCCAGTTGCCAGCGACCTCTTTCAGCTTAGTCTGCCTCAGTAAAGAGGAGTCTGGCATTTGGCTTGTGCTTGTTTGTTATTTTGACAGCACATCCCTTCCTTTTGCACTGCTTGGATCAGTCTCTACTTCAGGGCTGGGCCAAAAAAAGTGGAAAATGGCCAAAAATTGAATCTATCGCTGTCAGCCAAGTGTTTTGTCACCTTGTATCAAGAAGGGCAAAGGATTCACAGCCAGGACACAGCTGAGTTTTGGCCACAGTGCTGGGCACGCCTGGGCATCCTTCTCATCCCAAATAACCTGTGCTGCTGCAGTGGGAGGAAAACAAGTCCTGGGCATGGTGTAGGTCCAACAAAACACTCATCCTTCCCCCAAAATGCTACAGCTCAAGGACCCCACTCCAGGATGGCCTCAGTGTGGAGATCAGGTCCACCTGCACACTTGGGAGTTCAGGATCAAACACAGGACCAGGTGCAGGTGATAAATGGGGTAGAAAAAGGGTGGTTTTCTGCTGAAGGGTGTGTTGGAAAGGGGGGGGAGAAATCAGGAGGCTGCAAAGCCCAAACCTGCACAGGACCATTTTTATCCACCCAGGTGGGAACACAGAACATCCCTCCCACCCCAAGCTGTGCCTGGCCCATCCCTGGAAGTGTCCAACACCAGGCTGGACGGGGCTTGGAACAACCTGGGACAGTGGAAATAGAGGTTGGAACGGGATGATCCTTCAGGTCCCTTACCACCCCAGCCCATTGTGTCATTCCCGGTGCTCGCTGCCCTTCAGGGGCTCGGCATTCCCAAACCCCCCGGCACTCCCCAACCCAGGGCTGCCCCAACCTTTCCCTTTGCCCCCTAAACCAGAACCCTTTGGGGGTTCGCTGGCAGTCCGCAAAGAGAACAGCTCCCCACGGCTGGCTGCAGTTTCCTTTC
>JBBMKD010000001.1:1428184-1448346 GCA_037834095.1 Argya squamiceps
TTTTTCTTTTATTTTTTCTTTTATTTTTTCTTTTATTTTTTCTTTTATTTTTTCTTTTATTTTTTCTTTTATTTTTTTCTTTTATTTTTTTCTTTTATTTTTTTTCTTTATTTTATTTTTTCTTTATTTTTTCCTTTAGATTTAGGGATCAAGGTTTGTGAAGTGCCTGAAAGGCTGTGCTGTGCTCTGTGTGTGGGGAGTGAGGTGGTGGCTGCTCTCAGCGTGGATTGAGCAGCCTGGGGGTGTTCAGTCTCCAAAAACAGGTGACATGTGGCACCTGGGGACGTGGTTCAGTGCTGGACCCAGCAGAGGCAGGTCACTGCTTGGACTCAAAGATCTTAGAGGTGTTTTCCAAACTTAATGATGCTGTGAGTTAAATTCAGGGATTCTTGCATCCCTCCAGGCTGCTCTTTGCTCGGAGAAGGAAATCCTGGAGTTTTTTGTGCAGCCATTGAACACCAGTGCAGGGAGCACAGATTTCCTGCATCATCGTGGTGCTCCTTCAGGGCTCTGACCTCTGCAGGGGTGGGAAAAGGCTGGATTGCAGCTGGCAAAGGGGAAAGTGGTGGAGAATTGTTTGGCCTTGGACGCTGCCAGGGGCAGCCACAGCTTCTCTGGGCACCTGTGCCAGGGTTTCACCACCTCCCAGGGAACAATTCCTGCCCAATATCCCACCCATCCCTGCCCTGTGGCAGTGGGAACCATTCCCTGTGTCCTGTCCCTCTCAAAGCCAAGCTCCAGGCTTTGGGCTGCCTGAGCTGGGCTTAATCTGAGGAATATTCCGAGGAAAACCAGCCCTGGCTGGAGCTGTTGGGGGAGATGGGTTTGGACAAAAGTGGGAGCAAATGCTGCTTGCTGTGCCCAAGGTCAGCCTGACCCTGGAGCTCCCAAATTGTTCCCGATTTTCCCAGCTAACAGCTGGAGCTGCTCAGCTGTGTGAGCAGCTAATGGGGTTTTTTGGTGTTTGTTTTTTTTTTGGGGGGGGGGGTTTAGGGGTGTTTTGGGGTTTTTTTGTGGGTTTTTTTGTTGTTTGGGGGGGCTTTTTGTGGGGGGTTTGGGGCTTTTGAGGGTTTTTTTTTGTTTGTTTTTGGATTTTTGTTATTTTTGTTTTGTTTGTTTGTTTTTGTGGCTGGTTTTGTTTTGTTTTTTCTCTGTGTAGGAAAGGGATGAAACAAATCCTGCCTGAAAAACTTGTGGCTGTCAGCTCTTGGCCAGGGCTGTGAGGAAAACCCTGCCCTGTCTCATGGCCCATCAGGTTTAATGTTTGCTAAATGGCAGAGCTGTCAGAACAAGCTCTGGGCTGGGGTGCTGGGGCTGGTATTAAAAAAAAATAAATATTGCTGCAAGTGGCTGAGCTGGGAAATAAATTATGCTGTGAGTGGGTACACAGGGAGTGCTGAGGTGTCTGGATTCCCCCCAGGGCTCGCTGCCAGCTTTGGGAATTTGGGAAGGCAGCCTGTGGGAAAAGTGTCCCAGGAGCAATAAATCCTCTCCCTGCCATGCACCATCAGGGCTGTATTTAAATATTTTTTCTTGCCCTAGAGCTGAAACCTGCTGCAGAGTCTGATCTTTTCGTTTGGCCTGTCTTTTACAACGTGACAAAAAGGAGAAATATAAAAAGGGCTTGCCACTTGTCTGGCTTTTAGAAAACTCTAAAAGGATGAAAAAAATCTAATGAAGACCTGTCTGCCGTGGCCATCCTGGAGCTCTGAGGATCTTGCTCTTGCTTGTGCCTGTCCCTCCTGTTTCCCCTTGGGAACAGGCAAGGACTGAGCTTTTTATCCTGCCTTTTAGATGGAGCAACACCAAAAGAATTTGTTGGTTATTTGTCCTCAGATAATGTGACATGACTTAGGGTGATGCTCTGATGATGACCCTGAAGGGAGAGGTGTCAGATACAGTGGAATCTGTACTAGTTTTTCTCCTTCCCTTTTCCTTCCCAGCAGTTTTTCTCCAGTGCAGAAGCCAAAGGATGAGCCCTTGTTTTGTGATGATTTATTATTTGTTTCCCTGCTGTGATGGATGCTAAGCAGATACCAGAAATACCTTCACCTTTGGACACAGCCTGCCCAAAATAGCTCTGGGAGCTCTGCCAGGGGAGGGCTTTGGCACAGGGCTCTGCCCAGTCCAGCCTGAGCCAACAATCCCAGCCCCCAGAGCATCTTTGGGACCACTGGGGTGAGAGCTGGATGTGGGAAAATCCTCCTGCTGCTGCAGCAGTGACACAGGGAGTGTTTCATCACCTCCTGGGATGCTCGCCTGGGGGGTTGGCAATTAAACCCCCTTCCCTGAGCATTGTTTTTATTCATCCTGGTGGCTGAGTGTGCCTTGGTGCCCTGGGAATGTCACAGAGCTCTCCAAACCCACTCATCTCCCTGCCTGGGGTCACTGAGGGGTGTGCAGGAGGCATTTATCCTGTGGATAAGTGGGACAGGAGTGAAATCCTGGTTTTATGGGGTTGGGTAGAGGTGTCTGAGCTGTTTTTGGCCATTTTTCCTTTGGCATGTGGAGGTGTCTGGCAGCTGAACCCCCCTCTGCTGCTCCCCTGGTTCCCAGAGACTCTGGGGGTGGCTCTGGGGATGATTTTTGGGAGGAAGGACAGCAGGGAATGTGTGTTGTCTCCTTCCTTTCCATCTGGAAGTGGCACTTTCCCCTGAGGGGGTGATGCTGGGCACGGGGGATCTGCTCATTCACAGGAATAACCTCCCTCTGGGGGTGGAACAGCATGGGGGATGCTGCCAGTGGCACTTCTCAGCTTTCTGAAATATTGTAGGCAAAAAATGTGCTTTTTCAGAACGTGGGTCTCCTTAGGACAACCTGGGAGCTGTTATGGGGGGAAAAACCCACAGAATAAAGTGAAAACTGGTTTGGCAGGAGAGGGTTTGAGGCTCACCCTGGCTAAGGCTGGTGGTTCCAATCCCTGAGGGAAATACTCAGTGTCCCCAAAGTGTAAAAGGTGGGAATCAAGTAACTTTTAGAACTTTTCTCTTGAGATGTCGTGTCCCAAAGGGTTTCCCTGTGGTGTGGGTTTATTTGGTGCCAGGCTGGGGACAGCAGTGACAGAGCTCTGTGTGTCACTCAGGGTGATGTTCTTCTGGCATTACAGGGCCTTGCACTGCTGGTCCAGTGACCTCAGCCCAGTGGGAAGCCATTCCCTGTATCCTGTCCCTCCATTCCCTGTCCCCAGTCCCTCTCCAGCTCTCCTGGAGCCCCTTCAGGCCTTGGGAAGGCTCTGAGCTCTCCTTGGATCCTTCTCTCCCCATCTCTCCCAGCCTGGTCCCAGGGCAGAGGTGAGGATCCTGCCCAGCCCACAGGCAGGTTATGGATGGCTGGCTGCCCAAATGGGGCTGCTGACAGCATCTTTGGGAATGTCAGTGGCTATTTGGGCTCTGAAAGAGCTGAGGGTGCAGCAGAACTCCCCACAGGCAGGGCTGGGGAAGCTGCTGTGACAGTGACACGTCCCATCTGAGCTGTCACTGGCTGCAGTGACTCTGCAGGGAGCCCTTGCCCTGCTGTTGGCCATGGGCAGGCTTGGCTTGGCTCTCCTGATTTACCCAGCACAAATGGATTTGTCACCCAAGCCCTTGTGCTGGCTGTAATTTGTGTTTGCTGGAGCAAATCCCACTCCTGATTCCCTGCCTGTGCTGCTGCTTGGCTTTCCCTGCTCCTCCAGCTCACCAGCCCTTGATGAAACCTCTCTGCTTTCACAAATACTCACAGTCCTTGAGTCTTTTTCATCCTGTTTCTTGCTGGGTGCAAAGACAATGCTGCTGAGGCGTTTGCTTTTCCTATCCTGCTGTTGCACCTCATGATAGGATTTTTTAAAAAGAGTTTAATTTAAAACAAGCTCTGAATTGAATTGTGTGGGTGGGATGCTGCTCTGACTCTGCTGCAACTTGTGGAACTTCCACGTGGCAAAAAAATGCCTTTGGAAAGAGCCATCTCCTGAGTTTTTCCTGTCGTGGTTGTGCTTTTCTGCTCACTCCAGACTCCCCCCTTACTGATGCTGTGCCTAGCACTGGTCTGAGCACTGAAAAAGCACAAAAACACTGCCTTACACCCAGCTCAGAAAAAACCCAGGCACTAATTCTGGCATCACACAGCTCCCTGCTCCCTCTCTGTGGGAGAGCTGAGCTGGGAGCCACGGCAGCAACTCAGCAGAGCGACCTCAGAGGAGTCTTTATGGTGGTGGAAACAGATGGGCTTTGACTTGGTGTCAGCTCTGAGCCCAGAATAACTCCATTTTACAGCAGGGGAAGTGGAAAGGTGCAGTGCTGTGGCCTGAACTCAGCTCTGTGGAGAACCATGCAGGGATTATTCCCACTCTTGGGAAGCCTGAGGAAAAAACCTCACTGTGGATGTGTTTTGTCCAGGTTGTTTTTTTCTTGGGAAAGTGCTAAGCAAGGTGTGATAAAGCATCTTCTGGTGCCAGATCCATAGCTGGAGGCTTCTCTGGGAAGAAGGGATGTCACAGCTCCTCAGATTTGGGATCTGAGGGGTGAGAACCTGAAGAGGTTCCCTCTTCCCTGTCATGTGCTCCATGCACAACACTTGGCTTTCAAAACTTGCCTCCCTCAAACCTGTCCCAAAGCCTCCATTTTACAGATCAGCTGGTTTAACTCCTTTTGGGATGAGATTAAATTCAGGATTGCTTGTCCCTGAGCTGGGTGTGTCTCATTTACAGCCCTTTTCTTGGGGGTCCAAGCTCTCCCTGGAGTGGGAGCAAATCTTGAACCACAGATTGGTTTGGGTTGGAAATAACCTTAAAGATGAGCTCACCTCATCATCCAGGCTGCTCCAAACCCCATCCAACCTGGCCTTGGACATTTCCAGGGATCCCAGGGCAGCCACAACTTCTCTGGGCACCCTCAGAGGGAACAATTCCTTCCCAATGTCCCATCTAATCCTGCCCTCTGGCAGTGGGGAGCCATTCCCTGTGTCCTGTCCCTCCATCCCCTGTCCCCAGTCCCTCTCCAGCTCTCCTGGAGCCCTGAAGAACCTGTTAGAACTGTGGACTGGGGCTTCTTGTGCAATAATTGAAGGTTAACCCCAGCAGTCTTTGCCTTCTGCTTTAGAGGAAGGAAATGAGATCTTAATCTTTAGCTCAAACGCCATCTGTACTTCCATTGACAAAAGTCAATTTGTGATGTGCTTAATGAAGCCTAGAAAGATGTTTCAAGATGCTGGACAGAAAATACCTGCCCTTTAAAGACTTCTGCTTCCCAAAGTTACTGCAGGGCTTCCTATTCTGGTTAAGGAAGTGAGGCCTTGTTGTTTTGGGGGTGTTTTTGGTGTGAGTTTTGAGAGGAGAAAGCCCCCTTGGAAAGCAGATGGCAGACTAGAATCACGTGCTGCTGCTTCCCTGAACATTTGGGTGGAAAACATTCCCTGGAAACAGGGTTCTGGCTCTGTGGAGATGCCAGTGGAAAGCTGCAGGGAAAAGGAGTGGGGGGAGGATTTCAGAAAAGTGATTTTGCATTTCAGAGTCTGGCTGACCTGACCCCTGGGGAGTGTGCAGAGGTGGGAATTGAGCTGGGTGACATCTGTGCTTCAGGCATGTCCCTCTCCTTGATGGGACAGATAAATCCCCTCAGTTGGTGCCTGTTGGAGGAAATCCCATTTCCAGAGCATCTCCAGGAACTTGTCAGGAGATGTCCTGAAGGCAGGAGTGGGCTCTGCCCTGGTGTTGCTGCTGTAGCATTGGAACACAGGGATGTTTGTAGGGAAAGGTGTGAAGATAATGGGGCTTGTTGATGATCAGCAGGTGGAAACATCTTTGCTTTGCAAAGGTTTGATAGCTCCAGCACTAAAAAAAAGCAGCTGTAGAAGAACTTGGAGGCTCCTGCAGCATCTCTGAGAATCCATTAAGATCTTCTACTTTGAGGCACTGGGAATTGTGGAATCACAGACTGGTTTAGGTGGGAGGGAGCTTGAAGCTCATCCTGTGCAGGGACACCTTCCTCTCGTCCAGGTTATTCCTGTCCAGCCTTGGACACCTCCAGGGATGGGCCATGAGTGATCCAAGGTGGGGAAACTGCTCTGCTGGAGGGTGGGATGGGGCAGAGCACAGAGATGACATCCAGCAGTGAGGGAGCTTTGGGATTAGCACTAAATCCTGTGCACAGGAAAAAGCCTTGAGGCTGCACATCTCTTGGATGTCTGGCATTTTGAAGGGTTTCTCCTCTTGGGAAGGTTTTTGCTGAGCCTGCCAGTGAAAAAGCCCCAGAATGTCACAGTTATTGCAGGAGACTTGGGCACTAAGAGGATTTAATTTCTGCAAAGCTGCTGAGAAGAGGAAGAAGTACCTCAAAGGAGCTACACAGGTATTTTGGGAAAGACTTAAGTAAAATAAAATTCAGCTGCAATTATGTTACAGCAGGGAAGCCTGGAGACAAGTGAGATGGAGCAAGTTTTATCACTTCCATGTAGGGTGTGCACAGCCCTGTCTCTCCCACCTCCCTCAGGTCTTCCCTGCTGGAAGGAGGAGAGGTTTTGTCTCAGTGGAAGGGGCCTGTTGGGTCTGCTTGTTTTCCCATGGAAACTCCTGCCAGCCTTGCAGAGGTGCTGCTATCCCAGGATTGGAGTTCCTGGCCCAGTGGGGAGCTCTGCTGCATCTTGGTGCCATTTCCTTGCACTGTCAGGGCTCCTGGGGAGCTGCAATGAGGAGCTCAGCCTTTGCAGACTGGAGGGGAAGGGGAGTGTGGAAGGTTTCCTTCCTGGGGAAAAGGGTTTGGTAATGCAGCTTGGGGGGGAAAAAAATCAAACAAAAGCAGCTTCTCTTCCCTTCTGGCTCAGAGTGGGGTGTTGATGTCAAGGTGGAGCTGAGCCTTCCCAAAGACTATGGGAATGTTTTTTCTTTCCTTTTTTTTGAGGGATGGGGGATTGGCTTGTGTGCTTTTCTGTTAAATCTCTCAAACAATGCTGCTTCCCCTTCCTTGGAGCAATTGTTCCCCCTGGCTGACTCTCTTCCTTCCCCTTCCTCCCCATCGTGGGAAGAGCTCTCCTGATGATGATGGATGGGCTCACATTCAGTCTCTGCTTTGCCTCCCTTTGTCCTGCTCAGCTCTCTTGTGTTCCTTTGTGATTTCTGTGTAATTTCTGCCCAGATCCTCAGCACAGGGGTGGCCAAAACCAGATGTTTCAGTGCTGAGGGAGGGAATTCAGTGTCAGAGCAGCTTCCACCTTCACCCTTGAACTTGGCAGGGCTGAGTTGATGACTCCATGATCCTGGAGGGCTTTTCCAGCCTCAGGGATTCCTGGTTCTACTGCCAGAGACATGGCACTGCAAAGTCTAACAGACTTTCTAGGTTTCATCCCTCGGGTCCATGGAGTCTCCTCTTGGGAGAGCCAGTTTCTTCTCTAGGGGGAAAAAAATTTTTTTTTTTTTTTTTTTTTTTTGTGACCAGCCTATTCTCAAACTTTTTCCATTGGGGAGACAAGGGTTATTTTATTAATTTTTATTTTTCAATGCTCAAGAATCCCAAGAGAGTGGTTGGGCCCTGGGCACTGATTGTTCAAACAAGCTGTGGCTGCCCCATTCCTGGAGGTCACCAAGAGATAAGATTGGCTTTGTCCTTCAGGAAAAAATCTGTCAAAAACCAGGCCTGGACAGGGCAGCATGGGAGAGATGATGATCTCTCCACTCAGAGAATTAAATTAATTAAGTTAAAACTGAACCATTCTATGTGCCACATGCAGGAATAACAAACCATTGGCTATTCCAGGCTGAAGGATGTAAGTAACCACCTGATTCTAAACTCCACTGTGCCTTATTTCTCTTGGAAAACATCCCCCAGACTCCAGATAAGAACTTCCAGGTCTTTCCAGCTGTTATCAGAGGAGCTTCCTGCAGGGAGCTGTGGGTGATTGTGCTGGGGAGGAAGAGTGAGGGTGAATATTCCATGACAGGCTTTGGATCTGGGGGGTTCTGCCCTCTCTTGTTGGGTGGAAATCATGTGGTCTAATGAAACAAGAGTTAATGAGAAGCTGTTTTAAGGGATTAGATCATGCTACAGCAGAGCCAGGACAGTCATCCTGTTGATAAGGCCAACACCCACTGTAAACACAGTAATTAACAGCCTGACCTTGTGATGGAAACCTGGGATTTCAGGATAAAACAGAAGCCTGTGGTGGATATTGAGAGCCTTGTTACCTAGGGCAGTGGTGAAGGACCTTCTTTCATGAAAGTCTGAAAAAAAACCCCAAACCAAACCTCCTTTGTGTGCCCTTTTCACAGCCTGTGGTCAGGAATTGCAGGCAATCCCCTGAAATGATTATTGACTGGAGAGCTGCCTGGAAGTGCTGCTGTTTGCTGACTTGACAGGTGATAAAACCCTAACCCAGTGTGATGTGAGCATCTGTCCTTGCTGCATCCCAGTCACCCAGCCTTTACCTGCCTCTGGTGCAGAGCCAGCTGTATTTTTAGCCAGTGTTTGTTTAAACAGTTTGATGCTGTCCCAGGGGGACAGGACTGGGGGCACAAAGGACTTTTTGCACCATGAGCTCATTTTGGGAAGCACAGGAGTGATGGAGGTGTGCTGTGGGAGCTGGGACTGTGGTGGCTGCTGCAGCAGAGCTGTGGGGTTGTTCTCTGGGCTTCCTTATTGTTGCTTTTAATTAAGATAATAAATAAAAATTTGCTTCTTAAAGGAGATCTGGAGGGAATAGTGAGTCTCTCTTTAGCAGGGGGCCAGACACTGAGGTGTTGACCTGGTGGTGGCCAGGCAGAGGATCTGGGGCTCTTGGTTGACTTCTGGGAAGCAGAGTGAGATTCCTCCTCTTCTGGGAGACCAGAATTCCCACAGTGATGTTCCCTGGGGCATTCCTTGCTGGAGGAAGAAGGCAGAAATTTGGGAGTACTGGGTACTCTTCTAAGCACTGCACTGACACATCAGCTTTTGTCTAAGGGATACCATCACTGGAAATGTCCAGAAATGGCAAATAAATCTGCAAGCCAGGCTCCTGTGTGATCTGCAGCAGCCCTTGGATTGCTGGAGCCTGCTTTGGATCAGCAGTGCTTATTTTCTGAAGCTCTCAGTCTTCCTTCCTTTCCAGTTCCTCAAAAGAAAACAAATCCATGGCTTTAGGTGCCAGAACTCGCTGCTGGCTCTGCAGAAGTTGCCTGCACTCCTCTTGCATCCTTTTTTATTTTCTTGCCCCAGGGAAGGGACTTTTGAGAAGTTCTCAATGCAGAGCTGATCCAGAGGCATAGGAAGAGCAGAGGAACAGAGTTAACAGATAAACATTTCCAGCCTCCACTTGCCTGGAGACCTCTTGGCATTGGCTGTGTGATAACTCATGTCCCAAACATAACAAGGGACAGGATGGGAGGAAGTGCTGGGGGAAGTTTAGGTTGGATGTGAGGGAAAATTTCATCCCTCGAGGATTGGTCAGGCAGTGGGACAGGCTGGAAAGGGGAATGGTGGAATCACAGCCCCTGGAAGTGCTCAGAAGGTGTGTGGGGTGTGTGGTACATGGGCACACACTGGTGCTGGTTAATAATTGGACTTGATCATAGAGGCCTTTCCCAACCTTAATGATTCTGTTTAAATACAACTTTTTGTCTTATTTTTGCAATAAATCATAGTGGAATTTGCTCTTAAAAGCAGATACTGATTAAAAATCTAGGAAACTTGGTATTCCTAGTGTGGAATCCTTCAGGCTTTAAAAATTTGTGATGATCATTGACATTTATGCCTTGGAGCTGTGTGGTGGCTGTGTTGGACCTGCTGCTGTTGGTGGAACCCTGTGAAGACTCCAGGAGGCTCCTTGCCTTTGGTGGGGAGTTTTTGGCTCCTGTCCTGTCCCTGGTTTGGCTCCTGTCCCTGGTCTGGTCCCCAGACAGGCCGTGGCCAGAGCTGGGTGACGCAGGAGGCCGTGAGGAACCTTTATGTCCTATCCTTGGGATAGGGACTGAATTCCATGGGTGGGGATGTCCCTGGGGCTGCAGTGTGGCCCAGCTGCTGTGTGTGTGTTCAGGCTGCCCTTGGCCCTCTGGATAACCCCCTTTAATCCCTGGATTTACTCCACATCAGTGTCACCAGAGAGTGTCTGAGCAGAGATTAGCCCCGGCTGAACGCGACAGCGCCGAGGGAGAGCTGAAACCTTCCTCCTGCTAAAAACAACCCCCAAATTTTTACTCTTTTTAATTTTATGTTTTGCTTTTTAATTTTATTTTTTTAGCTTTGTGTTCTGAAGCAGATTCTACCTTGGGCAAATCCTAGAGAGCTGCCCAAGGGCTGTAGTGCCACCTCATGCAAAGGCTCCTCCAGCAGCATCTCTGTTCTCTGCTGTCCCCTGCAGAGTGGTGGCACCAGCCAGGTGCCCTCCAGGTGACAGCTGGGGGTGGCCTGGCTCTGTGTGCTGCTCTGGCTGAGCCACACTAATGCAGTGTTTGGAGAGTGGAGCCTGCCTTGCTAAGGACAGGCAGCTTTGTGGGGGATGATCCCCAGGCTGACCTTGACTGTGCATGTGTGACCCGAGGGGAGTTTGGTGCATCCTGTGGGGGAAATCAGGGGGAAAACAGTTTTTAAACTGATTTTTTTGAAGGGGAGAGGTGTTTAAGAAGCCCTTCTGTGGAAAGTTCAAAGAATCACAGAATATCCTGAGCTGGGAGGGACCCATGGTCTGAGTTGAGCTCAGACAGGCTTGGCTGTGATGCCTTGTGCTGGCATAAGTTGGATGGAGCTTGGAGCAATGTGGGATAGTGGAAAGTGTCCCTGCCCATGGCCAGGGGTGGGACTGGATGAGCTTTGAGGTCCCTTCCAACCCCAACCACTCCATTATTCTGTCATTTTGCCCCTGAGACCTTCCCACCCCTTTGGGATGGGTCCCAGGGATGCCACACATGGAATATTCAACTCATCACCACCAGCTCTCCACACTCAAGGTCAGCTGCTCTTCTGAGTGTTTGCAGCTCAAAAAGCAACCTGGGAACCCTGCTTCGTGCCCTCTTTCAGTGTCCCTGCCTCCTGGTTATGAATTTAACATGAAACAGGGCTTTTCACATGTTTGAAATGCTGCCTGCAAAGGCTGGGAGGAGAGCTGATGTGAGGACAAACTTCCTGGGAGATGGGAGCAAACACTTGTTTGCTTTTTCTTTGCTGGAAAGGCTCAGAGTGTGTTTGTAAAACTACACATTGGTGTATTCACTGCCATAGTCAGGTATCTCCTGGACTGGTGGGATCTGCTCTCCCCTGAGGAATTTAAATTAAAAACCAGAAAGAAGTTGGGGAGGATTGCAGCAAGAAAAGACGTTTAAGGAGTGTTCTGTCAGGAATAACTTCTCGGGTGCCCTTGTCTCTGTGTTATCTGGCTGTGCCTCTGCAGGAATGCTGTTCCTGGAGCAGCAGCAGGTCACAGTGACATGTGTTAAGCTGCCAGTGTTGGCTGCCTTGCCCACAGACTGGCAGCCCTTGTAGCTTGTGCTGCCTGAGGGCTCCTTTTTGTTAAATCTCTCCCTGCCAGCAGTGGAGGTCTCGTGGCACAGGAAACATTGAAAGTGTTCACTGATCTTGTGGTGAGTGAGGCACCACCTCGGTGGGTTCTGTGGGCTAGAACTGGTTCAGGGATCAGAGAATAATAAAATAATTTAGGTTAGAATTGGCCTTTAAACATCACTCAGTGCCACCCCCTGCCATGGGAAGAGACACCTTCCACTATCCCAGGGTGTTCCAAGCTCCATCCAGGCTGGCCTTGGACATTTCCAGGGATCCAGGGGCAGCCACAGCAAATCTGGGCACCCTGTGCCAGGGCTTCACAGGAGGAATTCCTTCCCAAAATCCCATCCAGCCCTGCTCTCTGGCAGTGGGAAGCCATTCCCTGTGTCCTGTCCCTCCATGCCCTGTCCCCAGTCCCTCTCCAGCTCTCCTGGAGCCCCTTCAGGCCCTGGCAGGGGCTCTGAGCTCTCCCTGGAGCCTTCTCCTCTCCAGGTGAGCAGCCCCAGCTCTCCCAGCCTGGCTCCAGAGCAGAGGGGCTCCAGCCCTGGGGCAGCTCTGGGGCCTCCTCTGGGCTCTCTCCAGCAGCTCCAGCTCCTTGTGCTGCTGGCCCAGGGCTGGGGCAGCTCTGCAGGTGGGAAATCACCTGAGCACAGGGACAGAATCCCCCTTAGCCCAGGGCAGGGAGGTTTCTGGGTGGCAGGATCATGTCCTGCTGTTCATCCAGCAGCACTCCCAGTTCCTGCCTTGTTGCAGGGCTCTTCCCAGTGTGTCCATCCCCAGCCCCTTGGGAATCACTGAGCTGAAACTCCCCACCCAAGGCAAGGAGCCTCCTGCAGTCTTCACAGGGTTCCACCAAGAGCAGCAGGTCCAACACAGCCAGCACACAGCTCCAAGGCATAAATCTCAATGATCATCACAATCTTTTAAAGCCTAAAGGATTCCACACTAGGAAGACCCAAGTTGCCTAGATTTTTTTTCATGGGTGTCTGCATTTAAGAGCAAATTTCACTAAGATTTATTGCAAAAATAATTTTAAAAAGTTGTATTTAAACAGAATCACCAAGATATTGCTTGGGCCTTTGGGCTGACACAAGGCTTTGTTCTTGGCTTGTTACTTGTGACAGAAGCTGTGTGAGCTCTCAGCAAGTGAGCAGGTTTTTCCTCTGTTGAATGGGAGAGGTGGGGTAGTGTTAGGAAAGATGAGATGAGAAAAGTTTACAAATATGATTGCTTAGTAAGAGATATTGAGAATATAAAATAAAGAAATATTTTATAAATATTTATAAATGTAAAATAAAAAATATTTTCTAAATAAAATAAAAATAAAAGTTAGTTTTAAAATATAATTATAACAAGCAAAAAACCCCCAGTAATTGTAATAAACAATAAAACACTAAAAGACTTAAGCCTGTAACTCTATTCTAGCCTGCTAAAGTATTTTAAAAAATCTTTAAAATACAAAGTAAAATAGTAAACAGGGAGGGCACTGCAGTGTCTCTGCTCCCACGAGGGCACAGCTTGTGCTGCCAGTGCCTGACCTGGCTTCGGGTCAGGTGAGGGCACTGTTTACATCCCCTAATTAACATCTCTGAGTTAATCACCGCCCACAGACGCTGGGCCGGCGTCACCCCGTCTGTTGTTGCAGTTGGGATCCCTGTCCCAGAGGTGACAGGAGGCCAGCAGCAAAAAGATGTGTCAGCTTGGGCTCTTTGGGGCTGATTTATCCTCCTCCCCTGCCCAGTGTGTGTTTGCAGCACATAAATCATCTTTACAAGCCAGAGCTTGAACTTCTTCCTCTTTTTGGCCTCTTGGGAAACCTGCTTTGTGCCTCTGTGGAGTTGGATTTTTTTGTTGTTGTTGTTGTTTTTTAGAACACGTTGAAAGGTTTGGAGAGACCTCAAAGCTCATCCATTTCCATGGGCAGGGATATTCTTCTAACCCAGGGTGCTCCAAGCTCTGTCCAACCTGGCCTTGGACACTTCCAGGGGCAGCCACAGCTTCTCTGGGCACCCTGTGCCTCCCCACCCTCACAGGGAAGGATTTCTTCTGATTATTAACTTTTGGGGCAGATTAAAGAAAATTTAGCCAAGGCAGGGCCTTGAATGCAGCAATTGTGGTGCTTGGTGGGACATAGAGCTGCTCACAGAAGGCCAACCTGAGATTTTTGGTGAGTTTCACACTATTTCATTGACTTATTGGAAACTTGGGTGTCCTAATTACTGTCCAGTGCAATATCTAATATTTGTCTGGTGACTGTTCTGAAACGTGCTAATAGGCTGCTGGAGGGATTAAACTGGCCAAACAGGGGATGTTGGTGCTGTATGATTCCCCACTACCACTGTCCTTGTTTGGTGAATGCTCCTCTCCTTGGGGCTGCAGAAAAAGGTCTTCCTTGGTTTAGTGAAAATTTCAGAGGGTGGAATTTGTCTGTCTCAGAAGGACACAGAAAGGGAAATGGGGATGGTGACTTGAAGTCTCCTCTTCCATTGTGTCGATAGCACAGCATCTTGCTCTAAGCTGTGTGAAAAGACTTAAATTCTGAGGCTGACAAGGCTAAAGGTGGTGAGGAACAAAATCCAGCTTTCTTAGTAGGTGCAACAAGTTTTTTCTTGTTAAAACCTGAGGCAGTTCAGACTCCTCAAACTGCCAGGTCTATAAGAGACACAGTTAATTAACATTGAAGCAAATATGCTGGAGAATTAATTTACATCCTTATCTCCCTCAAAATGTTATGGAAGGGTTGATCTCCCACCATCCTCTTAGAAGTGGAGGCATAAATATTTAAACATTTATGAGTTAAGACTTTTTCCCTCCTCAGCCATTCTTCCTACACAAGTTGGGTGTCTTAAACTCCTCCAACCCAACGAAAATCCACCTGGAGTTTTATCTCTTCACTGCCCAAATGTCTGGTGGGACAGATCTCCTTGGGAACTCTTGCAAGGATCCCCTTCTTTCTAACCCAAAGCAACAGGGGCTTAAACTCCTTGGGGTTCCATCCTGGAGCTGAGAGCTCCTTCCTCTTGGCTTGTGGAGGAAATCTGTTCATGGATTTGGCAGGAAGTTCACCTGGGATGTGGCAGGAAGAAAACAGCTTTGAAAGTCTCTTCCACTTCCCAGGTACTTGTCTGAACCCTCAGGCTGTTTGCAGTCTGGTTTTGGTGGGAAAGATTAGAGGTTTTCTTTAATATTCCAGCTCTTTTTTTTTTTTTTTTCTGTAGGGTGAGGGAGATTTTTGTAATCTGCATCCCGTGGAGCTGCAGAAAGTTTCCCTGCCTGCAGCTGTACAGAAAAGGCAAGGATCAAAGTTATTCAGGAGGTGTTGGAATGTCCCAAAGCCTAGGGAGAGGCCAGAGGGAGGTGAGGAATCACCTGGCAGGGTGTTCTTTGGGTGTCTTCATAGGTGGTGATGAGCAGGATTGCACATCCTGGGCCTGCTGCAGGGTTTCTTGGATGTTTGGGAGGCTGGAAGAACCCCAGGCTCTGTCAGTGTGTTTCTTGTTTGTTTAAACATCAGGATTATACCACACAAGCTTCCAGAGGCCAGGGTATGGTATCTGAGAATGGTGGAGGAGAATTTTAAAGCCTTGTAGTGATTTGCCTGCTCTCCTTCAGGATAAAACAAATCTTTCATTAATCAATGCTCATAAACAGACTGCACATGGAAACTATCTTATTCCTTATAATTTTTTCATTGATATTTAGTTTTCTTCCAGCACAATCCCTAGACAGCCTTTAAATCTGAGCCACATTTTTCTGCTCAGTGCTCCTGTGGTGCTGATAATTCTTCTCTCCCTGACATTCTTTCATCCCTGGGTGTTTATGTGTGTAGAAACAGCAACAATCCTGCCTTGCCATCCCAGGGCTCTGTGACCATTTCAAACAGAAACTCAGCTCAGGTCTCAGTTCTGTCTTTCCACATAATAAATTACCAACATTTATTGGTCTTTTGACATACAGGTTTTCTAAGGGAAAAGAAGGAGACTGGCTGAACAAAGCCTTCTCTATAATCAGAGTTTGGAGCAGGCTTTGGGCAGAAATTGCATTTCCTGGCCAGTGCAGCAAGGATTTTATGGCTCTATCTATTATTGCATTCATGCCAAGAGGAGGTTTGGGGGCTGCTGGATCCTATACCTTCCTCTACATCATTAAAAGGTGAAGGTGTGTGATATATTGTAGGAATTGCATGCCAAGCACTGATGAAAACTCAGTGTTCTTGTGGAAATTCATCACTGGAGATGGTTTTAGAGCCATGTAGTAATTTGGGTTGGGAGGGACCTTGAAGACCATCTCATTCCATCCACCCCCTGGCATGGGCAGGGACATCTTCCACCAGCCCAGGCTGCTGCAGGATGGAGATGACAGGGAAATGAGCTGGGTCTCTGGTTGGGGTGACATTGATGACTCCTCTTCTTGGCTGCTTTTCTTCTTTGTGCTGACACAGCTCAGTGCTTTAATAAAAACCTGCAGTGACACATCTTGGACTCTCTGACCTAAACTGGGGGTTAACCTGGTCATCTCCTGTCCTGAGTGAGATCAGATGGGTTTTTAGACACTTGTGAGGCTTTCTCCTCTAGAAAATTCTGTACTGGGAGGAAGAATTCTCGTGGCTCCTGAAGATCACTCTGTTGGGGGAGTGCACAGAAAACTGGACCCTTCTGAGATGGAAATCAGTGAATCTTGCTGGTTCCAGCTGCCATCAGGGCCTGGGCTGACTGGGCTCCATCCTGCTGGGGTGAGGAGCAGCTGAAGGACAGCATTTTCCTGCAGAAGGCTCCTGAGCAGGCAGCTCAGGAAGGTGTGGCTGAGAGCCTCAGGTTGGATAATAAAACTGGGAATCCTCCTCTGCTGGAGGGGCTGCTGAGCCAAACTTCCTCTCCTAGCTGGCTCTTCCGTCCCTCTGGAATTCCCAATTGACACTCATGGAGACTTTGGCTTTCTGTGTGTGTCCAGCTGGCATGGCAGTCAACCCAGAGTGTCCATCCCCTTTGTCCCTGTCCCCTTCCCATCCTGGGGAATGCTTTGGGGGAGGCTGTGGGAAGGTTCCAGCTCTCTGGGAGATGGTTCTGCTGGTCTCTGGGGGTTGTGGCCTCGTTGCCTGGGCAGAAGGATGGTGGCCTTCACCTTGGTGCCTCCAGAAGAGGCGTCACTGCAGCAGTTTTGGCAGGGCTGCTGCTCCTCTCCCAGCCTTGCAGAGCAGCAGTAGCAGCTGCCTCGTGCCCTCTCGCAGTCAGGAGGGAGAAGTAGGTCAGAATTTGCATTCTTTGCCCGGATTCTCTGCATAACTTGAACACTTTTTCCTTTTTTCCCCCCCTCTCTCTGTTAAACGCCTTGTTCCTGTACGTGCATGTTCCTCGGGCTTCCCTGAATCAGAGGGTGAAGACTCACATTCAGATGTCTAATTGGGCTTTAATATCAGTCTTCCTTCCAAAAACACTTCTGGGAGCCTCCTCACATGCTGACAGACCCATCCCAGCGTGTAAAATCCTGACAAAAATGCTTGGGGCAGCGTCTTCCTTTTTGGCTGCTGTGTTGTCTGGATCAGGAGTTGAATTTTCTCCCGTAGTTCTTATTTTGCATGACAAGAGCGAGTAATTGGGGTGAAATCATCTCTGCTGCAGACGGGGATGGTGAGGTTTCTTTTCAGCGCTTCTCTGTATGTTTTTTTTGTGTTTTTTTTCCCCTGTTTTGCAATGTCCTGATTAGGTGGGGGAGGAGAGGTGGAGCACAGAAGGATCGTGGCAAAGAGAAGCATGCAAGCCTTGCTGCAGGGCAGGCAAGGAAGGTTTTTGGCGTGGATTTGTGCAGTGTGAGAGAAAAAAGCTTTGCTGGGATGAGCCAGATGAGGTCAGGAGAGTTGTGGCTGCCCCTGGAAGTGTCCAAGGTCCAGGTTGGACAGGCCTTGGAGCAGCCTGGGATAGGGGAAGGTGTCCCTGCACATGGCAGGGGTGGGGCTGGATGAGCTTTAAGATCTCTCCCAACCCAAACAATTCTGTGATGATTCATTTGTGATTCAGCATCTCGGGCAGATTTTTCAGTAATCTGGGGAAAAAAAAAAAAAAAAAGTGAATGTAGCATGCTGAGATTGGGTGGTTTTCCAGCAAGACAGACCTGCTGCACGACTCTGGTCTTTCTCCATCTGTGGAGGTGATTTTTGATTTGGGTTTTTGTGGTTAAAATCCTCCAGAGGCTTCCTGTGCATTGCTGTCAGTCTGAAATATAAAGCAAGTTGTGTGGTCTGAAGGCAGGTGGATGAGTAAAAATGGCAGAATTGCTGCGACACAATCATTATTTTTAATACACTTCTGCTATATTTTTAAAGTATAATTTAAAAAGTATTTTTAAATTCTTCACTGAAATTTTTGCTTTGTGTTTCTTACAACAAGTACATGCTTTTAGCCAGAAACTCTTGTTTCCCGAGGAGATTTCAGGCTGTTTCTGCTCTGTCTGCTCCGTGCTGGTGGAGCTGCCACCTGGATCTGTCTGGGGCTTGTGCAAAGAGCAGGAGTTGTCATGTCTGATCCCACTGTGCCCCCCTGAGCTGCCAAAAAGTGTCAGCAGCTCTGAGAAGGTTCTGCACAGGGATGATCTTTTGGGAGCTGAGCTCTCCCCCCATCCTGCCTTTGCTGTTTGATCTCTTTCCTTGGGGCTTTGGCTTGTTCAAACCTTGACAGTTGGAAGGCTGGATAGAAGTAAACAGAAGGTTGAGTCTTTTTCAACTTAAATCCAAAATTTTTGGGCTTAACTTTTAAGTTAAACCCTACTTTTGAGTTGGGTGAACTTTACTGGAGGGTAGATTTGGGAGTTGAAGTGAAATCACTTTTGATTTCTTTGCTCCCTCCTGTACCTTGCATTAATCCTATGGATGTCCTGTTGTTTCCCAAGGATTTTAGGCTGTAATATCCCTCCTCCATTGAGTATTCTGTTTTCAGTGACCAAAAGGGGGGATTGAGTGTTGGTTTTGGAAATGTGGGATGTGGCTGGAATCCCTGCTCAGGCTGTGTGGCCAAACCAGAGTGCTGCAAAGATCCTGTTACCCTTCACTGGACATTCCTGCATAAAGATCTTTTTTTGGGCTGTGCTGTATCTGACCTGGTGGGGTTTAAGTAAACCAGTGATCCTCTGGCTTAAACTAAATCCAGACCTAAACCTGCCATCCTCTGCCTGGATCTGGAATTCCTTCTCTGTGGCTGTTGTGTGGTGAAGGCTTGGCCACCTCCTGCTTGTCTCATGAGCAGAATTCCAGAGCCCAGAGAGATGAAAATGCACAATGAGGCCTCTTCTGCCTCCAGGACCTGATTTTAGCAGGAAATCGATGTGAACTTTGGCTTCCTTGTGCAATCTTGTCTTGTAAGTAAGGGGATGATGAATGGGTATCAGCTCAGCTCCTAGCAGGCAATAGCTGCAGCTGGAAAGCCTTTGGACTAATAAACTGCACTGGAACTTAGAGCAAAAATTCAGCCTTGTCAGAATACAAAGATGGGGATGATCCTGAACACAATTTATGGATCCTGAAAATGACTCCTGGCTGCCAAGCTAAAAATAAAGAGCTCAGTAGTGGGAAACTCTTCTGGAGGGTATTTGCCCCATAAAGGAGGAGAAAAGCTGCTGGCAGCTCTGGTTTGGGGAGTGCTGCAGCCTCCACAAAGCATGACTGTGCATTAAAAAATGAAAATCTCAGACTTGTGTTGTGGCTGGGATTGGCTGGTGGGTGTTGGCACTGGGGCTGCTGGAGCTGATCCTGTACCTGCTCTTATTTTTTTTTTTTTGCTCTGTGAGGTGGTGAAATGGTTTAGGTTTTCTTTTGGGGCAAAAGAAAACGTGGTTGGCTCTTCAACATGACATGAGACAGCAGTGAAACATCTTTGGTGATTTGTATGTCTCCTCTGTGCTCTGCTCCTCCCTCCAGTAATATCCCTGGATTTTGGCAGAGGCTTGGAACTGAAGCTGAGGTTGTTGCTGTTTGTGTATTTTGCTGATCCTAAAGTGATGGCAATATCAGGAGGAAGCTCTGAAAATTAGGGATATTGGCTCTTTCAAGATGCTGAAGTTTGTAGCCATTTAGCTCAGTCCTCTTAAAAACAGTAAAAATGAAGAAATAGAAATAAAAACATGACTGTAATTCTGGGTCTCCACCCTTCTCCTTATCTTGACAAAGAATCCCATTCCTCTGCACCTTGTCCTGTTCCTGAAGTGTCTGACCAAGGAATGGAAGCTGAGGTGAGAGTTGATGGCACAGGGTTGGAGTTTCCCAGCTGAGGGTCAGATCAGCTCTTTTGGTCTTAGCACAGAAGAAAGCAAAAGTGTTTCCCTGGCACAACCACTGGCTGTTCCTGTCTGAAAGCTGAGCAGCCTTTTCTTCTTGGAAACTTTCCCAGAGAGGAACCTGGAGTCCATGGAGAGTCTAAAGTGGGGTTGGAAGCTTTAAACACCTTCATAGGATGGTTTGGGCTGGAAGGGAGCTCCAAGATCATCCCATCCCACCCCTTGCCATGGGCAGGGACACCTTCCACTATCCCAAGCCCCAATGTCCTACCTGGCCTGTGACATTTCCAGGGATCCAGGGGCAGCCACAGCAAATCTGGTCACCCTGTGCCAGTGCCTCAGAGGAGGAATTCCTTCCCAATCTCCCATCCATCCCTGCCCTCTTGCAGTGGGAGCCATTCCCTGTGTCCTGTCCCTCCATCCCCTGTCCCCAGTCCCTCTCCAGCTCTCCTGGAGCCCCTT
>JBBMKD010000001.1:1448446-1460351 GCA_037834095.1 Argya squamiceps
GGCAGGGGCTCTGAGCTCTCCCTGGAGCCTTCTCCTCTCCAGGTGAGCACCCCCAGCTCTCCCAGCCTGGCTCCAGCCCTGGAGCATCTCCATGGCCTTCTCTGTACCTCTTTCCTGGCCTCCACCTCTGCTCGAGTTCTGGGGCTGTTGGGCTGGTTGAGTTTTCTCCAGCACGTGGCAGGGACCTCCCTGTGTGGGGACTTTATGATGTGATGGATGTAGGGCTGGCATCAGCCACGTTGGCTGAGGAGAAAACATTCAGAGGCTCATGTTTAAAATGCCTCTGTCGAGCTGAAGGAGAGATTTAAGAGGAATCACTCTCAAATCCTCACAAAAACCCTGAGCCACCTGTTGCAGGGAGAGCCCTCTGGAGCTGGGGTGAGCTGTGGCTTCACACCTGGGGGCTGAGCAGGTGTTGGGTGGCAGAGATGAATCTGCTGTCGGGGTGGAAATGTCCTCAAGGTGTGAAACAGCCTCTTGAGAGAGAGAGAGAGAGACAGAGCCAGACGAAGCTCGGAGCCGCCTCCGCGTCCTCGCTCTGCACGGATTTTGTGAAACCAAACAGATTTGGGGACCTGGCTGTGGGTGGTGTGTGAGGAAAGCACTTGGGTAAAGTCCCTGGAATAGAAACTCAGCCCTGCTGCTGGAAGCAGGTGGTGTCAGCTGTCTGCCAAAACAAAAAAGGGGGAAGGTTTTTCAGGGCTTCAGTCGGTCTGCGTGAACCGGCACCAAAAAGGAGATGAGAAAACTTGAGGTTCTCAAGGGCTTGGCAGGAGGTTGAACAGCAAAGAATTCCATTGGGGAATACCTGGAGTTGAGGTGGATCTTACTGGAAATACTGGGACAGTGTGTTTGTTTTTAGCTCAGTGAACAAGTGCTGTTGAGGACGAGCCAGGCTCGGGGGTCTGGAGCTGGAGCTTGCAGTTGCTGGAGAGAGGGATGAACCTTCCTGGAAAGCAGCATGGCCCAAACTCCTCCAGCTTGCTGGAATATGTAAAATTCCTCAGGGAGCTGGAAGTGAATATCCAGGATTAAAGAGGGATAAGATGATGACTTGCAGCAGTTTGGCCCATTGGTGGCTTGAGGGGTTTCTGCTGGAAAAAAGAGATTTCCACCTGAGCAGCTTCACTCTGTTGGAGTTTGGGCATGAGCTGTAAACCTCAGGTTGTTTGGAAAGTTAAAAAAGACTTAGCTACTACTGGAAGGGGAGGGGTAAAATGCAAAATTCCTGTTGAGTTCCTCTTTCCAGTCACTTCCTTACATTCCTTGAAGAAAGTGATTCCTGCTCATAAAATATCAGAATAAATAATTCAGCTCGTCAGGAAGTGCAGGCTGACTCCAGAAGCACTGGAGGGAGAATGAGCAGGAACCACCACAACCCCACTCTGTATCAAAAGAGTGTGAGCCAAGGGGTCTGAGTCTGGGTTGTTGGGATTTTTTGTTTATTTTGGGGTTTTTTTGTTTGTTTTTGGTTTTGTCTTTTTTTAACTGATAGGCAATTTCCAACAGAATTCACAAAAATACACAAGATTAAATCAAGAATTGGTTGGAAAAGGTGTCTTCTAGCAGTTGCACAGTTTTTCCCTCTGAGAGATAAAAAGAATAAAATCACTGGATTTATTTTTATTCCTTTCCAGCTTTCTGTTGAGTTGGAAAGGACAGAGAGAACATGGAAAGTTTAATTCATGTCTCTCACCTGTGGGCTTAGAGCCAAGCAAGGCAACCAGTTTAACTCAGTTGGTACAGAGAATAAAATGACATTTTTTCCTTGAGTGAGGCATCTTCTGTCTCATCCATCTTTAGGATTTATTGGTCTGATTCTTGCTGCCTTGAGGATCCATGGATTTGTTTCTTCTCAGTTTTCTGCACTGGGCAGAGGAAGACTTTTTCAGGTGGTGCTTCCATTCAGTGCCTTGTCAGGAGAAACAACAATCACAGCCTGCTTAGGTAAAATGCTGTGACCTAATGCCTCAAATACTGAATTTGGGAGGTGGAGTGTCAGGTTTCTCTCTCTGAAATAAGGAGTTTCAGTAAGGCTGGGGTTGGTAAAGGTCTGGCAGAGGTGCTGATAATGCCAGGATTGAGGTCAGGGAGGAAAGTGCCTCCTTCCCCTTGTTGTAGGGCTCTTACATAACTGTTCTAAACCAGCTTAACAGAGAGCTGGGCTGGGGAGGGGAAATAAAAAAAGCACACTAGTGAAAGACTGCTGATAAACCCAGAGAATCCAAAAATAGGAGCAGGCTCCAGGGAATGAAGGAGAACCTGCTGGAGGCAGTAATCTGGAGATTGACAGAAATTCAGGGGACTCACATGAGCCCTGAGCCAGACAAACCCCAATCTTGGACCCTAATCTTGATGGGAGGATACCTGTGGTGTTTATAAATTGTGTCCTGGCTGGGGAGGACTAAAAAAACCTCCTCAAGTTCTGGCCATGCCTCACCTAGAGCAGGATGCTCCCATCCCAGGGAGGCAGGGAAATTGGTAAAGCAGAATGAATGTTCAGATGCAGAGATGTGGAATGGGGTGGGCTGGAAGAGATCTTAAAACCATCTTGTTCCAACCAGATCCTTTTTCCTACCTTCAGCTAGACCAGGTTGCTCCAAGTCCATCTTGTCCTTGAAAACATCCATGGGATTCCTCTTTTCAGCTGAAAATGATTCCTGAAACACGGACTAAGAGCTACCCTGCCAAATTTGGGAACAAAGACTTGACTTCTCCCCCCCTTCCCAGTTGTCTTTCCATTCTTTCCCCTTCCCCATGACAGATTCACCTGGTGATTTGTTGTGCCATTTCCTTCTGCTTTCGTGCAGCAAAAGGAGATTCCTTCTCTTTTCTGCACCCAGTTATTACTTTGCTAGTCTGGAAATTAACACTTTTCCAGAAAAACAAACAAACCATCCACCCTCTCTACCTTTAATTTTCTTTCTTTATTTCCTGGCCAGGACTTTTCCTGTGGAATTCTGGTTTATCCAGTCTGGATACTGGTGGCTTTAAAACCTTGGGTGCTCATCTAGGGAACAGCAATTTTAAAGTTGATTTGCCCTCGAGTTTCAGGAATGTGTAAGAGCCATTCCAGCTAAAAGAATGGTATTGCTGATGTTCTTTTCTGTTTCCTTTTGGGGTTGTTCTTGTCGTTGTTTGGATTTTTTTGTTTGTTTGTAGGTTTTTTGTTTGGTTTGGGTTTTTTGTGGGGTTTGGTTTTTTGGTGGTGTTGTTTTTTTTAATTATTTCCTTTTTTTGGTTTGTTTTGGTTTGGTTTTGGGCTTTTTTGTTTTGTTTTATTTACTTCTAATGCTTATAAAGCCTAACCCTGAATTTTCTTGCTGAAACTTCCCACTTGCAGCAATCATTTTTTTGGATACTTGGTGCTTTCTCTTAATTTGCTGAACAGCCCAGTATTTTTTCAGTCTCTTTAAAACAGTGGCAGGAACTGGCTTGGCCACCAAATTATCGAGTGCAAAGTCAATTATTCAATGCTCTCCATGTTTTCCTACTTAACCAAAAAATATTGACTCAAGAGCAAGTGCAGTCTGGTTTCTTTGGGACTTATTTCAAATCTTTAATCTTCCCACTTCCATCCTTTCCCCTCTCCAGCTGCACTTGCTGATTAGTCTTTGACAGCAGGCTGGGCTAGAGCTGCTCTTCCTTTGGGGGGGAGGTTTATTTGATCTTTTCTCACCCAGCAGCAACTCTTGGAGAGGATTCCAGCTGGGCTGGAAGAGGCTGGAGCTCCAGGGAATCGTTGCCTGGGCAGGGAAGGAAAGGTAGGAGAAAGCAAAGAGCAGCAACAGAGGCACTTATGCAATCTCACTGTGTTTTGGTAGGAAAATAAGCTGGAAATAAAGAGATCTTGGGTGGTGGAAGGAAAGCTGCTTGTCTCCTACCCAGACAGTAGCTGCTCTCAAGGCAGGAGCTTAATCTGATGGGCTGAAAACCCGGAGTGGCTTTTCTGGAAGTGGGATAAAAGCCATTTTATGCTGGAAATGCTGTGTTTGTGTGCAGCTGCCTTGCCCTTTCAAGTTCAGTGGGCTAATTTTACTGGGAACCTGTTAAATAAATAAGACTAACAACCACAACAATAATAATGATAGCTTTTCTGTGGAGTTCTGTGCTCTGGAAAGCTCCTGTCTGCTTCCCTGGGATGTGGCTGCTGTTGGTCTGTATTCCAGGTGGGAGCTCCCTGACCCACCTGGGCAGGGGGTTTTGTGTTCAGAGCAAGTGTAGCCCTGAAAATTGCACTTTTCTCAGGCTTGCCTAGGGCTGGCTCATCAGAAGATGTGCAGGCAACCTTTTTATTGAATTCTTCACTTGTGTGGTGCTCAAAGATCTGCCTTGAGCAACGTCCTGGTCTCTGGGTGCCAGGGATGTGTGTCTGGGATGGACATTCATTGTGGTGAAGGGATGTGTTCCCTGTGGTCAGCCTCACTGACTGAGGGATGTTTGCATAGCTGGTGTTGATTCTCTGCTGCTGAGCACCCTGCAGATCTCCAGGGTATTTGTATTTTTTTTATTTTTTGCTCCTCCAATGTCATACAGCTACTTAAAAAAAAAATGAACTTCCAACTTGTCCTTTTTCCTAGAAAGCTTGGAGTGGTGCAGAGAAGGAGAGAGAAATGCTGTTGGCAGCCCTGTTCTCCTGTGGGATTTAGCTGCTCCAGATGTTTGGATAAACTGCTCTGGGCTGGCAGCAATTCCCACCCAACTGCTGTGTTTTAGTGGACCCTTGGGGGTCTTTCCTGGAGGATCATGTTCTCTGGAGCACGGGGCTGAGGGTCTTAAGTAATGACCTCAATGAGATCAGTGCTTGGAGGAATCCCAGAAGGGGAGAGCTTTGTGCCAGCATCTCCAGCCCCCAGGCTCATCCTGACCCCCAAAGGTTTGTTTTGGGTACCTTTGATACCAATCCCAGCATGGTTTGGGTTGGAAGGGACCTTAAAGCTCAGCCAGCTCCACCCCCTGCCATGGGCAGGGACACCTTTCACTAGCCCAGGCTGCTCCAAACTTGAACAATTCCAGGATTGGGGCAGGCAGGGCTTCTCTGGGCAGCCTGTGAGAGAGCAGGACCATCTTGCTTTGAGGACAGATGTCCCTGTTTCACTCTAACCCTGATTATATTGGAAACATCATTTTGCTGCTAATGTGCCAGTGGTGACCATCTGAAAAAGGGTCACTGGTGCTGGAAAAAGGGCACCAGGAGAACAGTGAGTTAATGCTCAGAGAATCAATGCTCATCCTATTAGAAGTTCTCAAAAATGACTGAAAGCCCTTGGACTAACAGGCCTTGGGGTTTGCATCACTAAATGAGTTTGTGAGTCCCTCATGACTGGGCCTTTCCATAAGGAACACAAGATAGGAGCTGATGTAAGTGGCAGATGGAGCCTTGTTGTTGTGTTTTTATTAGAGCAGGACTCTCCAGGCAGGAGCTGGAAATGTCTAAGGCTCTGGGAGTGCCCCTGTGGATGGAGGGAGGGGTGGTTCCCTTCCTGACCTCACCCTCCCTCCCCATCCCTCCTCGTGTCAGGGTGACCTCAGCCTGCATTTTGGAGATGCTTTTTGGAAAGCAGGGAGTGTTTTAAGACTGATGGAACTGCCTGCCAGGTCAATTGAGAAAATTCCTTTCTCCTGAAAGATTCATGCTGCAGCAAACAGAGTTAAAAATCTTTTTGCCCTTTAGATCTTCCTGAAGATCAACAGCAGCTTCTGGCAGGACACAGGAATCACAGGCATTTACCTGGGGCTGAGTGACTCTGGAATGGAGGGTATAACCTGTCTCTTGTTACCCATTTCTTTCCTTGGATGCAGTTTTCCTTCCCCTCATGACAGGGAAACTCTCCTGTCTGTCTCCTTGCATTGAGCAGAGATTGATTTGTACAGAACTGGAAAAGAAAAACCCCAGTAATAACTGGGAAGAGGCTTTAGGAACATGAGACAAACCTCTGCTTCATTGGAGCAGAAGAGGAATTTCTGCCTTCCTCTGGCAAAAATCAAATATCTTCTGTTCCACAGGGGTGGAGGAGATGCATGCATCTCATTTTTTCCAATATCAGTTTTTGTTTCCATGTTTTCCAAGCCATCACAAAGCTGTAGTGGAGGTGATGAAAGGCTGACTCTGCTTCTTGAACCTCTCCTGGACTTCATCAGTTACCCCATGGACCTTAAAGCCCACCCAGTTTCACCCCCTGCCATGGGCAGGGACACCTCCCACTATCCCAGGTTGCTCAGGAAGGCACAGCAAGTTTCTCTCCTTTATTTATTCAGCTCCTCTGCTACTTAAGAACTTTTTTTTTTTTTGGTGAATAATGCCTCCTGCAACCGTATGGAAGGAATCAATCATAGGAAATAAAGAGCTTGTAATCCATTTAACTAGGACTTTCCACCTCTCATTAAGCCAGAGAGATTCATGCCTAATTCTCTGGGTAGCAGTTGCACAGCAGATGTGCAGCCTATATCGATTGGAAAATGACTCTTGCTGGTTTTGTTTTCCTTTTTTCCCCTCCCCTGCCTTGCTGTTTCCATTCCGGTGGGTGTGGAGGCACTTGGCTCCCTCTCAGATGAGCTTTCCTGGGGTTGTTGGTGCAGTTTTCTCTCCCTGCTGGCAGGAGGCAGGTTTCCAGCAGGGAATGTGGCTGAGGGAAGGCAGTGAGGTCTCTGCAGCGATGTGTGGGACAGGCTCCTGCTCCAGCTGCTGGCACCTGGCAGGGAAGGTGAAACCTGGTCCTGGCAGGGTGACACCATCCATGGGGAACTCTTCATGGCTGTGTTTGGAAAGGGGAGAGCCACGAGAGGGAGGAATACTTGTCTGAAGAGGAAGCTGCTTGTCAGGGTGTGCATGTTCTAACCCAGCTCTGTTTCCACTTCATTTCTCAGCAAAAACGTGCTGGTGGTGGGTAAGGCTTGGTGCAAACTTCTGGTTTGCAGCTTGGTGAGGGTGGGGAGTCTTGGGAGAAGAAAAATATTCTGTAACCTTCTAAATTCTTTAAATACTTTTTAATTCCTCGTTGGTGCAAGGGTTTTGTTTAGCATCCAGCTGTGCCCTCCTGGGTTGTCTGCTCATTCTTCCCATGATGGTTTTTCCTGTATTTTTCTCACCTGGCTGTCTCTGCTGGTTTGTTATCACCCAGACCATACCAGCATCACAGGGCATTCTCTGTCAGAGCCTCTCCAGACAGCAGAAGGTGAACATGGGGTCTCTTACTCAAGACACTCCCTTCCCATCCCACTTCTCCCAGAGCAGTTTGGTGCTTTCCTGCCTGTCCCTTTGGATTTGTGGCTCAGATTCTCTCCATTTCCCTGCCAAGATCAGCAGGGCTGTGTGTCTCCTGATGGTGTCTCACCTCACCTTAGCTGCTATTGTAGATTTTTAGCTCTTGACCTGCTGGGTTCTTGTGCTGCTCTGAATGTTTCTGGAATGCTGTTCCAAGGGGACTCCACCAGGAGGTGGAAAGGTTTGACTTTCTCTGCCAAAAATGTGATTTCACACGCTTTGGGCTGCTAAACATTTCTCTTTGTAGCTTCTAAAAGCCAGGAGCCTTATTAGACTTAAAAGATAAGAGAAATTGATGAGTTGTTGCCTATCTCCCCACCAGCCCCCAGAAGAGGAAGCTCTTTTTATACTCAGTCAGAAATTCTTTGGCAGAGGGGACCTGAAATGTCCCACGTTTTTCCTCATGCTTTGCTGCTTGGAGTTACTTCAGAACCTCCTTGTGGATTGATTCACCTGAATATTTCTGGATCTGCAGCAGATTTTGGGTTGTCAAAGCTGCACCAACACCTTTAGCTGCAAGGTTTGTGCAGAGAGCAGAGATTGTGTGCAATTCTTGCTCTGCCAGAAGTTTATACAGGTTTTTCCTGTGCCCCGTTCCTCTTCTTCCACCCTTTCAAAGTTCCAGGCACCCATTCCTGCCTCAGTTTGTGGAAAACATTGAGGAGCTCTGTCACAGAGGGCGTTAGTCCGTCCTGTGCTTATTTATTTAGGGAGATTAAAGTCTAAGTTTTTCTTTTGTAATCCCTTTGAATTATTTATCTTTTGAAGTCTGAATTTTCATTAACTGGAAGTGTACAAGCCCCGAACTACACGCTGCCCTAGTTTCAAAGCTGTAATTTTTTTTTTTTTTTGGTGGAGAAAACATTTAAGGACAATAAACAACAGGTCAGAGTCACAGGGGGTTCCATGTCAGCCAGGTCCTGTTTGGGATGTGTCTCTTTGGGTCATCCCTTGCCACTTTGGGGGATCAAAGGGGCTCTGCAGGCTCTCGCTGGGTTGGGATGGAGCCATGGATTTTTGGGATCTTCAGGGAAACAGGGATGTGTTCACAAGGATGTGAAAGGCCTGTAGACCTTTATTTCAGTTTTTTAATTTATTTTTTTCCCCCCTACTCTTATTTTCTGCCATTGAGGCAGCAGCACTCAGCTTTAAGGACAAGGATGTTGTGCTTTCCTGCCTCAGTTCTCATCCAAAAGATTCCACCTATCCACATGCACATGGCAAGGGAAACTTTGCTGCAGTTGATCTTTTTTGTTTGTTTGCCAGAGGAGGGGAAAAAAAACCCCTAGATGCTGACTGGAGTTTTGCTATATCTGCTGCTTTTGTTTGTGCAGTATTATCAGTGTAAAAATGAGTGGGAAAAGTGGGTGGGAGGCCTCTGACCCAACCCAGAGTGGGGAATAACAATGTGTTGGGAAGAATAACTCTGCTGGGTCATCACAGGGGTCGTTGCCTGGGCATCCTCCAGCCCCAAAATGAATCACCTGAGGCTGTTTTATGGCTTTGGGGTGTCTCATTCCCGCCTTGAAATGAAATCTTGGATCTTGCAAGCTGAGATGCTTTGGGTTTGTGCCAGCAAAATGTGGAAAATGGTGCTCAGTGTGTGTGTGTGCATCTCAATTTCCTCCCCTGGGAGTGGCCAGAGCAAACAGCCCTCAGTAATAGCTTGTTATTAAACAGATGGGGATATTGACCCTCTTCCATTTCCATTTTCCAAGTCGGGCAAAAATGAAATTGCATTACTTTGGCTTGGATGAGTTCAGTGTATTAATATATATAAAAAAAAGTGTATGAAAGCCAATGGGAGAGTGCATGAAAATCCAAAGAATTTAGATAATTTATATGATTTCAGCCCTGGCTGGGCAATAGAGATTTCTCTGCTATTTTTCTTTTTATTATTTTTGTGCACACAACTGTAGAGTTTGCTCTGGAACAGCTTAATTTTTCAGAAAGTGTTCAAGGAAAATCGGGATTTTCCAGTATAATTAGGGAAATGACTGACAAGCAGCCTTACAAGCATATCAATAGGGCTAATTGATTATCAGGGATGTTCTCACCTAATTGGCATAGGAAATTATTTGCTTAACAAGGTTTTAGGCATAATTAGATTGATACAAGTTTTAAGCAGAGATGGAGATGTTGAATTTAGAGAGATTCTTGGTAAACAGTGATCCCAGGAGTCACCAACAAGAGGAAAACCACTTCTTTTCATGTGGAAATCAGCAGAATCTGTCAAAGCTCTTTTTAAAACGAGTTGATGTAAAAAATTAACCTCAAATACCCCATGAGCCTCTATTTTTTTTATGTTTATTTGCATTGCAAGCAGGGTGAGTCTCCTTGGGCCTGGATTTTGGGAGATGGGAGCCTGAGTGCTCAGGGCTGGCTTTGGTTATGAATGTCCCTTCTTCTCCTTGTTCTCCCCCTAATTTTGCCTCTCTGAAACTTTGGGAGTGTGCTTTGTGGAAGGCTGATGTTTTCCATTGGATGGCTCTTCCCAGCTGTGCCTTGGCAGGTGGAGAAAAATGGAGAGAAAAATGTGTTTCTGTCTCTTTCCAAAGGCTTGGCTTTGCTCCAACATCTCCTGAGACTTCATGATTCCATGGGTTGGTGGTGGCCCTGGCACTGCTGGGTTCATGGTTGGACTCCATTATCTTAGAGGGCTTCTCCTGCCTTAATGATTCCATGATTTCACTATTCATGACCCTCCATCCATGTCCTTGGCTGTGTTTGGGGTTTTCTTTTGGATGTGCTGAAATCCAAATCATCCTGAGGGAACCATGGTGGGTGTTCAGCGCTGTCCATGGTGTGGCTGGGAGTTGGACTCCCATTATCCTAGAGGAATTCTCCTGCCTTAATGATCCCATGATTCCATTATTCATGACCCTCCATCAAAGCCTCCTTGGCTGTGTTTGGGGTTTTTTTGGATGTGCTGAAATCCAAACCATCCTGAGGGAACCGTGGTGGATGTTCAGAGCTGTCCATGGTGTGGCTGGAAGTGCAGTAAAGCTGCTGGTCCCTGAGCTTTTAAAAACCACAGAATATCCTGAGCTGGAAGGGACCCACAGGGATCATTGAATCCAGCTCCTGGCCCTGCACAGACACCCCAAAATCCCACCCTGGGCACCCCTGGCAGCTCTATCTAAACACTCCTGGAGCTCTGCCCATTCCCTGGGGAGTCTGGGCAGTTCTTCTGAGGGAAGAACCCTTTCCTAAATCCAACCTAAACCTCCCCTGGCACAGCTCCAGCTGTTCCCTGGGTCCTGTCCCTGTCCCAGAGAGGAGATCAGTGCCTGCCCCTCCTCTTGCCCTCCTTGTGGAGTTGTACCTGCAGTGAGGTCTCCCCTCAGTCTCCTTGCAGGGGGATCAAAGGGGAGGGCTTGGACTGCAGCAAGCCTTGGGAAAGGCTGTTAAACCTGCTCCTCTGGAGCTTCAGCCCCCAGTATTTACTCAGAGCACTTCAGGACTTGTGCTGTTGCTCTTCCCTTCACTAAAATGAGGGCACTGAGATGCTTTAGTGATTGGTCTTGATTGCTGCCTTCCCTCTCCAGTCCTGGTGTCTGCATTTTGCCCTGAGACTACAGGGGTGGAGGAGTTAGAGAGACAAAAATCAAAAAAAATTTAGGCCAGATCTCCCCAGAGAACTTCACTTTTAAATTTGCAACTTGTTCTCCCTTCTTTTTTTTTTGCTTTTCTCCGAAGCTGTTTGGAAAGGAATAATGTGTAACTGATACCTCCACTTCAGTATCTCCGAAGTGCAGTGTGTGCTAATTAGGCATCCTGGAGCCTTTGGAAAGTGCTCCCATTGTATTTGCAGATGGAATCTACCCTGCTCCCCCTTTTTGGCCAAGCGAGCTGGTTATTCAGCTCTGAGAAGCTCCTAGCTATTGGCAGACAATGCATCTTGAAAGTCAAGGCTGAGAGCATGAGTGGGTTTGTGTTCTCTATTTTATTTCTTTTTTTCCCCCCTCCCTCCTGGTGCACGTTGCTGGATTTGAATAATTAATGCCTGTTGTCTTGCTTCCTGTTTTCATTTCTGTATGTAATGCTAACCAGCAGTGGGCTGAATCATTCATAGGCTGCTTTTCTGCACCTCGACAGCTGGAGATGTCATGGGAACAGTGATTGTGAGGTGCTGCAGACTTTCTGCTGCTCCCTGAGCTCCATTTCTGGCAGCAGGAGCAGTAAGTATCCAGTCCATGCTCTTGGCCAGGCCAGGCTCTCTGGGCAGATGGTATCAGTGTGGTTTCTCTGCCTGCAGCTCCTGTTGCTGCTCAGGTGTGTGTGTGGAGGGGAGGGTGGGTGCTGTGTTTTGTCCTTTCCCATCTGGTTTGGGCTTTTGTGGGTCTGGTTGTGATGCTCATGGAGAAGAGGGAATGATTTTAGGGTTGTTGGTTGTGCCTCATGCAATTACACTGTGTTTAGGAGTGGATTTTTTAAAACTTATCTTAGATATTTTTTTTTTTTGTCATTGTGCTTTTCCTGAGTTTTTGTGGAGAGCAGCCTGAAGTTCTGGGCTCCCACAAGTGCCTGCCTTTGCAGTGAGAGGAACCAGGGTGGGAGCTTTACTTGGTGCCTTACAGAGCCTTTTCAGCTGTCTTTTCCCACTGCCAGGGATCCAGGGGCAGCCACAGCTTCTCTGGG
>JBBMKD010000001.1:1460451-1470875 GCA_037834095.1 Argya squamiceps
AGGGATCCAGGGGCAGCCACAGCTTCTCTGGGCACCCTGTGCCAGGGCCTGCCCACCCTCACAGGGAAGGATTTCTCTCCTATCAAATCAACACAATTCTTGCCAGTGATCAAATGAAATACCCAGTGAAAGCCTCTGTGGGTGGAGCTGGCCTGTCTGCCCTCATGCCTTGCATGACCAAAGAGGTGGAAATCAGGAGAGGTGCTGGCCTTTGGAGAAGAATTCGTACAGGATTGCTTGGAACAACTGCACCCTTCTAGGTTTTCAGGGTGGGAATAAGGGGTTTGGCTGGGGAGTTGTTAATAGGCTGTGAATGATTTTTACATCCTGCACAAATCCCTCAGCATCTTGTACATCACTCCACGCTTGGAATCTTCAGGGCAGGGAGGATGGCTTTGCCCAAGACCTTTAAATAACATCCAGTTTAGCACATCCTCAGTGTTTCTGTCCCACTGTGGCAGTTTCTGTGCCCGTGGTGGGAAGGCAGAGGGGGAGACTCATTTCCCTGGGAATGGTCTTGAGGCTGAAGATGGGAGGCAACTTGAGCAGTGACTGATGCTGAGCTTTATAAACAGCAGGAGGAGAGGTGAGAGGCGGGCAGGGAGGTGACCTCGACACGAGGCCATGGAGGTGGCACAGCAGCTCAGCTGGGAGGGGACGGGGGGGATGTGATCAGCAAACAGCTCCTGTGTCAGGCTGGCTGTGCCTGTGCCTCTGTCCTGTTTGTCACCCCCCAGGGGACCAGCAGAGCCACGTGGGGAGCTGGGCTGGCCACTCGTGGCTGTGTGAGTGGTGCCCACCTCGTGTCCCCAGCACCCCAAGCAGCACAGGGAGTTCTGCTGAAAGCACAGAGCTGCCTCTGTGCCTGGGGGAGAGGGAGGCACAGGGCTCTGGGGACAGCGTGGTGACAGGGTTTGGAGCCACAACAACCTCCTGCCTGTGGGGTGCTGAGTCCTGCTGAGTGTCAGGGCCAGGCTGTGCTGGGCTGTCAGCACGGAGCGTGAATGGACACGGACACGGGCTGAGAGGGATGAGCTGTCTGTGTCCCTGCTGACATTTCCAGACTGCACCACTGAGTCTGCACTGCCTGCAGCATCCCCTTGTGCATCAGCTGGGTTGAAAAGCACAGTCAGCCCTGCTTTTGGAGGGATCCTTCTATGGGATGTGTCAAGGAGAAGCTTTTAGGTGGCTGGTGTATCTCCCTAAGCCCAGCCACGCTTTGCTGATTCCCATGAGGATGTTGCTACTCAGCTGTCACAGCTTTTCCCAAGACCTGAGAGCCCTGGGAATATCCCACAAGTGAGGAAGCAAAGCGTTTCCTCTGGAGAGGGTGGGATTTACTGCCCACACAGCTCTGCACTCTGGGGAAAGGTGGGCAAGCACTTTGCAGGCACAGCTGCTGTCAAACTGCACTCCCAGCCCACTGGTGATGCACACAGCAGCAGTGTGTGGGGCTGTGGGTGCACACCTGTGCTGCAGGAAGCTGTGGAAAAACTGTGGGATCAAGCACAGCTCTGCATCCCTGTGAGTGCTTGACAGGTTTATAAAGAGAGAAGGTAATGTCTATATTATATATTTCGTGTATACACACGCTGTGTTCTATATTTTTGGGGTTTTCCTGTGCACGGATCCTTGCTGAATCCATTCCAGCTCAGGATAATCCATGATTCTGTGATATTCCTTCTGCAGGAGGCATGGAAGTGTTTATTCCCCGTCTGGGACTGTTTTGCAGGCTCCATGGGATGCTGATGATAAACTGCTTTAGCTTGGCTCAGCTTCAGCTTTGTGGAGGTCTCTAAATCGATTTTTCAGGTTGCTCTTGCAGCAGCTCTGTCTCTTTACACTTCAGTCATTCATAAAACCCCAATCACCTGGGCTGCAGATCACCATCCTGCTGCTTTTGCCCTCACGTGGCTTTTCCCTACCGATAACTCCTGCGAACACATTGGCTTCTGGTGCTGTGGGGGAAGCTGCACAAGGAAATAAAACTTGCAAACTAATTAAACTTCTTGGTCTCGTTGAGTAACGAGTGGGAGAAGTTGGCAGGGCTGGGGAATAGATCTGATTCTCATCCCTCCTCTCAGTTAGCCAGAGGAGACGGGTTAATTATTAAATTGCTTGTTAACGTATCGAAACATCGCTCGGGATTTTAATTTCTTCTTTTTTTATTATTGTTGTTGTTTTCTCTCCTTTGCCTCAGGGCTCTCCCAGGAGCTGATGGCTGTGTGGTAGGTGGCTCCAGAGGGGCTGGAAGGAGCATGGTTAAACACCAACCCCTGCAGTACTACGAGCCCCAGCTATGTCTGTCCTGTCTGACCGGGATCTACGGCTGCCGCTGGAAACGGTACCAGCGGTCACATGATGACACCACCAAGGTGAGCAGGGACAGCCCCTGGCTGCCACCACCTCTGCCCTGTCCTGTGCCATTGGGGATCAAAGTATGAAAGGCTTGGGCCTGTAGGTTTGGGTTGAAAGTATGAAATATTTGATTTTTTTTTGGTCTTATTTGTTGTTGGAAGTCCAGAAAAGCAAAGCTGTCAAAGCAGTTCTCGTGGTTCAAACAAGAGGGGGAGATGTTGAAACCCTGGGCACTGAGAATTTCAGGCTTTCTATGTTAAAAAGTGCTGACCCTCAAGCAAACACTGCATTTGACCTGAGGCTGTGGAAAAGGCTTCCAAAATTGAGTGACAGCACTGGGATTGTGGGTGTGGAGTTTGGATAGAAGTGTGTGATATCCCAGGCTGGAAAGCTTAGATTTTAAGGTTTTAGAATATAGTAATATATATAAAGCAAGATGGAGGATTAAGGGCATTTTAATCTTTCTTTTTCACCTTCTTCTTCATGGGTCTGGGTGGTGTTTTGTAATTGGGGAGAAAAATTTGCACTGCGGGCCATGGGTGGTTGGTTATTGTGTTAAAAGTAAAAATAATCTAGGTGTCATTTGATAATTGGACAATTTGTTCTTAAAAGACGTTAGAAAGAGAGACAGAGCCATTTTCTACCTTGCTAGCAAGAACTCAAAATTTGTGAGACTATACTATAGATAAGAATTAATAAACATCTGAGTCCAAATACAGTGTGGGAGCTTTAATCCCAGCTCTAACAACACAATAAAAGAAGATAACAAACCCACATTTTATTGGCTGGGATGTTTCCTGGGAGCTGTGGAGCATGGCAAGAGGTCCTCCCCATATGGCTGCTGTAGAGATGGGCACAGTGAGGTTGGTGATGGTGCTCCAGGGGATTGGTTGTGCCCAAATCTGTTTATATTGTGGTAAAGGGAAACACTTTCCTTGTGGTTTTTTACTCCTTGCTCTGTGTCCTGCTGGTGCTTGCAGCACCCTTGGCTGGATATGTAGCTCCTGTGTTTCTGCAGCATCACTGCCTTTGTGGTGTGGTTTTTGTGGGCAGGGTAGTATTTGGTCCCAGAAGGGACTTGATGATCTTGGAGGTCTTTTCCAACCTTTATAATTCTGTTCTTGGGAATGACAGTGAGTTTGTAGGCAGGGGAACAGAGAAGTGGCTGCTCCTGGATCCCTGGCAGTGTCCAAGGCCAGGCTGGATGGGGCTTGGAGCAGCCTGGGAGAGTGGGAGGTGTCCCTGCCCATGGCAGGGGTGGGACTGGATGGGTTTTAAGGTCCCTTCCAAGCTAAACCCTTCTGGGGTGCAATGAAAGGCAGCAGAAGGTGAGAGCAAGCTGGGGGTCAATGGGAAAGCTGTTGACTCTTCCCTCCCCTGGATAAATATAGATTGTGAGAGCTCTGGCAGAGGGAATCCAGGCAATGAGGCTCCACTTGCACCTCCCCTCTTGTTCTGGGCTGTGAGATGAGGTCTTGTGGTGTGTTGATAGAAGAAGTGTGAAAATATTGTTGTCAAAACCACCCTGTTACATCATCTGGGTAAGGATTTTGTTTTACTCTTCTCCTGTACTCCCATGTTGCCTGAGATGTTTTTCTTAAAGTGTGCTTACAAGTTAAATTGGAGCCTTTTTTCCTACTTTAATTCTTGTTTCATGTGGAAGTGCTCCCAGGAGACCCCTTTGGTTGCCTTTTGAATGCTTAATTTTACTCTCCTATCGCTTGGCTCCTCTGTTCTGTTTTTAAGCCTATAACCAGGGATCTTCTTGGCTGTGGAGTGTTTTTCCTCTTGGAAAAGCAGCTGTGAAGGAGCAGACAGGGCTGTGTGGCAGATCCTGTGCCAGAAATGCTCCTGGTTGTGAATTGCAGCCGTTGTTGGCTCTGCGGCTTGGCCGGGAGCTCCCCCAGGAATTGGGAAGTCACACCTTGAGTTTGTGCAGCCCAAGACAAATTTCCTTGTGCAGAGCAGGGCTGTGTTGGTGCTGTTTTCCCTCTGCTCTCAGCCTGGCCAGCTTGGTCTGGGTGACCACTTTGAGCCAGCAGAACATTACAGCTCTTGGCTAAAAATATACAGAAAAGTTCTGTGAATTTCTCAGTGAAATCTGCCTCTCCTTGAGTTACCAAAAATTACCAGTGGCAGCTTTCCAAGTCTACTTGGAATTTCCATTGGTTTTTGCTAGTGCTGGAAAGGAATTAGTTGTGTTTCAAGGTAGCTGACCCAGGCTTAACAATATGTCCAGTCTGAGCTGGTCTTTTTAAAAATCTGTGTGAGGCCTCAACTTCCACTTTGGTAAAAGAGAGATGGGGACAGCAGCAGGAGTAGGAGAAGAAAGCCTAAAATGAGCAGCAGGCTGTGTTATCTGCTTTCTTGTTAAAACATCAAACTCCCCAGAATAAAAGGCTTTCATCCAAATTTGGGTCACGACCCTACCTGGCCTCCATGATACCTTCAGCTGGTGCCTGTGAGTCTTTGTTGTCTGAGTTGTGCTGCACCTCAACAGACAGAATTTTAATGATTCCTCTCTTTTCCCTTCAAATGTATGCACATCAAGCTTTCTACTCCACGCTAAAAATTTACATGAAAATGAGAATTTTAATTGGACACCTGAGTTCTAATTTTTGTTTTTGAGAGGCAGGTTGCTGGAATTGTCATTATCCTTTGCTTTTCTCTGATCTTTGAGAAAGGGAGAGAGGGGCTGAAGGCACACAACCAATATTATCTGATCTCCTTTTAAAATTTTGAACATTTACAAAATTCCTTTTTTCTATTGTGAGCCCTCAGCTTTAATGGCAAGATCCCCTTTCACTTTTGGGTTGGTTTTTTTTAACTTTTAATGCTTTTTAAAATGAAAGACACATGAAGGAGGGGAAATTGTCCTGCTGAGATTGAGATCATTATAATCTCTGTAGCTGGTGTGAGGAAGGAATGTCTCATCTAACGACAGCTTGTTCATAACATATTCAACCAAGGATATTATGAAGAATGAAAAAATGCATGGAAGCATTTTTTTATTGCTTCCAAACCCCTGTTGTTTGTACACAGCAAATATCCCACCTTGGAAATCATCCTGGGTGGGAGAGGGGACAAAGATTTGCTGCCAGAGAAATAGCAATGATAATTTTTAAATCTATCCAGTTAAAAGAAGAAGCCACTTTTATTGACTGGCTGGGCTGATCTATCAAAACATGGTCCTTCTTTCCACCACAAATCTCCTAATCCTCTTCTTAATTGCAAGTTGTCTGAACTGTGAGGATGTGAGAGAGGGGAGACGAGGGGAAATACCAATAAAGCCTCTCCCTGCCTTTATCTGCTGCTGCTCATGTAGCTGCAAATCTATAAATGACATATCAACCCCTTCCTATAAATTGGGCACTCCCTGTCAGGATTTATGCCCTTCAAGTGAAAAGTGTGTGATCCAGGATAGTCCATTTGGTTAAATGCATCACATGACCTCCAGCCGAGGCTTCTGATGGCTTTTTGGGGTCCTTTTGTGAGGAGATAAATGAGGAGCTGTGATCCATCAGCATAATGAATTGCAGGGCTGTGTCTGGGCTGCCTGCATTAATTCACTCTCTGCTGAAATGCTCTTGTAATTCCCGCTTGGCCAGAGCTGTGAAATGACCTGAACAGATGATCTAAGCCACGGGCTTTGGAGCTGGGACCTTGTCAGGGCTGATTCCCAAAGGGCCAGAGGTCACTGCTCACAGAAATTGCTGGCTTTGCTGAAATCTGCTATTAGAGGATGGGTTAATTTGCCCCTTTTCCGTGTGTTTTTCAATTTGTGAGTGTTTCAGACCACAGGCCTGGGGGCACAGGAGCTTTTGAGGGAAAGAGGCTCTTTCAGGGTGGTTTGATTTGAGGCTGGGCACTGAAGCATTGGATGCTGCACGTTGGCTGTGACCTGTGATTCAGAGCTGAGTCCCCATGAATGGATGTGTCCAGTCATGTTGGCTTGATGGGCTAAATGCAGGGAAATCCAGTCATTCCATTAAATATCCATGTGTTTTTTCCTTGTTGTTCCTGAGGGTGCCCCCCTCATTAGAGGGAGTTGGACTAGGTGATCTTTAAAGGTCCCCTTCAACCCAGTCTATTCTGATTCTTTAATTCTGGTTTATTCCTCCCATGATGCTTGCAAATGAAAGCAAAAGCAGGCTGTTTAGGGTTTTACACATCACTTCAACATCTTTTAAAATTCACCTTTGCAGGGAGGCTGCGAGGTGGATGATTGTCCAGGGAAGCTGTTTGAAATCCGTGTGACAGCTGAGCCAGGCAGGAGTTGCATTTGCTTTGTGTGGTGCCTTCAGACAAGAATTTGCAGAGTGGTTTTAACTGGGAATAGCATATTTTGGCCTTCATGGAGGAGCAGGGCCTCTCTTAGAGAGGGCAGGATCCTGTGGAGGACTGGCAAGGAGCAGAGAGGTGTTCCAGCCTCAGGAACTGGGATTAATTTGTTAGGACTTTGCTTCTCTTTGATTTCCACACCCTCAGACAGCTCCTAGAAAGGCTGGGATGAACCTGCTTGCTCTGTGTCAAAGAGATTCCCTATTTCAGCAAAGCTGTTTTGAAGGATGGGAACTCCCAAATCCTGGAAACCTCAGGAAAGCCACAGTGTTAGAGCCTAATCTTGTGGTGCACCCTAAATACTGTCAGGGTGAGGATGTTTGAGAAATGCTGAATTTCTGGCTGTAGTCCTGATACAGGCAGAATGCCTGTGGGGGAGAGTCTGCAAAACCCATTGACTGTGGGGCCTGAGTTGGGATTATGGGCTCAGACTGGGTGATTAACATGCCCTGGGATTTATAAAGCTTTAGAGGTGTCAAAGGTTTTTACTGCAGAGCATCTGCAAAACGTGGCTTTGGGCTCTGAACAGCCAGCACTGAACTGAGCTGCATCTGGAGAAGGGGGGAAGGAGAGAGGGGGCAAGGAGGGATTTTTGGGCCATGGTCTCTTGAGGCCAGCCATGTGTTTTTACAGACATTTCTTGCCCCTGGACACTGGGGACAGCAGTGCTCCTCCAGTCTAAGGAAAGTGGTGCAGCCACTCTTGTAAAATCTCATCTGGTTTGGGTGTGCTCAATCAACTCCTGGTTTAACCCGTGTGGGAAAGCCTTAAAACGGCTTAACCTCCTGGTTTAACCTGTGTGGGAAAGCCTTAAAATGGGTTAAACTCCTGGTTTAACCCGTGTGGGAAAGCCTTAAAATGGGTTAAACCCCTGGTTTAACCCGTGTGGGAAAGGCTTAAAATGGGTTAAACTCCTGGTTTAACCCGTGTGGGAAAGCCTTAAAATGGGTTAAACTCCTGGTTTAGCCCATGTGGGAAAGCCTTTCCTGCCTCTCCCTGTGAGTTCCCTGTACTGGTTTTGACTGGGATGCAGTTAATTTTCTGCACAGCAGCTGCTGTGGTGCCAGATTTTGGGCTTGTGACCAGAACAATCTTAGCTATTGCTGAAGATTGTTTACACAGCACCAAGGTACAATATTTTCTGAATTCCCTCCAAGAAGGGGAAAAATGAGGTGGTTTCTCTGCTTGTTTTCCTAAATAAATGTTCGTCCTCTCAGCTGTGTAGTTGTTGTTATAGTTAGACTTTTACAATTGATTTATATAACCCCTTTTTCCACAGAGGCAATGGGAATCTGTGATCCTGTTAATCCCAGGGTAATTCATTGTGCCCCTCTTTACTCAGATATTTAGTGTTTTCCCGTGTGTGGAGCCGTGAGTGTGAATTTGGAGGAGAGAAAAGGAGAAAAGTGAAATGGCATTGACATCATGGAGGTTTGACTTGTGGGAGTCTCCATGTCAGAAGTTCTCTTTGTGGTTTTGACAGAATAGTGAAAAATTGTGGCCCTTTTCCAGAGGAGACTTGATTTTCCTCACCCAGAGGGAAGCAAATGTGACCTTGCTGCCATGAAGTTGGACTCAAGTTTACATTTGGGGTTGAATTTGCCAGTCTCCTGCTTCACCACCTCTGCTTTTCCAGCCTCTCTCGTGAATTCCCAGGTGTCCTGGAACAGATCCAAGGACAGTTGGCAGAAGATGTTGGAGAGAACTTTGCAGTGTGTCCTTCCTGGGTGGCTGGATGCACTGGCAGAGTGCAGGGGCCAATGGAGAAAAGGTTTTTATGATCCTGTCTTTTTTTCCTATCCAAGTTGAGGGAATTTTTTTTGTCTGTCGTAGAAGTAGACTTTGTGGAAGTGCCTCAAAAATGCTTGTGGTTCCAAACTGATCACAAAAATGAATTAGATAAGAAGGAAACCTGGCCCCAGTGGGAGTAATTGAATGAAATGGAGGGAATAGGAGGGAGTAGGATTTGTTTGTGGTGATGATCCTTGAGAAAGGTGTGCAGAGGAAGAGGTGGAAGTTGGGAAAGGAACCAGTCTGGGAGTAAATCATAGAATGGGTTGGGTTGGGAAGGACCTTAAAGACCACCTAATTCCACCTTCCACTATCCCAGGGTGCTCCAAACCCCATCCAGCCTGGCCTTGGACACTTCCAGGGATCCAGGGGCAGCCACAGCTGCTCTGGGCACCCTGTGCCAGGCCTTCACCCTCACAGAAAATAACAATTCCTTCCCAATATCCCATCCTAACCCTGCCCTCTGTTGGTTTAAAGCCATTCTCCTCTGTCCTGTTATTCCAGGCCCTTGCCAAATGCCCCTCTCTGAAATAATGGTCAGCAGGGAAGGGAACAACTTGAAAATATGTGAGGTGTGGCTTTCCTGGCATTGCTGACAAGACATTTCAGTCATCTGCCAGTTTGCTGCTTGGGAGAGGACTCTGCTGCCTGTGGGCTCTGGGTGGGGATCCAAAGTGCTTGGGTTCCAGGAATGTTTGTGGTTTTAGGAATTGGGAACCTCTGTGCTGCTGACACATCTTATTAACAAAATTGATTAGCAAAGCTGAAAAATATAATGACTCGTCTTTGTTGGCTGTGAAGCTGATCTGTGATTTTTATTTACTGTCTTGTGTGTTCCTCTGGGAAAAAAACTTGGATTTAAGGGTGTTGGGTTGGAGATTTAAGCTTTTTCTCCATATTGTTTCCAGAACTATGACCAAGTGGGATTTCAAGGGTGTAAGCAGCAGCTGGAAATGTGCTTGTCCACGGCTGGAGGTTTTAATTGTTCTTTGGTTGTTACTCTTTGAACTCATCTCAACCTTGAAAATTATTCTATTTTTTTTTTTTTTGCCTTTGTGCCAAGTCTATAGAGAGGTGTTAAAAGAAAAGCTGATGAACTGGTCTGGGCCCATCTTTCCCACTTGACTTTATTTGGCAGATCCTTATTTGCAGGTGATGTCAGCAAGCACTTGAGAGTCAATTGACTTCAGTGAAGTCAAATGAGGCCCTTTTCCAGGGAGAATCATGGAACAAAAAAAAGTGAGACAACTGAGCCTTTGTTTGAAGTGTGTGCTTGCATCCTTGGAAACTGAATCAACTTCTCTGTGAGCTGTCCTGAAGCTGGCTGTAAAGTCAAGGTTGATTTTTGGGTGACAAAAAGCAGTGCCACTGACCAGCAGGTCGAGTTTGGGTGATTCAAATCATGCCAAAGATGGTTCTGGGTCCAAGGAGAGCAGCTCTTACCTCCCTGCCCATCAGTTGGGTGTCTGAGGCCGCTGGGCAGGCAGCAGGCTCTTCATTTGAGGGTGATTTTTCAAATCTGTATCTCAATGTGAACAGCAGAAGTCTGGTGACTTTTTACACCCTCTTTATGCAGAAGTGTCCTTGCTGGACTCAAACTCCCAACCATTCCAGTGGGATCAGATGTGCTGGATGCTCAGCAAAGGGATGGAAAAGAGACCCAGATCCTCATCCCTTGCAGCAGAAACCAACCCTTCTCTTGTTTGTGATCACAGAATGGTTTGGGTGGGAAGAGACCTTAAAGGTGAGATAATTCCAACCTTCCACTGTCCCAGATTGCTTCAATCCCCAATGTCCAGCCTGGCCTTGGAATATATGGCAGGAGGCTCATGGGGCCATTTCCAGTTCTCCATTTCTCAGAGGGACTGTGCTCAGGAATAAATGTAAGGCCTCTTTATCTCTCTAAGAAGTCCATGTGTCCACCCAAAGCAATC